>CM069299.1:23496382-24118882 GCA_035609425.1 Epinephelus awoara
GAAGCTCAATCTTTGTAAAATATGACAGCTATGTTTGCTTCAAAAATAGCGAAATATGATACATTCATCTGCACACACTGCCCACACTGTGATGACAGAGCTGGTTGAAAATAGCAACTTGAATTCAGCCAGTGACTGCTAGTAAAAACCGATAAACACAGGGGAGGCAGACATATGTGAACAAGACATGAATCTACATAAGGAGGTGGGAAGGCAACAAAACCCAAAATCCGTCCTTCAGGAGAGGGATGAAAGGGGTAAGAGTTCCTCAGTGTTTTTTGACAAGGGTGGTGTTCAAAGCCACTGATGAGTCATTTTACAGGGCCCTCAGCTATAAGACGCCTCTTTGAGCCAACACTTGACATGCTGTGTGCTGTAACAAACAGAGACAGTTCAGAAAGTGTTTATAGACCACCTTTGGTACGGCTTGCAACAGTAGACTGGCAGCCAATTATGTTTGACAGCCTGCTTTCATCATGCGGAAGGGGGCGTGGTTTTATTTAAATTATGATGTCAAAACTATGGTTAGCAACCAGCTTGTCAAAAAAACAGTATATGTTAACACTACACCTAATTTCTCCCATCCACATCTAAATGTAGACTAAGCATTCAGATGTCAGTATGTGCATATTGGAAGTCTTCGCTGCTGTCTAATTACCTAATTTACCCAGAATACAGTTTATTATCAAGTGTAGTCATCGGCATTGTGTGTTCTTTACTATAAATTTGCTTTGTGTCTCACCACATTGCCTCTGCTGAGGACCTCCAGAATGTTGTTGAGCAGCTCCAGACTATTTCTCCTCTCATCATGAGGGCCATCAGCCATACTGGCCAGTGCCCCGCTCAGCTCCCGCAGCATCATTGGTAACAACACATCACGGCACTCTGTGAAGAAACAAAATCACCGAGGGTTAAAGTCTGTACGAAAAACTGAGTAGTGTGAGACTGCGTATGCAAGAGTGATGTTTTATTCACTTCTATTAGGCATGGCCTTAAAAGTTGAGAATGTTTGAAGATGTTTAAACACACACATCAGCAGTCACGACATCAAGATGTACTTTAATGTGATTTCTCTCTCTCGAAAAAAAAAAAAAAAAAACACTTCAAAAACCTAAAGCCCGGACCCTTACGTCAATTGGTGCAGCACCTGTGAAGACAGCTGCACCCACACAGCTATGAGTAATGATGCCACTGCACCCTGAAGAAATTCAACCCTAACCCCAGACTGCACAATGGAGTGGTATCAATCAAATGCCTATTTACAGTTCCATGCATGTCTGCTGCTCTGTCAGCCACACAGATGACTCATCAATCAAATCACTGTCGCCTAATGTTTTCTCTCTTCCATCTCTCTGATTGATCCTAATCTCCAGTTAATCCACGTGTTAATTTGGTCACACGTGCAATGCATTACCAGTAATTACATCAATAAAAATGATGTCAAAGTCAAGAGCAGCTAAGTGTGAAAACAATTTCATTAATGGTAAGATTTCTGTTATAAAACCTACTGTACATGGAAGCATCTTTTATTTTTATACTACTTACACCTGGTGCTTGACCGCTCTATAAATCCTTAATGGATGTTATACAGTGACAGTCTTCTCTGGGGATTGGCCAAACTCATTTTAGGAATTACAGGAAATCACTGAGGGACTAAAGTAGCAAAAGTACTGTAATGAAAAGTGAGGTTAAAACAGAAGTTAAAGGATGAGTATGACACTCTAGCACCTTTCCTAAAGCAGAGAACATAAACTGGAGCTTTTTTGAATCTCTTAATTTCCTCAAAAGTTATTGCCTATCCCTTAATGATGTTAAAGAAGTTCGTCACAGTTGGAAAGATGGCCTTTTCATAAAACTTGGCAGTCGATGCTGCAGAAAGAAGCAAATACTTTTGAAATTGACCAGAGAACACAGAGAAAAGGGCTGTGTCATTTGCTTTTGCTCAAGAGGTGGAAAATCTCCAACTACTAGAATGCACTGTGCCACACTGGACCAATAAACACTGCAGCTGAAGGGTGATGTAATGAGAGCTTGGCCATTTTGACACAGGAAACAATATGGTAGCAGGTGGTAACAAACAATCTCATATTACAATTAAACAGTAAGCTGAAATATATTTCTGAAAGATTTGAGTGTTGAAATCTGAGTTGAGTATGGAGCAATTCTGATTGGAGTGACTCTGAGCGAGAAATTCTCACCACTCCACTGCTCACACGCTCTGACTCTGGCACATGGTGACCAACACTGATGTTTTATGGCGATCTTACAGTGGGAGATCCTAATTCAAAAAGCAATATAACTGATGCAACCTCAGCCGCTGTTTGGACAATAAATATATATATGTATAAATCTAAAATGTAAGAATCAAAAAAGTCAAATGTGACTCAGCAGTTCAATAAAATGACTAAGCTCTCAGAGTGCCAAACCTGCTTTTTTCCAAGTATACTGTAAACTGCAACAGTAATCAATGACTGATTTTTCTTTTCAATAATATCCTTAATGCATCATATTTTACTCTCAGCTGCGAACAGAAATAATTTGACTTTGGATAAAAGTTTGTGGAAGTTTCATTTTAAACTAACAAAGCTATCTGCTTAGGACTTTTTCATATTAGGTACAATTGATTCATACCATGCCTGAGTATGACTGCCTTGCCTTCCTATTCTCCACCACTCAGCTTTCATATTAGTGATATTGCTCTGTGCACAATATTTCTTTATGCTGCCGCTAGTGTGTAGAAGGAACACCAATTGCGAGATCTCTAGCCTGTACAAAGGGATGGACCTTTGCGTTAAGCCTACTATTGTTTATTTTAGGGACAGTGTCAAGAACTACCCTCTTGCCTGCCATCCTACTTTATCACCTGTGGCCTTGCAGCCAGAGGATGAGATTGGCAGGTGCTGCACACATATGCAGATTTTGTAGGAGACCAGTCGCATTGAGAAATGCCTTTGCAACAATACTCGCCAAGTGCTACCTGCACTAGCAGTCCACTTCCATATTTTGTACAATTGGTTTTCATATTTGATGTGAACCATACCCGAGTACGCATGAACTGTACTTGAGACCATCTTTTCAGAAGGACTACAGTACACAGTGTTTACACTAATGAAATGAACTGGACTTTATGGTCAAGGGCACTTGGATCCAGGCCTGGGTCCGTGATGTGAAAGCCTCCTTAGTAAAATGGTTGATGTTTCCTTTGAGCTGCCTTTCTCAACTTTTCACATTATAGAGACACTGACACAAAACTTCACAATGTTTTGCAGACAATAACACAGCCGTTTGAAGTTTAATGAGAGTTACATTTTGACTAGGCATGCTCTGACAGATAATTCAAATTATTGATTTTCAACAAGGTCATCCTACTAAAATTCTCATCTGATATTGTTTACAAGTCAGCAGAGCTGTGGCCAAATTACCAAAGACAGCCACACTCCAAGGCCACAGTAAATTGATTCGAGTAGACGTTGATCCAGAAGCAGTAAACATTACATTTATCTCCTCACAAATTCAAGTTATTTATGTAGGCCTGCCTACAAATACATTTAACCTTAGCAGATCTAACTCCATAAAAAAGCATGTAATGCTAACGCAGGCTGGCAGACAGCACGAGCAGCTTGACTGTTTAACGGGTCCCAATTACACGATTTCACCAAGGTGACTTTGGAGCATGGATTTAGCTCACAGGTCAATTTATTACTTTAGGGTCTGATGTAAATATTTAATTGTCAGTACAAATGCTGTACAATGCAATTACAGACATACATACTATTAAGAAAACTGTGAACTGGTCCTTTTGTCAACCTTGACCTATCCCTTTCTTGCCTTCCTCTTGCATCTCTCACCCCCCTCTCCTCTTAACCTCCTCCTTAGCCCCATCCCTCTCTTGTAGCTGCAGGTAGACAGAGCCCATTAAAAGCTCATTTGGGCTGATGCTCGTTAGTTTCATTATTAACTGAGCCAAGCCTATATGCCTGCTGAGTGGACCCTCATCACAACAATCACTCCATCACACAAGCATGCAGAGAGGAGAGGGGGGATGAGAGAGACAGAGGGAGAAATGCATGAGTCACTGAATGTCCTCAATGACTCAGAGAAATGGAGAGACGAGACAGAGGAGGGGCCAGGACAGGTAGATGTAATCCAATGGGACTTGGGGGGTGTTTAAGTGAGACACTCGGAGAGAGCGGATGACACCAAGAGTAGTATCTCAGTGTCATGCAATTGGAATATATTTAACATAATGTCAAGTGTAAAAACTGAAGCAAAAAATGTCCCTTTGTCAGAAAAAGAACATGAAACGGTGAGGCCTCCAGGTCTGTGGCCTCAGATGATGGTGTTTTTGATGCTGCCAGCTTTGTATTTGAGCGGAAACCCTGCTAAATCTGTTTAATCCATCAAACCAGAAACTCATCATCTTTTGTCCTTTCAGATAGAGAAAACAATGGGTTGTGTTTCATAGCAGTATTGTTGTGTGTGCGGGAATTAATCCATCTGCCTTCCGGGGGCTGGATGTACCATTAAACCTGAGGAGAACTCCATTCCCTGGTGAAATGACCCCAAGGCCACCTGCTTCTTTATTTCTATTGATCTAAGACATAAACCCAGCTGGTATTTCGAGGTGCAACATGTTCAGGGGGACAGAACGTAAAACAGAGAGCAGGTGGAGTGGGTTGAAAGGGTATCCTGTTGTGTGATACACTGCATGTTTTTTTTTTTGTATTTACTGTGTCAGGAGCCAGGCATAATGAAAAGATAACCACAGCAGCAAGCTTCAGGGACTACGCCTACCCTGACCCTACGGGAATATGAAGGAAGATGGAAGAACACATTTACAGAGGCTCCACGCATAACATAACTGCACATTGAGGAGAAAATCAACAGTAATGTACACTGATACTTTACAGGCTAGGCAGGGATAACTGTAAGGGATTTTACATTTAAAGCGACAGTTCACCTCCAAATGAAAAACACCCAATTTTCCTCTTACCTGCAGTGCTATTTATCAGTCTAGATTGTGCTAGTGTGAGTTGCAAAGTATTGAAGATATCAGTCTGCCTTCTCTCACATATAATGGAACTCGATGGTACTTGGCTTGCGGTGCTCAAAGCGCCAAAAAATGTAATTGGAAAAACTCCACAGCAACGTCTCTTTCCAGAAATCATAACTCAGCAACTCAAGATAACCCACAGGCCTTGTTGTGAGCAGTTTCATGAAGGAACTATTTTCTTTCTACAGAACTACACCAGCCAGCCGAATCACCATGCAGAAGGAAGCGTGCATCTACTCATGGAAGAGAGGCTCATGCTCATGATGGGGCTTGGTGAGCGAGCAGTAGATGCACGCTTACTTCTGAGCTGTGATTCGGTTGGGGGATGTAGTTCTGAGGACAGAAAATAGTTCCTACTTGAAACTGCTCACAACAAGGTCTGTGGATTATCTGAGTAAGCGGGTCGTGATTTCTGGAAAGAGACATTGCTGTTGAGTTTGTCAAATGTATTCTTTTTTTCGAGCCGGGTGTCATCTTGGTCCATTACATCGGAGAGAAGGCAGACATCTCGATGGCTGATGTATCCAACCCTCTGCAACTCACACCAAAACAATTAGACTAGTAAATAGCATTACAGACAAGAGGAATAATTGGTATGTTTGATTTTGGGGTGAACTGTCCTTTAAAAGATGAGATAAGAATATGTGGTCCAACGTGACAAACTGCTGTTTCTTTGCAGGTACACTATTTTGTCCTGCTTTAGGCCTGACCTGTCTCGCTCTGACTAACACAACACAAAATGCTGCCTTGGTTGAAAAAATTAGCTAGAGAAAGAAAAGGTGATAGAAAGAGTTTGAGATGGAGCTTAATTACCCATTTCACTGTGGATATTTTGTAAAGACTCAGTTTTATGCTGTACCATAGACTTCTGCAATGTCATTGTCCACCCACAGTGACACAACCTGCTCAATTCTGGTTAAACCTTCCACAGAGCGTGCTGACACCGGCGGACTATATATTTTCACCAATTTCAATAGTGATGGAAAAACAACCAGACTCATGCTTTCTGAATACTGTCTACCTGTGCTCTCCTGGGAGCTTTTGTATGCACAGCGAAACACCTTCAGTTCAGTCAGCATCTGCTTCTCATCCTAAAATTCTATGAAACCATGAGCACCCTAACAGCTTGCTCTTCTCCAGCATCCTACTTTGACAGATCTGTCGGGGTGTGAATTGTCTGTTTTGATTTTACTTAAGTTCCCACTCCCTTCAAAACGCCTCTAGAGCTCCTGAATATGAGCATCAAAAATGATGAAGTACAGGCTGCCTTGGTAATGCTCCTCCAGACTCTGGCTGATAGTCTTCAGTCACCGATGTGGAACAGTGCTTTTAACTTTGCAGGTATTTTTCTGCACCTCGCCTGGCCTGGAATAACATCAGGAATGTTAATATCTGCTGCTTCAGCCTGAATGGAAGCTTTCTCACAGACTTCTTTGAACTGCACTGTGGTCCTCAGGGCTTTCAGTCTTGTAAGAACACCAGCTACAATGGTGTGCAGCTCCAAGGGTCTAGGTCATTCTTTAAGAGGGCATTTGAAATGATTGCTATTTCAAGAAACACTTGCTCGGGGGAATTGCACTGTGGCTGACCGTACACTTCGACCTCTGTGAAGAAATATAAGTGTTTGTACCAACAGAGGGATATGCAAAAAAAAATACTAATGAGTCAGTTCTGTCCTTTTTATAAAAAACAAATTATGCCTCCTTGCAGCCGATCACATCAGTGGTCCAATCAAACATGATGGACGCCTCTTGCATTTCTTCTTGGACTTTTTAAATCATATTATGCAAAAGCACAAGCACATGCTGCGAGTGGAGCCACCTGAGGCTATTTCAGTGATTTTATTCGTTGACTGAGTCAAAATAAACCTTGAAGGTGCTTTCAGACCTAGAGTTGTCTTGCTTTGGTCCGAATCAGGGACTAATTGTGTTGCAAAGTTGCATAATTGCCTAGAGTTGGTTCGTGTTCTCACAGCAGCATTTACAAGCAGACCAGATTTGGTGCGCACCCAAGTGTGATTGCTGTGTTCCTATCAGCCCAAACGAACCTCACTCAGGGAGCAAACGGACTTGAGTTCAATTGAACCGAACCAGACAGGGCAGGTGTGAAAGCACCATAAGAGTATTACCATATCGTCTGAGTGGTTTAACTATCTGAAAAAAATGCCCTTATGTAAAACAGAGGAAGTTTCACTTTCACTGTGAAAAGCAGTTGCTTGCTGACACCATGTAATTAATGCCTTAGCAGATCTGTTGGGTCCTTAAATGCAAAAATCTTGCAAATTTTGCTTCTGCAACTTCTGCCAACATATTCTCCTCTCACTCCTCCTGGTCTTTCCCTCTTGTGTGCGTCTCACTTTCGTCATCTGTTATTTCTTTCCTTTGTGTTCTCTGGTTCTCTATGCATAATGCAATCTCCGTCTTCTCCATCTCAATCTCCTGCCTGTCGTTTTCTATCTTGTTTATGTCTCTTTGCCGACCTCCCTACATGTCCTTTTACACCTTTCCTCTTGACTCCCATCTCTTCTCTTGCTGCTCTGCCTGACATAATTCTGCTTCTCCAACTCAGCATTTCAGGTAAAAGTCTTTGCACCGCACACTTTCAGTGACGCATCAGTAATATGAAACCCATTAATTAATCTGACCACTCATCAGTTTCATTATCCCAAGTTACATATCTCATGTTTTCAGTGAGCATAGAGTCGTGCTCTGTGTGCTCCAGATCTGCTCTGGCTTGAGCTTCTCAGGCAGAACTTCCTTTCAGGCTCTATAAAAATCCAGCATCCATCCCTAGGATTGGCAGTGTATAACCCCAGTCATGACCCTAATCTCATAACCTTAAACCATTTTTTGCAGAGGTCTGTTTGGTGGAGCTTGCTCGCGGCTGCTTTGTAACGAAGCAGCATAAAAAGAGACTCTGCCTGGGAGGCTCAACTAAGGATGAGAGGGAGGGGTAGTGGCAGGGGAGACGGAGAGGTGGAGGAACCGTGTAAAAGGCACCAGAGAAAAAGACAGAGAGAAGGCAATGAACTGATGTGGCATTTTTTTTTTTTAAATTGTTGCCTTTTTCTCACATTTGAAGAGTTTTGTACACAAACTTCAAAAACACTTTAATGGCAGATATATTTTTTATTTTATATTTTTATTTATATACTTTTATTCTATAATAGGTCTTTATACTTTTGGAGTGTGTCTATTGCTATGCACCAGATCACCACGTCAAAGCCTTATGTGTGCAAACCTGCTTGGCAGTAAACCATTTCTGATTCTGACTGATATGACCTATGAAAAATAATTTATAAGCTATTTTGCGATGGATAAGGCACAATTTGACGAACTCTTGTGACTTCAACTGACATTGGTGAATGCAAGATAGTTGCACTGTCCTATACACATCTGTGTTTCTATTTTCCACTTGCCTGTGTGATTTAGAGGCATGTTACGTGTTTTATCCCGAGGTGCAACAATGCAGTAAATCAATTCAGCCATGCTGTGGAAAAAAGCCTCGCCAACAGGCACTGACAGGCAAATGGAAATCAATGTCTCGGGGCAAACATTGGGATGCATTTTAACTTTTTCTCATCTAGCCTTCACTGTGTGCAGATATACACACTTGTTCAAAGAAACAGAAATACACACAGGTGCTGACGCACAACACACAACATATTCAGAAGGCACACCAACAGAGCTTCAAGTGCTCATCTATATTCAATTGGAAATGTCTATTTATTCAAGCTGTAATCTCTGCCTTTGATTATTAATACCTGTGTGTGCCTGTGTGCCCAAGTGTGAATCGTCCTTTTTGTGTCTGATTTGGTGCTTCGCGCGCTATTTGATGTGTAAGAGTTGGAATCTCTTTGGGCCTGTGTGAGCGCGTGGTTATGTGTTTGGGTTACCAAGTTTGCGAGAGCAGACAGCCACCAGTGCTGGCAGGCCACCACACAGAGAGCAGCTTTGATGGCTCAGCAGCCAGCTCATCCTTTCTCTGCTCCATTTTTTCCATTTGACAGCCAAACACAATAAACTATAGCACATGATAATGAAATGCAATCTCAGTTTCTAAGAGGCATGTAAATCAGACTTGTCTCCCTCTTTCTCTCCATCCCTCTCCCTTCCCTCCCTCCGGTTGTCGCCCCTTGCTTTCGGCAAGACAGAGTGATAGAAAAGATGATAATGAGGAGGTTCGGAGGCGCAACAACAAGTAAATCTTTTGCGTTGAGAGGGGGTTGGGACCAAGCCAACTGTCTTCCCTCTTAGTGATGACTAAATGTCTCTCTCAGCAGGTTTTTCATCTCTCCGTGTCACTGCGGGTGTCTCCGCACATCCACTCTCCCTCCATCTCTCATTTGTCTTCCTCCCTCCCTCCTCACTTTTTTCCCCTAGCTCCATCTTTAAACCCCATTTGAAATTTAAAGCCCTACATTTTATTCCTGTACGTATTTAAGTTGTGCCTGTCTGTCTTCACTTCTACCTCTTTTTTTTTTTTTTATCTGTGGTTCGATATGGTGAGGTGGTAAAATATAGTTGACTTACGATTTTTAAAGCATGATAGCTGTCTCAAAATGGTTTAGTAGGATGATATTTTTTTCATGAAAATGCATAAAATTGTCTTGCCTGCTTGAATGAGTGCTCTCCCCTGAAAGTATGGCGTGATAAGTTACAGATGATAGAGTGCACCGGTGAATGATGCTGATATACAATGATGCCTGAAAGTGTATTTTTCACTGTGATTTTTGCTATGAAGCTGATGAGACCTGGCACTGAACAAATACTGTCAGCAAAACCAAAGTACAGATGATCACAGTAAAGGGCGCTGTCTTGAGTATAATTGCTGTAAAGTACACACACACACACACTCAAATACACACTCACAGAGAGAGAGAGAGAGAGAGAGAGAGAGAGAGAGAGAGAGAGTAAAAAAAGACAAGATTGTAAGATAACAAGAACATAGAGATACATCAGCACGTATATGTTGATATTTGCTCATTAGTCCTGACAGAACTGGGCATGTTTGTCACGCTTAACAAGGATAACAAGTACTCGATACTGTTGGTACTGATCAGATAATCCCTTGAGCATTGCCTCTAGGTGCAGCTTTTATTTATTTTACCCTGTGTTTCAAACAGCATGCAAATTCTCTCTATCTCTTTCTCTCCACCTGTCTTAGTCACTGTCTGTGAGTCACCCGCTAATTGCCACCCCTCATCTCTGCCTTCCTCCCCTGCTCCGTCTTCCATATGACTATTAAATTGATTGACCAATTAGTATGTTGGTGGCGTTAGCTGCTACAGCGTTTTTGATCAGTTTAACCACGGCAGATCGATGGCAGATGAATACCTTGCTGTGAACCATGTCACTGCTGTGACTGATGGGCAGGCTAATTCCCAGTGTCCTCTGATGGGAGAGTAATATATCATGACGCCGCTGGCTCTGGTTAAGCCCATATCTGATTTCAGTTTTTAAACCCTGCTTTGTATTTGCTCAGGTTGGATAATAGGGTGAGCACAATTGGGGATCCAGTGCTGTCAGTCTTTATTCACTTATTCTTTATATTATCTCCAATTTACCCAAGTGTTGGAAATCATTTGTTTAATATCTTCAATGCCATCCACTTCAACTGTTATCACTGCTGCTGTATAATGACCCAGCATCCCAGCGGGGATCATTACGCTAATCAGTCCAAGAAATGTTATTTTGCTGTAACCTGAGAAACATAATATAAAGCTTAGCTGTGCAGTGGAATCCCAGCTACTGACAGCAGCATACCAAGCTGTTCTGTCAGGTTGCTCCTGAGTCTCGTTAACAATAAACCACTCTCACATTTGTACAAGGGATTAAAAGGTTGCCAGTTTAAGAATAAACAGTGGTAAAATTCCCAGTGGTTAACTTTTCAAATTCTAATTATCATCAAAGATATACTATGCAAGATTTTCCTACAAAAACAAAGTATAGGCTTAAATAAACGTAAGCCATCTTTATCATCTGTTATGACCCACTAGATATGTGTGGCGGTGTATTTTTCTGCAGAGACTTATGGGTATGTGCCCCCACATTGCTCATGTGAGGTTGGAGCTTTTTATAAAAAGGTCGAGACCAGGAGCCAGAACGTAACCAGCAGGCATCCAAGAGACAAAGTGCCGAATAAAATGCAAATATAGCCAGGCAAAACACCAAATGAGAGTGAGCCTGAGGTTGGCTTTTTCTTTCACTTTTGCTGGCGAGCATGCTGGCAAACAGTAACCAACAATCCTGCATAGTTTACCTTTAAAACCATGTTTGATAACCGTGCTTCAAAATATTCTCTGTAAATACCATGCAGCATCAACCAAAGTTAGCAACAGTCTCCCAGACACAGGTGCAGCATGCATGTGGGTTTGTTTAGCTAGTCCCTTGATTACAGAGTGGGCGCACAGCAGGCAGACATAGTGATACAACTGCTCCTTTGTCCTCATCTACAATGACACAGGCACTCAAGCAACTGTTTCAAAGACAGACTGTCTTCATTATGTTTAATGAATATATTCTTTTATCTGTATATGCATTTCATTACTGTTGTTGCTCTTGGTTATTATCTTCTTTTGTTTTGTTATCTTTCATTGTGTACTGTCTCATCTGGTATTGATAAATGTGCCTGGGTGACTGGAAAGGTGCTCATAAATAAAACGTATAATTCATTCATTTTCATTTTCCGTAACCACTTATCCTGTTGGGGGTGGCAGGGGGCTGGAGCCTAAAACAGCAGTCATTGGGTGAGAGGTGGGGTACACCCTGGACAGGTCGCCAGACTAAAGCCCGATCAGTCTTTTTTCAGCATTGGCAGTACAAAAACAAAATCAGGGAGTGCAGCAAAATGCAGCCTACCTACTTTTGTTAATACAGAATGCGCCTTTTTCGGGGCAATAGTGGGCGTGTAAGTAACAAAACATGTAGCTCAGCATGTGACGTACACAATGACGTACTCCGAGGGAAGCCGCGGCTGATCAGTCCTTCGGCGACACAGAGGGGCTCCATCACCCTGGGTTGGAACCAGGAACCCTCTTGTTGTGAGGCGACAATGCTAACTACTAATGCACATTTGATATGCCGGTCACATGTTTACATAAGGCACTGGCTATGTTATTATTTCTGATGTTTATGCAAACAAAAAGTCCACAGTGCTTCTGGTTTATGTCCAGTTTTTTAGATAAAACTTGGTGAAATTATTTGAGTACACGTATCAGTACTTTTTTAACACATTTTAAAAAATACAGTGATAATACTGATGACAGTTATAATTTTGGTTCCTACAGTATAATCTTGATTTGAAATTTTCATACTATTTCATCAATTTTGCCAAATGCATTCATGGGTAAGTGCGCTAATACACTGACCAAGTCCCCCTTCTGTCCTTGTCTGGTTCCCACTGAGATCAACCCACAGACAGAGGCATGGATCAGAATATAAACGAGACGGAGAGGAGAGTGCGAGACAGAGGCATTTCCCAAAATGATTTAACTCCATTCACTTTGCTCCATTAGTCTCATCCATCCCCCTTTTCTTCCAGTGTTTCATCCACAACCTCCCAAACTGCAGTCTCTGCAGAGTCTGAATGAATGACAGAAACTACCTCTCTCTCCCTCTCATTAACCCCGTGGAACCATCAACCCACGGCTCTACAGTAAGCACAGCTATTTTGGGTCAGCATTAACAACAACAGTGATTTGTGGCAGATGGCTCTTCGGCTGTCAAACAGACAACCACACACACACACACATAGAGAGAGAGACCAGTTCTTGTACCCAATTTGCATTCATAATCCTCTGTCAGGTATGGCAGGCAGGTTTTGCTGGGTGTTAGTGAGCATGATCTCAATGCAGTTACAGTAAGACGTGACATGAACCTTAATGTGATGCAACAAAAAGCTAATGTAATGTAACACAGCATAAAATAATATATTAGAGCAAGACACAGTGGGAGGTAAGTGAAGAAAACAGAGGAGGAAAGAGAAGAGGAGAGGTATGCAGTAAACAAAGATATTTTAGTTTGTAAGTAGCAGACTGGAGGAGAACAGAGAGAGGCACTTTCGAGACAGCCTGAGGGGACACAGCAGCCGTTACGTTTTTTATGATTCACATATCTGTCTCTTAATATGTCTATATAACTAAGAATACAGCACATGGGCATATGGGTGCTTACTGGACCACCAAGCAACCTGTTACACTATCACAGACCCTGTGCAGCCATAAAGCTGACAGCTTTGAAATTAGAGCTCAGCCAGCTGCTTTGAGGAAGGCTTGGAGAAATACATAACAATAAATGCAAGTCCCTTGTGGTGCGTGCAAACACTTGCTTACCCTGAGGGTAACCCTCACACAGATATCATATATTTCTATTATTAAAAACACTGGCTTTTTCCAGCTGCTTTTAAAAGAAGATTTAGTTAAAGATATTATCGGAGTAATCTTACTTTAGACCACATCATTCCAGATTCATAGCCAAATCCTGCTCAGTCACATGGTAATATCTTTGTCATCTAAAGCTCTCTTACGGGCCAGATGTAGAAAACTGCGTTCAGTATCATTATAACCGGGGCCTAAAGTGACCTGTCACTAATGCTGATTGGTTGAGAATGCTGGAACAACTGAGATCACTCAACACTGATTAAATCCTGACGATAATAACTGTCCAGTACATCACTCATCCATATTCATCAAGCACTGACATGCATCTGTTAAGTAATCACAGCAGGAGGAATATAGACATGGGTGTGAACAATGTCAACAATACTGTATAATGTGCTGCGGTAAAGTGCGAGCAATTTAAGTAATGGGATTGCTGCTGTTCATGTGGATTGATATGAATGATAAATAAAGAAGAAATACTTTTACACTAGCAATGACACAGGCGGCTTTTCTGAGTTTCTGTACTACGGGTTATTATTGCGTCATGTTACAGAGCTGTAACAATTCATCTCGCATGAGCATTACGGTAAAAGGAATGGGGTTTCCTTTAATCTGTTCAATATGTCCGACAAGACGGGTGACATGACTGCAGTCTTTTCTCCAGCTGTACAGATGGAGGAGGGTAAATGGCGGCCTGGCTGAGAAAATTCAGGGGGTTAGTGGATTGAATCAGGGACTTTGGCCAGCTTTGGGAAATGAGTGGGCAAACAAAATGACAGACTCATCCCTCTGTCCCTTTTGCTCTCCCTGATCTCTCGTCCCTCCGCCCTCTCTTTATCAGTGTTGATGCTCTCAATCTGTCACAGTGATTGCCTGACGGCATTATAATTTGCCTAAATTGAGCCATAATGCGCCTCGGAAATTTAATTTTGTCTCAAAACCAGATTAACCCGTATGACAGAATGCACATGTGTATCTGTGCATGTGTGCCAGCCTGAGTATGTGTGCAGTGTGTGTGTGTATGTATACAGTATGTGCTTGCCAAGAGTCTTAATCCCAGGAGCGTATTTTTGAGTAAGAGGGAAAAAAATCCAATCCCTTCAAACACTGCCCATGGATGCAACCAGTCGTGAGAAAGCCAAGCACATGGTCGGGCAAAATCAGCAAGTTGGATACACACACGCACACACACACTCACACACACGTCAAACCAGGATTGGAGAAAAATGAATACATGTGACCATGTGACAGGACCTCATTACAAAAATAGCAACTGCTTTCCTGCTGAATAACAGCAAAAAAAACCACCACGTTGCATACAAGTAACAACCTCACATACATACATCACAGTTGAGGCTTCATCATTTTCTGGCTTTTGCTGATTTTCCCTAAAATATATCCTGATTTTTTTTTTCAAGAAGGAGCTGATTCGTTTAAACCAGTTTTTATCCAGATTATAGTTCACACAAAAACCCCAAAGTTCTGCTGAAAGTAGACGCTGACCAATGATCTCTTACAATGAGGGCATCTCATCCAGTAACAGTGTGTGAGGGAAATACTGTGGAGTAAACGTAAATATGCTGCCCATTATGCACCTCCATGTGAGTAAAAAAATAAATAAACAAGGAAGAGTTAAACACAAAGTGGCTGCATTGCCATTTTTACTGTTATAATCCAAATACCAACCAGACGTTTTGTAAAACTGATTCTCTAATGTTTTTTTCCGTGTCTACAATCATTTAATAATTTTCAATATACAGTAAAAAACAAAAATAATGATCCTATAATCGTTCATTCTCACTCTCTGTCAAACATGAGCAAGCAGGTGATCTCATCTCACACTGACACACACACACACACCATCCCCTTCCATCATCTTAACTCTCCTACACTGTCAGTGGCTTGACATTTTTCCCTGGAGAGCGCGCTCGGCAGGCCCCGCTCAGACAGACGGTCAGACAGACAGGTAGGGTTATTAAATATGTATTGCAGAGCAGTGATAGGACACCGGGGGCCATTAGCTATTATAAATATATAATCTAGCTCTGCTGCATATTTCAGCCTCCTGGACGAACGGCACCCGAGCATACAAGTCCTCTGATTAGCATCCCAATGCTAAAATGCATCTCAATTAGACTGAGTGTCAGCCCTCATTTGGTGAGGCAGGGATCGAGATGGAATGGACCAATATATAAAAGAACGAATAAATAAATAAGCGCCGCGCCAGAGGATGGGGTGGAGTGTGTGTGTGTGTGTGTGTGTGTGGAGGGGGGGGGCGCTCGGTGTTGCTGACCAACAGTGTGCAGGTTTGCTGATAGATGGTGTGTGAGCAGACCTTAAACTTTAATCACATCTGGACTTGTTTAATAGCAAAACAAGGCCAGTCTTTCTTTCTCTCACAAACTCCTATGTTATCACTCTCCCCAAGCTACTTTGTTTTCTTCCAGCAACACCATCCACCTGTTCTCTCTCTTTATCTGTCTCAGTCAAATCCCTTGTTACTGCTGCCAAGAAGGTCATGTTGTCGGTGCTGTTTCTGTGTTTCTCTGTTTGTCAGCAGGATTATGGAAAAACTGCTTGCCAGATTTTCATGAAACTTTGTGGAAGGGTGTAGACTGGGCCAAGGAAGAACCTATTGGAGCCGATGTCAATCAAGAAGTGGATACATTAATTATTTTTCACTTTCGTTAAACACATAATATTTGTGCGCAGCTCACAGAGCCAAAATGGCACTGGGTTGCAGTGCAGTGCTTAAAACTTCAACACTACTGACAGAGCTAACAGTTTAACTGGGGGTTAGCTCACACTCACTGGGGCGACCTGCAGTTCCTCTAATGGCCACTTGAGGCTGTCTCCAGAAGCCAGTCAATCCCTTAAACACCCATGTTAAAAATGCCCAACTTTACAGCATATATAAACATGTTAACAGCCTGGTACAAAAAAGTTTTTGGTGTCTATAGCTCATTTTCGCATTCATTAAACTGTACAGGGGGTGACTTTTTCTATTACTCAACTTTTCACATTTTTGTAAGGCCAGAAGTTATGCATACTTATGGGTGAGGACACTATCAGTGGGGCTCCAGCTCCACCCTCTCATCCAAATATGGTCACTTCCAGTTCCAAAAAACCAAGACGGGGACGGCCAAAATGCTGAACTCGAGGCTTCAGAATGGCAGTCCATAAACCAATGGGTGATGTCACGGTAATTTTGTCCATTATTTTACACAGTCTATGGTTGGTACAGCATAATCAGAGCTGACTGTCATAAGAGCGCTGCAGGCGTTTGGCCTCGGTGGAGGTCTGTGCTCTCCGAGTGCCCTTCTAATTCATTCTTTTTCTAACCAGCCTTAGTCTCCTCCCCACTCCTCTGTCATCCATCTTTCCCATCCACTTACTTATTCCTCCTCCCCTGACCCACCTTTACCAACCATGAAGCCATCCCCCTTTCCTCTCTTTTTGATCTCACTTCCTTTATTTTCCTAAAGATTTATCACTTCTGGCTCCCTCCTGTCTCCTTTCTATTTTCCATACTTTCCTCCTCTGTTCACATCTCCTCGCTGTCTCTGCTACTTTTGTCTGAAGCATTTTACTCCAAAGGGAGACCTCCACCATTTTAAAAATGGAGACAAACACTCAAAATGACTCTTGGCATGAATTCAAAACACTCCAGGCTATGACTGGAGTTTAAAGTAATTTTGAAAATCTTTTGCTTCTAAACCAGTTACAGGACCGTCATCTGTTTCTCACATATTGACTGATAATCCAGAAGACTTCATTTGCCAGAACTGATATGTAGCACTTTGGCATGGTGCCCTACATTCCTTTGCTTGGTTTCTCTTTATCCTGCTTGCTCTTTCCTACCTGTCGTCCCCATCGTTGCCTCTCCTGTTACTTTCATCGCATTCTCCCCTCTTCCCGGTGACAGAGTGTGACTCCGAGCGTGCTGACAGCTAGCCAGAGGGCCAAGCCTGTCGCCGCGGCCCCTGAGGAATCAATCATCTTAGCCAGGATCAATACTAAGGGACCGTATCCTGGACCGGCCACTGACTTGGCTGGCAGCGACTGACTGATGAGCAGACCCACTGCCACACTGGGAAAAAAAACAACATTCAAGGCAGCGCACCCATTAAGCAAGCAAACACTGAAATGCACAGATACCTCACACCCCAATATAGTGTCATCAGTCACTCTGAAACAAATACATACAAATGTGTTTGCTCCATGTGGGCATGAATACATTCTCATGCACAACCTGTAATGTCCATGATATGGCTGAATCTGTCTGGCCCAGCCCAGCGTGTATCCCATCTCAGTCCCACTCAGACAGATTTCTGTCTGACACCAAATTTGGTCTACCACAATCACCCACAGCCTATTTCCAATTCTTCAGTTTGCACTGCAGAGGCCCGATTATGGGCCCCCTTATCGAGTCTGTATTATACAGCGGCACAACAGTAGTCCACTCCATCACCGTGTGGTCCTCTGCAGGAGAAACCACCACTTATCACTACAAGCAAATTAGACCAACATAATAGTACTGAACAGAGGTAGGGGGAGGACTCAGATTGGTGCAGATTGTGTGATCATTGATGTTTACTGAACCATAAAGGGAACCTTACTTTCCCTCTGTATCTAGCCAAAAGTTTCAAATAATGAGGAAAAATTAGGTAAATATATGTAGAAGTAAATACTTTTGAGACGAGATGACATCAGCTCATGACAGATTTCTTTGCATGGTCATGTGCAAGTGTTTAAATCATTTCGCCTTAGGACTGGGCAATATATTGATATTATATCACTATCATGATATGAGAGTAGATACCATATTAGAGTTTGGATATCGTAATATGGTAAGAAATTTATTTTCCAAATGCATTCTCACTGCGACCTCTTCATGCAAGGTATCCTGGGCACGTTGGTTGTTGATGTCCTGGGACACTGTGTCAAGTTCTCTTCTTTCAAGACACACTTCCATTTTCACAGAAAATTTGACATGACATAAACATGTGACAAATAAACACACATGGTTAGGATTAGGCAACAAAAGCCCGTGGTTCGATTTAGGAAAAATGAACAGGGTTTGGCTTTGGAATCTTACGAGATGCAAACATCGCTCTCTCAGGTGAAAGTCAGTGTTTGTTAGACCCATCCACGATAGCTGCCCGCCCCATACGGACTTTTGCCGCTTTAACTCTCGTCCTTGTCCCGCAGCGCTTCGCCTGTGCTGCTGGGCGCCGTTAAACTATAACAGCAACCAGCTGCATATCATGCTGACGTTAAAGGATGCCTTTTTTCAGAGTGAGACTGGGCTCATTTTCCTGGTTTTAAAGGCAGCATTACAATGAAGTGATGTAGACCTACTTTTCTGAACTTACCAGAGTGTTCCAGGTGTTCATGATTATTTATCAAAAATCTCATCATGTAAATATTTTTCTCGAAGCACCAATATTCAACCCTGCAATATTGTCACAATATGGATATTAAGGTATTTAGTCAAAAATATCATGTATTTGATTTTCTCCATGTCACCAAGCCGTATGTAGCCTAAACTGCTACATGTACAGTAGCTACATGCTAACATTAGGGGAGCATGTAATTTTGGTAGCTGAATTAATTAATTTCTTCCTGATTGTTCCCACTGGAACAAGTCAGGTTGTGAAGAATATGGTTTAGAAGCTTTAATGCGTGATTTTCAGGAAGAAAGTGCTTCTATTCTTCATTACAGTAATTCCCCGACTGCAAGTTCACTGCTTCATGTTAGTGTCAGGGATGTGTGTAATTTTGGTTGCTAATTTTGTTTATTTCTTCCAAATTTTGGATGATATTCCTGCTGGAACATGTCTGGTTGTGTTTAGAGGGTGATTGGTGATTTTTCATGTTATCAAGTGCCACTATTCTCAGTTTCAGTCATTATCTGACTGCAATAATAATAATAAACGGGGCTTAAAGAGCTAAAACGAAGCATCTCAGACAGACGTTGCATACAGGTGTTTCAGCACAGACAGTATGAGGTACATTTTGAACATTAAAGCATGTGAACATGTTCAAGTAGACACCCAACATACAACCTGAAAATTAGCATGAAATGTCCCCTTTAAAAATCCAATACTGACAAAACCATATGTCCTCAGCAATTCCGCTTGATCTAGTGAACGTCACTTTAAAGTGAAGTAGGCAAGGTGTGAAAATTGACACAATGATGTCAGTGAAACTGCAGCGCCCTGAAAACACTTCCTGTCTTATCTGCTTAAAACATTAGGTGATATTACTTCTTCTTCTCCATTGGCAGACAGCAGACATCACCTGTCACATTAATATGGATAACACTTATCTTCCTCTATATTCAACACCTACTGAGTCGTGAACGGTGTACTCATTTTCTGCTTGCAATAAAGTTCATGGACGTTTTCAGTCTGGGCGGAGAGGGAATGTGTGCACCACAAGGACAAAGCAAAACCAACAGATATGGCTAATGACTACAAATATATGTTTAGGTTGATGTTATTTTAGCCTCATGACTGTTTCATCTCAGTAAGCGTGACTTGAAGTGACCTTTACTACTACATTAATTGGTGCCACTTGTGCTGATTGTAATAAGATGGTATCTGACCGGAGTCCATTGCACTGATTATAATGTCAGTGGAGGTGAATATAGCAGCACTGAAACTGTGCTTTACAGCATCAGCATCAAGTATCCTCATTGTTTCCTTTATCTCAATAGAAAATAGCCCCCGAGGAAAAGCGTGCTTAGAAAACTAAACACGGATATCCATGCCGTCTTTGTTTCAATACAAGCTGAAGCGGCAGATAATCTTTAAGTAGGTTTATCCTTTAATCTTTAAATCTAATAATAAACTAATGAATAAGGTAAATTGGGCAAATTGACATAATTGAAAAGATTTTGATAGAAATTATGTAACGTGTAGTTATTTTACAGAGTGTCATGTGCTTGAATTTAATTTTCAAGATCATTTTTAAGCAAATTTAGACTGATTTTGCAGGTTAAGTGTAAAAGTAAGTAGTACTGTATACTGGTCCATTGCAAAGGTAGATTTTAAGCCAGAAAACAGTCATAAGAGTGAGTTAGGCTGATCTACGTTTAGCCAACAGGTAGGTATAAGTATAAAGTAAGAAGACAGTAAAGACCTTTTTACTGTTGGTAAACAGTGTGAGGTTTTTGGATGGGCGGGGCTTAGCTGGAGGCAAAACCATCCTCCACAGACATTAGTTAGCGCTAGCTAGCAAGTTCTGTTGTCTTGATTTAGATGATGGAGGAAGATGATGTGAGTGGAGCATTCAGAAATCGAGTGCCAGAGTGCACTCTAGCACAAACTTCACTGTTCGTAAATTCAGAGAGATGTCGGAATGTACCCTTCAGTTATCCGAAGCACCGCACTCTCAGGTGGCGGAGCGCACTCTCAGCACTCTGTCTGGGGTGCAGGAACAGCAGAGCGCTGAGGGGGTGAATGTTTGATTGGCTTAACTGTTTGTTAAATCATGTAGAAATATAACGCTCCGTTTCAACGCATTATGTCAGGTCACTCACTCTCTGGGACCGTGAGTGTTACTTAAATAGGTAAGCGCTGACCAACGGGACCAGACTAGCCGACCTGTATGCTCACACTCAGTGGATGGATGATTTGACAGGATTAATGCCTCCCCAATTTCTTATGAGTTGCACATGATAACCCTTAATACACGTTATTCATCCCTACAACAGTAAATACTTTTCCCCTAACCTGCTGCACATGCGAGCATTTTTGATGACTGGCTCCGTCCAGTCCTTTCATCTTACCGCATTTAACCATAGTTTGTTTTTGTTGACAGGCAGTGGCAGCTGGTATGCAATAAAATTTAAGTTTTGAGCCATGACTCCTTCTATTCTGGCTCCCAATAACACAACAAGACAACATTTTAAGACTCCTATGTAGCTTATATCCTTAAGTCTACTAGGTTCAGGAGTAGGTTTAAAGATTTGTACCATCAGAAATGTGGACTCACACAGAAGAGTTTGACTCATTTCGACAAAAATAAATTGAAAGAGGGCATAGATTATATAAGATAAAGTGTTTGTGGCAATTAAAGCCTTGTAAATTCTAAATTAAGACATTTTTAATGGGTTTATGGCCTAATATTTATAACACCAAAGTCAAGACATTGTCCTGCAGACACTCTGTTTCCTTAAAAAACTGACTGACTGACTGAAATGTGTGTGTATGCTGCAGCAAAGCAAATAAAGCCTAAATGCATTAACACCAGTATATCCTTTCACCATTTGGCTAATGCTTTTATCCAGAGTGCTTTACTGGATTGCCCTACAGGGAATGGAACATTACCCTTGCAGTATTAGCACCACACTTTTATCCACTGTGCTGTATCAAGATAAAACCTTTGAAGCAAGGGACATCCTTACTGGCCATAAAGTACAGTGGGAACAGCTGCCCAGTCCTGTTGCTGGGCTGGAATTACTCACTGTATAATAGACCTTTTAATGTGATCCCAACCTTTAAGTGAGAAGCAACTAATGCTCTGTAGGATTTCACACAGAATGAGTTGGCAGAGTTGTTTGGTACTTTGCACATCTGTGATGGGTTCTTCACACAACCGTAAAGCCTGCTAACGGTTAGCGGCTCAGTGCTGAGGCTTGTAACGAGAAAAAAAATGACACACCTTGTCTCTGGAAGAGCTGGCTGCTGACGATTTCGGTCATGGAGGCAACCTTCTGTTTCTGGAGTTTCTCCGGGGGGATGCAGGAGTAAAAGTCATACAGCAACTCACTGGAGGGAGAAAGCAATAGGCGGTGGAATAAATAAATAACCAGCAAGATCATTATACGGGAGGAGCAACAGGTTTGTTTTCCTGAAAATGAGCACAATAAATATTCAGTAATAACTTTCCATGGATTATTGCATGCGCTCTGAATTTTAACAAAAAATCTCCTTGCTCTGATTACCATGTAATTGATTCAAAGATCAAAAACACAACCACGCTTCGGTACATCGAGCTTTACATATCTCACCTTTAAGGTCATGAAATATGCAACCGCTAAAAGCAGAGTGAGCAAAGCTGTGTATGCTGCCATGAAAACAAATGAGTCAAAGCCTAAACACGCTTTTAATGAAGACACAGGTTTGACTCATCCTCCGCCCCAAATTCAATTTTAGAATAATTAAACAGGCTGGTTGAAAGGCCTGATGCCACTTAGAAAGATTGAATGCTCAGAGCATGGCAAACCCCTCTGTCTCCGCTTTGCTTTGTCTGTCCCTTACTTTGTCTCTGTCTCTTTAAATTATGCCACACAGGTTACAGAAGCACTTTCAGTAATTGTACAAAAGAACTAAATGCACCACCTCTGCTCCCAAACACAACAAAAAGGTTTGTGTGACTTTTGGTGTGCATAAGCTGGCGCAAGGACACTCCGGGGCACAGAGGTTCAGAGCAGACTTATCAGGCCCACTAATCATCTGAGCTGAATTTAATTAAAACCCAAAATGTCAGCCTATTTCCCACATGGACATACAAAGGACACTTAGAGCAAACAAAGCACAGGCAAAGCTCAGAGCGTCTGTGCTTGTACTAGTCGGTGGATCACACTACAGGTGAGTTTACAAGGTGCAGGAATGTGACTATACAGAAGCTGAGACAAGGCTTTGATGTCCACCTCTTGCGCAGTGATTGTAATTCACACAGCTTGCTTTTGGAAACTCTGCCCCAGGCAATTCTGTTCAGGAATGCAATGGGGACCTTACTTTTAAGCTTAGATGGCTCGGGTAAATTTGTGCTCGTGTGTGTGAAGAAATGCAGAAGACAGACAATAGGGGTGAGTGAATGCGGTCAGAGGAGAGGGACGGAGAAAATGAATGACACAAAGTGAGAAAATGTGAGCTGATTTTTTATTTCTGCCCCGTGTCACCTTTCTACCTGTGTACGTGTGTACTTGATTGAGTGTGTCTGCGTGGCAGGTGTTAAAGGTAGCACCTTTGTGACACTGTGTTGACATCAAGCCACTCCAGGGACTGAGCTGGCAGATGTGGATAATCCACAAACCCACAAAAGCACACTCAGGTCAGAGAAAGGTGAGAAGAGAAATTATGAGGATGAGGGTGTTTGAAAAGGAACGTGGCCAGTGAAGAACATCGATTAACATCTTCTTTCTGAAAAGAAACAAGGTCATACCAAGACAATGGATCCATGTTCGGGTGCTGTATTGCTGGAGGACAAATAAAGTGCCTTAAATTTCTACTTTAGAAAAAGGTGTTCCAGCTGGTGAAGTGTATACACTGAGGTCATTTCATGGGCTAAACTGTATATTGTAAGTTTGATTCAGGGTCAAAGAGAGGTTAAACAAGCCATTCCCAGTCGTTTTGCTCTTCAGGAGACTGAGAATAAACCTGGGAGAAGAGGTTCAAATGGGTTTTGTTTGATGGTTTCACTGAAATTGTCAATTCACTCAGGGGCACATGGAGGAGGCGCAGACAGCGTTTGAGTGTGTGTCCTTGTGTATATGTCAGTTTGATGAGATTTTTATCACCTGATAAAGAAGGTGGGGCTCAACCAGGATGGAATGTGTGGGAGGCAGAAGGATGGGGGTCATTGAACAAAGCCAGGAGGAAACTTCAGCTGAGCTGAAAGCTCCCATATATCCTCTCTGTCAGTGTCCCTGAATGAGACCCAAGATAACGTGCTAGTGTGTGTCGGTGTGCTTAAAGGCAAGCTTACCTGAGGAGTTTGGCATCAAACACTTTCTCAACATCATGCAGGACTGTTGGCAGATACTTCAGAGCAGCAACCTGATCACACACACACACACACACACATACACACACACACCACAAAAAAACTCTGTTAAAATACTGTCTTGAAATCCTGTGGAAGCTGCTGGTGTATAGAAGGTGACTTTGCCATCATATAGCCTCTGATCACAAGTGTGAGGAAGTATCTGTTTAATGTTTCATGGGGCTACTTGTGTGTCCGCCAAACTTTCTATGACTCAATCGGTTTGTATGTCTGCCTTGGTGTCAACAGTGAGAATGAGAAAGACATAAAGCAGCTGAATCACATCGAGAGCTCACACTGAAAAAGTCGGAGCGTGTGGAGGAGCAGGAAGATGAGACAGACACTGCGTTTTATTAGTAGTTCCATTTCCCTTCATGAACATACCCTCAGCCCTTCGTATTTTTTAACGACATAGATCACACAGAGGCCACCTGGAGAGCAAAGGGAAAGTCGGCAGGGGAGCAACAGGGGACTTAAACAAAATGTATTCTTGCACACCTCAGCCCAAACTATCATCATCAACCGCCAGCTGTTGGCTCGGTGCTATACTGATTTCTATAAATCATCAGAAATACCTGCAGACTCATTTCAATCAGGCAAAGGAATCTTCTGTAGATAATTGCAATACATTGACACTTGATAATTGGCTGCATCAGCTTCTGATTTAGGACTGTTTGTGATCTGTATCATGATAATCCTAACTGTTATCGCAATGGGTTTTTGGTATCTGGCGAAAAAGGAATTTCATAATGCATTTACAGATAATGTTTGAGGTAGGGCTGTCAAAATAATAAGTTAATGTAACGCTGATTAATTGTGTTCCGTGGTGCCCTTTGACCCGGTGTATCACTGAAGGCTACTGTGGCTTTGTCACATGATAGAGGCAGATGAGATGACACTGCTTGGCCCAATGGATGGAACATTTACATTTTTTTTTAAAAATGCCCAGATGGAACTGTTGATGGGAGCACTTTTCCCTGGAATTTCTGCAGTAAGTAATTTTATAATATCAGAGTACTTCAAGCCTGAAATATCACCTCAACGCAAAGCATTTAGCAGCGAACCCAGAGGCCTGAGCTGGCACAGCCTCTGATGCTAGCTCTAGCAGCCAGCCTCGTCAAGCCAAACTCAACCAGGTGTTCAGACACAAACTGAATAAGTCTACCTGTGGCCGACTAACTAACTCCTTTGTAAATTGGATTGCAGTGGACTGCAGACCAGTTTCAGTGGTAGAGGACAGGGGGACAATTAGGTCCAAAATCCAGCAGCTTTGTGACACATCTGAAGCAATTCATTTGAATTGAAAACTTTGAAATACTCTCACAGAAGAAACCGATGTGCTGTTAATTTAGATTAATTAATCACAGAGCATGTAACTAATTAGACTCATTCTTTTAATCGCTTGACAGCTGTAGTCTGGAGTAAAGAAATCACACAAGCTGAAAAGTACAAAATCTAAGTAAAATTTTTCAGTAAAATATCAAGCTATCAATTGTCTTTCGAAAATATGTGTTAACTGGTGAAGCTATACACATGTATGTCTACCTATATTAACCTATAAGATATATTAGAAAAAGTGAAACTGAAAAGAATGTCAGGTAGTGGACTTATTTAATTTTTATTTTACGATTTATTCATCTTCTCCTTGTTCGTCGCTAAGCAACCAGAGTTTTAAGGACATTACTGCCGCCAAACCATGGATGTATTTTCTTGCATCAAATACATAACTGCAACACAATGTGGGCGATATACACCTCTGGAGTGACCATCAATGTTGACTTTGCTCCCTCAGGGTTGATCTCACCAAGTTCACTTCAGTTTTTCAAACAAATGGAGCGACACTTATGATGGCGGCAGGAATTCCCCCCCAAGGGCAAGTGCTGAAGAGAAGTCAACGAGAGCATGTTGAACAACTAATGAAACACAGCCAGGGTCAGACAGGTAAAAGTAAAGAAAAAAAACGAGAAGAAAGAGCGAAAAGGAGCGCGGATAAAGACGAGAAGAATGTAAAGAGGACTGCTAGGTGGTGAAGTATGGTGTGCAGCGTGAGCACGCATGATTACCCTGAGCAGCAGAGTGGTGGTGTAGTCTGTTCTCATCAGGCTGTTGATGGACTCAAAAAGCCTCCTCAGCGACTCCTCAAACTCCGCCTGCTCTTTTCCCTCGTACAACCTGGGAGGGCAGGGGGGAAAATTAATGGAAACGCAACAGGAAAAACAGAAAGAAAAAAAAAAGAGAAAGAGGCGAGCATGCAACAAACGTCAGAAAACATGACGTGATTAGCAAAGGAGATGGAGGGGAGGACCGAGGAGCGAATTGAAAGATGAGAGAAAACAACAGGGGGTAAATAATCAGTGAAGGTGGAGCGTGGAGAGACAGAGTGTCAAAACAAGGTTGTCTGACATGAAGCTCAAGTTGGATGTAAATGTAGGCAGAAAGAGCCGTAGTTATGTGTTTCAGTGCAACAGAAACATGGGAAGATTATCAAGGGTTATGCAAAAAACAGTACATTTATTAACTGAAACATAACATAATAAAAATGTTTCATCTGAACGTACAAGGTTGGACGACGGTTTAGTTCACAATATGTCTTGCACTTGCTTCCTGCCTTTGCTCATACCTGTTTTATCACCTCCATCACTTGAGCCAGGTGTGACTTCATGACATGATTTTTATATCTAGTCAAACATAACCCAAGGGATCATCGTGCATTATGAAGTGGTGTTTTATCTTACACAGAAACCTGTTTTTCTTTTAGTGAAGCATGTACCTATGGAGGAGGTATTGACTCATCCCTGTTATGCTAAAACTACTTTGTAATCCTTTGTTTTCTGGGAGGATTTAGTAGGATAACACATGATTATAATATATGATAATTTGCTGCATTTTAAGTCACCTCTTTACTTGAAAACCTGCTTTTATTGTGACTTCATATCAAAAACCTACCATTTCTATCCCCTAGACAGATTTTATTCTGGGCTTTTGAGCATTTTATTATTGATAAAACAACCAGGGACTCCACTGGGATGTAAATTATTCCGCAGTAGTTGTTTTTCATCACAGTGTAGAATGATTCCAAGTTGGTGATGATAATGTTTTTGAAGTTATCTTCATCGAGCCAGCACTGGCTTTGTCTGCGCCAACTCAGAGTAATCTGGCAACGAGTGAAATTACACATAGATTCTTGTGTTTTTATGGAAATGAAGCACCAGCTGAATTGGCTGCAGCTTCTCACTTCTTCTTTCAGTATAGTAGAAAATGCATTCAGCATGAAGGTGCTTTAGAATTTAACCAGTAGATATGGCTGTAATTTTAGTTTTAAAACGTTAAAAAAAGGAACTGCTGTTATCAAAAGAACATGTAAAAGCAACAGCTCTGGCGTTATCACAAAGACATCAACAGACTGTGATACAGAGATATCTACCGTACTTAGTATGCTGACCAGCTAGCCCTGCTCTGTTCTGTCTTATAATACCAGTTGTGCCTCAAGAGGGGGGTCAGAGTCACTGTAGCGTCCAGTCTGCTCTCAGTCTAGCATGAGATGACGAAGAAGTCAAGCTGCCCCGAGGGCTTGTCATTCACATTGCAGGTACAGCCACCAGTTAGAGGCATTGTAAACACGCGAGCGAGCGACCTTTATCACCATCCCAACCACCCACTCCCAGCAAGAAACAACGTTCAAGGTGATAACAAGAGTAAAAATTAGTGTGGCCCTCCACCACTAGAGACAGCTCCTGAGATGTTGATGCTGAACTCGTTTCTTTTCGACTGGTAAGTAACGTCTAATGTTATTTAGCGAAAGGTATCTTAGGTGCAGCTAGACACAAACTGTACCAAAAAACATTCCAAAAGGCGTCGATATATGGTTTTGATGTGGCTGTTTTCTGGCTACTATGGTCTTTCTAAAACAACACAAAGCTATAACATGAAAATAGACCAACACCACAAGTGAAGATTATAAAATAGCAGTGTTATTTTGACCATCTCTTAGAGTTGCAGCAGTGTGGTGAATTCTTACCCTGCTGTGAGTTATTAGTTGGCACAGTCAGGGTTCCCACACATTTTCCAGGACAAAATTTCCATGAAAACTTTTCCATGACTTTTCAAAGACCCATAAAAACAAATTCCAGGACTGTTCATGACGTACAACACAAATAGAACTGTAGTGTGTACTCAAAATGTTATATATTATATGCGGTCTGCGGACACAGCACAGCCGAGCTCCCGGAGTCGGGGAGTGACAGCCAACAATTCAGTTCATTTTTTTGTTTTGTTTTGTTTTTGTTATTATTATTGTTTATTAATTGCTCCATTTCAAAAAACCGTCATAGGTATGAACACATATTAAATCACCAAGGATTATTTTTCTTGCCTAACTTGCCCAGCACTACTAATTCCATGACTTTACCAGGTTTTCTATGACCGTGGGAACCCTGCATATTGTAACTGCTTTGCTTTACTAATCCTGGTGAGGCAAGACTGGAAATTTGGAAAGCTATACGGGGTTGGGAGGTGGGAGGTGGGAGGATTTGCTTCAGGAGCCAGCCTCAAGTGGCCATTAGAGGAACTGCACTTTTTAGCACTTCCACGTTGGCTTCATATTTCAGTCCCAGAGGTTACCGCCTGCCCAGTACTCACTTGTTATTCAATGCACTGTATGCTATCATAGTGATGCAGCAAACCCATGCAGCACTGTGATGACAAGGTAAAATTAAACATTGATAAGTGCTGACTGCTGTGATTATAACAATCCTCCTCTGACTTAACAAAAAAAAAAAACGGGGTTATCTTTGTTGCTGCTATTCACATCACATAAAAACACCCACTCATTCCTCTACCATCCCTTCAGTTCAACTTCCTCCACCCCCTAGCAAACTTCTCTCATCCATCTCTCCGCCCCTTTCCTTCTCCCGTCTACTCACTATCTCTGTCTGATTCAGCGGAGCTGTGCAGTTGTTAATTACAAAAGAAGTTATGAGTGCTGGAGGGAAGGATTAGCATGTGGCACACAGCGAATTTAGCATGTGGGGGGAGGGATTAGGCAGTAACACACAGAGGTATTATCACTGGGCTCTGTGCAGAGCACAGTTATGATTACAGACGCATTGTCCTGCTTAATCCACCGGCCCTGTCTGTGCAAGAATGTGTGTGTTTCTGTGTATGTGTTTGTGTAAGGAGAGAGATGATGTCTGATGTGTCAGGGTCAGTGTTGGTGTGATAACTGCAGGTTGTGCACTCCTGCCACATAGACACTTCACTAAATTAGTTATACTCAGTACAGTAGAGCATGTTAAAGCCTGTAGGGTACCACTTTAATACATCTCAAAAGACCCATGTGGAACTAAAATGACCATAGGCTGTTGTTACAACTTATCTACACGCCACACACACACACACACAGGCCCTAAATACCCTCACATGAGCACAACAACATAAATACGTCATACTAGTCCAGCAAACTAATACTGGAGACAGATGGAGAGGAGAGAGAGACGGATGAAGGACAAGGAATCAACAGGGAGGAGAGAGATGAGCGAGGGACACTGAGGAAAACTGAACAAGGGGGCGAACGGGAGAGAAAGTACAGGAGGAGGACGGCTCAACTGCATGTAGCCGTGGATAAGAGAAGGCGAAGGAAGAAGGAGAACAACAAGGCAAACATGTCCCCTGTGAATTATACAATCCCTGTCTTACCAAATCAGTCACAAATGTCACCTTGTTATGATTTATAATTGCAGTATCCCCACTGGACCAATCAGTGAAAATGTTCAACGCTGCAATAAAGTAGCAGTCCATGAGCCAGTACCCCTAATATTATACTGCAGTGCCAATTTGGAGGGACCATGTCTCATGGTGATTTTTTTAAAGGATTATGTCCCAAGTGTTGGAACATGAGTGAAAGAATTCCAGTAATGGTAACTTTCTATGTGCTATCACTCCTTTCCTTATTCTTCTGTCACTCATTTTGTTCTTGTTTTTCCGTTTTACTCATACAGGCGATATAAAAGAAGGTAAATGACACAAAATAATATGAAGTCATATATCACTGTAAAGCTTAGACTTAGAGATGTCAACAGTTAAACATTAACTGATTAACTGCAAAGGGTGTTTTTGACCGGCTTAAGTTTAATCGTGCTACTTTTCAGTTTACTACACTGCGCACCACCCAGATCTGGTGGGAGACAAACAGCCAGCTAGCTGCGTTAAGATGCAGGAACAGTGTCAAGTTTGAGCTGCAAACCTTCTTTCGCATTGTTAACTATTGTATCACTGTTGGCTCCGTTTGCACCATTACCAGTGTAAGCCAGATGGAGTAACACCTAACATAGTTAACAATGCCAAAGGAGTTTTGTGGCTCAAAATGAAACTGCTTACCCAACGGGGCTACGTGGGGGCAGACTGGAGGGTTTGACTCTATGTAGTCCCAAAGTCGCTATACCAGGACGTCAGTGGCGGCTGCTGGTCTTTCAAACAGGGGAAGCTCACTTTAAAGGATAACTTCGGTATTTTTCAACCTAGGCCCTATCACCTCATGTGTATGTTTGTGTATGATACATGGGTACTACTTGTTCTAAAATTGGTTCAGTATTGAGGGAGGCGGATGCAGCTGGCAGCCGTGAAACGAGCTAAAATGGTAACGGGGGCAAATGCGTCCCGTATAAGTTTGCGCATTAAAAGTGCTTTTTTCCGCCACTGACCGGTTCAGATCGCCAGTGCTATCTCTGTAAATAGCATATTGTAGCGACCCTGGGGCAGTGGTGAGTGTGGTATGAGTGGAGTCAGCTGTCAATCCGCGTTGAAGCAGAGAGGGGGAGGGCTGCCCCGCTGGGTACTGTAGTTTTTGGAGTGCTCAGCTTTCATAGGCTGCCTTTGTCGGACGGTGAGATGCTGAAGCTGTGGCTAGTTGTGCTACAAATGGATGCTAACACTCCTGTCCAGACACTGCGCCTTGCAGACCATCGGGTCTGCAGTGCTCACTTCTCCCAAGACGACTACTGCCAGCCGAAGAAGAGAAAACATCCAATCCCGAAACACCTCTTCCTCAAGAAAACGGCTGTCCCACGAGTAGAGAGAGCTACAGACACAGACATCACACAGCCCAGAGGTAAGGGAAAGGCTAGTATGCTATTTACAGAGATAGCACTGGCGATCTGAACCAGTCAGTGGCAAAAAAAAAAGCACTTTTAATGCGCAAACTTATACGGGATGCATTTGCCCCTGTTACCGTTTTAGCTCATTTCGCGGCTCCCGGCTGCATCAGCTTCCCTCAATCCTGAACCAGTTTTAGAATGAGTTGTACCTATGAATCATACGCACACATACACATGGGGATATAGGGCCCAGGTTGAAAAATACCCAAGTTATCCTTTAAGATTACATCATAAAAATTGTCATATTGCAGCAAGGCAGTTATTTATAAGAGGAACATTTAATTGAAGCCGTTTTTCAACCACACTCATGCCATAGAACCACAGCAAAACACACTTCAAAGATTTTCAGATGGGTTTAAACACATGAACTGTGTACAAACGGTGAAAATGAGCTATATCGCTTATGGAAATAAGGAACTCCGGACGGCACTCTGTCAGAAGACTCCACTCGATGATGCCGCTGTGTATTTCCAAAGTGCTGTCAATCACAAAGGGGTTCAGCCTTTTACACAATTCCTCCAATCATCATGCATACACTGAGCGTCCTCTCCCGCCTACCGCTCCATTAGGTCCCAGGGAAGCTGAGCCTCCCTGGAAGTGACGATTTTGTCACACGTATCCAATGACCATCTCGCTTTGCTGCATGAAAAAAACCTGTCTCATAGGAATGCTTGGAGGCTCTGCGTCCACCATGCTGACAGAAGAATGTACGACCGGGAGGTCGCTCTGAAAACTGGTGATAAACAGCTGACGTTTGAACATCATAGTCATGACCTGAAACGCCTCCTAGTGCACGTTTAATGCCATGTAAATTCTTATTTTAATGTAAATTCAGTAGTGCATATTTGACTTTTTCTTCTATGAAATTTTAGGGGAAGTTCAGCCTCCTTGTTGTCTCAGAGCAATCGCCCCTGCAGGACGGTGTTACCAGCACTCATCACAAATGAGCAACCCAGCTTACTGACATTAGCTCCCATCTGTCCTGAGTGATTCACAGTGAAGAGTGGCCAAGGCTAGTGAAGGCCTGAGGGAGAGCAGTGGGAGCTATGTTTCCAAGTTAACACAGCTAGCTGCATGTCTGTCCGCAGAACCAATAAAAAAAAAGGCAAGAAATTTACTACTCAAAACATTAAAAGTACACCACATGTAAATGAATAGCGTTTTTAAATGTGGCATCAAAGCTCACTGAATCATACAGTACTAGACTAAAAGGAAAAGCCTCTTTTATATCACGTCATTTTGCCTTTTTTTTCTTCTTAGAAATTAATCGCTTAGTTACCAGTTAATGGGTGTCGGGCTATCAAAAGCAAAATTAACCTGAAATGACAGCCCTCCTTGGACTTTAATCTATCTACAATTCACATTTTAATAATGCTGAGGACAGCAGAATTTGACCTCCACTTCTTCTGCCTCTGCAAAAGTCCTTTTAACTAACTTCATTTTGAGCTGATGTGGGTATGGATAGTTCTACCATGAAGAGCACAGAATAGCTTTAAAATAATATATTATTTAAATATCTACAACATCACCATTTCTTATCAGAATAAACTTAACTTGGTGCAGTGTTAAATTATTTCTCTACCAGGTTTATCCATTAATTTATATCTTCCACTCTCACCCTATTGTCAGTATAAACATGTTACTACTGATGAGGCCCCTTGTCTGTAGCAATGGGTTATGAAGGTTGTTGCATTTAACGAAGTACCCAGAGGTTTCTTGCAGGTTTGTTCAAATCTGAAAAGCAGATATTTAGCATCATGGGCTTGAGCGAGCTAATAACTGGTGCAGTGACCAACAAGGCTGCGATGTATCAATACAGTACAATAAAAATGACATTGCTCCTCTGAGACAGATCATTGAAACTTTTATGAATGCAAGGGCGGTGCAATGAGTCACACAGTTACCTTATTGTATTGTTAAATTGTATTAGTGTTTAAGAGTTTATTCGAGCAGACAACTGAACAAACGTTGTAGACCCCTCGGGACAATCAGTAAAGCTCTGGCAAAGATGGAATTCATTAAAATATTGTTCGGCCGGTAAAGTTTGAGATATCTGTACCTGATGGATGGAAGAAATGCCTCAATGTGATCGCAGTTCTCTGTGTGATGAATGTTATGATACTATAAACTGTTTCTCATTATTTTAAGATACGCTTTTATTATTATAGTTAACAGAGATTACGTCTTCTTTCGCGAGATAACAAAATTAGAAACCCTAGATATTGTGATGACAAGAAAAGATTACATAATCATATTATGAGATCTCACAGAAAACAGAAGTGATCTCATAATATTTCGATCTTTATCGCAATAATGAGCAAAGATCATTTTAGATAACATCCTTTTTTTTTTTACTCATAATGAATGCATTGTGCTCTCATAGGAAAATGTGTGGGGGGAAAAATTAAGAGGAGGAATTAAGTAAAGAGAGGTGAGATTTAAAGAAGAGAGAAGGGATGGAGGGAAAGAGGACGACAGACAAGAAATATAGAACATAGCAGGTGCTCCGGGGAAGGAAAAAGAAACAGATAACAACTGATGAACTAGACTACAGCGAAGTAATGTGGAAGCTTTAGGGCGTGAAGGACGGGAAGAAGGTGAAGGAAAGAGCAAAATCTGGTGCAGCAGCGTGCCTTACATATTTTTGAAGCAAACATCACATGCTCCTAATAGACTTTGCATGAACACGAAGCCGATTTGACAAGCTAATAAATCTTCAGCGCCGCCTCTTTAACTATTAATGACTGCTAGTCTTGATGGTGATGATGATGGAGCCTTACAGATGCACCTACAGCACCAGCAGCTCCCTTGAATACCTCATTCTCCGCTGGCACGGCCAGGCCTTATAGGAGGAGATATTTCGCTAAAACTTTAGATGCAAAGCAAGTTGGAGTCACCGGCTGGGGGACGACAGATAGAGGAGGAGAGAAAGAGAGACGGAGTGGGAGATTTATCAGTTCAGAGATACCCAGGGGAGTCTGGTGACTGGAGCTCAGTCAGTCCAGGAGCAGAAGAGATATAATGGGGTGCACATGCACAAAGACTAACACTCAGACATACTTAGATGTATGTTTTGTACACACACACGTGCCCATACACATACACACTCTCACTCACCCACTGGGGAACCCACACTAATACATCCACACAAATCTGCACACGCTGAATAAACAAACACATCCACAACATCGATAAACAAACACACCATTTTCAAACAAACAGAGTCCGTGATGCCCTCTAGAAGATTAAAAAGACAGACCTCATTGACCAGTGGACTTCAAAAGACAAACACATACACACACCAACACACACACAGAGACGGACAGACACCACTGAAACTCAGCTATACAACCACTATACATTGCTTGGGTCAAACGATCCATCGTCTTAACAAGCATCTCACTCAGCTAACCTCTTGCTACAGCAACATCGGCTGCTCTGTTTCAAAAGCGTTTGGCTGAAAAAACATGCATGCAGGCTGAAATACAACCCAGCTGTTCTGTTGGGAGATGCAGTGACTTAAATCAACTGTGAGTAAGACAGCTGAGTGTGTTAAATGGACATATGATATTGATCTTATATCAATCGCAGACCCCTGAATTAAATCAAACCAAAATCATTTTGTGGCAGACTTTGTGATGTTGGCAAATATCGTACCATTGTCCAAAGAATTGATATCGTATTGTGAAAAAACTCGGGATATATACCCTGACTTTTGACAGAGGCACACAACTCATAACAATTCACACATAAACCTTGCAATCGTATGTGAACAAGCACTCAATTACGCATACGATTGTGATTTATATACTTAACATCTATGCACGCACACACGCACACACACACATTCAGGTACTCAAGTCACCCATAGGCAAGGCACATAATACTTGCTGTGGATCATGGATCTGATCTGTCAGCATCAATTTTTGTGCTGCAGTTATAAATGGTGTTTACACTTATCGTACGGCGCAGCTCTCAGCTCAGCACAGTGGGTGTCATAAGTCTCTCCTGCAGGAACTTTGTTCGTCTGGTGTTCCGTCGTCTGCCTGTTCAGCAGCCCTGCCCTGTCATTAGCTCTCATTCGGACGCTGCACTTCATCATCAATGCTTATTAGCAACGTTAGTGCTGTAATCAGCAGCCTTTTCTCACAGAGCTGTCAAAAACGATTACTCCTGCATTGTCACTGGGCCGTGTATGTGTGTGTGTGAGAGATCAAGAATCTGTATTTGCATTATTGTGAGTCCAAAAAGTAATTAGTTGTCATTATCATAATGATCAGTGCACAAACACTCACTGGGAGTAGAGCATGCGTGAGCGAACGATGAACTTGAAGATGTACTCGAGGGCTTTGAGGGTTCGAAGGATGGGCTCGCACTGTTCTCCCCGGCTGGACACATCCAGATACCTCTTTAGCACCGACATCAGCTTTCTGGGGAGAATGATATAACACAAAGATGAGAAAGAGAGAGAGCGGGTAGAGAGGAAGAAAAGGAAACAGAATCAGGACAGAGGAAAAAAGGAAGGAAAAAAATCAAAATCATTCAGTCAGGATTGTCATTCCTTTTCTGACAATCCACAGGTTGGAAATTTAATCACCAACTCCATTTCTCACTTCCATAGAGCAGAAAGACAGAGTGCAACAGAGTGAGGGTGAGAGAACGAGAGAGAGGAAGACTGGCAGCGAGGTGGAGGTGGAAAAATGGCAAAATGGCAAAATAGTATTTCACACCTCAACAGATGTACCTTTCACACAGCTCACAGACATTTCTATTTGCCCTCAGATGCATGGTGGAAAAAAAAAAATCATCCTCCAACACATGCACACCCCACAGGCGTCTTTAGACACACATAAATATTCCACTGTGTCAAAGCAGTTGGAGTGAGGTGTGGGTGGCGAGAGTTCAGTCTAAGTTTATGACCTATCGGCAGTTCTCTGCCCAATCTCCCACTGCATCATCTCAACGGCATGCACCACTAGCATATTCATGACACTTAAAACAATACTGTAGGACTTAAGAGGGTTGGGACTTTTGGCTTTGTGATGGCTCTATTTCCCTGAAAGGGCAACAGGGGATCACCCACTAACTGGTTTAAAACTACCCAATCCTCTTAAACAATAAAAGTCCCCTTAAAAATGAACTCTAATCTGGCCTCACTGCCATCAGGGTGGCCTTGAAAATATTACCAGCGTTATTACCATTCAGTCTCCCCTGGTTTTGTTTTGGTGCATGGCTTAAAGGCAAGCATGGGAGGATTTATTCTTTTTTAAGAGCAAGAGATAGGGAGTTTAAAATGTAGTGAGAGGGAGTTAGAGAGTTTTACATAACAGCCTCTGGGCTGACAGGCGTTAAGCTGCAGTGACCCTCTTTAAGAGGGTGAACACCAACACACTGGCAGGGGGAGGGATGGAGTGATGGTGGAGAGACAGATGAGTAGATGGAATGACGAACAGACAGGAAGAGAGAAAAGCAGTTAAGAGAGGAGGAGAGTTTCAGGGATAATTGGGCAAAGAAAGCCGAGGAGGAGGAGAAGCAGTTGGGGGAAACCAAGAAAAGATTCAAGGGGGAAGAGAGCAAGAGTCAGAATTGCTTTTAATTTCCTAACTGGAGCTTTGGCAGTGCAAACAAATGCTGTCTCTAGTGCCCACTGAATCAATTGAAGTGAATTAACAGCAAGTAAGAAGCAGAGTGAAGTGTTTGGGGTGCATGCCTGAGTGCTTTAGCTGCTACTCCACAGAGAGGCAGGGTTAAAACTCTAATCCTGTTCAGTCAAGTGCTCCAGAGGCCAGCACACACACTGACCTCCAGTGGCAGCTGGATACAATGCAGTACTCAGTCATTGAACATTAGATCTTCAGGTGACAATTTACCACAATAGGTTTAACACTTGTGTAACTCTTGCATGAAATATGGCATACGTGACAGGATTATGTCTGTGACACGGATGGGGACAACCCACATTAATGCTATGTAAGCGTTTCTGGTGCGGTGCTTTAAGCTGCTCTGTCCAACTTTCTAGGAACCACACAACAGTCTGTTTTTTTGGGCTTGATGACAGCGCATCATTGAGATTATCTAATGGGATTTAAGAGATTTCATAATTCCCAAGAGGTGGGAGAACTGCCTCAGGAAAGATCATCTAATCTCACTGAAATGCAAAGAAGAAAACTGCTGATACTGTGCTAACATTTTCACACAAAATCAGTATTACATTTGTTTTTGTATGTTTGGTTTTTTTTACATGAAGTCTAACACTGTCATTACAAATCCTAAAGGTCATAGCTAAATTAAATGGTCAGCTGGCATTTTATGGCGCCCATGGTAAAATGATTTAAACCTTAAATAGCCAGTTGCGCTCGGTGGGTTTAATTGATAATAAAGTCTCCTGTGGCAGATTCAAAAGAAGATGACTTTGCTTTCTGAAGGCATTAACAAGGTTGTTGCATGAGCATACTGATTTGCAACTCAACTTTTTGCTCTCCAGAGCACTAATTATTTACGTAACACTTACCATGATTTACTTTCATGCACATTATATGTTGCTTTTCTGAAATGTTTTGTTTTGTTTGTCTTTTTCAGTCAGACTGCTGAAGGTATGAAAGTAAGGTACCTATCTTTGTCTCGTTCACATTTGTGCACCATCAATTATGTCCGTTAAAAGTGCTTGCTCAGACTGAGGCGCCTGTGGATCAGAGGTAGAGTGGGTCATTTACTAATATGAAGATTGGTGGTTCGACCCCAGCTCCTCTAGTCTGCATGTTGACGTATTCCTGAGCAAGATACTGAACCCCGAATTGCTCCCGATGGCTGCTCCATTGGTGTGTGAGTGTGTGTGAATGCTTACTGAATAGCAGGTGGCAAGTGTGTGAATGGGTAAATGTGACCTTGTGTAAAAGTGCTTTGAGTGGTCAGAAGACGAGAAAGGCGAGACGAGAAACCCTCAATTCACCAAGTTAGATGTGAAGATATGCTGCCTCCATATACTTTAAAATTACTGCTTTTTTTACATGGAGCCTGGTTGGTTTGGCGATGGCGATTTTGGGGCTGTTTCTGTTTAAACAAAAAGGACTATCTTTGTAGGGATCCTTTCCATAATGCTGTCAGACACTAAGAATAATAATCTGAGTCTGTCAGTGATAAAAAACAAGCACTTTTAGAGGTCATAAATTGACGGTGCACAAATGGCCCAACTGGTTACATTGCGGCCTGTTTCACCTCTGTCTCTCACAATACTGGACCACTTTTAAAACTTGTTGTCTATTAGTCACTTAGATACAAGAAAATGGGAAAATATGGTCCAGGTAAAAAAAAAAAAATAAATAAAAAAGTTGGCTTGTAAGCGTGAAGAATTGTGTAAAAACGTGTATGTCATATTCACTCAAATCTGTTGCAAAACATACATGTAGATGAGATCAGTGCCTCCTGTCATTCAGGGAACATGTACAAAATGTAACAGAATGAGATGAGAGGAAGTGGGAGGAAGTGACCTACTTGTAGGCCAGCGTAGCGCTGAAATGCTGCTTGATGTAGGCCTCCAACACTGTGTTGAAGTGCTGGAACTTTCTGTCAGCAATCAGACCTATGATGTATATCTGGCAGACAGGAGGGGGAAGCAGAGAGACAGAGAGAGGGTTACATGTTTACACAGCAGGAGACATTTACTGGGCAGATAAAAAGTTATGTACAATCATCTGATAGACATGTTTATTTGGAAAAAGATGGATGAGTAGACGGAAAGATGTCAGACTGGATACACAAAGAGACAGCCTGTCACCAAATCGGCTGCATCTGTTGACAAACCGCACACACAGACTTACACACACAACATTATCAGAGGATAAACATACACACACCACACACTCACCAAGGCATCAAACACGAGGATGTCGTAGTCGTCAGTTTGGGAGTGTTCCATCATGATGTTGAACAAGGCATCCAGAGTGTCCTGCAGGAACTACACACACAAAGACAAAGGAGAGGTCCGGTGAGAGTGCACATATGCTGGTCTGCACACTTATGCAAGGACACACTCGTATTCACACCACTGACCTTGACCACCTCCTCTCCATCAATGATTTTGAGTTTTTCCAGGTTTTCTTTGAGGAGCTCAGGTCGAGTCCTCCACTTGAGCAGCCCCAGCAGGCCCACTGGAGAGGAGAGACACACAGCACACTTTCTGTTCAGCTGTCTTACACCCAGCTGTCTGACTTAAGAGTGGATCAAAGCTATTGCAATGGAAATGTATTGGTTGAAAAAAATGTCATTCTCTTTATTGTATTGTATAATTTTTCACTTTCTGTCCTTGAACATTTGACAGCGTGTGTCTCCTTCTGTGTTACGTGTCTCCTTGACTGTGGCGCAGAATACATATAAGCTGTTACTCTGAATTTACCTTTCAGTGACTAGGCACTTTTTAATATAATGCAAAAGAAGATAAGGAGTTTGAGTTAATGAGCTGATACACTGCATTGAAATTAGAGCTGAAACAATTAGTCAGTTTATCGTATACGCGACAGAAAATAAATTGGCAACAATGTCATAATCAGCGGTTTACTGCCTTTCTCTGTTTCCTATTAATGTAAGATAACTGAGTAAATCTCACACTTTGGGGTTTTGTATTTATAGTATATTATTATACATCTATATGGATGGATAGATAGATTACACTGGAGAAAAATTTAAACACAACAATTTTGTTTTCACTCCCGAGGCACACCTGTGTAGTGCTCATGCCTTTTAATCAGCATCTCGATATGCAACACCTGTCAGGTGGATGGATTATCTTGGAAAAGGAGAGGTGGTCACTCACACGGATTTTAACAAAATTGTACCCAAAATCTGACAGAAATGTATCTACTGAGTGCATAACATATAAAAAGTGGTTACTGTGTACTAAACAACTGGTTGAATCAAGTAAAAAAAGAGCAATAGATGAATCTATGATGGAAGGAATTGTTAGTTGCAGCCCTTATAAAAATACTATCATCTCTGACTGATAAGCAACACCAAAGCAGCAATTTGTCAAGTGATGATTTGTCATGTGGACAGTCCCTGTTCCTCTTTTTAGTGAGACTTTCAGCTGAACATTCAAATCCACAATTGCTGTCATTAATTCTGCTACAGTTTGACATGGGGCAGATTTCCATGTCTCTGTAGGGCCGCCCGCTTGAAGCTCACCGCTTTTCCTGCCCAATAATTTCTGACTCACCAAGCCAAGCCGCACATCTGGTGGGTGGCCCCAAACAACACTGTGTGCATACATGCCTGGAAGTCTGTGTCTGTCTGTCTGTGTGTGTGTGTATGTGTGTGTGTGTGTGTGTGTGTGTGTGTGTGTGTGTGTGTGTGTGTGTGTGTGTGTGGTACAGGTGATTAATACTGCAGGATAATGTTCATTATAGTGATGGACTGGCTTCCTCAGTAGCAGCTGTTGCACTGCACCTGTGCCTGATGCACCTCACTGTCTGGAATGTGCGTGCACACATGCATTTGTGGATTTAGATGTGCGCTTCCGTGTGTGTGTGTGTGGTTATGTGGCTGCCTGCCAGACTGTGCAGGACAAAATGACGACACTTCCCACTAATCGAACCCATGTACAGTTCCCCCTATCCTGTGCTTACTATCCCATGACCATTACACAGACATACTCACTTGTAGTTCTAGCACCATTAACCTAATTAACATGCTGCTGACTCTAAGTTAATTGGCTGGACGTCGACTTCACCCTAACCCTCACCTCACCCTTTAGCTACTGTCATCTTGACTCAACTCTTAGCCCTAAACCTGAAAATAACATTTAGCGTAATGAGGTCAGGGAGGGTTGCAGGTTACCTGTCATTTACTACTAGTTTTATGAGTTTTCTCACAATCTGAATTTCCAGCCATAAAGCCCAAGACAAGATGGCAAGCACACTAGACCAGTAGTGTTTTAGGACTTAAAGATATAATATGTAACTTCTCTGTATTAAAACAGTTCGAACCGAGAGAAATCTGAAAGTTTAATCAAGGATTCAGTTTGTGTCATTTGGTCACCGTCGTCTGTCAGTGGTGTCATACCCCCTTTGCACATGTGTCAGCATAGTTGTCTGCCAGAAGCTGTGATAAACTGACTTACTATCCAGTTTAAGCCACAGTTTTTAACTATATGTTTTAACTTGATGAAGGATTTTAGTCATCAGACGTTTGGATCTAAAGTTATCAGAGAAACAAGCTGAGCAAAGGCAAGTGGCAGCTCAGTTTCAGCCCCTGGTGAACCAAACAGCATTGGAGAAACACAGATTTTTGACATGAAACTGCTTTATTTAGTGTTTTTACTGCTTTAAATCACAGGGTTTGTTGGTTTTGGAGAAGAGGAGATGTCTGAGGATAATTCGGCTCCTGGTAAAAACCTCCCGAATGTCTGGATTTTAAGTTATCAGAGAAAATAGGTGAGCACACATTAGCAGCAGCCGGTCTAGCAGCCCCTTCACGACAAGCCAAACAGTTACTTATAAATTGAAACTGCTTTATTCAGTGTTTTCAACTGTCTTAATTGCCTGGTCTGGTTCTTTTGGAGAGGAAGAGACCTCTGCTGTAAATTCCTGAACCTCCTGAACGATAAATGCTGAAGGAATCCTTACCAGGAAAAACTGACTGCAATGGTGGCATTGCTCCATCTTTTGTTTTTGTTTCTATTGAGAGACCCCTAGTGGCAACAAACTACATTTAAAGAGACCTTCCAAGCAGTGGATTTGTCCTCTACCACTTTCACAGTCAACAGATGATTCATTGTCTTGGCCTGGCCTTATTACTCTGTTGAAAAAAGATGTTAATTAATGTTTTTTGACGTGTCAGGTTTAATTTCAAACACCCTCCTCCTAATAATTTCTCCCCTAACCTTTCTTCAACCTGAGGGTGCGTGTGTATTTTATGAATGAAAATGTTTTGCCCTGCCAAGTCTGTAGAGAGGCTTAATGTCGACACAATGTCAGAAAGGGGCAATCTGAACATTGCAACACCTGCCCCACACACACATACAAACAAAGACACACATGCACATACCGTTCTGGGTGAGCTTGGTGGAGCAGACCAGGGTGGAGATGCAGAAGCTGTCTCTAGAGCTGACCGACAGGCCTCCACTTCCTGACACGTTGCTGGAGCTGCGGCTCAGGCCTGTCCCCTTGTGGAGGTCACCCTGCTGGTTGCGGGATGAGGGCAGTGACAGGTAGGAGTTCACATCTTCCATGCGCTTGCTGTCACCCTGAGAGGACAATGTGGGGGAGTCATGTCTAACCCAGTAATGTTGACACACCAGCAATGCTACAACTTGTTGATGATGGCACAGATGTTTGGTGGCTGTCCCAGCAGCATTGAGAGACGAATCATATTTCCGGTGCTTAGTCAAAATGTCTTGATGTAAATACAGGAGTAGAAGTCACTGGGGTTTGTTACACTTGCAGTGATTTATCAGGCCAGTCCTGAAGGAAAAACAATGATTGAAGCCGCCAATTCCACAGCAGTAATCCCTTGTGATCACTTTGCCTCATCTACCTCTACCTAACTCAACTTCAGTTTGTGAACTCATAGCTTTGGAAACACTGGGGCCAGGACAGGTTAGAAAAATAAAAACTTGGTGGCAGCTGAAAACTTAAGTGACCACAATGGAAAGAAGAGAGAGAAAGACAGATCATGTTGGCATATTGATTTTCTACATTATTTGCTTGTTTAATGATGTGATCGTACTTGCATTATCCCCACACATCAATCTACCATCTTCAGGTCACTGATTAATTTGGGCTTCAAACCTCAACTCTGCCCTCTTTAATGCCAGACCAATAAGTAATAATGAGTGAGTGGGTAGAAAAGCAGGGAGTAAGAGATTGAAGCCATGAGTGGCACAGAGATCGAGAGGAATGCAGGGATAACGAGAGATAATCGAGAAAGAGGGCACGTAGGGACCATCCATTTGGTCTTTGAGTGAATCACGAGTAATTAATCTTCATTGCGTTTGGCATTTAATCAATAGGGGGATTCAATCTTAGCTTTGGCTCATTTGGCAGGAAATCTATTTGGGTTTCACTCAACCTGGGCGGCCATAATCTCCCGTCCAGACTCACTATATGTTTAGGTGTGCCTTGATGATGGCTGCAACTGAGCAGAACTGTTACAGTATGCACAGTATATGTCAGACCGACAGTAAATCTGACCTTTTATGCCATGTTTTAGACAAATAACCTAAAAGGCTTCAGTGATTTGTAAAGTCTACCACTCATTTTTCACTATTATATCCAAATAAAGCCCTCCAATAATTACATGAGGAATGGCATTGAGCTTTGGCACAGTCAGAATAATCTTCTGCATTCATTCAGGTCTGACCATGAATGATGTTTCAAAAGAATTCTGCAAACTAGTCGTGTTATAGATAAATAGCTTCTTGTCATATTTGTTGAAACTGTCACTACATCCATACAGTAATACATGAGACAGAATGTGAACAAATCATGCTCCTCTGCCTCCTCGTGGTGCTTTTAATGGCATTTGCAAAAATCCACCGCACTGAATGAAAACAACCAATCAGAGCCGAGGAGACTCTAACGAAGCTGTCAGTCATGTCAATCACATCTCGTGAACTACAGTCAAACTGTTAACTGATTTTGTATCTGTATTGCTTTTGTACTGTCTCAAACTTTTTCAGAAACATTTTTTAGTGCACTGTTTAGCTGTAGAATGAGAAAGTTTGTGACCTGGCCGCCATGTTGAAAACAGCACAGCCAAAATGAAGCACCACCCACCAGCTGGAGCAAAGTTTCTCATTTTATAGCTAAACAGTACACTAAAATATCCACAAATTAGCTGTCTCATGTACTACTGTGTGGATATGGCGATAGTTTCAGCAGATATGACACAAAGTTACTTTGATAAAAGCTTCACTGCAGGTTTGACCGCCAGTTGGTGAGAGTTTACTTTGATTTGACATACTGCTTTTCAGATTTCAGACTTATTGTGGTCTGGCTGTTTAATCCAAGACTGTTTGGTCCAACAAAAGTTATGAGCTGTGACCCTTTCTCATCATAAAAGGCTCACTATGTCATTTATTACTCCCGGGGGAGCTTTAGCATCTGTAAGAGTCTAAATGCTTTGGTCAAGGAGGAGGGTATTCAGGTGACAATAAATGAGTCAGGGTTTTTTAGTGAGCTGAAATTTGTCTCTTTTACATCTTATTTGATTTGTTTTTCTTTGACGACATCACTGAACCCTTTCACGACTTGATCTGTTTTCTTTCTGAAAAAGTTCTGTTTCTGGTTCTGACCTTGAAGACGACGAGGTCGTGCAGTCCATCTTGCAGAACTGTCCCGTCATCCTTCATCAGACGCACAAAGGCCATGGCAAAGTTCTTCTCGCTCTTGTCCTTGGCTGGAGACGAAGTAGATGGATTCATAAACAGAAGGAGGGAGGATCAGGAAAGACACGTCAGGGGGACAGAAAGGGAGGGAGGGTGAGAAACCAGGCATGGGAGGAAGAAAGACTACTGATTTGTATAATCAAGTGTGTGTAATGATGCCTTGGGTCATTTTCCAAATTGCTTCCAATCATTCGGTCCCTTCAGTGTCCCATAATGCTCGGGGAATAAGAGTAGTAGAGAGTGTGAATGTAAGAGGAGAAGAGATAGGCAGAGGAGGAGAGGCTGATACTCACACTCCTGGGAAGAGCGGTGTCTAAACATGAAGCGTAAATGAATTCTGTGCATTTCTTCCAGAGGGACTGCCACCTGGAGGGGATGTTATTATAGAATATAAAATCACATATCTTCAAAATTTACAGGTATACATTGGGGGGCTTATTTTCTGTAAAGCTACGGTTGAAAAGAGGAATGCAAATGCTACATAAACATCCGGCACCTTCGAGGGAACTGAAAGGAGTTGCTTTTATAGACAGGAGTGAAATTGTTCCACTGTATGCAACTCCCTCCAGAACACACTAGGGAAGTAGCTGAATCCGAATACGTTACCAGGGAAAGCACAAATAATGCAACGGAAACAAATATTTATTCCACAAAAAGTTGCTTGTCATTGTTTGAGGGGAAAAGCAATGAGAGACATTTCTGTTTCTTCAAAATGATTTATATCATTGTGGATGACCAGAAGATAAAAATGCCCGGTCTGTTTGTAACACAGGACTCTGACTTCATCAATCAGTCGTTTCATTTACTACACGTAATTGAAAATTGATGCTATACTCTTTAATCGACCCCACCGAGTCAGCACACATTAGGCAGCAGTGGGCTTAGAGCTGACCGTTCCCCGCTATCACTCTCCCCTTTACGATGACTTGTCAGAGTAGCAAAGCAAAAGCCTCGTGTGGCAGCTGGGTTTCTTTAAACCCCCACAAATTATACATCAAAATGAAGCTTAGAACATGTAGTTTTTAGCTGTATGTGTTAATGTCATATTAATGCTGTATCAGCCATATGTTACATGGGATTTTGACTTAGCATCCACTAACACCATAAGTAAGTATTTCATGTTTTGTTTTTTTCTTCATGTTTTTTTTAAACAGATGGAAATAAAAAGAGCTGGGAAATAATTGTGGAATTACAAAATAAAAGTTCCTTGAAAGAAATGAAAGTAATGCTTTAAAAACCTCCTATTTAAATATTTAATTAGCTATAGTGGATCATATAGATATATATATTTATATGGTAACACTTTATTTGAAGGTATCTACATAACTATGACATTACACTGTCATAAACATTATGTACATGTCATAGACATTTATGACTGCTGTCATTAAGTATCATTTGGTTTTTGTATGAAAAGTTGACATTGGGTCGCCTTGATTATGACAACTTGACATTCATTAAAGTGACATTACCAGAAGTTGTCTTTGTCATGACAATTTGACATTAAAGTGTTACCATTTATATTTATCACCTCTGTCATTGGCCTTTAGTCTTGTGTGGATGTTTGAGTATTCATCTGTTCACAGCTAAAATATGAGACTATAAGCCTCATATTTTGTCTGTACATCTATAACTGTATGCTGGAGGATCTGTAACGGTAGCAGTGACTCATAATTATTGAGAAAGCTGTTTTATTGACTATAGTGTCACTGACTGCTGACTCCTTACTTCTCTTAACCGGCCACCATGGGCCACAAGTTTTTGTGGAAATTGTCACTGCTAAAAATAAACAAGCCTTACTGTCACTTGCAGGACACACTGTGGCTTTTGTATGGCTCAAAACCATCCATGGACATTCACAGAAAAGTTTGGTCTCTTTTTGAACTAGAGAATCTGCTCATAGGAAGCATTTTAGAAACGGAGTATTCTGCCTGCCTGATTTGTTGACGTGCAGATCTTGTTGATTTGGTCATTTTTCTTTGATATCTATGACTCTATCCTAAGTTAAATGCGGTTTTTGGTCTGTTTTGTTTGTGTTTATTGTTGTCATTTCCGTCTTTGTTGTGCTCTCGCCTTAAAACAAGGTTAATACTGTTAAAAGTGCAGTTATTACCAACATGGATCAAAGACTGGCAGTGTTTTAGTTATTAAAATACATTTGTCTGGATATGACAGCTACAGAGACAGAAAATTTTGTTGGGTGAACAGATTCAGGTACAGACAATGATGCCTCTGTACACCTCTGTACAGACACACACCTTAATTGTCTCCATCCAGCGGGGCTGCTTGATTTGGTAGTAGATGACGGATCTGTACTCGCTGACTGCCTTATCCCCTGCTCCCAGACAGATGGAGTTCTGGGAAAGAGGGAGAGAGAGAGAAAAATGCATGTCATATTGAACTAAGGGATTTTATGCTTGTGTGTACGTGTGTGTGCATGTGCGTCCATGTAAGTCTAAAATGGATTTTCAAACTGGGATAAAGCCATGTCTATATGCCCCCGACTATGAGAGGGTGAATAAGTGCTTGATCAGTGCTGTGCTTGCTCACTGACCCATGCCACCTCTATCTCTTAAATACTACACAAACCTGCACACCCTATCTCAACCCCCACACACAAACCAATCCCTGTTTACACAAATCCTATTCAAACAGGCAGACGTGCCCTGCGTGTTGTCGACCTCATCTCTTCATGCTGCTCACCTGTATGACCTTGCCCTCCTCATCACAGACCCACATGATGACCTCCACGTTCTTCTGTGTCGTCTTGTTGTATTTGTCGAAGTCGCCGCCCTGTAAGGTGAGGTAGATGTCATTGCGAACATCTCCCGGCATGATGATCTCGGGGAAACCCAGCTTGCGGGCCACCACGGTGCTGCGGTCCACCAGGTGAGGGTATTCCTTACGGATCTGAACTATGTCTCCCACAAGAGCCTTCAAGGTCACCCACAGACCTGGAGAGAGGTGAGGGGAGGGGAAGAAAGACGGCTGTGTATTAATGTTTAATCAGCAGACATCAGGTCCACAATTAACATCAGGATGTTTGCAGTGTGACTGCTAATTACCTGCCCTGCTGTGCTTTTCCTTACTTTCTGCCAGATATATAATCTTACATTGTCTAACGTTCATTCAAAACAGGACCGAAGTTTCAAATAATCTACTTTTGCTACAAGCTTGTGACAGATTTCCTAATTTGGTCATCTGCTCCAGGGATGCCACTACAGGTGTTTATATTAAGTAGCCTACATTGCTACATATAGCTACATGCTAACATCAGGGAAACGTGTAATCTTGGTTGTCAGTGTTGTTCATTTCTCCCCAGATACAGATCATATTCTTGCTGGAACATGTCCGGTTGTGAGGATTTTGGTTTAGAAACTTTAAAAGTTGATTTTTCACGATAGAAAGTGCAGCTATGCTCCATTACAGCCATTCCCCAAGCTACAAAAACAGTGCAGAGATGCCAAGAGTAAAGACAGGAAGAGTAGGAAACACTGACCAGTCTGAGCGGACTGGGCTTTTCGGCACCGAAACAGAGTGTATCAGACAGAGGGTGAATACAAGCGTTCCAGCACTGACAGTACGAGGAAAATTAATTTTTTTTACACATTAAGCATGTAAATATGTTCCAGCAGAAACCCAAATTACAAGTATGAACATGGAGTGCATACACCCCTGAAAAAGCATTGAGACTATCGAGACTCAGAATCTCAAGACTCCTGACTCTTTAGACAGAGGACAGGCTGGTGCGCAGCACATACTGTCAAGGATATGTTGCTGCTTTTAAATGGGTTGTTAATCTAAAGAGTAATGATTTGACAAATTGAGAGATACATTAAATTTGCAGAGAAACTCTGTTTCACTGTAGGATTTCACTTAAAGATGTCCATCAGCATTAAAGAGCCTTCATCATATCAACAGGCTGGTATCTGATATTCATCAGCTGGAATTTCTGTTTCATTCCTCGCTCACTCCTTGGTAATTAAACAAGATTTCTGTATTAATTACTTTACAGTGTCACAGGCCTGGAGGAGAGAAATATTCTCCAGTTATACAGCTATAATGACCAATGTCAGTCACCCAGAACAGCTTAGAAAACCACAGGATATGTGCGGCTATCAGAGAGTTCATTCAACACTTCACTAAACCTTGTGAGACACAATCAAACTTTATGGAAGGAGTCTCTGTCTGCATGTCTGTCCCTTGTGTTTCTGGACAACCCGATCGACTTCCCAATTACTGAATGTATGGCTGAGGACTGAAGGAAGTGTGGTGTCGACTGTGAGCCCTTGAGATCCAGGCTATTAGTAGTGTGTAACATACAAACTTTGTGCTGTACTGAGAGGGGACCCTATTAACTGATACATGGCACGCTGAGTACAGCAGGCTCTCCATTGCTCGCTACAGTTACGGATTATTAGATCTGGATACTGGACCCCGAGATGGTGTCGATTCAGTGAGACTCTGCTCACTTGAGGCATATGCCAAAAAATTCTGAGCTTCCGCGTTTACGTAACTGAATATGCGTAGTAGTGTTTCTCCCGCTGGCCGTGCCCACAAGCTCCTGATCAGCACGTCGTCTCTACATTGTGATGATGTCAAACATTATATCAAACATTATATAGAGTCATATTTGACCTTGTTTGCAGTTTGCGGTGTCCTGTCAACAGTTTTACAGACATGTTTTTTATAACAGCATATGGGAATATGCTTTTTGGGCCACAGGGGAATTTTTTGCTGCAGTATCACCGGTAGCCACTGGGAAAAAATAGAAGCAAGGCTGAGCAGCAGTGCCATGTCCAGTTGTCTCACACATCCATGGTTACAGTACATTTGACAACAGATGCATACTCCCAGTAATGGGCGTGAGGTTGTTTGGAGGATTCTTGAGAAAGCTGCAAGCAGCAATACCAGAAGCCAGGCAATCAGCCTGTTCTGAAAAACCCATTTTGAACAGGGACTGCACTTGTATCAATAAATTTAACAACATTTATTTTTGACAAATAGGTGCCACTCCAAGCTATTTTAAACGAGATATCCAGAGAGGAGTTTTCATGTCTCTCTGCAGGAAGGTAAATTCAAATTAAAGCATAATGAATGAATAATGAATTTCAAGGCCCAGTACTATTAAAATTGAATTTAAAACATTTTAAGGTGTTTTCAGGACCCACAGAAGCCCTGAAACATTCAGCCTGAGAGCTTAATCTTAAAGTGCGATCCACTTTGTGCGAAATGTTAGTGTTTATCCAGGGGGGCATAATGTTGAAGTGTTCCAAGGTGAAGCGGGGATGTGAAAATGTCGGCTGTTGTTAGAGACGAGACTGTAATCAATAATACTATAAAATGGCTGTCTCCTGTTTGTGAAAGGGGTGTAAAACAGGGGGGGCAAAGGAGACAAAGAAAGGGGGAAGGTGTTACAATAATAGGCAGAAATGTAGTTCTAAAGAATATGGGCTCTCAGAGCTTTCAGAGGAATTATGTGAGGAAAGCACAGATGAAGAATAGACAGGACATAGGAAAGGGGGTGAGTTATTTTAGGGAAAAACATCGCTGGTGAAATCTAGACTATGTCACAAACCCACATTTTCAAGGCTAACCACATACCTACAGGGAACACTCTGTATATGTGTGCCAGTGTGTGTGTGTGTGTGTGTGTGTGTGTGTGTGTGTGTGTGTGTGTGTGTGTGTAGGTGTGTGTGTGTGTGTGTGTGTGTGTGTGTGTGTGTGTGTGTGTGTGTAGGTGTGTGTGTGTGTGTGTGTGTGTGTGTGTGTGTGTGTGTGTGTGTGTGTGTGTAGTGTTGCAAAAGCATCTCAAAGTGAGAGGAAGGAGAGATTAGGGGTGAGTAATGTTAAGAACAGACATCTGGTGGCCTCAGGTGCTCCCTCCATATCTGCTCTTCTGGGTGCTCCTTTCATATCTAGGTTACGCCCAGGACTTTCAGGAGCGAGGAAGGAAGGAGAGATAAAAGCCGAGCGGTGTGACAGTGCAGTCCAACATGCGAGGTTACTTTATGTGGAATAAGACAGTGTCACCCATAGAGTCTGTCAAAGTCAGCCATAAACATGAGGCAGCGGGCAGCGGGCAGCGGGGCTGGAGGCTGGCGAGGGAGAAATAAAGGGTAAGTAATATGAAAACATCGGCTCGGGGGCGCACGCCATCCATCAGGATAATGCCCTTCATTCTCACCCACGGCGCAGAGAGACGAGGCGAGGAGTTGATGAGAAATGGCCATTTTGTCTGACCACAAATGACTGCAGCGTTTACAGTCCAGTGGGAACCCTTAGTGCATTCGGGACCTTTCTATCAATCAGCCAATTCATTCATAGTGCAGAATTAACACACAGAATGGTCCCTAAACACTTAACGATCAAAAAGAATACATAAGACAAAGCTTATGGCGAGCAAATGAAATAGTAAGAATTTAAAACGCAACACATTAAGAACATCAGTGTTAAAGGTGATGGACCCAACTAAGTACTAAGGTGGGCTGTAATGAAGTGAATTAAATTTAAGTGTTTCGTCTTGATTAAAGATTTCCGACTCAGTAGAATACGATTTGGCTATTTCTTTTTCTTTTTTGTCCCTTTTATCCATACAGAGTTTGAGAGTTTGAACGGGGTTAAACAGGATGATCGGGTGACGTTCACGTGATAGGCTACAGTAACCCAGCCTTCCAAACTATTGCGTGCTACACTAGCGATGGATTAGATATATGCATAACATATTTTGCTGACACAAGATATCAAACAAAAGCTGGAGACTGCGTCATATTAAGTTCTTGTGAGCTGTGAATTCACCACTTCCGAGCAAAAGAAGATAACGTTATCTCAGAGCCTCTCTGCCTCCAGGCATCTGCCTACAACTCACTCAGACTCAGCTTGGGTCTGGGTCCGCAGCGGGAGAGCAGCGTGACGTACACTGCACACTGACAGACAAAAAAAACAAAACTACTGAACGTGCACCCTAATCATGTAATGGAAGGCCATTCAAGAGATAAGGGGCACCGGAGGAAAATGCTCTGAAGCCAACTGATTTGTTGTTCACTAAAGAAACGAACAGGCGACTAGCATCGAGAGAGCAAAGAAGACATGCTGGTGTATAAGGTGTAATTAGTTGAGATAGGTGAGGTGGTGCAAAACCACACAAGGCCTTATAATCAGCCTGTACTGGTAACCAGTGAAGAGAAGCCAGAATGAAGGTTATATGGTTAACCTTTCTATTTTGTGCAGGAGCATTACCTTTGGCAACCCAGTCACATGGTTTACACACTAGGAAACCGAGAGAGAAGCGTGTAAGTGCACAACAGTACCTTGTCCACCACTGTCTCCCCGTGACGCTGTCACTTTGTTCAGCAAGGAGTGGAGAAAGTCATTCTCAGCAACTACCCTGGAGGCAAAAAAAATAAAAACATTAAAAAAAACGCACAAAGACACTTAAAAGCGCAGAAAAGCTGTTTAATCTCAAAACTATGCAGGTGCTGAAACCTTCACACACAAAACTGCAATATTGCTATTTAATTACAGAGAAAAATAGGACATACGGGAAGAAAGGGATGAAATACTGCTTCTCCTCGTCACATTCGATCTTCCCTTTGATGAGAGCACTGATGTCCATCACTGCCAAGAAAGGGGAAAACAAATGTGTCTGTGATGACAAAATCAAAGTGCTATAGAAGAATTCAAGATGTGGATTCACATCAGTCAAAGGTGACAGCGGCTGTGAACATTTTGTACATGAATCTCTATCGCTGATCGCTGTTTTCTGAGGTTAGCTGAGGATATAGGCAACTTTTTAGCACCATTGGGAGAAACAATAGCCCCAAGGGTAGGAAGAAAAGTGGAGGATGGTCATCATCAATATTTTAGTTTTGTTTGTGCAAAAGATGACTGTAGTATTGGTCAGCTCCCAGGTGTAAATTTGGGCGATAATATCTGCAGCAGCAGCAGCAGCAGCAGCAGCTGACAAATAAGAGAAAATTACTCTGACCTTTAGGGAACAAAAGACTGAGGAGACAACTGAAGGCCATTATTGTTGACTAAACTGTTGACATTTGGTATGGCAAATGCACTGTAGCTTTAAGAGAGAGACGAATAAAAGCAATACACCTAAGTCCAGTAACCACAAATAATACTTCACACATTGCCTGAACACTTGGATTAGCAATTTAACAGCACCTTTGACCAAAAAAAAAAAATTGCGTTGGCTGATCTTCAAGTACCTGCCACCCCAAATGGCCGCCTCAGGCCTTGAGTGCACTTCTTGTTGTTTGTCTCTTTCAGGTCCATCCTGCCCACTCTCACTATCTGACAGATTAGATAAATCTTTTCTCTGCACAGGTCCTTGTTCCCCAAGTCCTGGTGGACACAGACGGGCAAAGAACAGAGAGAAAGGAAAGTAAAAGAAGTATGGTGTGGAAGAGGGAATAAGAGATGCAAGAATAAACAGATGGAGGAAAGAGAAGTTGGGGAACAGAAGGTTAAATGGGAAAAAGGGTGAGGGAGAAAACAAAAAACAATGTGATCTTCCACAAGTGGATGAAGCCATTCATTTCCGTAGCGCTAACAAACAGTGTGATAGTGCCCTCCTGTGGTCACTTACTGTAAAGACAACCTTCAGGTTGTTGAGCATGTCGATCTCCTTGGGGAATCCTTTGCTGCCCCAGCGTACCAAGTAATTCTCACTGCACAAAGCACGGAAAATAGTTGTTGTCGTTATTGTTCTGCACAAGATTTTGATATACAGCCACACAAAGCATAAAAAAATTGCTGTCACCCTAAAGATCATCTCGTTCTCCTTGACTGAAACGCTCCAGATTCACTCTACTTGAGAAGATAAAATGTTGTTTTTTGGGTATGTGTATTCCCACCTTCAGGGGGTGATGAATCAAAAAGATAGAAATGCTATCTGTCCAGTCCAGGACTGAGTGTGTGCTTAGTCCAGATAAAGCTGGAGTGTTTGCCTCCCTCATCTTTTAGTGCTTTCTGGGAGAGGATCATAGAGCAGCCTGTCTGGTGTACGTGAGTAATACTGTATGCAGTGTACTAATGTGGCATTAAATGATTTCTGGGAGAATGAAGTTCAAGGTTTCAATCACCTACCAGACACTGGAAAGAAAGATAAACAGCAAGACAGACAGTGATGAGTGTCTACGGGTACAGAAGGGTAAATCTACACTGAGAAAAAGTTCCTAAAACATTCCTGACAAGGTAAGGGGGCGGGTTGTATGAAAAGAAAACCCAAGCCTTTAACCAATCCAACACACATAATAAGAGCAAATGTGGCAGACTTGTGCCAACTGGCAATCGGCTTATATATCAACAACTGAAGGGCTAATCAATGATGTTTTTCCCATGGTGACATTAAGGCGATTTTAACTTGCTCGCTGTCAGAACTAAGATGTTTTACAAGTAATCTCTATGATCTGCACACTACTGTGTGTTGCTGGTGGATCGGCCTGTCTGCCCACTGAGCCCTGCTAATCAGCCTGAGTGACGAGTGAATTTTAAATCCTTAATTTCAAACCAGTTTGCCGTCTCTCTGTCACGAATCTGACACCCAGCGTTTTCATTCTCCACATGCCTGCTCACCAAAACTCTGCTCTACGCTCAATAATTGTATTTATCGTTATGGATATGATATGGCTTGTGATGTTAAAGGTAGGATAATAATGTTAAACGGATCATGATGCTGTGATATATTCACACCAAGCAGAGACACACACACTTTGGAAGACATTGATGAGACATTTTTCTCTATTAAATCGATTTTTATCTCAAATTAAATATGTACAATCGTTATATATATTTATATATATATATATAATAGATGTTTATTCCGGTAAAAGCTTACAAGTGTGATTATTTCTGATGTGACATAAGTCCCTCACCCCTTCCTACTCCCCTGTCTCCTAGTGATCAGATCACCACGATTGCACAATACAGAAATAGACCCAATCACCCAGACTTAAAATGAAACAGAAAAAAATCAGAATCCAGGTCAAACGCCAAGAAAATCAGAGACAAACAGTGGGGGATATATTGAAAAAACACCACAATCGATCCTGGTCTATCTTAATACTGCCAGCTGTTGTGGTTGGGACCTAGATACACCCAGTATGACAGTGAGTGACAGGACTTAGCATCAGCACTGTCAGGCACCACACAGCACTGCCAGTCAGTATCTGCTGCCCTATAATTTGTGTTTTCTTTATTCGTATTTTTGACACCCCATTGTTCTAATTTAGAGGAGTTCAACAATGGATGAGAGAGGACAAGATGCGAGAGAAGGAGAAGTATATAGACACCAGAGAGAAGGGAGGAGAGTGTGTGTGGGCTAGAGCATGTGTATGTGCGTTCGTGCATTTTTCAGGGATGTAGAGGCTAAACCCACCTTCTCTGAAGTTTCCTACAGTTTCATTTTATGTGATAGACAGAGTTTACTTGTTTTCTATCTTGATGTGACTCAATGCTACACTCCAAAATTAAATTAAACGCACAAAGGGAGGGTTAAATTAAATCTGCCAATCTTCAGGGCTAAAATTAGTTCATTATCTGAAGCCAAAAAAGAGACACATTTGAATCTGGAGCTTCAAATCCTTAAAATCAACCTGAAAAGAAAGCATCAGCATGTACTAAAACACCTTTTGAAGCTCACTGTATGAGGCTAGGGATTAAAGCTAGGAGAGAAGGACAAGTGGCACCTGATGATGGTCTGTTTAATGGGGTCATAGAGAGACATGAAGAGCTCCGAGTCCTCTCCGATGCGACAGACGAAGTTCCTGACAAAGACGTAGAGGCTGTGAGTGGGAGAAGACTGGATCCTTGCTGAGATCCCACTGTGGTCCGTCTGGATGTTAGACTGCAGGAGAGGACATTAATTGTGGGAGGTTAACTTGGGACAAGGGTTAAACAGAATAAAATGCCAACCAAAACCTTTCATTTCAAGGTCCTGATGAATCTGGTTGGCAGGTATAACAATCAATAATAGCGGGTTACTGAGTTCTGGGATGTACCAGCTGCAGGATCCAGATTGTGGGTTTACGAGAGAGAGGAAAGTCATAGAGTAAGAAATTCATAAGAGAGTACATTCACTTCTAAGTAATGAATATATTAAGAATAGGCTGTGCGGGGGTGGAAATAGAGTCAAGCCAATTTGTAATGAGGAGAATTCTTAATTATGCTTGACCAGCAGACATGAGTGGCAAGCAAAATATTTAGTCCATGGCATTCTTACGTTGACAGTTTCCTAACTACTTCTTTTTAATCATAAAAACACTAAATGAGATCACACAGTTTCCCAGGGAAAATTCCATGATACGCAAGTCTGTGGGAAAGTTCAGTGCTGTCATACCACAACAATGTTTAAAGAATTTGCCAAATAAATTAAATTGTAATTACAACATCCACCCATTATGTTCTCTCTCTGCCCCATGAAAGTTTCCCTGCTGGGTTCTGCCCTCGCATCTTTTTCCTTACCTGCTCTTCTTTGATACGCTCGTTGATCTTGGCTGTGGCTTCCTCGTGGGCCCGAAACAGACTGATGACACTGGCCCGCTCTGGTTCCAGGATGTTCCCATTCTCGTCTCGAACTACCTGGTCCAGCTCCAAAATCCTGCCAAAGGCACAGGAGAGCTCAGGTGAGGATTGGGGAGATTGATAGTAGGAGTACAAATGAGTACATCTTGTACAAAAAAAAAAAAAAAAGTAGCAAGTGGAGGCGTCAGTGCTGAAGGGAAGAAGACAGAGGACTGACAGTTTGGAGCAGAGCGAAAAGGGATGAGGGGAGATGTTGCTGAATATTATGTGGTTAGAAAGACGTGAGCAGGTGGGTGAGACAGGAAGAACTACCTTGGTAACAACGATCGGCTTCAAACAGCGAGCATATTAAAGTGTGACCTGGCAATTTTGTTTTTCAGCACACATACTTGTTGCCGTAGTCGATCTTGGAGGTAACTTTCTGCTTGAGCTCCTTGAATTCATCACTGGGCAGAGTGCCAGACAGGAGCTGCGAACGCCACTCCATCAGCTCCCACATCAGCGTCTTGACTTGCTTCACACGCATCTGTTTATTGGCCTGGACAGGTAGACGTATGCTGTTAAACTCAGATACATACACATTCATTTCGAAGTGTTTTCTCTTGTTTGTTTGTTTTGTACCACAAAGAGCTGCTTCCATATGCTTCCCCACTCCCTCAACGTGGTGGTCACCTCCTTCACCAAGGGCATCTCTGCAGACATCACTACCTCCTCACCTCTGTAGTCGCACACACACACAAAAACATAACAAATTTTTAAAAAAGATATAATAAGTTTTGGAGCCAGATGAAAACTTTTTTAATTCCACTTACCCTCGTTTTTCAATGATGACCTCCTTAAGATGGATGAAACTGGCGGGGAACACTCCCTGGAGAGGAATACATGTGGAGGAGATGAATAAGATGGAAGAAATAAACAGTGTTAGCTTTCACATTTCTATCCACAAAACTAGAAAGAAAGACCTCCCACATGAATGTGTTTCATCACCTTTCTGCTAAAAATCAATGTGATGCACAGTCTGGTGTAAAAACCAGGTGATGTGTGCATGAGCTCTTACCCGCTGGGCTTTGTTCCTGACCAAGTAGCCTCTGTACCATCCTGAAAGACAAATTGACTGTCACCTTACTGCCACACTGACATCTCTGTATAGGCCAGCTTTTGAAGACCCATTCAAGACGAATCATTTGGACAACAACTTATTTAAGCATCGCAGGTTAGCATTGCAGGCAAGTTATATACTGTATGTGGTCTTGTGCAGAGGTTAAGTGTTATGTAGGAGTATGGTTATGAGAGTGAGTTAAGTCAGTCTACATTTTGCCCAAACGTAAGTGCATGGATGAGGTAAAATGACTATATTATAGTATTTATGTTAGAAATGTGGACTTTTACATAGAAAGGCTTCACTCATTTTTACAAAAATAAATAAAAAAACAGATGAATTATTAAAATGTTTGTAACAGTTAAGACCGCACAAATTAAAATTTAAGACTATTTAATGAGGCCTTATTGTTGTGACATTCAGACATTTTAAGACTTAAGAAGAAGTTAGTTTAAATTCTCATTATCTTATAATGTGAAACACATTAAATGTGTGACAGTTTATCAAAACTGCTATTACGCCTACTAATATTGTTATTTTTAGTGTGGGTTTTTTAATGTTCAAGGTAGCTGGTTTATATGTTGAAAAACATGATTTCTAGCTTTTAGGACAAGCTACATTCATAGAAATAGAAGCAAAATATTAGCGTAGAGGATTTTACATGCTTAACTGATGGTGAACATGTTTGGAAAAAAAGGCTGTCATACAACATAAGTGATAATAGTAGCATTTTTATGTTTTCAAGTATTCTTACCATCACAGGCCTCCAGGATCTGGACTGTGTCTCCTACCTCCAGAGAAAGCTGCTTCTCTCCTTTGCCGGCAAAATTCCACTTAACTAAAAGTTAAGACAGATGTTTAATGGTGACACAAAAAAGTCCCAAGCACACAAGCAGCAACTGTGCAGAGCTAATATGTGATTAATGTTAGCAGCAGTGACTGTATGATTAGCACAGCAGTAAGCTAGCTTCAGCAGTTCCTTGGTAACCTTGGCAACACTTCAGTCAATCTGCCACGTGCAGGTTTCAGGCTAAACAGCTACAGAAACAAAAACCAGCATGGAAACAACAGGACCTTTCATGACCATGCACAGAGTGTAGGAGTCACACTTCAGTGTATCAATGGAGGAAAGCTACTTATAGATAAACACAAGTTAAAAATAGTTCAGCTCATGCCACAACTGCAGCATGGATCAGCTGTCAAACCGCCACAGCCACCACAGTGACAGCAGGACCAAAAAACATGGAAATTTATTCCTGCCTACATATTTCTTGTCAACACCACCTTGGCTTCCTCGGTGCACCAAAAATGCATTTACATGGGTAACAGGAGTAGCAGGTCAGCTTACTTATAAGATGATTTAAAGGTCCAGTGTGTTGGATTTAGGGGAATATATTAGCAGAAATGAGGCTAATCAGTGATGCAGTGGAGGGTATACGCAGGTATACAGGGTATATCCACCTCCACCAAAAAGCCATTGGTATACATAGGACAGTGTACCCACCTTCTCCTGAGCCAACCTACCCATCTACCTAGTAGTACACACACCACATCAGCTACCATTACACCCATAAATATGATTCAATACATATGTTTTGTTGCACTGCCATACTTCTACAGTAGCCCAGACTGGACAAACAAAACATTGGCTCATAGGGTAAACCCATCCGTGCGGGCAATTGGCATGGAGCCATTATGGAACCTGTGAACAATCCCATATGGGGCCCATTTTTCAGCCCATTTACTACACACATATGCCCCACATACAAATGCTGGCTGGGTGTTAAAAACCTCCTCGACATATGGATCAGAAAAAAGGTGAGCACACGATTAGGTTCTGAGAAAAAAGGATGAGCACACACTTGCAGGTGCTGTGCAAGTGGGCCGGCTGTGATGAGCCGGACAGGGCAGGAGAAATACTAATGTGTAACGTGAAATCAGCTCCCAATAAAAAGCTCCTCAACAATGAACACTGTAGGAATTCTATCTAAGTGAAGTGTCAGCCAGTTGCAATTTGCAGTCTTCACCACTGGATGCCACAAAGTCCTCCTAAATCTTACAAACTGGACATTTAACATTACATGGAGCCAAAATGATTTCATTAACAGCTGGGCCTTAACGATGCTAACAGAAAAACCACATCAAAACCGATTAACAAATGTTTTTAAGTAATTTTTTTACGCAAAAATGCCAAACCGTGTCTAATTCCAGCTTCTCATGATGACAAGGTAGCTTTATTTATATAGCACATTTCAAACAGAGAGGAAATGCAAAGTGCAATACAGGATCTTATCAATTAAGATGGAATACAATTTGATTTTAAACACAGATGAAATGAAATGAATACACACAAAATGAAATAATATACAAACACAACAGACCAGAAATGATGGATTTAATAAAAAAACATGCCTTAGATTTACTGTATGTGAGTACAAGCAGTGCAGGTAACATGTTTACAGCAGGAATTAGCATTGCAGCAGCAGCTTGGGAGAGCAAAAGAGTAGGCAGAGCACTGGCAGCAGCTCCTGTGCATTGGGTATCAGTTTGTCGCAGTAAGTAAGCGTAGCAGTGAAACCTGCATTAACTGTCAGCAGTAGCTCACAGGCTTGCTTCGCTCCATCCTATTCTTGACAAGCAGTTGCACAGCTACAAAATGACCGCTAATTAACATCATTCTTGTGACAGTATATGGTACACTATTTTTAGACCAACGCCCTCAGCTGCAAAAAGCCATAAGCCTAGTCTTTTAAAATGAAAACTGAGGTGTGTACAGTTTATAACACGATGCGGTTTCAACAACAGTACCCTATTCTGATGTGTGACTACGAGGTACAAAAAAAAAAAAAAAAAGAAGTCCTTCCTTCTTCTTCCACTTCCTGTGTTGTAGTCTTACACAGCACAGGAAGAAATTCAGTCTAGATACAGTAGATAAACAAAACTTCATTTAGTAATCTTATTAGTGACTGATTCAAAATGGCTTCTGTAAATCCTTGCCATTGTCACTTTCAATCTTTTAGCTCTAAAGCAACGGAAGAATTTAAAAACTTTAAAAAGCTTTCCCTCACGTATACAACGCAAACTATATATGCCTTTAACTTACTGCAAGTAAGTGACAAATCAATGCATCGTCTGCAACAGGCCAGTGAACCTCTGCTCTTACAATTTGTATTAGACGTCAGAAATCTGTATTCATGGTAAGTTGTGTGTCTCGCATATCTAACAGCAACACATGCTGATCAGCTCGGCCATATTCAAGCCACATACTACAGATAAACTAAAGATTGTACTGAGAAGTTGCTCCTTAACTATCTAGGATTTGTTCCTGGTGCCAAAATCAGTCATTCCGCACGTAACACTGTCATTTTCAGGAATAATTCATCTTCTTGCGTCTGCATTTATGCGCTGCGTAATGTTTAATGCATAAAAATTGCCTACCAACTGCCACTCATTTTTCTATCAGTTCAAGACGGATGGTGATTTATGATTTTATCCCCCTAATACTCTTCTACACTGTAGCACTTATAAGTTGAGTTGCATTTAGGGTAAATGGTAAATATGATTTTTGGATTTAAGTTTGTTGCGGGAAATACATCTGATGTGTATATCCTAAAGTTCTGTGAAGCCGTTAGCACCTGCTCACATCCTGTTAAGTAGGAAGTGATGGGCATCTATTTTTTTGGTTTCTTTTAACAACACGGATAGTCTACCATCACGCCAAAACTAAGAGACACCGTAGCAACATGTATGTGCAAACAAAGACACACACACACACACACACACACACACACACACACGGTGAGCACAGAGTGACTTACCTACACCATACCGCTCCATGGTGGTCCTCGTCCAAGGAGCCATGATTGCATGTAGCCCTTTACCTACTTTCTATTCTGAGTCGTGTCTTTCTGATTATTTCTCCCTCTGTGTGTTTTTTTTGAGGATGTCTGTTGAACTTCTCACTTCTGTATTTTTTTTTTACTTTAAATGAAAGCAACAAGCCCAGCCCTCTTTGCCTCTCTTCCTCTTCTGCCTCTCCTCTCTTCCTGCCTTCAGGCCGTGAAGGGGAAGTGGGTGAGTACAACAAGGTGGAGTCCTGTAGAGCTCACAGGCCTGCGCAGTGTGCGAAGGCTCCATTTTGCTTATTTAGACGTAGATTACTTTGTCTGTAACTAAACACAAAGCATTATCAACATCTCCTGTTACAGAAGGGTTCAAATGTGATGGTGATAGAATGCAGAATTACCCACAGTGTATAATCTTCCCATCAGAGCAAAACTGGGCCTGAACATGTGCTTTTCTTAAGATGCAGATGTCATCAAATGTGACAGACAGCAAGTCTGCATCTGTGATCCACTCTCAAATCTGAACAACATAAGTACTGGATATCACACAGTGTACAAAGTCGTTGAACCGTGGATGACTTCAATCGATTGTCTGCCAGCTCACACTGCGTACCCTCGCCTCTTCTCTCTGTGCATCGCCCTTTAAGCCTTTGAAATTCAAAGTGAAGACGCAACATCACTGGCAATAGCTTGATGTTGTGTTTCTGTGTAAAGAACTTCACCTCACCTACTCTCTCCTCCCTCCAAAACAAGAAAGACTGGGGGAAAAAAATCACCATAATCAGATTTAATGCTTATACGGCTACTAAATTGATGTTTCCGAATGATAATTTTCAATAAGGACGAATTAAAATGCTTATATTACATGTTACAAGAGGTTACTGTGAACAAAAACTGTATAAATTATTAAAAATCCACATATTTCAGCAACGTATCTCTACTTTGGCTTCAGTAAAAGTGATTTTAGTGTTTCTGTGGACTGGTCAGAAGAACAAGAAAACAAACAATACAGAAAAAAACATGATTCAAATTTAAAAAAAAACAAAACAAACAAAACTATTCCTATTAGGGTTGCAGCACTATACTGTTTTCAAGGTGTACCGTGATATAGAAGTTGACGGTTATCGTACTGTGTACATTTGCTTATCTACGATATTGAAAAAAATAAAAAATACTAGACGGATAACCCTTTTATTTTAGTTATTTTCAAAAGGGAGACTTTTTACACATACTTCCAATAACAAAATAGTCTCAGGTTTTTTATTTATAGTAATAAAATGTTGTTTGTTCAACCAAAAATAACCCTTAAATTTTCATTTCTTACAGGGCTATTCTGACTGATAATAAATCATACCGTGATACCCTGAAACCACGATATTTTCTGAGATGGTTACCATGAAAATCTGGTACCGTTGCAACCCTTTTTGATACCATATTTAATAAACTAATACTAGGCTATATTGGGGAAAAGATAGTAGCCTAACATTTGGCTTTTTAAATGTTTGATATGGAAGGAAGCGCACTCAAAATGTAGAGCTTCATAGATACAAAAAATATATATTGGTGAGTAAGACTGAATATAAATGTAACTATTGTGTGTTTATGAGAACAAACTACATGGAATTATAAAGAACTATAAATACTTTATATATTAAACTCTTTACACATAGGTATACAATTTATATTTATACCTTCCATTATGCATACACATTTCACTACACCCGTGTTTACATTCTTCTTATTTATTGCAACTACACACATTTATATCACTTTGATTTTGTTTCTACTTGTTTAGTTAACTGCATTGTTGGACAGAGCCTAAGTCCCACAGTTTTCTTTCTTTTTTTTTTTAAAGCTGCTGTGCAGAACTTTTAGTTTTCGTTGATTATAGCGCCCCTTTGGTCGAAGCGATATGACACCCACAGCCTGGTGGTGTAAAATTCTGACTGCAGCCGGCAATTACAGCATGCATTTGTTTTGGAGAGCAAGAGGATTAACTAACGTCAGGTCAGTCCAAGTAATTAGTGGAAACAGCAAAATTACTCAGTAAATTCTCCTGTCGTGTTTCTGTTCTGATCTAATCTAATCTGTTGTGTATTTTGAGCTACTAAGGCTACCGTAGTAGTGTGAGCCTCAAGTTATTCTGGGCAATGTAGTAACCGTTGTTGTGCTACTGGAAACAATGAGAAGCAGCCGTGTACGTTCGGTGACATCAAATGACATCAAAAGTACAACCAAGTCCTCATAGATACATCTCTGGTAAAACTGTTAGGTGTTATGTGTTCAGCAATGCCCGTTGCGTACTGCTTCCTCGAATAACACTATAAACACGGCTCCTTCTTCTTCTGTGGTTTAATCGCTGCGGGCGAGCAGAATCACTTCTGCCTCGGGTGCCGTATTCTGGTTTGCTGACTTCCGCTGTGTGTCCGACCCGAGCGAGGCTACGCTAAATAGCCATATAGAGAAAGGCTTTTTTGTCGCTGTTGGGTTCAAATAAATATGCGGATCTTCAAGGGGGGGTGATACGAACTAGGGACAGTTTTATTAATGGTAAAAATTTCATAACAGCTGCTTTAAAATAATTTTTTATTGTTTTTTTGGAATTTTACAACACATAATGTAAACTACTGTATATAACAGCAACGATAGAAGGATACATATATATATATATATATATACAGCACAGGCCAAAAGTTTGGACACACCTTCTCATTCAATGCGTTTTCTTTATTTTCATGACTATTTACATTGTAGATTCTCACTGCAGAATCTACAATGTAAATAGTCATGAAAATAAAGAAAACGCATTGAATGAGAAGGTGTGTCCAAACTTTTGGCCTGTACTGTATATATATATATATATATATATATATATATATCTATGTATGCACAACAGAAAAATCCCACCCCAAATCAACAACAGATACTGCACTATATAAAAAAATAAAATTAAACAATGAGAGAAACTGGGAATATGACAGGAAATGGCACACACAGATCAAACACTCAGTCATTGCCGATGAGGGACAAGTGAGTCAGTGTCTCTGTAAGAAGGAATCTAAGGATGTCTAAATTCTCCAAAATATGTCTGATTTATGATTGAGGTCACCGGTCAGTTTCTCCAGAGAGACAAGAGCCGATATCTGCAATATCCACATGCTGACTGTGTGGAAGATATTGTAGCAAGATGCACTTTTCAGCCAGAAATAGGAGGATTATTAACAGGGATTTGGCGTCTGTGTCAAAGCATGTTGAATCGGTGCCCATTGGTGAATGAAATCACTCTGTTGACAGTTCAGAAGAGAAGAAAAACAGAAGCGAGGAAAGTAAACAAAGGGTCAAAGGGTGTGAGACCAAAACATAAAGTAATATTTTTCTTAACCTACTGAGCTGTTCAGCAGAAATGTTTCATAATGGTTTGTGTTATTGTTCACTGGCACATGGTAAATATGTTTTTCTTTCAACATTGGATTGCGCTGTTAACGTGCTAACTGGCTAACTAGCATTAAGATAGTCTTTTCGGTTTCCGGTTTCCATTTTTGAATGACGAATACAGACTACCACTGTTTGTTGGTATGGAGCAGTATTTCTTTTCATGCAGGCGCAGAACATACATACTTGTTGGCTCTCAGCTGTAGTCTTTGTACTGTGTTCACGTGCAACTTTTTGGCCGAGACACAGGCAACCTGAGGCGATGTGAGGAGACGCAGCAGAGGGCTTTCATTGCCGCCAGTTCTCCATAGTCAAGTTGTGTCTGAGCCTTAAAATGAAGAAGACTGTATAAACTCTTTAGCAGTAACGCACTGAATCACAGAATGAATCCAGAATGTCTGGATGTGATCACATGACCAGGACAGGCGTATAAATGTACCTTTGTGTGTTTTACATTTATCACAGAGGTTTGAGATGTTGGGGAAACAGTCTGACGGACACGTCAAATTCTGTTCATGTTTAGAATTGAAGGACATTTTTAAAAGAATTCCACTGCAAATCTTGGTCCAATCAGCAGGACTAAATGTAACCTCCAGACTGTGTGACTTCAATAGCTTCAGGGAGTCATAAACTGAGAAATTAAAACACTGCAGACGAGTATAAATCTTTGAGATTACTCCCTTTAGAGATTTGGCAATGCAGAACCAATGGCATTTTTCAGTGCTGACAGTTTTAGACAGATCTTGTCCTTCTTTAAAAGAGATTCTTACAAATTGACAGAATGAGATATTTGAAAATGTACTGATGCAGGATGTTAAAATCAGATAATTTGCTCACAAATGTTACAGAATCTGAGATCAAGAGTCAGCAGGATCTGATAGGTCCTTGGAAATGCCAATACTCCTGATCAGGATTCAATGCCAGGGGGACCAAGCAGAAATAACAGAAGGGATATTTAGATATTTTCTAACATAACTAAAGACCAGAGGTGTGTTGTAAATAATTATACCATTGTTCAGAGAATTTATCAGGTCTTTATTGTTGACAAAGGACAATGACTTAAGCCTTCCAGGACAACATGCTGGAGACTCAAGACCACACCATTAAGAGTCACGAATTACGTATCTCTAGCTGGTGTTTAGCGTTAGTGCCTATACCTGTCAGCAATTCAAAACCTTTAAATCTTTGGAGGCCCATGTCCATTTATAGAAACAATAAGGTACAGGAATTTGAGAATTATAAACGCTAATTGCACAGTCAGCAAGACAAAGATACCCAAGCAAAGTTGCGTGAACTGACTGCTATCAAAACATCCTACCCCTATCTCGCAAAATGAAACACATAGCATTAGCCTTTGTGCCTCTCTTACCCTTATCCTCTAAAAATGGCTGACTCACTGCTGACGATGACACATTCCCACTCCCTATTGAAAAATATAAATTATTATAAAACTAAAAATGAAAATCAACTACCATCATGCTTGCTCCATCATGCTAGCATCATAAAAAAATTACAACATGGAAATTAAAAACAAAAATAAAATAAAATTGCATATCCCCACTCACAACCTCCAGGCCCCATGCCAATTGCCCACATAGGTGGATCTACTCAAGTGGGCCTCACGTGGGTTATGCTAGGGCTGCCTGGGTACCAAGTGGGTCTAGGCCCAAGGAATAAGTCCTAGAATCCAGAAACAAGTTAGCATTTTTGCACTCCCGTTTCCTTTGTCTTGAGGTCAATGGGTTTTTTTTCCAATGGGTTTTTGGTTAGATGCCTGAAAGGTTTGTGGTTAACACAAGCTTAAGGGACTTTCAGGTTTTGTTCTATGACATAAAATATGTCAGTAAACACACCACTCGTGAACTTTGAAGCTGCAATGTGTCTTTTAAAAGACAGTTGCTAAAAAGTGGCTACTTTCGGTCATGCAACAGTGGTGCAGGTCATATAGCCTAATTTAGCTTTTTACTTTTGAGAATTGCATTTAGGCTTCAATAACTATGAAAGTGGTGTTCATTTGTGAGGACTGTCTTGCTGAACAAAGTAAGTATTAGTATCATAAACGTGTGTTTGTTTTTTCATTAAAGTTTAGTGAGTTTTATTTTTTTTACCATTAGAATTAATTTTATATTTAACACAAAACACAAATATTAGTTTTATTTATTTATATTTAGCTTGTTGCTTTAAAACTCCACTTGCCCGGCTTCATTCAAGAATCTTTCATCTTTTTCCATTATCATTCAACGTTAGTAAGGGATTTCTAAATTTGGCTAAATTTGTCTTGCCTGTTTGCCTGTGACAAACAAATGACTGATTTCCTTGATAATTATGTCATTACATTGCAGATCCAAAAGAGGGTGGTAGAGTTCTGAATCATTTTTCAGCTTTTGTTTTATTCCCCTGGCATTACCTCATCTTATCTTATCAAGATAAGCATAGTTTAAACTGTTGACCTAGACTGGGAGCTGTGGTTTAACTTCCCATAATAAAGATTTATAGCACAATGCTAATGGAATTTGAGGTACCACTGCCAACTGCCTCCTTCACACTACTAGTTCAAATAAATGATCTCTTTCCTTACCCTGCCTTGCATGGGAACACTGGGGCCCAAAGGCGTCAAAGCCGTGGAACACCCAACTATGGTGTTAATTACAAAACACATCACTTAGATGACTGATGTCACAGCTGACCAAAAGGTGGGAGTGCCAGTCACGTCACCTCGACTCTCTCAAAAACATCAGAAGGTATGTTGTTATGGAAACACGAGAGCTTTCAACACACTATGGATTTAACAAGGACAGAAAATAAAGGTGAGCACAGAACATTAACAAGTATGTGCATGTGAGAAGGTGACGCCTGGAAATGAGTGACAGACATTGTGTGCTTTTGAGAGGGAGAGTGCGAGAAAGACAGGCAGGTGGATAAAGAAAGAAGGAGAGAAGGACAGAAGAAAGAAAGAATGATAAAGAAAGATATGTTATCGCATAGTTCTGTGCAGTGGAACAAAACTGGAACCTTGTTGCTGTGACACAAGGAGAAATAAGGGTGGAGCTTGAAAGGTGTGTGGAAAGAAAAAAAGTGACAAATGGAACAGGCAGAGATGAAGCGATATGCAGATGAAAGAATGAAAAGAGACAGCGGGCAGAGGGACAGTCTATAACAGAGAGAATAAGGTACAAAAAGACACAAAGAAAGATTAAATTAAGCAGCAGCTAAAATATGAACAAGGCCACAGAAAGAGAGACAGAGCCAAAGACAGACGGAGATGAGACCGATAAGAAAAATGGAGCCAAAAACGGACAAAAGTTATGAAAAGAGACGTGATAATGACTTATGAATGTTAGCCTTCAGCCCAGAAGATGAATTCACATTGGAAAGGATGAAGGAGCCACACCGGAGGCCAAAGCGCATGAAAAATAGATACAAAGGCTGAGTAAAAGGCTGCACCAGAAATAGAAAAGATTGATTTAGAAATCCTTGTGACCTATCGGGTCATTGACATCACGCCAGTGCAACTGGTGCCAGTTCTCATAGATTTACCCGAAAGGCACCCATCCATGAAGCCCGAAAGAGCATGGATGCATTACTAAACTGTTTAAAGTTTAGAGAGCTGTGGTATTTGTGTCAGCATGAGACATGAAAAGAAGAAAAGAAAAAAATCTTGAAATACAAGAAATGATGCGTGCATGCATGAATACCATGTCTTTCTGTGTTTTTACCCACTACAAACTTGACTTATTTGCCAGCTCTTCCATTAGGCCTGAATGCAACAGGTTGCTTGGATTATTCAGGTAACACAGGCCGGTCTCCAAAGGCAACAGTTTTGCTTTATCGCAGCAGCTGGCACATGCAAGTTAGAAGGCGTGATAAGAGAATGGAGGAGCTATTAAAATAATTTCAGGAGCAAATTACCCCGAAGAGACAGAGAAGAATAATAGGAGGAGACGCAGAGAGAGTGAAAGAGAAACAGAGAGGGAGAGGGCTGTGTGTGAGGTGCTCCCTCGCTTTCTCTCTCTCTCTCTCTCCTCTCTTTCCCACACACTCTTACACACTCATTACGCACACACTTCACGGGCGAGACTGTTGTTCTCTCGTCTCTCAGGAAGCAGAGCAGAGTAGCAGGGGCAGTCGTCTCAGAGAAGGAAAAGCAGCACTGAGGTGAGTTGATAATTTCCTACTTTATACTTGCTGAAATATATTTAATTTGTCTCCACATTTGAATTTGAATGAGTTGTGTGTGTGAAAACACGGTGCATCCAGCTGTGTTTGTGGCGTGACAGCGTAATTAAGTTTGGCTCAATATTTGCTCTAAGTCTGCATTGATTTGCTGGTGTGCATTTTAGCAGCCAAACAAGAATATCAGAGGAAAAGAAATCACGCATGAGTTACATTCATTCAATATTTGTGAAATATTTAATAAACGTTTTACTTAATTACCAGCACAACTAAATAAAATGTTGCTTAAATCACTTGTTGATATTAGAAGGTGGAGCATTTCCTGCTTTTTGGAGTTACAATTTTTAACATTTCAATGCAAAGACAGGAAAAAGTGAAAGATATGGATTGAGAAGCAGTGTGTGTGCAGTTACTGACACGCGACCTCTGTCCTCAGCAGACTCACAGCATCAGTTCCTGCCCTGAGTGTTTGTCAGCTCAGTTATGGGGAAACAAGGTCTTCTTCATTTTGTAATTCTCTCTTTAGTGTCGATGCAAATTCATCGGTCTGTGGGTGTGGAGAGTGTGACTGAGTCAATTCTGACCCAGTGAGCACGTGAACTCTGCCCAAGGACGAATACAAAGGGGTCATTTAATCAGTCCTGGAAATGAGGAAGTGAGATTATTCTGTGTGCATGTCTTATTTATCTTTTACATGTTGTCACATGTCATATTTTGTAGTTCTACATTTGAACATCGCCTCTCTGGCTTTAAATTCCGATGTGTGAATTTCCATAGTAACACAATGACGGGCTCAACATTTAGATCATTACAGATACACACACAGATAGACATAAGGAAAGATAGAAAGAAAGAACATAAGAGTGCAGAGGAGCTGATCACTGTTCCTCCGCTCATTTCCTTGTACTTGAGCACAATGGGTATCAGAGTTGCAAATTAGTAGATATGAATAGTTCATTATGATAGGACTTCTCTCTGACTTGCTAAATATAATGATTATATTCTCCACTCTACTGGAGCACTAAGACGGAAAATCTTTAAAAAAAAAAATTAAATCAAAATTAAAAAACTAATAAAGCCCTCTGAGAGAATTTCATCTTTATTCCAAATGATAATTCACAAGTTTTATACTGGCTGCATCAGGAAAGATAAAAAATGTTCATTGTGATGGTTTTCCTGCTCTGCACGAATCGTTCGGCCTGTACTGTGACAGCCCTGTCCTTGCGTTTTATGCTGATAAAGTTTGAGGGTTTTTCGGAGCTGGTGCGCTTTAAAAAAAATTACTTCCTGAGCCCTCAGTTTGGATTTTGGTAGGTGTGTTTGTTCAAAAGATGCTCTGTGCTTTGTCTCATAATTGCGCTCCATTTAATAATTACCACTGTCTCAGAACATATGATGAGACATTGAACTACCCGTGGGAAGAACATGTACAGTACTAGTCTGTTCATTTCAGATAAAATGTTCTGATTTTGCTTTCTACTCTTCTCTCCATAGAATAAGCGTGAAAATAATTTCCTTTGACTCACTTATTTGTCCGACTGTCTGTCACCTCATCTCCCCCGTGAGTGTACCTCACTCAGGTCACAATGCTCATCAGAACGCACAGATTTGTTTGGCTAAGTAGCATCACATGAAATGACTTGCACACTATGCATGTGAAAATTGAAACCGATGTCAAAGTTTAATTAATCATTCTCAATAATTTATTGGTTATATGTCTGGGTCCAGACCCCTGGGAAGGAGAGGGACAAATGGTTAGGAGGGATGTATTTTAGTCATTTTGCTAGTGGCGTCTCCCCCCTCAAATCGCCACCTTGTTTTTCTTCTGTTGCCGTAAAAAAGAAAAAGACATCAGATATTTAAAACAAGAAATGTTAAATCTCTTATGAACTGCCACTAAGCTATATTCCTTATAGAAGAGCAAAATTCATTACAGTGAAAATGTGGCACACCATCACTTACAGAACTCAAACTGGGAGGGTAAACCCCGGTGAGCAACCAAAGTCAGTCTACTATGTCTGCATCAGCTGAAGCCGCCAACAGAAGAGAGAGAGGATGTGGTTTAGTGTCATGATTGGGTCAGAGAACCGTGTGTGGTGCTGAACAGTTGCTAAGACAGTTCCCTATTTAAATAGCTACTAGGAAGTGCAACTGTGAGGTATGACTGAAAATGTGTTGATTCTGGACTTGTGTCAGTCCATACTCCACTTCTGTACAAATATCTGAATGCGTGTCTACTTGAGCCACTTCATACAGAAGCTGTAATGTTTAACAGAGGTATGGTGAGGACAAGATTCACACATTAAGAGCAAGCCATTATCCCCATGTGACCTGAGCTTGTTTGTGTATGTATGTCTGTGACACAGCAATGCATGCTGTTAGCCTCTATGCATATTTAATGTGTCTGCCCCCCCCCCCCCCCCTTTCATCTGTCTGTGTACCTGTCTGCACTCATGTCTGTCACTCTGCATGTTTCGTTTTCACGCTTCGGCAAGATTCCACAGCTTCCCTCCACTGGTCAGGATACACAACTGTTACCAAGCAACCCTCCATCCCAGACCACTTCCCTCTCTCTCTCTCTCTCTCTCCCTGGGTCTTTCTGTCAAGGACAAAAACAAAGACAAACAGGAAGACAGACGCACACACATACAGACCCCCCCCCCCCCCCCCCCCCAACCAACACACACACACAGAGGCGCGGCACAAAAATGCAGACAGCTATAGATTTCTTTGTAAAGCAGAGGAAGTGAGTGAGCCAAATATTTTTGCTCAATTGAATTATAATAGGACAACTGAAGCATTCTGATGTCTGATTGCATTATGTCGCTCTGACGGACGCTGCACGCAGGGACAAAAGTTGCTTTCAACATCTGCCTGCCTTTTTGTCAGTATTACAGACCTCACTGATTAAATGTTTACTGACCTAATAACAGTTGCGTTTCCCTCCCTTTCTGTTACGCACTGACCTTTTCAACTTCACAACGTTAGACATTCTAAATGGCTCCATTTAATCTGGTTTAATAACTGCTATTAGTATTAATGTGTTTCTGTAATGCGAACATAAATAGACAGCTGAGATGCATCGCTGTTCACATCTGTGTCTACCATGAATCACTTTCTGATCACTTGTGTTAAGATTTTGTTACTGCCTATGTCACTACGAAAAGGTGTAAGGGCCCTGCGCAGTTATTACGCCCACGCTCTGTAGCTGCTAGCTAGCATACTCACCAGTCATGTAACCGTACAGCTGAAGACATCGCCGTCAGCAGGGGCAGCAGCAAACTTATGTTAGTCAATTAAAGAGACAAACTTAAAAAAAACATCAATATCAGTTTATAGCATACATTTGTAATAGGGAATACAGAAAAGGTTACACAGGCTAATAAGTCTAAATTAGTCCATCAAAATTACTAAGGCTAACTGAGCATTGATTAATATGTTTCAGTGGCTACATTTGGCTAGTGGCTACTCTGCAGTGGGCTATTTATACTTTAGCTTAGCAGTGTTGATGGTAAACGCAAACTAATCTGTCCACACACTACTAAATCCTCTGATTTCTCTCAAGACTTTAACTTTTTTGAATTTGGAATCCATATCAAACCTAGCTAGGGAGATCAGAACTAGCCACCGATATTAAGGTTTTGCAAAATTTAGAGGAAAAGGCACCAGGCCATAGAGGTATGCAGCACTTCTAAGCTGACTAAAAGTTAAAGCATTTTTTTTAAATGCAATAAAGAGCTACACTTTTTTTATTTTTATTTATTTTTTTTTATTTTTTTACATCCCAGTAGACCTGCACCTCGCATATTCTGCAAAGTAAATTACAGTTTTTGTCAGTGGAGTTTGGAGGCTTTGAGATAACAGCTTCAGATCCCCGTCTGAAAGAGGCTGTCTGATAATGTGTCTGTGGCTGTCTGACAGCAAGATAAAGCTCTGAAAATGTTCTAAACATAGCGATACTTAAACTGATACTGATGGGCCTTTTTATAGGTGGCTTAAAACTAACCAATTGAGGCAGTGTTTGCTCTGTGCAATTTATTTTTATGTACACGATGTGAGGGGTGAAGTTATTTTGAACAAACCCTGTGATTTGCGCTATATTAAATCTAAAATAAACAACCTACAGCTCTGAGAAAAGGTTCAGAAGATCACAGAATAAACACCAGCTACTGCCGATTTCAATCTTGCATTTGTCTTATCTTGTGGCCCCTCTGCAGTTGATCATCCACTATCAAAAAATCTTGTGACTGATGGTTTCACTGCAGGTACTTGTGCATGCAGCGCTGCTGACACAAAGCTTTCCACAAATTTCAGCAGCAAGGCGAGTGATGTGGTTCAATGAGCCATTTCAAGACTATGTCATACTTCCTACCAACCGTTAGGTGGCAGGTAGGCTGACTGTGAATGAATTTTAATGGGCTGAAGGAATGAATAAGTGAATTAATGAGTGAGCGATTTCCAGTATCTGTGTCTCGTCTGTGGCAGCCGCATAGAAAAAGTTAATTTCACACCTTGCTGACAGTTCAGAGCTAATCCCAATATTGCAGTGAGAGGGGCAGAATTAATCAGTTTCCTGACCCTGTGTGAAAATAGTCAGACACATCACATTGCATTTGGGACATGATTATTTTGGTTAATGATCGGGCTGAAGAAGAACAGATATTCCTTATCTGTTTATTTCTAAAAAGACACATCTGGCCAGTAAAAAAAAAAACCCAGAATGAACACTTGGTATTCAGAGAATCTCACAAATCAGGAAGCAAGCCCCAGCTGAGAGGTAAATAACCTCATTACTCATCTCTGAGCTCAGACCGTGTCTGGTAAAGAGCCACTGTTCCAAGTTCTGTTCTGCCTTGCCTTTCATCTCAATACCCAAATTGGGCTCTTTTCACCAGACCACTTACTGAGTAATGGAAGGTCTAGATGGGGCAGAATGAAACCTCTTCAGCTCATTTGCATTGTTCTCAAGCTGGAGGACGGGAGACAAGAAGAAGAAACTGTTAAGGAGCTCCTTCACTTAATATTTCATCTCTGTTATGTCCACCAACTGTTGCTTTGGACACACATAGACCTGTCCCGGGATGAACCCTTCGTGCGCTGTCCTTAACACCACATAGGCACGTAACATTTTGTTGTCTCTTCTCGGCGCAGAAAACCACGGAAAGTAGAGCAGCCTTTACATCCTGTGGAAAACACAGCACTCAGCAGTCATTACAATCCATTACAGTCCTCAAAATCCATTACTAAGACATATGTTTCAGGCTGTGTGCATGCACGCCTACATGCGAGTGTGTCTGCGATTGTATATACAGATGTAGCAACACTCACACTTGTTTTCCATTAGGGACAACTAATGAGAAGTTTGTGAAGTAAAACAGATGGTCAGTAATAAAGTAGCAGACTGTCTGAATGAGTGATGTTTTATTTACTATAGGAGGGGATCATACTTCAACATTCAGGCGAATGACTTTTCACTGACTTTCGCTGGGACTTTTTACTGTAACCGTAGACCAGGACGACTCGGCTTGCTTTGCAATTTTGCAAAATGACAGGAGGCCTGGGGCCAGTTAATAAACAAACATTAAGAATATAATTAGATAAAGTGAGTAAACAAGGCAAATCCAGTCGCAGTAGCTCCGCACAGATCAGACATCAGACATTCGTGGTGTGGCCTGCACCTCAAACAGGGAGTTCCTCTAGCATTCTTTTTTAATATGAATAAGCTCAATTTTATGCTTTTTTTTTTTTTACAATTAAAGCACACAAAAAATCCCAACATGAATCAATGTATTATCACTGTGAATTAAAAAATGGTCGGCAGGCCACCCAGCACCCTATCTGTGGGCCAGATAGGGCCTATCTCGGGGGTTGTAAGTTGAGTATCACTGCTGTAGACCAACAGCGACTTGATAAAATAAAAATGCATGTACGTTTTTTGCACCACATAAGTCTTGTGCTTACTTGGTGGTTCTTGGTAAGTGAGTGGACAGGATTGTTGTATTAATATGGTTCTTATAAAAACACAAATGTTTATGCAAAAATAAACAGGAAACCAATATGGTTGTGCTCTCACACACATGCACTGAAACATGGGAAAAGGAACTAATGCGTTTGGCTGAAAGAAGATATCAAGTATGCCCGTGTGAACGCACACACACACACCCTCATATACCCTTATGTCCCAGGGTTGAGACTAGGTTACTGAAAACTTCTAGTGACTGTAACACATGTCCATATGTGGACATTCCTCACAGGCCTGCGCTGGATCCAAGCCAAAAGTCATTCCTACTGTGAGCAAGTGTGTGTGTGTGTGTGTTTGTGTGGGAGACAAAGCAAGACAGTGACTGTCAGCGTGAGAGACAGATTTTGCTGATGAAAACAGCAGAAATGTGTGTTCCCGGTGAGTCAGCCTGTGGTTCTGTCACATATAAAGGCTGAGATGTCATGTGCATTTGAGAGCTGCACTTCATACGTTAGTGGCTTTGTTATCAGTGTTTGCTCTGGATGAAGTTCAAAGCAGCGAGTCTGTAACAGAAATGTGTCCACAGAACAAAAGAAGCGAAGATTAGAAGAGTTCAAAGATTACAGATGGTGGTGTGGTTTTTGTAGACCGAGATGTAATTAAAACCTGTCATTCTGCGTTTTGTTTTTTTTGTTTTTTTAATCATGTAAGCAAATGCTCTTTCTGCTCGTCTTCATGTGAAGCCAGTGGCGCTCACCTCTCCACCTCCCTCTCTCTCGTTGAGGTGATAAGTGAGCGGCTCTGGATCAAATCTGGCAAGTGTCCCAATATCCATTACAGTGTTAGAAAATAGACGAGCAAACATTACCCACCACCCACTGACGCAAACGCATGGACTCCACACACACACACACACACACACACACACATACACACACACACACACACACACACACACACACACACTTATCAAGTGGTTACCCTCATTCCACCAAGCACACATTAAAAACTCATGCCCACATGCCATTAATGAGTGAGTTCACAGAGGACAAATAAAACTCCACAAGGTCTAAGAAACAGAAACTTTAAAGGGACAGTTCACCCAAAAATCAAAAATACATATTTTTCCTTTTACCTATAGTTTTATTATGGGTAAAATTATTAATCAGAAGGACTATTGATCAATTATTTTTAATCTAGGTTGTTTTAGTGTCTTTGAGTATATGCTCGCTTCCTTCTGCACAGTGACGCGGCTGGCAGGTGTAGCTCAATAGAAAGAAAATAGTTCCTACATGAAACTGCTCACAACGTCATCTGTGGATTATTTTGAGTAACTGGCTCATGATCTCTAGAAAGAGACATTGTGGTTGAATTTATCATCCATCCATCCGTCCATTTTCATCCACTTATCCAAGGCCAGGTCGTGGGGGCAGCAGGCCAAGCAAAGCACCCAGACATCTCTCTCCCCAGCAACACTTTCCAGCACCTCCTGGGGGACCCCAAGGTGTCCCCAGGCCAGATAAAATATGTAATCCCTCCAGCGTGTTCTGGGTCTGCCCCAGGGCCTCCTACCAATAGGACATGCATGATGAGGGCATCAGATGCCTGAACCACCTCAACTGACCCCTCTACTCCGAGCTCCCTCCGGATGTCTGAGCCCATCCACCCCACGGAGGAAACTCATTTCGGCTACTTGTATCCGCAATCTCATTCTTTCAGTCACTGCCCAGAGCTCATGACCATAGGTGAAGGTTGAGACGTAGATGGATCAATACATCGAAAGCTTTGCCTACCGGCTCAGCTCCCACTTCACCACGAGGGTCCAGCACAGCGCCCACATCACTGCAGAAGCTGCACCAAACCGCCAATCCATCTCACGCTCCTTTCTACCCTCACTTGTGGACAAGGCCTCACTTGAGGCAGTAATTCTCCCCCAACCCAGAGGGAGCAGAGCACCATGGCCTCAGATTTAGAGCCCATGGTTCGCTGCCGGAAACCAGTGGCTGACTTTATCAATTGTTTTGTTTTGCTGCTTTAAGTACCACAAGCCAAGTGCCATGTAGTTCCATTATATTGGAGTGAAGGCAAACACTGCTACAGCCGATAAATCCAACACTCAGTAAGTCACACTAAAACCTAGACCAGTGGTTCCCAACTGGTAGATGCCAGTCCAAAAGTGGGTGTCGGGTCCATTCTGAACGGACCACAAGTGACTCAAGTCTGTAGTCTGTAAAAACACATCTTATTTTAAGTGCAGTGAATTTCTGGCACAGGGCTTTTATTTTGAAGTGCCTATTTTGATTTTTGTTATTTCACAGTCTGTAGGATGACAGCAAACTAACTCGATGACATGCCCAAACACAAGCATGACACTGAATGCATTAATCTGTGTGGACCTTGAACAAATGACTGAGGAGAAATCTGGACCCTGTGGCTGCACCAGATGGGAACCACTGATCTAGACCGATAAACAGCACTGCAATACTGTCACCTCAATATCGATAAGAAAGTATCTTTTGCCAAAAAGTATTTACTTTACTAGCAGACATTATTTTTAAATGCCATTTGATCAAAAAGCTGTCTTTATTATTCATGGGCATTATTTGGTCACTACATTTATTATCATATTCATCAGCTCTAATCATATTTCCCTCATCAGTCAGGCCGAACCGTCCGCCTGAGGCATTGCTACATCAAAATGTTAATCATGTTTAACAATACTGAAACCAAAACAAGACCTGACATCACCTCAGCTGCAGCAGATTGCTCAGAGGCACTAAGCCATGCTGGCTGTTTACACAGTTACACATCTTGTCCAAAGCCAAACAAACTACTGTCCTGGTTCATGGTTTTATTATAGATAGATTGGAATTTCCATTAGCTGACTTTGAAAATGGCAGCTTTACTTTTGCTTGCTTTATTAAGAAAATGGCCAACAACAAATAACTGAACATTATACGTAAGAAATACCTTTACATTTGACAGCAACTTATGGAATGATACATAATGTGACTGGACTAACTATTACTGTGGCACTCCCATACTGAATTCTTTACCATCATTAATTATGCACGCGAGGCTTGACTTTAGAATCACACATCAACTATGGAGAAGTTTTGTTTCACAACTCAGCAATTAAGCATGCTGGAACTAAATTTAGTTCATGTGCAGACGTGCTTGTAGTGCTGTCCTTGTGAGGACCAATTTTAGTTTTATACCTTCGCAGTGAGGCAAAGGTGAAGGTTTCGTTTAAACATGAGGGGTTTGGGGCTCCTCTGCCAGACAATTATGAACATGAAATACTTCATTGATCGCATTCTCTTGATTTTTTATGCACTAAGTTGTGTCTTTGCTGCATCAGTGTTTAGTGTAACTGTCTTAATTGTCAGAATAAAACTCTCTGCTACTTTCATCACACTGGAGAAAACAAATGTCCTAAGTATTGAAAGTACCCCCCAGAAAAATGTAAAACTATGTAGTGAGGAAAAGGGACAGGTATGAAAAGACAATTTGTGTGTGTGTGCCCACAGATCGCCAATGTCTTGCTTAGTCTTGAGATAAATCTTTTCACACTGTTTATTCGAACCTTATCACAGAACAAAAACTGTGTCTCAACATAAGTCTTCAGAGTTTACTCGATCCAAAAGCAGATTTTCATTTTTTTCCAACAAGCTGTAAATCACTCTGACAGTGGATACTAATTTATCATTTTTATCAGCTGCTACAAACCTGTCGCCAAATCAGCACTTCATATATTTAGTTTTGTTTTACTTGATTTCTTTATATTCTCCATTCTCATGTCAGTTAGTGACTGTGTTTGTCCAATAATATTTTGAATAGTATGCATTAGATGATTTCATCGTTTAGTGCACTGTATCAGTCCATAGATGGAAAAAAAGAGGCTCAGAGGCCAAAGCTATACTACACACACACAAAGACACATGCAATAATAATAATTGTCTCGATATTTTACACTAAAGAGTAATGAGAATGTACCCATAGGTGTTTTTTTTTTTTTCATCCAGTCATAGCTGGGGGTTTTTTCAATACATCAACTATAAATTATAAACTATATATTAAAAGTTACAGTTATAACCTAACCAAAATGAATTAACTGCTCCTTGTTGTGTGTATGCATAACCATGTAGTATCTGAAACTAAAGGACCTACTGTGCTGATTACTAACTGTGTTTCTCATCTCTGTCCACTAGGTGTCACCACAGCCATAGAAGATGGTGTTGAAGCCAAAATGACACCATGGACCACCAAGACTCAGCAACACAGACAGAAAGCTGTTCAACAGCCATCACAAATATTTCAACAGCCAGGCATACTGTTACTTTTGTAATCCTCAGGAGCAGCATTTATCGAGAGAAAAAATGTCGTGCGACCATATTCCTGAAGTACTTGTTTTGATGAATATTGCCATGAGTGCTGGTGTGGTCAAGTCCTAGGAGAGTTAAAAGCTATGGTTCAGGCCCAGCAAGAACAGCAAACTGTCAAGTAAATTAGAAACGAAGAGGAAATATTGGGAGAAAGACGCTGAGGGATCACAAAGGGCCAAGATCTTAAGTCACATTTGACCATGGAGACCCTGAGATTAGATTGTATGCACCTTAATAAATGGGAGCACTCGAGCGCTCTGCGTGAACATATTTAATAACATTACATGTGAGCCTAAGGCTCATTATGTGAATGTCCTCTTTGCAAAAAAAAGTGAGACCTCACATCTAGTTTAAAACTAAAAGAAAAAGTAACAATGGTTCACACAAAGCTCCAGTGATGATGTCATCATATTGTCTCCAGTGAAGCACCAGCAACAATGTTGTCTCAAGTGCTGTTGGGTGCCATACTGTCCCTCCTCATCCTTCTGACTGTCGGCGGTAATGTGCTGGTGTGCCTGGCTGTCTGCGCCTCTCGACGCCTCCGCTGCCTCACCAACTGCTTCATTGTGTCTCTGGCTGTGACAGACTTGCTGCTCGGCCTCTTGGTTCTCCCTTTCTCCGCCCTCCTCCAGCTCACCAACGAGTGGCCGCTCGGCCCGTCCTTCTGCAACTTCTACATCTCCATGGATGTCATGCTGTGCACCGCCTCCATCCTCACCCTCCTGGCCATCAGTGTGGACCGCTACCTGGCAGTGACCATGCCTCTGAGATACGCCTCGCTGGTGTTGCCATGGAGAGTTGCTGTGGCCATGGCCAGTGTTTGGACGGTGTCCGTGGCCGTGTCTTTCCTGCCCATCCAAATGGGGTGGAACACTGTTAATGGCACGGTGCAGAACTACGGGCCTTGGGCTCAAGAGGGGAGATGCCGCTTTGAGCTGAACAGACCCTACGCCCTCACTGACTCTCTACTGACTTTCTATCTGCCTCTGGTGGCTATGTGCTGGACCTACCTCCAAATACTTCGGATTGCACGGGCACAGGCCAAACGCATTGTCAGTGCCCGACCCAATAGCAGCACGAGTAACAACTGCAGGAACAATCCTTCCAGCAGTATCACTTTGGTTACCAGTATTACAGCAGTGGCTCTGCGGGAGCACAAAGCCACAATGACACTGGCAGCAGTGATAGGGGCTTTTGTTGTGTGCTGGCTGCCGTATTTTATCCTCTTCACAGTGTTGGGCCTGCAGGAGCATCCAGACCCAAGCAAAGTACCATCATTCCCTGTTGTGCTGTGGCTGGGTTACGCCAACTCAGCCTTTAACCCCATCCTCTATGGAGCCCTCAACAGGGACTTTAGGTCAGCCTACAGCCATCTACTGAGATGTCGATGCCCTTCTTACAGTGGGTGGAGGAGCCGACAGCCATCTCCCACTGTGACAGCAGGTAAAGCTGTAGAAAGCTTAAAGGAACAGCTCATCCCAAAATCACAACGTCCTTTTTTCCCTCTTACATGTAGTGTTATTTATCCATCTTGATTAATATGGTATGAATTTCCAAGAGTTAGAGATATCAGCTGTAGAGACGTCTGCTTTCTCTCAAATATAATGGAGCTACATGGCACTCAGCATGTGGTGCTCAAAGCGCCCAAAAAATACATTTGAGTGTGTGAAAAGTGGCATTGCAATATTAATGTTATCGCGACAGCCCTATGCTTGTGACAGCGCGAGATATAAACATTAATGGCACCGTCCTCCTCGGCTAAGCTGTAATGTTAGCTAGCTCAGTGGTGCTGGGTGTGTTAGTAGTAAATGCACGCTTCCTTCTGCGCAGTGATACAGCTGATGGGTGTAGCTTGCTAGAGGGAAAATAGTTCCTGTATGAAACTGCTCACAACAAGGTCTGTGGATTATCTTGAGTACGCAGGTCATGATTTCTGGAAATAGACATCGCTGTTGAGTTTTTCCAAGTGTGTTTTTCTGGCGCTTTGAGCCTTTAAAGTGCACAGGTAAATTTACAGTTTCAGAATTAGTTTCATTTGTTTATGACCAACACACTGTCATGTTCTCATCCTGTTTTTCCTGTTTTATTCTCCCTGTTTGTTCTCCCCCTCTCAGCCAGAGAGCAGCTTACAGAGGTGACACTGCTGTGTGGCCACACCCCCGCCACCTGCAGGGCAGGTCTAGCAGAGCAAAACTTTATGCTTGAAGAAATGAACAGCAGGACATCCACAGCTAGTATCCAAATTGCAAATGGCACTGCTGCCACAGATGTCAATGGCAATGAAAGGTAAATTATAATCAGCAAATACTTATCCTGAGTCGTGACTCAAAACTCATCAATTATAATTCAACGACTCAACTAAAAGAGTGATACTTCATATTCAAATTAGGGTGAGACAGGACTGTCATCAAGTACATTATGCTGGATGTGACATGTGCTCTCAGTAGCTTATTGCACTGCTTTATATATTTTATCTCTGTCTTACTATGAAACACAAAAGCTAAATCAGTCACACACAAATGTTCTATTTCTCTAACCTTTTCATTCATTGCAGGTCGTGCTGAGCCTGTGCTGGTGAGGTGGGTGCTGTGTTCACTGTACCGCGGCTGCAACCGAGAACCAGAATCCATCAGCCCAAGAGAAAAAGAGCAACAGACAGACAAAAAGATGGAGATTTACAGCTCCTCTACTTGGAAGCCCTCAGCGCCGCAGTAGGAGCACCCATAATACACCACGTAAGTAGATATACACACTGACATCCCCATTGCCAACACAGAGCATGTCAGGCCCAGAACAAATGAACTGTGACACACAGATCCTCACAGTGTCTTTCACAGTGCATCAGGCCATATGGCAATATGCTTATTAGGCCAAGAAATTTCCTTTCAGCACAGAGGAGATACATTATCCAGTTTCACATCCTGCTCTCGTTTCTTTGTATCAACTAAGTGGTTTGCTCTTTGTCTGCGCTGCTTTGTAAAGTGTTTATTAGTTAAAGCAACAAAAAAACAAAAGTAGTTTTTGTTGCTTCTTGACTACAAATACATTGTGAAGGCTCTCTGGTAATTGCCGCATTGAATCTTGAGATCAGTAAATGCACTTTAAAGTGGAAACAGACAACTTTTTAATTTTCTTACACAGTTAGTTCTGTTGTTCCACCGTCCACCATTTCCGCTACTGGGCATAGTATCTGCGCAGAACTTACATTGTTAATCTTAAGTAACTAGGGATAGCTACCGGGGAAAACAAAAGAGTTATCATCTTCTTGGTGTGGTTGTGCAGTGGTTTCAGAAATGGCTTTGTTTCCCCAGGAGATCGTACCCGGTGGCAGAAAAAATTGCAGAGTGAAGGCTATTTGGGAACCACTGTGCCATTATTCAACAGCCATTACATTGTCCAATCCACATTTACTTCACAAGGGCAAGTTAAAGCAAAAATGTGTCAATTGCCTCTTAAATACATAAAAAGTGCAAAGTCAAACAACACTTATCAAAATTCCCCATGTGAGCCAACATGAGCACTGTGATACTTGTCATACCAGTATTTGATATTACGCCTGTCAAGCGAACTACTTTTGTTGGACGATTTATTATCCCAAAAATAATTGTGATAAAAAATGTTAGTTAATTTAAGACCATTTTATTCCACCTATATGATGACAATGTAACAGTATAACAATGTATGGAAACCATCAAAGAGCAATAAACGTTAAATTAAGAATATTCTGATACTGGAATTGGAAGGTGGGAAAAAAAAATACATCTGAAATTTAAAAAAATGAATAAAATACATAGAAATATAGCATGTTTTTGTTTGGGGTTTTTTCCTGCTCATTGACCTTAGGTGCTGCACCCAAGTCTTATAATGGCCATAAAGACTCTGCTGTTTATTCTGGCATCATGTTGGCTAAAACTTTGGTGATATTGTTATGGAAATAAATGTTCATGTTAGCCCAAAGGCAGTATCATATGATTTATGGACATGGCCTTGATAATATTTGCTGACCTTGATAGGTTCATAACAGAAATATCATGACAGGCCTACTGAATATAGTCAGATACACTCAAAAGAAACAAACTAGCGATGCCTTGTCATGTCTTTAAGAGGAGAGATCCCAACAGCACTTGCACAGGAAGCTAATTTTACATCTCACAACTATTGTCTTCAATTGGGAAAGAATTTTTTTACAGATACTACCGCAAATAGTGGATGATCGTTTTCACACACAAAAAAACAAGGTGGCTTCACTGTAACCAGGAGAATTTATTGTTATTCATTTTTTATTGTTAATTTCTCTACTTTATCTAAACTTGCTTACGTCTGCATAATTAAAAAAATATATATATTTTTTTTTTTTTTACAGCTAAAGAAATATAAAAGTATTGTCTCTTAAAAATATTATTATTACAGCAGTTTCTCAGCAATATTTTTTGTACGTGCACACAACCTTTAACCCCCCTAGCACCCATGTTAACCTCCTACAGCATTAAAGTGAATTGTTTATTATTACTGATGCAGCAAACTGACTTGTCTCTACCAAGAGTAGGAGCTCATCCACACTCACCACGGTGGTTATTAAGTGAATGATTCTTTCCTTTACTTCTGCATATTGTTCCCCCAAAGTCATTGAATCCTCTCGATTTGTGTGTCTCTTCCGCCTGTTAGTAACCACTCTCTCTGTAATTCAACAAACAACAGTGGGACAAAATGGGACTTCAGCAACTCCACACCTCATCAGCAAGAACCAACTGTGCGCAGACAGCCGGCCTCTACCCGTCCAGGACCGAACATGTGATGATGTGGATGGAGCCAAGTTGTCTAACAAAATCCTTCCACTGCAGCCAACCAACACACAGAGCAAAACATGGCCCTGATATGCTCTTGATCTAACTGTGAATAGTACTGAAGCTCTGGAGAACTAAATGAGACCAGCCCGATAACTTGTTGGTCATCATTTTAATGAACTACATTTTTTTTTTATGCTGACTCAAGGGTGCACTCCAGTGGAAACACAAAGTATCACAACTTTAACCTGGACAAAATAAATGGAAATGTTTCACAACATGAGAGAATGGAAGAGGAAAAAGTGATAAATGGACTTTTATTATTATCACTTTATGTAAAATGTGTTGTGACATTTGAATGTGTAGCATTTAATGTGATGTGTCTATTTTGAAGAACGCAGATCGTGTCTCTGCTGTTGCTCACTCAGTGGCATAAAGCTAGCAAATGTATTGTATCATACTGTAAAAGTAACTGAGAACTGTTTCTACAAAACAGAAAATTACAACCATACTGTACCAATAAAGGGCAGCTTAAATAAAGACTATAATATATACTACCATTCTCGGAGGCAGTACGGATGTGCTGTAGTTAAGTATGGATGGGGATTATCATGTGGGATGATGCAGAAAACACCATACGAGTGGTAATACGAGTACATTGGAAACAATTCATCACAGCTGTCAGCACACATTGCCTCAAACTATTGCCACATTAACACTTAACCTTCTCCATACTTCAAGCTATTTCCTTTGAGGACTGACACTGAGGTGTACATAATATCCATCTGCATGTCAGGTACTGGCTAGAAACAAGTGATGGAGGTGGTTTACAACCCATTCAACCACATGGAAACACTTATTTTGTATTTATAACAACTAAGGTAGTCATTTCTTCAGTTCGGCTCGACAGATTTTACTCTAACCGTCTCTCCTGTCTGCCAGGAAGTGATTCCTTTCTTCCATGACTACGATGTAAAATATGAGGGACGAAATACGCAATCCTCAGTCAGACAGAGACACTTCTGTCAATCCTTTAACTATTTATAGAAAATGGTTTTACAGTTTGATTTGGTGGAAAGGGCTCTGCTGTTTATGAGTTATGGTAGAGAGTCATAGATAGACAAAAACATACATTAACATTAAAGCTTGGCAACAACAAAATACCACACCTTGAATCATATCAAGGAGGAGTATGCACAGTGGAGAGCCAACTGAAACCCTGATGCACATGTGCAAAATGTAGAATTTATTATACCATCGACAATACTCGATGCTTCTTTCGATACCACAGCAAAAAGACAAGTCCTCGGCACAGAAAATACGAGGATAATCTTGTTTTTTTTTGCAGTCCTGGTACAGAAAAAGTCACTGAACACACACCTCCAGTTGCCTGGTGGGTGCGTTACGGGAGAGAATGTCGTAACAGCCTCAGGTAGCGGTGTAGTGCTGCCAGACAGCACCAGCACAGGACTTTTTTCTCCAAGTGAGGAAACAGAATATTTCCTATAATCTGGTTGAAATTCATAGACATTTTTTATGTGCTTGAGGATCCAATCATCATATAAAAACCAGTGTAATGTTCAATGTTGTCATGTGGACATTTAAGGCGTGCACTACCACCATTCACATTCCCAGACATTGTAAACTACTTTGTTTTTGGACTGAGTGCAAACACTTAGCAGAGAAAACAGAGTGCATTCCTCAGATGACGGTGCTCGCATCCCACATGGCATGACGTACTTTTATATTCTCTACAGCTGCTAACTGTTAACTAGAAAACACGAAAGGGCAGCAAAAAAATCTCTTTATTTAATAGTTATTGTTGACGAATATAGCCTATGTAAACTCATAACCATAGGCACAGTGGTTACCAGCAAAACGAGCCAGAACTTAACAGTGCATGCATGTGAGTGTGTCCAACCCATTCATATTCTGACCTCATCACATATAGACGTTTAGTCATGGACTTTCCACATCAAGATACAACGCACAAGCTGCCCTGGGTGCGTTGTTTGTTGACGTTCCAGGACGCTGTGTCAACTTTAGCCTCTTACTTGCATCGTCCGTTTTCAAAATAGTCTTACGTTTTCACAGGAAATGTACTGTTTCCAGAAGGTCTCTTTCAAAATAAATGCACTACGGCGGTATGACAAAACAAATTGACGTGTTTTTTTTTTACTTCAACAACAAACGCATATGGTTACGTTTTGCCAACATATGCACATGGTTGGGTTTAGAATAGAACAGGATCTGGCTTTACAATCTCACGTAAAGCCAACATCAGCCTCCTGGGTGAAAGTCGGTGGTTGTTTGACCCACCTGCCCTACACGTACTTTCGCCTCCTTAACTTTCGTTGTTGTCCCACCACGTGCCCCCCTGATGCCAGCGGGTACTATTTAACAATAATAGCGACTGGCCACGTATCATGCCAACATGAAAGAACTTTTTTATTTCATCAGTGTCTGACACTAGAAGTCACTGGCCGAGTGCCGGATTTCAACAAGTTTGGAGTGAGACTGGGTTGGTGCATCACAGGTGCACTCTGGCACTTAAATAAATGGCAACACACTCCTGGCCATTTGTTGAGGACATAAACATTTACCTATCTGTTGTTTCATCTGTGCAGCATTGGTTTGGAAACCAGACTGTAGATCTGTTTTTTATAGCTTTGATACTGTCAACAGGCTACTGTCAAATGTAACTGTAATCGTATCATGTGGTATCTAAAAAGTATCAATACTTTATATACACACATTGTACTATGATACATCATCACACTTCTAGACAACAAATTGTAGCGTTGCTCTCAAACAGTTCACAGTCAATGTTTTGAGCAATATTTATTCATTACCCTCATGAAAAACCTCAAAATTTCTTTCTTTTTAGTGCTGCGTACGGAGCTATTTTGTTGAACAGAAGGGTAATGGGACCGTATCTTTAGCCTGGCAATTTGTAAAATACAGACTACAAGGACGTATCCCTCCAGTGTGGCTCCACAAGAAACATAAAGAACAATTTCTCACTAAAGAGACTGTGACTCTGAAAGATACTCGCCTAACTTTGGCTGTAGAGGCCACTGAAGCCTCTTATTAGGCTCAGATGAACGTTAGGATGCATCTTTGCACGGAACATGGACTGAATTTAGTCCCCAATCACTTACAGTGTATCAGCGCTAGAAGGGATTACTTCTTGGGGAGGAATGATTACAGTGAACAACTCTTTCCATGCACTGAGTAGTGAGTATTTTATTAACATAATAACAAACAATGTATCATTTAAGTGCCTTTAAAAAGGCTTTTAAAAAATCTGACTCACAGTGAGAGGAAAATGACAAACAGATGCAGTAAATGTTTCATTTGGGGTTTTTCATGGCTGAAAACCAGAGCAGTTAATAACTCAGAGAGTTGGTCTTATCTGCGCTCCGTCCGCTCTAACTGAAAGACATTTATTATGCTTTCATCTCCTTGAGTGCCTCTGTTGCTACATAAACATCATACATGTGTCTCTTGGTAATTCTGGTCACTCGCAACTCGTCTCCATCTCCTGACCATCGACAGCTCAAACGACATGAAAACCATTCATCATTGCTTCTTTAACATCAGATTAATGTGGGGGGAAACAAAACATATGGACTCTCTTTCTGTCACTCTCGCACACACACACACACACACACACAAATAAAGTACACACACCCGACTAGCTCTGTATAAGCTATCAATCATAGATATTGTCATTATTCAACTGTGTCATCGACAAGCCCCTCTCCTTCTTCTTCTCCCTCTCTCGCCTCTGTCTTTGTCTCTCTTTCTCCCTTTTTCCTTCCCTCCATTCTCTCGCTTTCGCACACACACACACACACGCACACACACAGAAGAGAGGGCATCATGAATCATAAATCTTATGAATGCCATCTAAAGACTGTTCAGCACTATGAGAAAGAGAGATGATTGATAGATGTGAGTGACTGTAGCGAAAGCAAAGAAGATGGCCAGAAGGTTGTAACCAGCAACACCGAGGTCAGAAACTGCATGTCAGGGGTCAAACGTATCGGAGGAGGTGCAATATGTCCAAGAAGGAGGGAGGAAAATGTGTGTGGGGGGAAGGAGGGGGAGGGAGCAAATGGTTGAAGGGGAAGGGAGAGAGGAGGGAGGATGGAGGATGGGGGGGGGGGGGGGGGGGGGTGCTGCCACAGTGAGGCTAAAGCCATAACTCATCTTTTATTAAAAATAATGAAAAAAACTTAATGAGTTAATAATATCATGGAGAAAGAGATGGGGAGTGAGACAGAGATGAAGGAAGGGACGGGAGGATGGAGGAAAGGAGAGGAGGAGAAGAAAAGGAAATGAGGAGGGAGAAAACGACGGAGATATAAAACAGAACGGGGTCAACGCGTGTCTCTTTTCACCCTTTGGTCATTTATTCCAGTTTTCAAAGTTCACACAAGATCCATTACAGCGGCAGGGACAATCATAGCAGTCCCCCTCTTTCTGCCGACCTAAATCCCAAAGCCTGCTTGGTAATTAAAGGCACTTAACAACCAATTAACAGTGATGAGCTAAATTAGCAGGATATTGTCTCCTTTGACTAGGCTACTGCATTATCAGTGTATTGAAACAGCGATGAACAAACCTCAGTGGCCCGTGTTTGCATGTAGGCAAATGACGGATTAATTACTATTAAAACATCAGCATCTTAATGAGCTTGGAAACAATTAGAGAGGTCGTTAGCATGTGGAGAGCGGCTGAGAACAGAGGAAGGGGGGAGTGAGCGCAAAACAAGAGAGAAATCTTCATTGGGAAGCAATACTGATTAAATGGACGCACGGTCGCACTCATCGCCCAATATCCGCGGACCTATTAAATACATGACATCACCATTTGTCTTTTCTACCATCAAGCTACTTTTCTCCTGCCATTATCTTTCCCCCTTCTTCTCCGGCTTCCCCAACTCTCTGCCTTCGCCTCGCCTCTCATAAAAAGCCTTTTTCTTGCTCTTCCACTCCTTTCTCTACTTTCTGCTTTTTCACTCCCATTTCTTCCTTCCCTCCTTCATGCTTGGGGGGCACAGTCCTGTGAAGGAATTTAATATGCAACTTTTATATGAGAAACCAATCGCATACGTCTGGGTCTATTGGGCTCGCAATCTATCGGCCCGGACGGCTAATGCAATAGAGAGAGCCGGGGCTATTTATCACACGGGGAGCTATCTTTTCCTCTCTCTCCCTCTCTCCCACTCTGCCCTCGCTCTCTCTGTCTTTATTCAAGCCCAGATTCCTGGCTGCCACTAAATCAGGCCAACTATGAGCTATGGCTGCCCAGAGGGCATCTCCTCTTTTATAGGGGGATTTGGATTTTGTATCTACTGGTTCCTCAGTGGTCGTTGAGACTGTGCTAACGGAAGCTATAAACATTCGGCAAACAAAAGGCAACCACTTAAATGTCCCTCCATCCCCACTGTAATGATCATGAACGTGCCGAGATATATAGAGGGATGCATAAACCTGATGAATAAGATATCAATGGCATTTACAGTGATGCTGCAAAGATTTGTTTCGGTGCTTCAGACAGAAACAAATGCAAAGACTACACATGAACAGACACACTTACTGTTATAGTAATGTGCTATACAGACTGAATCAAAATGTTTATTTACAGTAACTTCCACGTTGTAAACCCCTGCGTCACGTACATAAATTCAAATGCTGCTGAGCAAACGCTGCCTCGGTTGGTTCAATTTTAGCCACATTAAAAAGGCCACCTAAAACAATCAGTATCAGACTAAGTGTACACTATATTGAATATTTTCACTGCTTTACCTTGCTGTCAGACAGCCTTCTCCGACGGAGAACTGAAGCCGTTATCTCAAAGCCTCCAGACTACACTGACAAAAATTCATTTTACTTTACATAACAGGGGAGTTGCCCGCCTACCGCTGCCTCCATCAGCTTACTGAGAAGGTAAAGCGGTGAAACTATTCCAAGTAAAGCATACACATATACTGGTGTTGTTTTTCCACAGCAGTACGGTGATTAGCTGTGGTTTATCAATAACGCTAGCAAGGTGACACAATACATAAAATACAGCACAGCAGAAACGTCAGATAGGTCCGACCACTGTGTTTAACTATTTGTCTGACGTTACAGTCACAGCTATGGCAACAGAAATAAACAATTTTTCGAATGTCACATATCTCCACAGTTTAAAACAGTTGCCAGCTGACGACCCAGAAGTGACTGTTGCTGTTAGCTTAGCATCACAGTGATTCAGTCTATAGGGCCAGGTGATATGGAGAAAACCAGAAACCTGGATATAGATATTGCGATGATATTGTAGGGTTGACTATTGGCGCTTCCATAAAATGTTTACACAGTGAGATTTCTGATAAAAAAAATCCCGCGTAACATGGATGGATGACTGAACGGGCCTACTGGGAACAGGCCCAGGGGCCCAAGGAGTCAGGCGGCCCCTGCAATAAGTCACTCAAATGAACAAGTATTAACCAGGAAGAGACTCAAAATGACCACAAAGTGATGCAAAAGAACTGCAGAGACACCAAATTAACAACAAGAACAGGCAAACAGCCACAAAATGACAACAAAGCGACATAATACAACCACAAGGAGGCTAAAAATGACCAGAGCAGACAAAATGAAATCAAGGAGACAGAAAACAACCACAAAAAGTTGCACAATGACGACAAAAAAACGCAAAACCACCACAAAGCCTGTGTGTCTTCCTCCATGGTAGAAGAGGTGGTGGGGCCTTTTGCAGATCTGTGCTCGGGGGCCCATTGTCTCATAATCCACCCATGACCAGTAATGTGGATATAAAAACTAAGTAAGTGAAGGCAAATAATAGAACAGAACAGTCTAGTAAGCTCAGAAAATTTCACCACTTCACTGTAATGCAGCCTTTAACACCAGGAACACTTAGATATTACAACATCCAAAATCTAAGACAACATTTAGTCTGATATTACGATAGATATAATATTGATTTATTGCCCAGCCCTAATGTGCTATAATTCACACAACATTACTAACACTAGTCACACAGCAGCAGCAGCACAACTTCAAAAGTTTCCTGCTGAAAAACAAAAGCGACAGTGTGCAGGGGACGCTGCCCACCTGCAGCAATTAAAATGCCTCCGAAAACCCAAATTCATTTCAACAAATTAGCCACATTACTGGCCACTGTGTAATCGCTGATGGCAATTAATAAGAAATTAGTCACAATCAGCCCTATATTAACATCTCACCCAGGGGCCGCGGCTGGAAATTAATAACCGGAGATTCATCTCTCTTACTGTCTTTCTGGCGCTCCCTCTCTCACACACACACACATGCACACACACACACACATACACACCTATGCCCACCTATATTGTTCATGAATCTCCTCTAAGACACCGATTTTGTCTGTGTGGATCGTCTCATATGATCCACAATCTGCTCATGTCAGCGAGCCAGCTTCCTCTTTACTGGGGTGTGAAAACCCCCTGAAAGACGTGTGTGTGCGTGGGTGTGTGTGTGTGTATGTGTGTGTCTGTGAGTGAGTGAGTGAGTGTGTGTGTGTTTTCTCACCAATGCATGGACAATCAACACATGTGCTACAAACAGTTTGTGGACATATAAAAGATATACAATACACTATATATCTGTGTGGTTTGTACTGTGTGTGTGTGTGTGTGCGTGTGTGTGTGTGTGAGGGAGAGAGCAAGAGGTGCTACACAAATGGGGAGGGGGCATCGGTGGAGACTGGGCCCGCCTCTAGGGGTCCTCACACCAATCAGCAAAGCGCACCAAGAATCAATTAACACCAGTGGGAGGGGGCAGAGGGTACGGCACCACACACACTCAGACACACACGCTGTCCGCACGCACACTGCCCACACACATGGTACTGTCTGAGGAGATATCCATCAGATCACACGTTGTGCCAATGTGTGTGTGCGCGTGTGTCTTTGAGCGTGTGTGTCCCTATCCCGGTGTGCCCCGGTCTCTCATGGTGTGAGGTTGGGGAACAGATTGGGGGTCAGCAGGGGGGTCAGGCCAGGGTCACCCCCGTCTGAGCCATGTGTGTGTGTGTGTGTGTGTGTATGTGTCTGTCTCTATGCGTGTGTGTAGCCTGACCACTACTTCCAGGGCTCACTGGCAGGCAGAAGTGAATAAGATGGATGGTGTTGATTCATACTCTGAATTCATTGCTCCCCCCGAATCCATGGAGAATAAATACATCCACAGAAATTATGAAGCAAGGGACCAAAATGAGTATCTCACTTTTCATATTCCTCCTTCACTTTTTCCTCTCTCTCTTGTTTGGGGACAGCTGCTGGCTACATGAAAACCATTCATCATTGCATCTTTACCATAAAATTATTGACAGAGAGGAGGACGAGGAGCTTTATTGGCTGCATTTTACAAGGTTGGACAAAGACAAAAGTCACCCGTCAGTGAAAACATCAAAACTTAAATGAAGCAATAACAAAAGGTAACCATGTTTTGGGGGACAGTGTGGATGCCTGGCTAAAAAGGCGGACAGTGAACAGAGAGAGGAAGAAAGCTGGACAAGACATTTCCGCTGCAACAGACAAAACACAACGACCAGATAAAGTGATCAAAGAGTGTCTACCATTTGCCCGTGAACGTTCCACTGCAAAACCCCACCTCTTTCCTCTTCCTCCCTCTCTCGCTCTCTCTCTCTCTCTCTCTCTCTCTCTCTCTCTCTCTCTCTCTCTCTCTCCACATTGCCGTCTCCATCTGTTAGCCCATTGCACTCGTCCGTCCACTAAACCCCCCCCTCCCTTCCTCGCTTCCTCTCCTCCTCTGCTCCTTTCTGGCCTTCCTACCCTCAGGGAGGTAAGGTGATCTCCCTGTGCTGGTGTAAGTGACTGGTATTAGTCTCCTTCTCTGTCTGTCTGTTTGATCCCGGCACTAATGACTCCACAGGGACTGGGGTCTGATAATGGGAAATCAATATAGAGAATAGCGCTCTGGAGTGGCCTCACTTAGCTCTCGCTCTTTCACGCCTCACAGCAAAGTGCCTCTGTGTATTTGTGTGTGTGTGAGGAGGGGAGCAATGTAGTGTGTGTGTGTGCATGCGAGCATGTGTATCAGGGAAATCTGTGTGTGTGGAGCAGAATTTAAATAAAGGCCTATTGCCTGGTGGATGTAAGTGTACAAACTATATAACTTTTTCAGGATTAAAAACAATGACTTTCCAACTTACTTAAATGCTGCCAGTCTGAAAACCATCTGAGGCACTAGAAGATTATAAGTAAGTTAAAATCCTTTATTAACAGATGGATGGCCAATGGGTTTTGACTAGGGATGGCAGTTTTGGTTAACGTTGCGTAAAAACCTTTCAAAGCGTAATCCATTTAGAGGTGATTGAATTGTTTTGTGTTGTAAATGTCTCGGCTTTTATTTTCTGTAAGCTTTTCTGACAGACAGCCAGCTGGCTGCATTAGTATACAGAAACATAGTGCTCACTGCCCACCCTCTGGCCTCCACTGGTTAGCTTCGCTTAGCCTCTGTCGCTCTCTCTCTGTGCATCAACTAGATAGGATGGGAGCTAACTACCAATGCCGCTCATTTGGCGATTACCGCTAGTAACAAAGTCCTGGTGGTGGTACAGCATTGCTGAAGAAACATTGGGCCTTCCCTCTGGTCTTGCCCAGGTAACACTAGTGACCAAGTAAATTCATTTTGAGCCACAAACCCCTTTAGCACTGTTAAGTATGTTAGCACCACTGGCTGTCCTGACACTGCTAACGGCACTAACAGAGCTAACAGTAGCAATGCTAAAGGAGGTTTCGCAGCTCAGAATTGAGCCATTTACTCACAGGGCTGGTTTAGGCAAGGAAAGTAGGATTGGTAAGGGTTTGGGTAAGAATGTCAGGGTGAGTCAATCAGAAGCAGAGTAAGGCAGAGTAAAGGGGGCCATTCCTTTGCAATCCTAGGAAACACAAATCCGCCACTGGGGCGACTCTTGGGGACAGACAATGTTTCCACAGCAACGCTGTTGGGTCAGTACGGCGTGAGAAATAGTAATCATCGAACGAGTGGCGCTACTAGCTAACATTAGCTTCCACCAGACCCGGGTGGTGAGCAGTGCAGTGCAAAATTAATCTATAGACCAACATACAAAACTCAGCCAAAAATATTCTCGTCAGTTAACCGATTCACAGTTTACTTTTGACCCCCTAGTTTCAACTTACACAATCTTCATTGGGGCACAACATGCATATTTATTCATGTATTAATAAAGGATTTTTACATACAGAGCGCATTGGATGCTTTTTAGGCTGTCAGCCGTTACCCTGGACTTCTACACTAAATAATGTGGACTATCATTGTTTTGTTATTCTTTTCTAACTACTTACCCTGTATCCTTGGGCAGCGCCTGATTTATTACTATCACCAACACCTAATTTTTAGACCCTGTGCAGCAATCCCAAACTTTTCTTAATTATATAACTTTTTATTTTCCATCTTTTGTAATTCAGATGAATTATAACGCACACTTCGACGGACCGTATGAACTCTTAGATTACAAAGCATTCTAAAGGCACATTGGGAGTTACCAGAGAGTTGACATTTTTGGGGTCATCCGGCAGTAATGTGCATATGTGGCTGCGTATATCTGAGTGTGTGTCTAATCGGTCACACTCCTACGCCTGGGGCCAGACAGGTGGGGCTGGTGGCATGAGGCTGGTGCCCCCCCTCCACCCTGAGGGGCCAGAAGGCCCAGCAAAGCAGGGGGCTGGAGTAGCTCCCTCTGCCAGGCAGCAGAGCACTATGGCTGGTGGCAGCTGGTCCTCTGTCCCTCCCTCCCCCTCCTCCCCTGCCTGAGCGCCCCGCGGGCAGGCAACAGGAGGGGTGAGGAGGTCAAGAGGCAGGAGAGAATGGGTGGAACGGCGGCGACATGCAGGATAATCAGCTTTTATGAAGCGGAGAGGACACAGACAGCGAGAGAGACTGGAAACACGGCTCTGACACAATGCAACTGACTACAAGCAGTAATGAATTAACACATTAGCGCCACGACCAGGGGCGTTCAGGAGCACTCAGCTGCTCTTAAACACAAACCCGCACTGGCACGCTCCCTCACACACACATAAATCAGTCATAAGTCATTAAAGCAGTAGCAAACACACGCACTTATTAATTACATCAGTCATTTTGTGGATGGCAGATCCCCCTGAAAGCCATTGAGTGCGATGAGAGACTAAAAATGTCTCCACAAAAACAGCAGAGAACTTTTACTCAGCACTCAGAATAAAGACAGAGATTAACCCTTAGAAGTACAACCGCACACACACGCACAAAGACGAGACAATGCGATGGGAATCCTCCCGTCCAAACTCAAGCCATGTGTTCAATTATCATCAGCCCCAAATGATCCCCATTAATGCTTTAACTCTTTCTCTCACATCTCAGTCTTAGCCATCCATCCATCCTGTTTTTGCTCTCTGCTCTCCGTCCATCCCTATAATTCACGTCTGTGCGGTTTACTTACTTCCCTTTCTCACTCTCTTCCTCTCCATCCTCCTCTCCCTCCCTCCCTGACTTTTAACCAGCGTGAAGAGGCAGCCATGCATTCAACCATCAGACAGGCTTACATGGTCTACCCTCACACACACACGTACACACACACACACACACACACACGTACACACAGAGTCAAAGCACATTGTTCCTCAAGTGTAACAAGAATGCAATGTTCACTGAAACAAATATCTACCATATCAGGGCATCTTTATGTGGTTAGATGTGCATCCTGATACTTGCAGAAAAAAATGACTGATTTGTATACAAGAAAATCACACTGAGGGCCCGTCTATTGGTGCTGTTTGACTCCATGTGAGGAATATATCAAATAATCCAGCACAAAGTTTTTATAATCAGCTGCTACGGCGTTTAAAAAGCTACATTTTTGCTGTCAGCCCTCATTTAGTGAAATGTGACTTATCTTCTGGTTAAACATGCATCCTGATACTTGCAGAAAAAAAATCTTACATAACTGATTTGTATACAAGAAAATCACACTGAAGGCCTGTCTATAGGTTGCTGTTTCGCTCCATGTAAATATATATAATATATATCAAATAATCCAGGTCAACGTTTTTATAATCAGCTGCTACAGCATTTAAAAAGCTACATTTTTCCTGTCTTGCATCATTAAGGGAAATGTGAGTTATCTTTCCTCTAATAAAAGAACCTTGTGGGATGACAGCTTTCATATTCCATAATTAAAATCCTTTATTATCTAACAGGCCATATATGTGACATTTACAGTGACATTTTACATCAACGGCATATAGGTTTCATTTCAACAGAGGCTGGGAGTCCTCCACCAGAACATTTTGAGCATCGCATACGTTTTTACACACCAGTATATGGTGTAAACATATTTGGTTTTGTCTGCTATTTTCATGTTTTTATTGGGGGAAACCAATGCACATGTTCTAAACCCTGGGTCTTTAACAGGGCGTCCCCAAAGTTATTGTTTGATAATTTAAGTTTTAATGCAAGTAATGTTTTTTTTATTTCAAAAATTAAAATATGTCTTAAAATACACATAAACATAAATCCAACATATGTGTCAAGATAAATTGGCCTATTCATTAAAAAATAAAAATAATTTACGGTACACAACATTAATGACTGGCTGACTGTTAACCGTGAATCCTTGTGCAATCATGTGAGCTAGCTAAAGCTAAATCATTGTGCAGCATCTATCCATAATGGCGAGGAGAATGAGATTGCTAACATGTACATGCTATTGAAACATATTGGCCAGTTAACTGCATTATTATTAAAAGGGTCATTTTGAGCCTCAATCAAAAATGTGTTAACTTTTCAAACAAAAGACTCCGAGATGCCATCCACCTCAGCAGGGTGAGGCTAATGACCCTCACCATGCTACAACTGCTGCTGACTTAGCAGCTAAAGGCAAGCACAAATAAAATTAGACCAAAAAATATTAAGGGAATTATTTAAGTGCACCGCAACTTTATACAATATATGTAGCCTATAGAGGGTCCCTGCTCTGTCTCTCTTTCAGTTAAGGGGTACCTACTTACATGCAACTTTTTACATTTGATTATTTTTCGATTACTTTTCTAAACTGGTAATAAAAGATTTCCACACACTAACATCCATGCAGTGTTTCACTTTATTGTTGAGCTTTCGGTCTATTTGACCTTCACTGGAGCAGATGTATGCTCTGATGAAGGTCAAATAGACCGAAAGCTCAACAATAAAGTAAGTGTGTGGAAATCTTTTTCTACCAGTTTGGACTTGATATTTCCAGCACCTTGCCAAGACCAAGTCGGGTGGAGCAGTAGTTGTTCTGCATCATCATGATTACTTTTCTCACAAACGTTTTAAACTGGGCAATAAAACTGGAAAAGGCCCACAAAAAGGCTACGCCAAAAGAAGGCGTGCCTGCACGGTGACAAGATGCAAAGCAACAGAATGAATGTTAAATTCTTTTTACCAAAAAAAGTATATATTTGGATGTAACCCCTTTTCAATCACCAACATTTCGATTAGTAACTATCATTTTTCCCCAGTAACTGTAATTATTACGCAATTTCCTGCATTCTGGTGAGTTTTAACGCATCTATTTATGGCGTCACTGTCTTTAAATCTGTCAAAATTGAAGTCCTCTGCTACTCTCATGTTTTACAAATGAAGGGGGCCATGTCCTCTGCATGTCCCCCTACACCTACGCCTCTGTCTGACATGGTTTATCCGTTTTTTTAAGGGTCTGGCAGATAAATTGTGTCCACAGCATACAGAGCAGAGGTCCAGTGACAGCCCAGGGATGATGATGGCCCTGACAGGGTCCCTGATGGGGGATCCCATTCCTCTCCTCTCATCCAACAATCCCACTGAGCATGTCAATATGAAACACTATCCCCCCACACTGGGGCCACGCTAGGCTATCCCTCCCATTGCAGACAAGACGGGCTCATATTGATAGGATGAGCCTGTAAACTGCTGTGTGAGAAGATGCATGGCGTGGTATGGAGAAAAGTGTAAATTAGACTAAATCAAGTCTCCCCAACAGTAAAACACATTTTCTCTATATTGCACTCAATGTGAGCGTGATTTACTACACGCCTTTTGTTGTATGTGGGCTGAGGGAAAGAGGGGCCGTAAAGCTTTGTTTACCCAACTTTAAAAAATCCACAGCCTTGTAAATGTTGTCAGATGGCCGATGCCAGTGTCTTTCAGCTTAATACTACCTATATTAAATAGTTTAAATATTTCATAAGGGCGGTTTTTAGAGCGAGGGAGGGGAAATCGTTAGCTGCGGTAAAGTTTCATTAACTGGTCCCCATTTCGCTGCGAGGCAAACTCATCTCCTCTTATTGTAATAAAACAATCTCTCCCTCTCTCTCTGGGTGCTGCTATCCACTCATCTCCCTCTCTCCACCGCCTCTCTCCTTCTCTTTTACATCATAATAATACACTACATCCCCTTTAAATGCACTATTACTTACCGCTGCCTTTTCATATTGTAACATCACGGGCACTTTAGCGACAATATAAAAGCGTGTCATTCATTATTCAGAAGCAGCCGGCCTCGTCCCCCTTTTAAAAAGTCAGGCGCGCTGCTGAAATTGATAACGGCGAAGAGACGCGCAATAAAAACGCAGCCCCCGGGTACCGAGCTGCAGCCCAGACCCCCGATTATGCAGATCAAGTGGTAATTTCTCAAACAAATCGCACTCTTTCACTCTTTTGTTGTCGTTTCTTTTTGGACTTTTGGAATCAGGGTGTCAGCTTTTATATTGCCTGTGGAAAAAAAACGAGGATTGATGCGCATCTTAATTGCTGGTGTGCGCTGCAGGCTTTCCAGAAACACTATCTAAATATTTTGGCCTAAACGAGATAACCTCAAGGCTGCTCTGTGAAGGGGGCTTTTTTTTTAAGTGGACTCTTGGTATCAATTATTTTTTACCTTTTCTGCTGTAATCATGAAGCAATGAAATGATCCGACACTGTCTTCAACATTCAGAGCATCAATAAATCCAGAAAGGCTGGCTGGAGGCGGGCCGGGGCTGCTCCTGGTGGGTTTAGGATAACCGGTGTCACGGTGGTGTCCCGGTAGGTCAGAGATAATGTGTCGTAATCACTCATAATCATTGGATTACACCGGATTACTAACACCCAACATCTGCAACCAGTGGGACCCCGTCTGCTGTGTGTGCGCGCAGGCTGGAGAGGACTGCCTTCACTCTGCAGAGCAGCCACCATAAACGCAATAATTGTTCATTTACACGAAGCAGTTGTGATATGCGTCGTCCTATAAGTGGCGGTGTAATTGTTATGAATAAATTAAATCAATTTAAACACGCGGCCCCTGTTCGAGTCACATACTCATAGCCGTAATTACTGCCGGGGAATTATTCTTTGCAAATGTCATCAAGAGGAACATAAAAATGTCCACAAAGATGACAGCTATAACAGACCAATTCTCCCCCATCAAAAGCCACCGGTGAGCTCACATATGGCAGGGTGAAGCAGCCAACACTCAGAGTCTGTCCATATTGCCAAACAAACACCTCGGGCCTTGTCCCATCTCATATTGCTTCATAAGACTTTATTGTGAAGGGCGAGATGCGGATCTGGGTTTAAATATATATTACCCCACTACATTATCTTTGCATTTGCGCGTGGTGTTACGGCGTATAGCCTCACAAGTTACACTTTAAACATATCATCTTCTTTATTTTAAGATTTCTTTTGATGCACTATAAAATACAGTATCAGATAAATTCACTATACATTTAAAATAATGGATTGTGATCACAGAAACAGTACAAACACAGGAAATGCTATCCAAGGGCGTAGGCTGCTTTTAACATTGGGGGGCAAACATATGAAACAGGGTGTTAAGGGGGTCCTGTGCCAGACAATTTTGAGCATCACTTAATTTCCTGCATTTCTGGCGAATTTCTACGCAACAATTTGCGCCTTCAGTCTCATTAATTTTCTCAAAAATAAAAGTCCTCTACTACTTTTTATGTTTTCATGTACTAAATATTGAGGAGGGCATGCTCCCTGAATCCCCCCCTGAAACATGCACCAAATAGCCCACATTAAATATGCCAAAAACACAGACAACCCCAAAAACATTTTAGTTATGATATAGTTCAGACATTAAAACACATGCCAACAAAAGTGATGATTAACGAACAGGTTTGAGCAGATCTCTTAAAAGCCTACAAATTGAACCCTCCTTGTCACTAAATGAATATGTTGGGCATTAGTTTAAGTACTGTAATGTGATATGTGTGAGCCTAAAAAGCCACCTGCCGCATCCGAACCCGACGCGCATTTGTCTGTCCCTGAGACAAGTTAGTGGAAATGTGATTATCCGGTCACTTTGGGCGCCTGTTACATTGAATCTGAGCGGTGAGCAGCTTCCAGAGCCCGGACACTTTATCTGAAGTAGCCCATGGCCTTCCCTTGTCAGGTCATTTAATGTGGCACACACTGGCTATCCAGGAACAAATAAGGCCACGTAACGCTTTGCCATGCTCAATAGGTGCTGGTGATTCGCTGACAATGTTCAATTAGGCTGCTGTCCTTGTCTTTTAAAGAGAGACGTGTGGGTTTCCTGTGCGTAATTACGCACCGGTTAAATGATCATTTTAATTCTGCCTCAATAATCTCACACATATCACATTTAATATAATGTGTTAAAATGGATTATTAAGTTTTTTTACATTATTTTTTATGTAACTACATCAAGCCAGCATGAGTTAACGCGAATGTGGCTGCTCTACATTTGGTTTTAAAATGTGAACATTTAAGGTTTTAAATCCGGCGTATTATGAATGTGGGAAAAACATTCAATCATTTAAGGTTTCAGGTTAAAAATAAAACATTTTGAAACTGTTAAACATTAAATATCACAGAGCAAGCGAATGACAAAGGAATATAGAAATAACTCCCCACATTTGATTATAAGGCCTGGACGATGTGAAGGATTTTAATTAATAGGGAGAGAAATTCAGACCGACATTTCCTCCTTTTGGTCTCTCTTTTATAACACATCCATGACGAATCGTCTTCAGGTTATAAAGTACTCCTTAATAGCTTTGGAGCAGTTTTCCTGTAAGCGTATTATTCGTGTACATTTCACGTGTGTCAAACGACCCAAATTGAAGAGGTGACACAGACACCAAGAGGACAAATGATGCGCATTTTGTGTCTCGCCTGAAAAGTACGCAGACGCATCAATTCATCAGACCCTGGGGTGTGTAAAAAGTTTTTCTATCTTATATCATTTGTCACCAGAAGTTATAAACCCGTACACAGTGCAGACATTTACGGGAATGAGCGGAACGCTGACAGATGACTGACCAAACACCAGTTGGTTGAAACGATTAAATATTAGACGTTCGTCACTAAAGACGCGTAAAAGAACATTGATCTTCAGTGATCCCTGGTGCGACTCTTTTTACATAGGCCATATAAATTTCCATGAAGTTGTCGCTCGCTCCTTACTCTCCATAATAATGATAAAAAACGACAACATCAAAGAGTGACTCACTCAGAAAGGCACGAAGATGCCATATCTTGCCATATATATAACAAGCTGACGCCCGTGGTTATGGGAAACCTTGTGCCAAATTGTGGGCCTACCCCCATTAACATTCAATCAGTCATTCTGGTGCCAGCCAATGAATGGTGGAGAGGGATGGAGGAGGACGGAGCTGCTAGACTGAGCGTTTTGACGCGCTGAGAGGAGGACAGAGCGTCACATCTCTCCAAACGCCCATCAAACTTTCACCACAGCCTGTAGAGAGGACCCAGTCCTCTGAAAGAGGCCTGTTAGAGACAACGAGGACACGCTGGATTCTGCTCACACGGCCGGACAGCGATGGAGACACTACTGGCGATTACTTTTGGTTCAGTTTGACCCTGTTGTTATTCCCCCTGAAAACATCCTGTTCAGTTTTTGCGTCCTTTTTGCGACAAGGCGACGGGGATGGAGCAAGCACCCAGCGCGCCGAGCCCTCCTCCAAAACCGGCCCATCACGAGCCCATCAGCTTCGGCATCGACCAGATCCTGGGAGCCGGTACGGAGCCAGAGAGCGGGCGCACGGCTGGAAGACAAAGTGGATCCGATTTAAGCAACGGGGACGCTTATTACAGTTTAGGAAGCCCGACCGGGGCCAGCGCGCCCTCATACACCGCGCTGTCTATCTCCCTCTCCGGTATAATGCCTCCGGTGGAGGCTTCAGGTTCATACGGGGAGAGCAGGAGTCTGGGCAGCCGGGGAGTGATTCGAGTCCCGGCACACAGACCCATGACAGCCCCGGGACCCCCGGCCCCAGTCCAGAGCGCTGTCCCTGGGTTTGGGGGGCTGTGCTTCCCTTGGATAGGAAACAGGTTCGCCAAGGACAGAATATCAGGTAGGCCAGCTGTTACACCTGACGGGCTCCTCTCATTTATATTTTATTATGTTTGTTGAAACATAAAATAACACGTGACAAATAACTGTAAAGGTTTTTTAAAGCCGAGAGAAATGTTTTCAGTTTAATTATTAAACTGGCTTAAAAAAACAACAGGACACAAGTTTAAATGTTTTTCTAAATCATGACGTAAACTACATTTCCAGATTGTTATTATAACATTGTGTTTGCGTGGCTGACTTCTATTTAGGAGCTGAACATTTCCTTCCAAACAAATACTAATGTGCAATCACACACTGCTTTCATAAGGCGTTGTTTTAAAATAGCAAAAGCATTATTTATCAGAATTTACTGTTGTAGTGAAAATAACTAAAATGTTATTCATTGGATAAGTTGAAGATAAATAAGAAAAAAAGCATGTTAGGCTGTCAGATTATTTATTTCAGAAATTAAAGAGAAAAGTAAGATAAAAAAAAATAATCTAAAACAATAAAAATGTGTGATATTTTCTGTGTATTTAACACAAATGTGGAGATAAATTAACAGGAGCTTTTATTATTAAAGGCCTATGATATAATAGGTGAGGGAAAATATTAGGCCAATAGGCCTGCTGTCCTCTCTGTAATTAGCAGTGCGGATATTATCTGTTAAAGCTGTCATAGTTAAAGCTTTTTTTAATATACTTTTTTTATAATTACATTGTTTGCCATACTTGGCCAGACTCATCTTTCACAATAAATTTCATCTCTCATATCTCACACGTGGCTTACACAGTCTAAATAGGGAATTGTTGTCAAACAGGGCAGATATCTGTGATATATGGCCTTGAATTTCCATACAGAGTGGGGAGTGAATTAGTCTGTTTGGTGCTGTAGCAAAATCTCATCTTCCACTCACCGCTGTGTCTCTGCTCTCTGCTCTCCTGCAGCGGCTCTGGTGCCGTTCGCCGTTACGCGGCGGATAGGACACCCGTACCAGAACCGGACACCGCCCAAACGGAAAAAGCCCCGCACTTCCTTCTCCAGAGTTCAGATCTGCGAGCTGGAGAAACGCTTCCACCGGCAGAAGTACCTGGCCAGCGCCGAGCGGGCGGCCCTGGCCAAGAGCCTGAAGATGACAGACGCACAGGTGAAAACCTGGTTCCAGAACCGCAGGACCAAGTGGAGGTTGGTATGACACTTCATATTCCAGTTTGAGTTGTCTGTACTTACATTTGGAACTCAATCTCATCACATCTTATCTTTTAAAAACCCGCATTATAGCATGTTTACGTAAATAGGTACACCTTGCTCGACAAACCAAACTTCCCTGGTTGTGCAGGTGACCCCACGCTCCATTTCCTGTGCCTTGACCTCGTCGACACGGAACAAAAAAACTATGGGCTGAATATAAACTACAATTCAAAAACACAATCCCGGATGTCGTTTTATTATCATATTGTCATTGTTCTCTTCTTCTGTTTCGTCTTTTACAACTTATTAGGCCTATATTAAATATTAAGTGGAGTGAAATCGTTTTTAAAAAATCCACGTAGTTTCTACCAAATATTACAGCCAGTCAAATACTAAATATTTTTTGTCATGATTTGCATATAATTCATGCTTGACACAAACCTTGACATCCTTTTAAAGCTCTATACATACATTTATTTTATTCTAAGAGCTCACCACCGCTGTTTTACGCAGCCACTGGGGTGTTTTCACACTTGTATCCTCTTCCCTCGCTGTCCTTTAATCTTACATAACTCCTCTTTTGGTTTATATATTCATAAATACATGAATGTTTGACATATTTTCCCCCTGTCTTTCTCCAGGAGACAGACAGCCGAGGAGAGGGAGGCGGAGCGTCAGCAGGCCAATCGTCTCATCCTGCAGCTGCAGCAGTCCGCCCTCCAGAAGTCCCTCAGCGAATCAGCGGTGTCGGATCCACTGTGCGCCCATAACTCCTCCCTGTACGCCCTGCAGAACCTCCAACCCTGGGCCGAGGAGAGGGAATAAGAGACCAGACACCATGCTGTAATCAATAAGCATCAGCTATTATCCCTGGGAGGATAAAATCAATTAAATTAGGCCCTACATGAGGACAGTGGGACTTACTTTTTTGATCCATGCAATGGATTTAAAATTTAAAAAAAAAAAAAAAAGAAAGAAAGAAAGAAAGTTGGAGCAGAGAAACTGAAGAAGGGGTCACAGCCATTTGAGTGGACGGGTGAGAAAATGGACCTGAAGTGATGGAGATGGTGAGTGATGCCTGATTTGAAAGAGAAACAGAACTTTTCTTGGAATAAATCTTGCAGCTCTGTGCTTGGGAAGAGACTTTTTCAAATTCAACAACAACAAAAAAAAAAAGGAAACAGAACTTGTCATTAAAAAATTCTGTGATTGTCCTCTAATGCTTGTACTTATTCTGTTTACTAGAATAAGAGGGAGAAATTTACCCCTTTGTCTTCTCTCTCAAGCATCAGACACATTGTTCAACACTTAGAAAGGGAAGAACACCAGCCATATAAAGGCAAGGCCTACATCCCAACACCTATACAATAGAGTACTTGCATACAAATGTGAAAATGTCTGTTTTATTAAAATACACACACACATAAAAAAAAAAAAATGCAGATATGAAAGCTGCTCCAGATATTTTTCTTAACTGTTCTGGTGCTTAAACTTTCCTTCCAATCTCATTTATAAATGTACCTACTCCAGCTGCAATGCACCACCACGGTCACCTGTCCTTCTCCAGGTGTGGTGCACCACCTCAGCCCAAGAAAAAGATGCCTAAAATGTTCCATTATGGGGGAGAAATGCTTTTGTTGCGCAGTAATAAAAGGGAAATAGATGTCAGGATAAGAGGGGGGAGAGAGGAAAATATGAAAGAGGCTGCAAGTTGGGTAATAAAGGGAGTGATGCATGTTCAGTGATGGTGGTGACGTTTGTTTTTTTTTCATATGCACATTATCATGCTTTATTTGTGTGTCCTTTGGGAATCGGGGCACAAATGTACAACTCCTTTTGTACTTTCATTGTATATGTGTAAATAACAATATAAACTGTTCTTGTGACTCTTTCTGCTCGTGCTGTTTATGGTGCACCATATAAAAATGATTTTAAGATTTTAACACACCATAATTACAAGCTATAAAAAAAAAAAGATTATGGAGTGACAAGGTGAAAGATAGCAGACGTGATTTTGTTTCTTGAAAAGTTTATTGATAAATATAATGATTTTATACAATATTTCAATACACACATTATTTCATTCTGACAGTTTGAAGCTGTCTGTTTGTCTTCCTGTCCGTCAGTCTATCTGGAAGTATGTCTGGGTACATTTGAGATGAGCTGCAAGACATTTTCAGCTTTTTTTTTTTTTTTTTTTCAATCACGCTATTGGTAGCACAGTGAGAGGGCATGACAGTAAAGCATTAATAAATCTGTGTTTTTTTTGTCCTGCTCAATCGTCAAAACGATGGCTCTTGTTCGAAACATGGCTTCCGTTCCTTCAGAATCAGTGAAAGGGTCTCTCTCGTCTGCCTCTATTCTGTCTCCACATCCCTCCTCCCTGCTCCCCTCTACTGTCTCTCCCTCACAGTGAAAGGTTGGTCGCTCCAAGTCGACTTTTTTTTTTTTTTTTAACAGACAGATCTGACGACGACACTCTCCTCTCTGGCACGAACAGCTCAGCTGGACTGATTAGCGTCCACAAGATGAATGCTTGTACATGCTAGAAAAAAATGACACTAATATTCAGGCAAACTTTTACACCAGGACACCACACAGAAACACATGCACGTCCCCTGTGTCACTCTGCATCTGTACGCCAGTGCTCTTTATTTCACAATGAGTGTCAGGTGGAGTAAGAACAGGTATATCTAATTAGACAGAAAGACAGACAGACAGTCAGAGTCAGAAACACGCAGACAAGACAGGAATGATTCCACACAGCAAGAAGAAGCCACGAATACGACAGTTAAATATCTACAGTCGGGTCGTTACAACATTGAAACACTGACTGACACCACTGGAACACGCACAGTGGGTGTAGAGAGGACTGTAGCAAGCTGTCACAGGACGTAAGACTGATACAAGCCGGCTGAGGTCAAATTCAGCTCTGCGAACCTTTACAGTCTGAGAACAGATGAGGTGGCTCTGTGAGATGCTACGCCCAGACCTTCCCGAATGTATGCACATATAGCTGAGTATATCGCCACTGAGTTCTTCATGGCACATACGTTAAATACGCCGTATAGGCCTCTGTCTTGCATGCTTCACAATATTGCTCATGTTTTGTTGCGTTGACACAGAAAGTCATGATGAAAACAGCAATTATTTACGCCTCTTATGCACTAAGTATGCATCAGGTTGATCTTGCAGCTGAGCTGCTTTCGGGAATTTCAGTCCTGCTTGATAATGTTGTTCAATTTACACGTTTCTGAAAAGCGTTCAACCAAATGTGAGAGAATCAGTATTTACACAATGTCATGGATACACAATGTCCAAGGCGACGGTAACGACAGCAACAAACGAGGAGGATGGAGACGAGGTAAATGGTCATATGAGGGGTTTGAGTCCGTTTTCCAAAACCGGTGATGGTTTGTCGCCGTGGATTTGTTTCGTGGGCAACCGTCCCACACAAAGCGACAAGATCCGTGTTTCCTATCGATTGCACGCCATCCTTTTCTCTTGCATGTTCATCTCTCTTTCTCCTCCTTTGTTCTTTTCTCCTCTCTCTGTGTTTTCATCTATTGCATCGTCCCCCTCTTCATTACTGTCTAGATGACATTTTCAAACAGCTGTAGAGACCTCATGATGTTTTCGTCCTGTAAAAGAGGAGAGATGGAAAATTAAGAGGCTGACTGTCATCTAACAATCACCACTTAATTCAGTTTACTGGCCACTAGGGGGCAGTAAAAGCCTGTAAAATGTTGGTCAGTGATCTCTGCAGACAAACAAACACAGTGATATAAAAGGTAGCAGAGACCTTAATTAATAGGCAGTATAGTCAGACCTGCATCACACGAACATAAGCAAATAATGTGATGGATTAAGACCTTTATGCGAATAATAACTATAATAATTTGAATTTTTCTTTTAAAAGCTATAATACCCATACTACCTAGGATGCCAGAAAAAGATTTTGTATGTCCCATTACATTGCACTTCAAACACAGCCTGCTGAAAATACCACCATTTCCTACTTTACCCAGTCACATTTTGCAGTATGCAAGCCAGCATGCCTTTTTGGTTATTCTGACCCACAATCCTCTGCGCAACAGAGGATTTGTTACATCAACTGAGCCGCAGACAGATGACAGCTCGCTGACAGCTGACAGAAGTCGCAATGACGAATGACTTTCAAGTGTAAGTACTATATATGTTTTGCAACTCGTATGAATAATTAATACAACAGGCTTGTTTCAGATGAGACGTTATGAAGAAAATCCAAATTTTTTGTGTAATTCTAATATTTAATGATAGATTTTAGGCTATTTGTGTCATGTTCTGCAATGAAGGTTGAAGATTTAATCTGTGAATAAACATATCTTGTGTGCTTGATACTCATACTAATGCTAATACCACCAATAATGATAATAATGATACATCGTCTGAAAACTACAGGTAGCCTACAGATAAATCTAACAGGATTGAAATAATTCTGACGTCCTGTTTATGCTTTGAAGGCTGGTGGAAGTAGAGCCACTTTGCAGCAAACTGTCCGATTTGAATTTATCTCACCGCCCCCTGCTGTCTTTTCATGCGAGGCACAGGGAGCGTTCTGAATCGCACACTTTTTCTTTTTACATTTAGTAGGTACTGCAGCTGCCCTTAAAGAGTATGTACAGTTGCATGCAGTATGCACACAGATGAGACACACTACTTTCTCATAATATTACACTCGGATATATGAGTAAAAGGGTCAAAGTTCAATTACCATGGAGATAAAACAAAATGCCGTTCACCGAGCTCTCCAGAGACAGAGGTCAACCCGGGAGCTCTGCTGTTGTTACTTTGCAATAAGAAACAATTGCATACACTGAGGATTCTAACATGTTATATTCACGATAGTAAAATTACAGAGGCTATACCTTTCTCTGTCAGTGTTATTTAATATGTATGCTCTTTTGTTGTTGGTTGCATTTCTGATTTTTTTATTTGGTCATCAGTCACTACTTGAATGCGCTGTCATCCATCATTGTGACTTATAACAGCTGTCAATCAGCTGTCAATTAGCTGTCATTTGTCTGTGGCTCAGTGACGTATCGTCAGCTGTGCAGGGTGATTGTGGGTCAAAATAGCCAGAAAAGCATGCTGACTTGCATACTGTTGGCATACTGACTGGCTGCAGTATAGTAGTATGGGTATTGGAACGCACAGTTCCTCTCAAACAAACCCTTTAGCATACATTAGTTTTGCATTTTGGATTGTGGCGAATATATGAGCAAGAGGGTCAAAGTTCAAGGTGCAATGTTTTGACTAAATAGTATCTCCCAATTGTATGCATACTCCATGCAATATTAACTACTTTGTAAGGGCAGCTGCTGTACGTACTGAAAGTGAAAAGTGTCACAGTAGGAAAAGCACAGGTGTTAATAACATTGACGATGACTCTGTTCTATAAATGGAATTTAACCATCTTTAATTTTAGCATTTACACCTGTGCTTTTCCTGCTGTGATGTGTTAAAATGTCTGTAATGTAATGTTTGTAAGAGAGAAGTGAACTCTAAGGACAAAAGAGAAGAGTACCTCTTGACAGGAGAGGATGAATTCATCCAGAGTGACCACACCGTCTCTGTTTTTGTCCATTTTCTGTGGAGAGCAACACACAAACGGTCAAAGTGAGTCAGATATTAAGATTTTAATCAAAGACACACATGTAGTTTGTAAATAAACAGAAGCCTATCCTGTGAGGTCACTGTCATTGTGCCTTTTGTTGTTACCTGAAAGAAGGCATCCACATGCTGTTTGGGTGCGTCGTTTTTCAAGACAGGGTAAGTGTACTTCCCCATCATGTCGTATATCGCTCTGACGATGTCTGTCATCTCCTGTGGAACAGAACAGAAGCACATACACATAAACACAAGTGAGGCCTGAAGTGTGAGATCAACATAAAAATACAAACACATTGGGCATATATCAAGTGACTATATGAAATATGAAATTCAGATGGAGGGCAGGAAGTGATAAATCCACATAGTGTTTGAACTGAATATAGAGGAAAGTGTCTACATAAAAAGGGCTGGATGAACCTGCAGGCAGCAGGTAAAGTCAGAAACTCATTTCAGATGTGATCCATACAAAGTGAAGAAAAGTGATTTTACACAACTTGACCCATTTGCCCAGGGTGGAGAGGATCTTCATTACAAATTACATCGTCCTCCCGACCTCCTAATACACGGCGAGCTAGATGAAAGTGTACAAGAGTCTAACTTTAGCAGACTATAACTATTTGATCTCGTTTCATATTTCAGCTCTATACATGGGTGCACAGCTGGTATCAGGCTACGAGTTAGCTTACTTTAACTACTATCTTCTACCAGGTCACCACCAAACCTTGTGTCTTTGCTTCTCCGGACTTAAGGCAGTTTTGGATCATTGTCTAGCGCCATTTTTCTGTGAGCCTTAGTTTTTTCCAAATTTGGTGAATTGGAGTAGCACAAATCATAGGCGTTTGTCTACTGTTGGTAGTTGTTGCCGCAGAACCTGACTCCAGTTGCCTCCATCTGGAAAACGCACTGATGTATGACATACACACAAACACAAACACACACCTCTTTGTTGATGTATCCATCTCTGTTGATATCGTAAAGGTTGAAGGTCCACTGCAGCTTCTCAGTGATGGAGCCTCTGAGCAGGATGGACAGGGCTGTCACAAAGTCCTGATGGAGACAGCAAGGACGGGGTAATAAACTGACAAAGGAAAGATGGTTTGTAAATAAAAACAAGAGTGTTATCACGTTAAAAACAAATCGAGCAAACCTCAAACTTAATGGAGCCGCTGTGTGCTGTGTCAAATGCATTGAACAGGTAGTGTGCGTAGGTGCTGGCATCTGCAGGAGGAAGGAGAAAGTGCTTGTCAGTAGTGATGGGTACCATTAGGATTTCATTGGTACTGATATCAGTGCAAAGACTACTTTCCATAGTTTGATCTGAAAACATAAAGACATGACATTAAAAGATGTGAAAAGACTCAACAGTTTGTCCTGCATATATAACAAGGGATGAGAAACTGCTACAGATGTCTGATCAACATGGTGATGTGCCGTCATGCTGCTTCACTTCAAGAGGCTAAATTTAAACAGTATTACAAATTACCAAAGAACTACAGTCCTTGAGCTCCGCAGACATGAAAAGCAATAGATAACAAAGAAAACAATGCAGTTATACAACATCAGACGTAATCACCTGACGTCAGCAGCTTCGTGATCATTAGAGGAGGTTAGGAGTTTAAAAATGCTGTCTGTGTTGAATGAATCAATGTTATATAAAAACCAATAGCATCATTGTTTGTCCACAAAGTTATTGACATTTTGGTACCCATCCCTACCTGTCAGTGTACTTGGTAGAGACAATACAGAGACACAGACTGGTATAGATTCAAACAGCACAACGCTCTCTCTTTACCTCCATGAGGGAAGAACTGGGAGTATATTTGCTTGAATGTTTCCTCATTGACGACACCACTTGGACACTCCTGGAAAGACAGAAAGAAGCAGAAAGAGAGGGGGGAGGAGGAGGAGGGAGATATGAACTGCATATACCAACCTGAGGGACACGTCAAAGAGAGACTGATGGAGGGTTTATCAGAATCAGAATCAGAATAACTTTATTGTCCTCAGAGAGGAAATTTGTCTTGGACAACAAGGCGGCTGAGGCTCACAATTTAGAATACAAACAACATTCACATTTGAATTATAAACGACATTCAAGACAAAACATAAGAACATACAAGGACAGTTCAGTGCTTAGATGGTATCCGAATACTTTGATATCCGACATCCAATTTTTTTGCACATGACCCAGCAAGAATTTATTGCACAAGTTCAAAAGTTTGATGGAATAAATTTAAGAATGACACAAAGCTGACTGGGGACTGGCATTTGGTTAAATCTCTAAATTATAGTTTTAATGTTTACCAGTTTGTAGTTGGTTTCAAGCATTATTATCTTCCATCACCAAAAGTAGATCAAGCTGCAGTTGCACATTTTGAACACGTGTCCTGGGTGTCACTGTTGAGTTTAGTTTTACATGGAGCTTTAATTCAAGTGTAACTTGGCAAAACAGGCACCAAAATTGTTCCTGTGTGATGCTTGATTCTATTGTAATACTCATAATACTTATAAAAAACAGCATTTATTACAACTAAAATGCATTTTTCAATGGTTCAGGTGTAAAAATATATCTCAATTCTCATGTATTGTGTGTGTGTGCAAGCCAGGGAGTATTAAACTGGTACAGACTGTTTATTTATGATAACTTTAAGTTTTTAAAAATTCATTTTTTTACCATGCACTCAAATGAATATCAATCAGACTGGTGGTTTATTAATTATAAGAATGCCCCTTACCAAATGAACTCTTCATTTATGTTGTAAAAGTAAAAATAAAGGGCAATTGCAAACAAGAACGACATAAAATGAATAATATTAGCAGTAAAATCAGGGGGAAACACCATTATAACCAAATATACACAAGTATAGAAGTAAACAAATGGCCCTCAACCCAAATTACTACATTTTTACTTTGTTTTTAATACATTGAACCTCTACAGAATGTTTTAATAAATGTACTGTAGCTACAGAACAGCACTTCAAACATATACCATGATGTCATTTTATTTCATTTATTTGACTAACCACTATTATCACATGGTATGAGTACAAACATTACACGCAATAACAAATAATGACACACAACGTGACTAAAGTACAACCAATGTTATTTAAACAAATTACTAGTTTACAAATTACTTCTGGCTTATCTGATTGTATGACAAAATAAATTTACACATAGATGGATGGTTTAAATAACACTCTAGCAAACTGTTCAACAGTTTTAACCAGCTGATGTTGTTACACGTTTTAATCCAGCAAAAATTATCTCAGTTCATCCTTTAATACTTTCACTAGAGGCAAATACAGACTGATACTGTGGACATCTCCTGGTGCTGAGATGATGTTTATTAATTGATTTACCATAAGAAACCTATATTTAATAAAATAATTTCTTAACTTTAAACCTAGTGTTCATCAAATCATTACTTAAACCACAAAGGGATCTTTGCTTTGCTTTTATAGAAGCACCACTTTTTCACTCAGTTCAGAGAGAGAGATGATGGATTTTACCAAGAGGGCTCATGAATTTTTGCATGGTTACAGCACAAGCCAGAGTGAGACTGAAGGATTTAAGGATTCATTGTTTCAGAAATCTTTTATTCACAAATAAATAAAATAATATTCAACATAATTTAGAATTCTTGTGTGTGTGAAGGTATTCTTAATTTATTTATTATTCTTTATTCTTTGATGCCAATCTCTTCGTTTGCTTGGTCATGAGAAAACTTTCAATTCTTCATCTAGTTTAGTGTCATATGAACTGATAAATATAAAGTATGTGTGAGGTTGTGGTAGAAACCTGTAATGCCTTACACAAAAAAAACACACCTCAAACAATCCAAAAGATAAAATGCAAGTATACAAAATCACCAGTACATTTGAAGTACTGTCAATATTGAGTGTAGAAGGATCTTTTAAAAAGTGTATAAGTATAAATATACATACTGTATGTATCTATGAGGAAGAAAACGTCCTTTGAAATGAACCTGTAGTGTCACTTACATTCTTAAAGCCCCGGTAGAGCACTTGGAGCTCTCTTTTGCTGAAGTTGGTTTGAGCTTCTAGCTGGTCGAGGCCCTCCGGTCGATGGCACACCATGGTCATCTCCAAGTCATCGTCAGCTTTGTCTGGAAAAAACATAAAGCAATATTCCTTAACATGACTTGTACACGACATACACTAAGTGAGAAAGCAAAGGAATGGGAGGACAAATAATCCAAGACACAGCCCCACAGTAAAATGATCTGCGCATGTGAAGTTTGAAATATTTTAAATGTCTGTTCCATCGGAAAAGGCAGAAATAATAAGACTAGTTTTAAGAGAGAAGGAGGGGAGAGGATGAGACGTAGAGGTCGCTCTAACAGCTCCATGTTCCTCCTCTTACCGGCCCCATCATTAACAACTCATTGCTCTCCTCGCCGGAGGGGAGGAGAGAGAGGACAAACCACTGACTCTGAGACAACACACACAAACACACACACACACACACACACACAAACACACACACACAGAGGCTCAGAGTGCCTTAAGTTCAACATGACAGTATAAAAGCACATTCGTCTACACATTTGCACGAGTGCGCCCGCACTCCCTGAAGCAATCTACAATGTAATAATTATGCATAATATTATTACTGTGCATAATTTAATAGAAATAGTCATAAAAATTCAGAATATGATAAAGTGGTCATAATGTGCAGTAGTAAAATGCTTGACAAAAAAACCCCTGATGATTAAGTATTAAGACGGTACGTTTAATGGATACCATTTCAGAATAATGTGTGTCTGATGGTCAGTCACTGACCTGTCTGCACCTGTCCAGCTGTGTTTGCTTTAGTGTGGAGCACTTATCATCCTGCTTCATTATACTGTGTTAAAACTCACAGACTGATATGAATGTTTAACATGTTTAAAGATGGGTGTTACAGTCTATATTGCCGCATGCGTAGACCTCTATTTATAAGAGCTAACCTCCCATTTGAAGTGCTGCGTGGTGATCAAGTATAATCGTCTCTGTCCTTTTAGCATTTACATGCAAATTATGGTCATTGAGCAAAACTGATTATTGTTATCAGAGGATTTAAAAGCAGACGGCAGTTTGAAAGAGAGCTCCCACAGTCACAGTGTCTGCTGCAGATTCAATGAGTAAGCTAAAGTATTTTTAAGTTCTCCTGTCCCGCTTTAATGAAGTGTCACAGAGTGCAGTGTTCACGCCGTCCTTGGCACTCCAGATTTTGAAACATCAACAGTCTTGAAATAGAAACGTTTTTATCTGTGTGGCGAGACCATTAGTGCTTTGTAAAGCTTCATTACACCAATACCTCTTCAGCTCTGTTCTCGCAGAGAATCACGGGCAGCAGGTCGGCGTTTTTTTACTGTGCAAGCGGAGACAGCTTCATCTCACTGCAGAATTAAACCTCTGCCAACAGTCTGGTGTTCACATCAGCAAGACTTTTCAGGTAAATAATCACACAGAAGTGCTGCCATCATGGTTTCAGAGCAAAGGTGGGTTTGAATTCATAATCAGTAGTTGTTGACATAGTTATATTGCAAAATACAACTAATCTTAAACTGTAACAGCACAAATAAAATACAGTATTTCATGTCATCCAGCAAGGGCTTATTACACAGTGCCCATTCATTTTCTGCATTATGAGAGCATTGTTATATGATGACTTTGTAGCTTCTGTTGAGCTGCTAAGCAATCTGTCTTTATATAGCTCCTTTCCCCATCAAACAAACACTCACACACACATATATACACACATACACGCTCTCACAACCCCTGAAGGCCAATCGTTTCATCACTCAGGCAGTTCAGTGTTTCTCAGTGTCACATTAGAGTGGAGGTTCACACTCCTGGCTCAAGGTGAGATTATTCACATCCAATTCCCAGTGACGTTCAGGTATAGCCCGTTATATACTGCGTAATGACACACACACATGCACACACACACACACCAGAACACAGACAATACTAAACTACTGTGCGAGCACATTCTTGTACATGTATTTAAAACACAGATCCTGATGTGGTGCTCTGTACACTGTATAATAAACGTTCTGGTGTGGCGTAACGTTGTTAAACCCACACAGCATATGACTCATGCACCTATAGAGATAAAGCTCTCCACTGAAAGGCTTCACTGCTGTGACTCTATTGTCCATGTTAAAGCCCTGGTGGCACCTGCACAGTCACCGTCACACTCAGTGCTTGCACTAAAAACTAACACAGCTCAGGATGTTCCATCTCAAATTACAGCAAGATGCATAGTTAAGCCTCTGTAATCAATGTGAATGTATGTTAGGAATCTGCATGTTTTCTATATCATCTAACAAGGCTGCAGAAATAAAGTCCTTCGATAAACACAGCATGTGTAAAGATGTAGAGCAACTACAGTACATTGTGGGTCTCGACTCTACATTAGACTCGATTTTGATTGTGCATCCTTTTATGGACGCAGTTCTGAATGAAGTTTTTTAAGCTTACTTTTTTGACTTCTGCCTTTACTTCACAGGACAGTATTTAAGTGTGAAGGGGGGTGATGATATGCAGCAGAGGAACACTCGCTGGAATCAAACCCACAGCTGCTACGGCAAGGACACTGCCTTTACACGAAACCCCAGCTCCCCCCACTGAGCTACAGGGCTCCTCTACAACATTTTTTAATCAATATTTGTGTCAAATTATTGATTCATTTAGTAAGACGCGTTGTAATAAGCTGGATAATGTACAGCTCGCAGGTCATTATTGCGAAATAAACCCCCACAGGGTGATTCAGGACTACAGTGTACCACGCAAAGCTGTACATTATTTGTTACAATGAGCCCTTTGAGGCAGTTTATGGTGCCATTGAAAGAAAATTGACTCGACTTAATTAATAACACAACTGTGAGAGTCAGGATCAGTTAGTATTCAGGTTTAGAATTGCTTTTCATGCCTTTGTTTTGTCATTTTTTCTCAGCATGATCATATGGGTTAGGTGGGTAAGGACATTACAGCATGTACAGAGTATGTGCATGCAGTTAAGACAAGCAAAATAGATAAAATGATGTAATTAATGCAACATTATTATCATACATGAAGACACACAAGTTCAGATTTGTAATATACATGCTGTGGAAAACATGAGGGAAAATTAGGGCTGTAATAAGATCACAAGTGATACCATTTGTTATCACTTTCAGTTAGTTATAGCTGTATTAAGTTCAGCTCCCTGTGTACTGGATGACATCAGACATTGTAGCTACAGCAATATCTACTGAGCATTACATCAGAATTATTATCAGAAGATAAAAAAAAGTATGAGACAGTCAACCAAAGGAGATTTAGAATATCAAAAGCAGCAGAGAAGAAAGTGTACAAGCCCTCAACAGCGAGCATTTGTTAAAGGTAGTAGTTCAGAATTCATTACCAGTACATGCGGTTGAGAGTGCAGTCACTCTGCAGCACATTTACACATTTATTGACTGTTTATATTCCTTTTTTGTGTCACAAAGTAGCCTCTGAGTACAGTCTATGTCCCAGATATCCAACATTCCCACATAAATAATACTTTTTTTTTTCAATTTCAATTGCTTACAGACAGACAGTAGTGAAAAACACAAACTCTTTACAACTCTGTTTGTTTTGTCGGAGCGCTGGATCGCAGTGATAGTAGTTGTAGTACTGACTCACCCTCCACAGTGATGACTCCCAGTAGGTGCAGCATTTTCACGGCCCCGCAGCACAGCAGGATGATGGCTATAGTGTGTAAGCTGTTCTCACTCTGCTCCTCTCTTTCCATTTTGATTCACTTCCTTGTTTCCACTGGACTCCAGAAGCTTTGTGCCTCCAACTCACTTTCCTTTACTTGTTTTTAAATTCTTGGACTTTTACCACATTAAAGTATGCAAGAGAGGAGCTATTCTAAACTTTCAAACTTGCTTTTTACCCAACTCTGACTACAGTTGGCGACCGTTTCTCTCCGCCTCTCTTATTTAACTTTCTATCCATCCTGCCTTCTCCTACAATGAGATCAGCACTCGCCTGCCTCTCTCTGTCTCTGTCTTTTTATCCCCCTGTCTCTCTACTCCCCGGGGCATCTCCCTCTCTTATCCTGACCTTCGCTCCATCCCACTAACTCTCTCCCTCCCCCCCTCTCTGTCCCCCTACACAGTCACTGTGTCCTTCACTCTTTGGGAACGTGGCTCTAACTTGAGGGTCCGACCCGAGCGCACTGTAACAATGATAAACTCACCTTCTGCTGTACGGATGTATGTGTTTGTCTTGTGACTGTGCGCCCCTGTGCATGTGTGCATGTGTGTGTTTATGAGCAGATCAGCACTTGATTAATTGGCCCCATTAAGACACACGGTCAACCCCCAACAACAGGAGGCTTAATTTACTGCAAAGTGACTTTTGTAACTGAACATGGCTGAGTCCCTTTAAAATGATTTAATCCGACAATGTAAACAGTTTTTCTGAATCTGTATCATGAAGACACCCAACAGGATCATCCCTGATTCATTAAATTTGGATAAAATTCAAATAACTGTGCATCCTTAGTAAAAAAAACCCATAATAAATACAATGTTAAAAAGGTAATATTGGTTTTTAAAAAAGGGCCAAAATACACAAACTTTAAATAATGTTTGATTAAAAACTTAGTACTCTCTTACAGATGACCAATGGGACTCCATCTTAGACTCGATACACACTTCTTTCACATCAGCTTAACATCGCTTAACACACTGAAAGTGGTACACAGAGCTAATTTTACTAAAGCTAGACTAGCAAAGATCTATCTGAATGTGGCGCCAATGTAGAGGTCAGCCTGTAGACTTAATGCATGTGTTCTGGTTATGTCCAAATCTTTGCTCCTTCTGGATAAGTATTCTTAAAGCTTTAAGTGACATGTCTGCAACCCAACTGGACCCTAACCCAGTCTGCACACTCTTTGGTTTAACTTCAAAGGGATCCCATGCTATCTTGCCAAATAAAGCCTGTGTGGTCATAGCTTTCACTACTCTCCCTCATCCTTTTCTCATTTGGTCAAAGACATGTATTTCTTACAGCTATAAAAAAAAATCAAATCCTTGTTCAAAAGGTCCTCTCTCTTTCTTCATTTGTTTGGTTAATAAATACAATTACTTGAATGTATTTTGTAATCTGTAAACCTATGGGTGGGTGGGCAGGGTGGTATTTAGATTTTTATTTGTTAGCATATTTGAGGGATAGTGTTTCTTTATAGTCAAGGGGGAATGATTGAATTGAAGTTAAATATACATGTTTTGCAAAACATATTTACAAAAAAATAAATAAATATTCTTGGAGCGACCTCTAGCTCATCTGGTAGAGTGTGAGTTTTTTTTCTCCCATGAATTAAAATATGTCTGAAAATACACATTAACATGAGTCATTCATATTTTTTCTTTTGCAACAACTTATCTTTGTGAAAGCAGATTTTTCTCCCTCACCTACATGACAAGCAAATACAGCTTAAGACTGCAACCTGAGGCTGATATCATGCTCTGCCTGCAAACCTCTGTCCTCCCTGAGAGAGGCGAGCTCTGTGCCACTCGCCAGGGCAGATAGCTCACTAAGGTAGCCATCCACTGATACAGTTAGGCCTAAGGATTCACTTTCACTCTGTCACCTTCCACGTCTGTTTAATAATAAAATATAATGTATAAATCCATGAGTCTGTCAGTAAATATAATTTTAATTGCATCACATTATATCTATAATAAAGAGGTTTGTCTATACATAATTATTATTCAATTCAATTTTATATTACATAATGTAGCAGGGGGTCCCTGCCTTCTGTCAGCTGAGGGGTCATTGGTCTATAAAAGAAGAGCCCTGGTGTAATGAGACTGAGGAGCATGACCTGCTATAACCACAGAATACCAGCAGGGGGCAGCAGTAACTAACACAGGGGGACACCGGTCCCTTTCAAAGCTGCTTACAGAGGTGTGTTGTACATTTCATTACATGTTACTTCAGATTAAGCTGATAATGTTCAGTCACATCACGATAAAGCTCTGAAAGCACAACAAAATGTCTCCTTTTTCAAATAAACCTGCCATTTTCTAAAAATATAAAGCATGAAATGATAAAAGAAACATGGAGTATTCTCTGTAGTCTCTGTGCACTGTGAGCAGCTGGCGCTCGTTCATGGTCTTAATGTGAATGTAAAATAAGGAGCCGTGATTGCCCCACGAGCTGAAGTGTAGCCGCTGACTCGCAGGCTGCAGGGGGCTCTGCTGTATCAAGAGGTTTCCCACAGAGTTGGCGATTGAAGGTTCGCTTTATTTACTGTTCTGGGATTAAAGCGGCAGTGCTGGGTAAAATTAAATTTATTGGCAAGAGTAGCATTTAATTTAATTTGCCTGACATTTAAAAGATGCGCGGTAGTGTAAAACATCACTTGTTAAGGATGATTAAGTGTATATTGTGTTCGTTCAAGTAATCAGCCCTCAGCTGTCTCTCACTGTGACCAATCAGCAACGTTTCTGTCATGGTGTAACGCGCAGGCACAGTGGAGGAGAAAGCTTCCTGCCTCAGATTATTTCTGTAGGATCCTGTACTAGAAATATTAAAGGAAACTTGCGATACATGTTGTATTTACCTCCACCGAGGAGGCTATGTATTCTGCCCGGCTTGTGCGTTTGTCCGAGCCGTTATCTGTTTGTCAGGAGGATTAAAAGAAAGAAAAACATTCACCTGATGTTCATGAAGCTTGGTGGAAGGGCGTAGCATAGGCCAAGGAAGAACCCATTAAATTTCGGTGAGGATTCTAATTATTGGGCCTCGGGCCACCTCGGACATCACAAGCAAACATCTAGGTCAGTGATTCTCAAATGGTGCGCCGTGATGCCAGTCCAGGTGTGCCGTGGGATTTAGTGATAACCGCACATTATTATTGCAATATTCACCTGGGCCTAAAAACTTATGAGTGATTTTTTAATTGACTGTATCAGTATGTTGTGTGCACCCGTTTCCTAATAAAGAGGCAAACTCTTGCTAAAAATGTAATTTAACTGAATTGAATTTAAAAAACCTTCACAGGGAACCTATTTGTCGCCATTCTTGCGTGGGAATTATAAGTGTGCGACACATCAAAAGCCCTGATTGGCAGCCAGTGTGAGGGATGATAACATTTAAAAGCAGAAAGCCATGAGTGGGACAATGGATTGCTTTATTGTACGGAGCAAATTACAACAAAGCACCAGTGAAGGTGACCTACCACCACAAGAGAACAAAAAAAATGTCAGTCGACAGAATCACAAAAGCTACCTGCCTTATTTTTTCTTGTTCTTATTGTCTCATGTTGTGATGAAAGTGGTAACACACGCTATATTGCACAGATATAAATACAGGTGTGCCTTGAGATTTTGGCCGTTTGGCAAGTCTTGGGCACATGAAGTTTGAAAACCACTGATTTAGGTGGCTGAGCCGAAATGGTGGGGGCAGAGCTAACAGAGAGATCATACGGCCATGTGAGAAATGCTTCTCCATGCAAGCCCAATCCTGGAAGTGCGTAGTGAATGAATAATAGCAGTCTGCTGCTAAATGAATGTTCTGAATGTCATAAATTCACCTTCACCAACAAGATAAGGCATTCGTCCCTGGCAGAGATCTGCCCTCTCTGAGTGTCCTTCTAGTGTCTGAAAGAGAACCTTTCAAAGATATTAAAATTGGTTAATGTGCTCTGAGTACTCACAAAATAAGCCCATGTGAAAAGAACTTGTAAATTTATCACATGTGAAACACAGTTCGCATGTTTATCACATAACAATGGTGAGAAAACATACAAAAAGATGCACTGCAATGTGCAACAATAAACATAAAAAGTTGGATGCTGGAAACAGGCAGATTACTGACAGATTTTTTTTCATAATCAAAGTGGTAGTGGCAGGCTGAAAATAAATTTGATTAGGTCATTGCTACTTTAGACAGAGTGGTTTGACTTTCAAACAAAAAACTTTTAATAACAGCAACTTCAAAGTGAGGCTCCGGCTTATGGGCCCCCCGACCAAGTGGGCCTGAGTCTGCTCAGTAATCCATTCATGGATATTAGTGGGTGATTTGCGCCTGCTACCCTCTGACAGTCCAAGTGCACATTATGTATCCTGTTTTTCTCATTCTTAAATTGTGAATAATTTGGTACTGACTGCAGAGTGAGAGGCACTTTTATGAGCAAATGTCTGATTGCAAGATTCTGATGCAGGAAACAACTTTTAAAAAGGGTAAAATTAGCATTTATAAGTGGCAGTGTGTAATTGAGTTCTTGAAGGGCGGTTGTGGAAAAGAACTAAGTACATTTTCTCAAGTCAAATTTTTGGCACCTATACTTCACTCAAGTATTTCCATTTTAAAGTAAAGTACTTCGGCTGTTCTAATGCACACACACTCACATGCAGGCTGTGATCACATGACCAATGCACTGCCAGGAGTAGGGAATACAGAAGGAAGCCGTGAGGTTGGAGGTTGGGGTGGTGAATGGGTCACAAAACACAGGACTTTCCACTCCGAGTCATTTAAGGTACATCTTCACTATGTTTCTTTTCCTAAACCCAACTACAGTAACTGTACTTGCCTAAATCTAGCCTTCATAACTTTACATCAAGTGCATAACATCATGGGCGGCTAATTCATAGGATATCATACAAACAGCTGTAATGGTAAAAATATGGTACTTTTTAAGGGTGCTTTCAGACCTACAGTTGTCTTGCTTTGGTCTGAATCAGAGACTAATTCCAGGGACTTGTTCCAAAGTTGCATAATTGCCCAGAGTTGGTTCGTGTTCTCACAGCAGCATTTACAAGAGGACCAAATAAAATGCCTGAGCAACAAAGCTGCTCTTCATTGGTCAGAATTTCCATGTGGCAAAAATCCAGGAAGTAAACAAAACCTTGAAGAAGAGTACACTCGCAAGATAAATGCAACGCTTTGAAAACGAGGCGCGACTCAGAAAGTTCTCACTACGAACAAACTGCACCAGAGTTCATCTGTAACCGGACCAAGACCACCTCTTCAAGAATGTCTCTGTCCAGTTGTTATGGTGCGCACCCCTGTGTGATTGCTGTGTTCACACCTGCCCAAACGAACCGCACTTAGAGGGCAAACGAACTTGAGTGCCATTGAACCAAACCGAACAGGGCAGGTGTGAAAGCACCCTGACTGACTTTGAAGGTTTAGATCAGTGGTTTCCAACTCGTTCAGCCACAGGGTCCAGATTTCTACTAAGTCATTAGTTTACGGTCCACACAGTTTAATACATTCAGTGTCATTCTTGTGTTTGGCTGTCGTTGAGTTAGATTGCTGTGTCTGTCAATTAGCTGGCCATTAGTCACTCACTCTACAGCAGGAAACAGCACTTAAAAAGTGTGGCTCTGTGACGGAAATTCGCTGTATGTAATACTAAAGAATGCTTTTTACAAACTAGACACGTTTGCAAATCACTTGAGGTCCATTCAGAATGGAAATCCGATAGATTATTACTACAAAATATGAATAAACTAATAAATTATGAAATGCTATTTTAGATTAAGCTACCCAGTAGTGTACAAATTAATTAAAATTAGTCCCACATTCATCAGCTACACTATTAAAGTAACTGTACATTAATGCATCACTAACTCTAATCCAGTAACATAAAATGTATGACGATGAATACTTTTGTACTTTTACTTAAGTAACATTCTGAATCAGGAAAAGATCTGATACTTCTTCCACCACCAATATTTTTTTAAGTATTGCTAGAAACCTGCATGATTCATGATACCAAAACTAAATCTTTAAACTTAGCAGGTTAGAAAAGCCGATATAAAATCAACCCAAACAGCCACCTTGAGAGCTTCTCTTCCATCTGTTATACAAGCTAGTATAAGACATGGAGTTTGACAAAACCCTGAACCCATTTCTTTCAGAGCTTGTTTGGAGTATTAAGCGGTGACCTGAACTGTCAGGAAGGAAAAGACTGGCTGTCACTCTCCCCAGCCAGCACCCTGTCACACAAAAATACCTCTCACATCAGTACACACACACTTCCTCCAGCCCAGAAACAGGATTTAACTCCTTGCTTTCCTACCAACTACTGCTGGCTCACGCATTCAATGTTAGCTCTCACTTCTCCTCCCTCTCCTCCTTTCTTCTGTTGCCCACTGATCCCTCCTTTTTTCCTCCTGCCAAACTCTCGTCTCACTCTGCTACTCTGTCTCTGCCATGCTCTCTCTTTCCTTCTCGTGCAGTGTCCTGTAATCCTTGCCAGGGAGTGTTTCATTTGCATAATCTGAATTAGCCTAATCTGCCGTCCTGGCGGCGCCGGAGAGGGCTCCCTCTCACAGGCCTCTTTAATGGCGAAGATCGCTCTCCAAGAAAGTAGCGACTGGCCGTGGGCTCCCTGGTGGTACAGAGGAAGTATCTTAAAAATAGATTCTCCCTGCATCAGTCCGATTTACGCCGTGCAAAAGCTGCGCAACATAATCATGTTCACGGCGTGAATTCAAGCTCTCATTCTGAGAAGCATTGTTTTCCACAATAAACATCCAAGTCAGTGGACAGGGGGCCAATCCCTATGTGGTGGTTCACTGAGAGTCCAACGGCTGGCTCCGCTTGAAAACACACACAAACACTTCAACACGTAGAGAGCCACATGCATCCAGTTGCAAACACGACAAACATGAGCACATTATTTCGAGGGTCATAGATAAAATATCAAGCACCCGTGTGCATAAAACAATACACACTCCTGTGCTTGTAGGCTCACAAACACACACATCTGTTTGCTTACTAACCCTCAGCCTGTGACTGAAGCGCTGGAGGGTGTTTGCTGTAATGTTTGTTTGTACGTAAGGCAGGGACACACACACACAGAAATCCACACAATGTCACTTCCTCACATGTTAGTGTGTCACTGCTGATTATGTTTGGGAGGAGTGAGTCAAATACAGCTCATTTACACACACGCACACACACACGGAGACACACCTAGCGGCATGCCAATATTGATCTTTGAGTAAATACATGTCTAGACTCAGAATCTGCAGAAGTGCTCAAACACACACAAAAGGCACACACACACTCTGCTGGATGCCAAGAGAGGGGAATGACGAGATGACTTAATAAGCACTCACACCAGCTAATGGGAGCGTGGGTGATGGAGAAAGAGAGCAAATGAGAGGAAGAATGGAGGCATAAAAGAGAGTGGAGAGAAGTGAGGTATGGAGATGAGGGGCGCCAGGAGCAGATTGTGGCGGCGGCATGTGAGAGTGTGGTGGGAGAAAAAATTTGAAGTAAAGATAAAGGGAAACAAGGGTGGAGGAGGAGTGGGAGGGAGGAAAGAGGGGGGGAACAACAAGGAGAGGAGAAAGCAGCAGGGTAAAATGGAGAGCAGAGAACGGTGTGAAAAACACAAGAAGAAGAAGAGGGTGAGGAGTGGGGAGAGAGGAAGCAGAAAGCACAAAGAAAGCAAGATAAGAAAGGGAAGCTGAGGAGTGACGGAGGAGAGACAGGGAAAAGATTGAGACAACATTGCTGCAGGGAGTAAGTGAGGAAGACGGTGGTACAGGGGCTGAAAAGAAATGAAAAATTCACAAGGGAGAGGAGGGAAATGCCAGGTGAGAATGTTGCTGGAGAGATGAGTTGTCAGAGGCCACCACAGCAGATGTGAGGGGGAAAAAATAAAACAGGCAGACAAGACAACAGGTGGGAGAGAACTACAGACAAAGAGAGGCTGTCAGGAAGCACTTGACAGAAAATAAAGCAAGTTGAGAGAACAACAAGCAGCCTTGATGAAAACAGACAGAACAGACATGGAAAGAAATTTCAGGAAGGTGCAGGATGCAAACACGGCGAGGTGGGGGGTTTTTTCGTCTTCAGAGCACACAGTGATGAGCCCGTGCTCAGAGGATCAATCATGTAGGAAATCTAATCTCGCAATATTACAGCCGTGCACCGTCTTCCCCTCTCAGTGTCGCTGTCAGTGTCATGATCCCGGATAACAAGTTATCTGCAACGCCACAGAATAGGAGGCTGCACACGTACAAGCCCCCGCTGCACTAATCCTGCATACAGCCAACATGTTAGAGCGAGAGAGAGAGAAAGGGAGACGCTCGAGCACCACAACACAACAGCAGAATTACAAACAACCTCCAAATAGATCCAGCTCTACATCCCACTTTGTCATGTGTTTCGCTGAGGAGAGGCAAATAGGCTTGGTTTTCATTTGCAGGTCGAGTCACATTTCACAGGTTCCCACAATGCGATCACCTCATTATTCAAAATAGCAACAAATTTACGCCTTGTCTTTTTTAACACCCGTGGGGTTAGGTGTGTGTTTGGGCCTGTGGGGAGAGAAAAAAAACACAGGGAAGCTTATTCAAAAGATGAAACGAGCCATATGCACTCACTTGGAAAATGTCCTGTATGGTCTAATTTGCACTGAAAAACCGATAATAGCCTGCCTCGACAAATAAAGTTGAAATGACTGCACACAATTAATAGTGGATATTTTCACTCTGGCACTGGTCTCCTGCTCGGCATGCCCATTCATCGGAGAAGCCAGTGTGGATTTGTTAGATTTGTATAAATGAGGTTTACAGGCTTTTATAAGAATGAGTAACGAGGGAGTCAAACGTTTCACACAGGCAACAGGTCTTCATAAAAAAAAAAAAAAAAAGCATCTGCATATTCGCATCTCTCACTATCTCATTCTCTTTCACATGGCCTTGACTTACTTAGGAATACCCCAATCTCATCAAGCCCGCCCCAACCCCCCCCCCAAACCCCTCCCACCCCAAAACTGACATCTATTGTTGCCATGGCTACCGTGCTTCCAAGGTAACAGCAAGACGAAAAAGCGGTGTGTGAGCGGAGTGACAAATACCTTCAACATGTGTGTGTTTAGCAGTGTCGATTCCCGAATTTGCGTGCACGCACAGACAGACAGAGCCACACACACACACACACACTCACACACACATGCGCACGCAGTCAAATAAGCTGTCTCTCACTCTCCTTCCTCGGTTTGCTCTGTTTAAAAAGATAAGCTCAGTAACAATCACATGGCTGCACACACACACACACACACACACATACACACACACACACACACACAGTCACACAGTCACACTAAAACTTTGTTGTAGAATAAAAAGATGCTCTTTTTCCTCTGGGAACACCTGTTGGTCTCTCTCTTTCAAACACACACACACACACTCACACACAGTCCAAGCCACATGCCCTCTTTCTTTCACTGCATCTTAACTGAAATACCAGCAGTTATTAATCTTTGGTCTGCAGCTTGCGTACGTGCGCTGTATATTTGCACTGGAGCGAGTGTGTGTGGAGGATACAACAAAGACACACTGTTAAAAGTTTCACTCTCCATACGTGCATTGTGTTTACATATCTGTTTATGCACATGCGTGAGTGTGTGTGTGTGTGTGTGTGTGTGTGTGTGTGTGTGTGTGTGTGTGTGTGTGTGTGTGTGTATTCCCTCACCCCTGGACAGCCTCCTCGTTTTGGTTTGCATGGTCAGCGTACCCACCACAGCCCCCATGTTTGCCGTCGTCGTCGTGGAAACAGGCGCGTCTGTGAGCTGAAGTCTGTATCTCTTTTGTCACGTGTTTGGATGGCTACAACGCGCACACACACACACACACACTCCTTCGCCCTCTTTCCTCTCTCTCATCCTCCTCTCCCTCCCTCTCCTCCTCCTCCTCTCTCAATGGCTGCTCTTGGCAGAAACCCCTCTCTCTATCATCCCTCCTTTCACGCTTTCTCACTCCATCTCACGGCGCTCCTCCTCTCTTTCTCTCTCCCCTTTTTTTCTCCCCACGTACTCCCACTCTCTCTCCTCCCTCCCTCCAATTTCCTTGTTTTTCATTAGGGGTTTTAGCCTCAATCCCTCCCTCTCTTCCTCTCCTGCTCTCTCTGTCTCCCTCCCACCTACACCCGCAAGCCAAGAGCCAAGCGGAGCATCAGTGATTCAGTTTGAAATCGCCAGGATGTTGATTCACTAAATCATAAATTAATGCGAGTGTACCATCGATTTGTAAATGATAACACTCGGTGAATCACTCGGAGGAAAGAAAAACAACAAACATGCCCTGTTACATTTCACACCTAAACGCATCTGTTTCCCTCTGATGGAGGACAAATATGCAAATAGATACAGCCTGAAATATTGATTTGAGAGGTAAATATGAATTATGGAGTAGAGGGAAAACATGTGCATGTGACAAACATTATGAGGAGCCCCGTGCATCACCTCTGTTTTCCCTCAACATCACGGTTTGTTCATGAAAAGGCCACTTCCATCTATCAACACCTCCACTTACTCCATCCATCATTCCTGTTCGTCCATCCATAATACCCCCTACACACACACATACACGTTAACGGGATGGATAAAGGGATCGAGAGTGTGTGTGTGGGTGTGGGTGTGTGTGTGTGTGAGTGGTGGCAGATTGGCTTCCAGGGCAGGAAGGAAGGAAGAAAGGGAGAGAGACAGCAAAGGCAGCAAGAGTGCAGAGGGAAGGGAAAAGGCTTAAAGTCAAGGATGTAAGAATAGAGGGAGATTAAAAGCAGGAAAAGGCAGGGGATGAGAAGAATGAGATATTTAATAGGGTAGAAATAGAGGGATCAAGACAAGTGTCAGATAATACTGCAGGAGTGTGTGCTCCTGCCTGTGAGAGCTGCACGCACACGCCAGATGAAATCACATTTTAATTAAAGCCCGATCAATATAAACAAGGTGTACGGTCTTACTTGATGAAAGCACAAAGAGACAAATTCAAAGACAGTTACAGATGACAAACAACATGTGATGTCCTCGCACAACACGCAGACACTGCACATATAAAATATATAACAAGGATGTAGAGGTAGAGCAAGCGAAAGTAGCAACACCACACTTATCCTAACCCCTACTCTAAAATCCTGCATTCCATACTCAAGTAAATATGCAAAGCTTTTAACAGCAACTTCTACCTAAAAGCAAAAGAAATTGCAGAATGGTCCCTTTCAAAATCTTATATTGCTATGCACACTATATGGCCACTTCCTTTGGTACACCAATACAATCTCAATCAATCCAGAAGCAACAGTTTTGTTAAAGTCAACTTTTATGATGCCTAAAATCACAGTTTTTGTTAATTCAATGACACGTGTGAGCATCGAGGTCACAGTTAGTGTTGTTACCGCATTATTATCAGAGGTGTTTCTCATATTCTGCCCCCATCATGCCTGTAAACAAGTAAAACATGTGAAATACCCCTTGATATAATTTAGTCCAGTGCAGCAACACCTTAAACTATGACCTCTATAATAAACAGATCATTAAATTTACCAACGATGTAAACACAAACTGAACTTCATAATCCTCCTAAAGGTAGAACTGATAAGTTTCAACAGGTTGTACATCCATTTATGAACTCTCACACAACTCATGCAGTATACTCATGAGTCTCATTTATCCAGTCCTATGCTCAGTACTTGCCAAACTAACAGTCCCTTCCATCGGTAAACTGAACTGAAAGTAAATCTTATCTTAACCAGACTTTGTCCTTTGCCTTGCTGAACACCAGAGTTGCTGGTCTACTGTTGAACCAAAGGTAACCCTTCAGACATAGCACCTAGACCTGAGCATTGCCACTGCAAACAGTACTCTTTTTTTTAAAGATATTTTTTGGGGCATTTTTAAGCCTTTAATTGATAGGACAGATGAGCGTGAAAGGGGGACAGAGAGGGGGAGTGGCACGCAGCAAAGGGCCACAGGCTGGAGATGAACCCGGGCCACTACGGCAACAGCTTTGTACATGGGGCGCCTGCTCTACCACTAAGCCACTGACGCCCCACAAACAGTACTCTTAAATGTGGACGGGTTGTTGTCAATCACTGCTCTGTCCTGCACTCACTGTATTTCCTCATTATAGGTGACACAGAGAGAAGTCTGCACCTTGTTTATCGTCCACAGGACGGAACTGCTCGACAACATTTTCAGAGCAAAATTGAACGGACTGCAGTGAGAGTCTCTCTCCATGGGATATATAAAAAATAGCAGGTTTGTGCATTTAGTCCTTCTCAGGCAAACTCAGGGGTTTAGTGATGCTGCAGCCCGCAGGAACTATGCTATGATTTTTTCTCCAACAACAGCTGCTGGGAGAGGCAGCAAAACATCCTTTTGATTTTATAGTTATACAGTTTACTATTATATGTCAAACTTGCCACGGTATGAACAGTAATTAAGCCTCAAAATGAGCAACAACTCAGCCCTGAGCAGAGTGATCATCAGCTGTTCCCAGCTCCACCTTTTAGTACCAGATCTGTGTTCTAGGTACCCCAACAGAGGGCGAACCAAAAATGGGGATGGTATCTAACGGTTCTATTGGTACCATCCACAACTTTTCACAGTGGAAACGGAAAAAAAATGTACCAAACTGAACTGTACCGTACTGCTTGGTGGAAACGGGGCTTTGGTGTTGTGTGACTTAGGTGTTTTTAAGGGTTAGTTTAGATTCAGTAGTCAGACATGAACACAAACTGACTAACTGAATAAGACAGAGATGGAGCATCGGTTCCTGTGTTTGGCATGGTAAAGTTACTCGCCCCTTTTACACTGCCAGATTTTCCGCGAATGTTGGGCCGTTTTGCCGGCAAGCTGCGAGCGTTTAGATGCACAGAGCCGGATTGGTGAGTTGATCCGAGGTGCCCAATTTTTCGCCTTGTAGGGTAGACATATTGGCAGAACCCTTTTAGTTTAAATAGACCAAGATGGCCTTCCGCAATGGGAGGGGCTGTTGATGACTTATGGAAGGTGCTGTTGATGACGCCGCATGTGCAACCCACTAGTGGAGGATAAACAGGAAACAGCTGATAGCAGGAATTGGTGAGCAGCTAGTAGCAAGAGGGAAACGCAAACCTGACAGACACTGTAAAGATGAGCAGCTGGGGAGACAAAGAATTGCACGCCCTTCTTGTCCTCGCAAATGGAGAGGCCATTAACCGTCAGATGACAGGAACGGTGAAGAACGGGCCGACTTACGAGAGAATCACCGAAGGACTGACCAGCCGTGGCTTCCCTCCCACATCACTGTTTACGTCACACGCTGAGCTACACGTTTTGATACTTGCTCACGCCCCCCCATTGCCCTGAAAAAGGCGCATTCTGTATAAACAAAAGTAGGTAGGCATCATTTTGTCGCACTCCCTAATTTTGATTTTATACTGCAAATGCTGAAAGAAGACTGATTGGGCTTTAATGCCAATTGGCACAACTCCTATGTAATAATGGGCTAATGTTTTTGTCAATGGAGTCTGGCTTTTAAGAGCGCATAGATGAGTTTCACAGTTAGTTCAGTTTCCCATTGGGAGGGACTGTCTTTGCGGGAAGTACTGAGCATACCACCAAATAATGAGACCTGGATTATTATGCACGAGTTGTGTGAGAGTTTTTAAACTGATGTTTTGATGAAGTTTTGCTGTTGTTAAACATGTTCCCCTGTTACTTCAATTCCTCAAGAATTTGCTCAGTTTTTGGATTCTCCACTCACTGTGGAGGCATGCAAGAAAAACAATGTTGTCTTGAAGTTTCACAGGAGGAGTAATTGATATATAAATGCTTATTTGGGGTGAGGAATTCCTTTAATGTTGTTGCTGGTTAAGGTAGAACTTAATCATACATCTTTATATACTGTCTGGTCATATAGAACGCCTGTGTATTTGAATCTAAATGAATAAACGTAATGGAGAGAGCACTAAATACTGCATTCAGATAATAATGTTGTGTGTCAACAGGAAGTTGCTGAATGTTCGGATCAACTCATCACTGGCTGATGGCCCGAGCTTTCAGATTTAAAAGCTGCTAGCCTGAGGACACAACATGTACAAGTTACAGTTTTGCTCCAAGGGTGAAAACATTTCAAATCTTCTCTTTGCCAAAAAATGAACATAATGTCTAATAGAGTTGCAATTGCCTCTGCAGATGATGATGATGCATATGTCAGGTTTTACAGCCAAGTTTTCAGGAGTTGATTTGGAGAATAGACACGCTGTCCTTTTATATCAAGCCAGTCATCCGTAATAATGTTTCTGCAAATGTGGCAACTGCTCTGAATATGGGCCACTTTTTGTCTGCTGATAGTGAATAATGAACGAGGCGTGATTGTTAGGAAGCCATATGGGAAGATTTAGCTGGAAAGATTTAGTTTGGTGAGTAAAAAAAAATCTGCTGTCTGCTTGTGTGAAAATCTGCTCATGAATGCTTGAATATGTGTTTTTTCTTTTTTTTTTCCCACAACAGCGAGAGAGACAGAATGGACAGCAGTGGGGAGTCACGCGTTCACCCTGCCTACACACACACATGCTCACACATACACAGAGAAACACACACATATGTACGCACATACATCCTGCACATGCACCAACTGTGGGCAGAGAGAATGGCTGATGATAGGAAGAGGTCTCTGTGGACTCTAGTGGCATCTACACAGTGTGCAGCCCCGTGGAGTGTGACCATTCCCTGCTACACACACACACAGCTCTTCCTCACTGCTACTGCCTGCGTTATGCCTATAGAAATTTACAGGCTATCAAAGTCATTTCTTCCTATCTTCACTGCACCCTACTTCATCTTTAGCCCTAAACCATATCTATCCATCTCGCTCCCCCCTCTGATCTATAAATTTGTCTCTAGGCATACGGCCTTCACCGGTACACATTTATCTGCCCATCTCTCCCTATAAATCTCTGCGAACATACCAGCCTAGTGTTCTTGTCGTTTCAAACGCTGTTCCCGACTTGTTCCAATCTCAAATCTCCATCCTTCTCTATCTCCCTGCGGTCTCTGACAGGCCCGTTTCCACACACTGACAGAAATGTTTCTCCTTCAAGTAATCATTTCAAAGTCTGTCTGTAGAGCAGAGAGAAAGAGCCAGAGGTTGGAGAGTGTGTGTACATGTGTGTGTGTGTATTTGTGTACAACATTGCTGCCGAATTGCCTGGTGTTTCCCTGCAGGCATCGGAGGGAATGGCTACAGACTGTTTTACAGGACCCCTGTCACACTTTTGAAGAAAGAGAGGATAAGAGAGAGAAGAGAGAAGAAAAACTGCAAGAGTAGGAGGTAGGACGGCAGAGCATCAGGAGCAAGGAGAAAAAAAAAAAACCAAAGCGGCAAAGGCAGAGATGGAAACATATTTGGCAATGAAAGATAAAGAAGGAGAAGGAGGAAACACACCAGGAAAGCTTCCAGCTGGAGATTAGAGTGCGATGCAGAGAGCAAAAGAAAGAGAAAGAAGAGTAACAAGAGCCAGGAGAGTGGGCGAGTGGCAACGCAAGAAAGAAAAGGCAGAGGAAAGAGCGAGTGGGACACGCAAACACTAAATTTCCAAAGAAGAGGATGGAGGAACAAAGAGAGAGAAACTGGGAGAGAAAATGAAAGTCTAAAGATCTTTATTAAGATTAAACTGCGGGGTGGAAGCTTCTGAAAATCAGCTCAGCTCTCCAGAGCACATTCAGACCAACCTCAGTGCTAATGTGCAGGCCACATAAAAACTCACCCTTACCTCCGGAAAGGTTCACACTAACGGTTATAGATTATGAATCTATCATGCAGCTGTATGACACTGTCTTGTCGGCACACAAGGCTTTGGCAATTATTCACCAGGAGCAGTGTGGCTTTGGACAGGGAAGAACATGTCTATTAGGAAAATCAATACTAATATCTGCTGCTGTCCAAATGACTTCTCACACAGACACTCGTCTGTATCTTTATTAGTGCATGCATGCTGAGCCTCCTGCCGGCTCCCATCACATTATGAAAAAGGGAATAATTAAAGGAGCGCCCGCTATTGATCTGTCATCATCTAGGGAGAGAGGGAGACGTGAAAAAGAGGGGTGGAGGGGCAAAGTAGGGACAAAGATAAATGGAGAGAGTGAGAAATAGTGATGCAAGAGAGGTGGGATGGGCGGTGGGGGGGTGGAGTGAGAGAAAGCAGGAGATAAAGTTTGAATGGGAGATAGAGAGTGATTAAAGAGGGAATCAATGAGAGAAACTAAAGAGACACAGGGAGAGAACGACTGGGCAAAGGGAATAGAGTCGTCTTCCTCTTCGACACGGTTTCTGCTTTCACTGTTATTCTCAAAACTAACTACTCTGACATGAGGCGCCTTAGTAAACACACACATAATGTTAGAGGGAGAGAGGTGCAGGAAAATACTCTTCCTGATTCAATAGGTTGTTGAAAAGGGTTTTTTCCTGCAGGATTTTAAAAAGAGGAGCAGAAAAGCTAAGGGGTCGAGTTCCAGCATTACTAGGTAGTTTATGTTGCAACACATTCTCACTCCAACCTCTCTGCATACTTGGCACTTAGTCGTGGACTTTCCACGTCTACAAATGACATGCAAGGTAGTCTGAATGCGTTGATGTCAGAGTTCTGGGATGCTGTGTGAAATTCAGCCTGTTACCTGCACAGTTTGCATACACTCCCTTTCAAAGTAAACAGACATTTTTTCCTTCAAAAACAAACGTACATGGTTACGTTGAACCAACACACGTGGTTAGGTTTAGGCAACAAAAGCACGTCGTTAGGTTTAGAAACAAATAAGAGGGTTTGCCTTTACATTGATATGGGATGTGAACACCGCCCTCTCTGGTGAAAGTCAGTCATTGCTGGACCCACCCATCACTGCTCGCACCCATCATACTCCAGCCTTCTGCCCCCTTAACTTACGTTGTTGTCTGGCCGCGTTTCCCCCTGATGCCGCCAAGTGCTGTTACACACTGACGGCAGCCAGCCACGAATCACGCCGACATGAAAGGGTGGCTTTTTTCATTGGTGTCTGATGCGGTCAAAATGAGACTGCGTTGTATGTTCACTCTGTGATACAGAGATTGGCATACAGCTATAATGGATGGATGGATGGACGGACGGACGGACGGACAGACGGAGAAATTAATAGTCAATTAATCAATTAGTCAGTCAAGAGCAAATGAATTATCAGCTAGCTGAACACTTCACTGGTTTTATCAAGGATATTGTTGCTAAATATGACAGTAAACTTTATGTCTTAGAGTTTGACAGTTGGATAAAACAACATTTGAATATGCAACATATCCTTATACAACAGTTCATATGAAATCCTAATGGTTTGCATTGCGTCTTTAACATAAAGTTAAGTAATTAACAAAGTTACGGACATTACAGTAGGTTTAGGCATGTTAAGTTACTGTGGTTAGGTTTGAGAAAAGAAACATGGTGAGGACGTACCTTAAAATGACTCCAATTTGATTTGATCCATTTTTTTGACGACATAATTGATGTGCTCACATTCAATGGTGCTACTCTGGATTAGTTGGAAAGGTGGATGGGCCAGAACTTGATATCACAGAGATCGCCACTGCACAGGCGTTTAATACAGTCACCAGTGCCAGAAGGCAGCAGCCGTATCTGGGATATTTTGGCTGCAATTTTCTACACTGGAAGTAAGTGGAGACCAACTTGTATTCAGTCTATGACCGCAGCTCTAAAGTGCAACAGCTGTAAACTGAAAAACATTTGTTGATTGTGAACTTCCAAATTTTATATTTCTTTGTTGCTTCATTTTACACATGCAGAGATGAATATGAATCTATCATGTGCATGACACAACTGTGAACCATGAGTCACTGACCTGATGCTCATAAGGGTTCAGGGATACTCCATGCATTATTTACAGCATACACACACACACACACACACACACACACACACACCCTTAGAGTCGATGACGCACTGTTTTCAGTCACCGTGTTATTTCCAGTGTCACGTTGTTGTGCAACACAAACAGCGGTGCAGTGAAACAAACAGAAACACTACAAACTGTCTGAATGTCAGCGATGATAAATGACCCCCATTTCTTTCTTTTTTTTCTTACACATTCACTTGAGTTTTTTATCTAGCAGATAATTGAGGCTGTTCATCTTTTCTCTGTCCTTCATTCACACAGCAAAATGTTTTTTATCTCTCAGAGGTCACAAGCCAAACTTCCAAGATTCAGGTCTCCTCAGTTACAGCTTGTTCATTAATAGTTAAAAAAAATATCTGTGTAACATTAGTGAAATAGTTATTTCCTTTTCTTTTGCTGCCCCACTTAAAAGTTAAAAAATAGATTGTTTTTTCATCAGGCATGAAAGCATTCCTGTAGGGCTTAATTAGTGTAATGAACATGTAGATAAAAATGACTAATTTGTTGTGTTTACATAACCTCCACCTCCTCATTTTTATACTACACAGATACTGTACAGACTGGATGGGAATGTAAGCTAAATAAAATTAAAATATGAAATGTGCTCCATATTCAAAAAAAGGTGTTACTCTCAAAGTGAGTCTGAGGAAGTGTTTTTATTCAAGTTGTTCTTTTGTTTCACTCAACATTAATTATCTGCTCAGGGGACAGCACACTCACTCTTGATGTCCAGTAGCTGCTGAAAAGAGAGAGTTTTAATTTTAGTTTGTCATCATGTAAGTCGTGGTGTAATCTCCTACTTTGGCAATATCCAGAGTTTACTCTAAACGAGACTCATTTCAGCTGTCGCATTAATTCAGTTCAAGCGATGTGCGTCATCGCTGTCATAACTGCACATACAGGCCAGGCCATATAGTCAGAGCTAAGTAGCTATCTATATTCATCATCTGCATTTCTCTCATTGGCTCCAGTATTACAAAGGCCTGAAGGCAAGCACAGGGCTGAGCTGTCTACGGAGATAAATTGCATGGAAAATGTTGTTTATCTTTGAAGAAGTGAGTCAAAGCATTTGCCTGCAAATATTATGCAAATAAAGTATCTTTATTTATACAGTACATTGATATTTTTATTTAATAAAATGCTCCAACGTGGGTTTAATTTGCAACACTGAAAGATCAAACGCTGACAGAGGATCTTAAACGACGGCCAGATTTTTTTTTTCTAAATGGAAACGATGCTTCCTGTGAAGATCCACTATAGACTGGAGTGTCGAGAAATGTGAGATATGAGGCTGTAATATCAAAATTCCATCATTACACACGCAGTCGCACAATAACACACACATGCTTCAGGCACGGGATTAGCCAGAAACCAGTTTTCACGTTGCCATGTGCCTAATAAAGCTTTTTGCCGTCCTAATTGGCCCTTTTGGTGCACTTCTTTTGATGTGCGGGGATGAGAGAGAGGGGTGGAAACTGTAAAGCCTATTAAAGAAACAAGGCTCCTCTCCTCTCAGCTCCTTGGCCCTGAAGCAAATGGAAACACTGAACCAAACGCACTTGTTCTCCAGAAGACCCGCATACACTCGCACATGCACAAACACACGTATATTTACATATATTCTGCCAGGCCCCCAAACTAAAACTGAATATGAAAGCAGTCGGAGTGATCTTAGAGTAGGACAAGGCTATCTGCAAAAACTCAAAACACGAAGAGATGTGAGGGTTCAAGCAAAAGAGACAGACGGAGAGAGATAGAAACCCTGAGATAAACAGCAAAGTCAGACGAGTAGCCATAGATCAAGGAGAGAGCGGCTCGGGGAGCAGAGGATGGAAAACTTGAAGGGAGGAACACATAAAAGACAAAATGAGGAGGTGAAATGAGGTGAAAGCGAGCAAGACAAAGAGAGAGAGGGTGAAAATTCACTTGACAGAGCGAGGGAGTGCAGAGAAATGAAAGTGGAGGCAAAAACAAATGGAGCGAACGGACAGGGAGATGAATGTGTCGGCAAGGTGCAGGTTTTGTAGTTTATAACATACCCTCTGGGAAATATTTCACAGGAGCACAGTAGTTTGTGCACAGTGACAGTGGATATATTTTCTTTTCTCTTTTCTGTGCGCTTCAGGTGACACCAGAAACACATAGATAAATTCTTTAATGCCAATCTATGGCCATATGAGCTGAGCAGGACGCTGGCTAATATCTCAAGTGAGAAAGCTATGACTTTATGCAGGCCACAGCATCAGTTTGCCTTCCTTCAATAAGCCGCACGAAAAACAAAAACACCTGCTTTAGTTTGTACAGCATCTCTCTTGAATTCATTTCAGTCAATTCATCACTATAAAAAGCTCTGAATAGGACTGTAAATGGACTGCATTTGTTTAGAGCTTTTATACCAGAGCACTGCGTAGAGTGCCTCTCATTCCCAATGCACGGCACAGGCATGGATATGGAGAGCAATTGGTTTCATGTCTTGCTCAAGGATACACTGAACTGTAGGTGGCACAGGGGATCAAACCACCAACCTTGCCATTAACAGCAAACCTGCTTGACCTCTGGAGCCACCAGAGGATGAAATCCAAGGTGTGCGCTGTTCACCTATCACTCTGGAACAAATGTTCTCAACATTTTTGATGAGTGTCCCCTTAGAATAAAACATTATCTACTAATGACCCCTCATCACAGCTTTAATTCCGAGTTACAGCCCACTAGTGACTTTCCCTTCTCAAGTGTTTTACATTTCAGCCGTTTTTAGAGGGCTGAAGAGACCGACTATGCACTAATTTACAAACAAAAGCAGTGATTACAAGAAGTCCTGGTGGTCCAACCCATACGACCCATTCCTACCCTCTTATATGACCAACTGGAGCATCCCTACTGGTTGCAGGAGATCAACACAAAAACAACATATATCAACATAAATGGTTGCAGTCCGACTGGTAGGAGGCCCTTGGGCAGACCCAGAACACGCTGGAGAGACTACATATCTCATCTGGCCTGGGAACGCCTTGGGGTCCCCCAGAAGGAGCTGGAAAGTGTTGCTGGCGAAAGGGTGCTTTGCTTGGCCTGCTGCCCCCGCAACCCGGCCCCCGATTCAGCGGATGAAAATGGTTGGACAGCCGCAGTTTGGTTAGGTTAGGAAAAGATCACAGATGAGTTATAATAAGGATATTTGTTACGTAGTTTAAGTGTTGAACGTTACATAAGTTAACTTACGAATGTAACGCAAAATAACTCAACACTGACTTTGGTTTCCCGTGGGACACAAACAGTGGTCTCCTGGGTCGATGTCGCTTGATATTTGACCCACTCTGACCAGATTTGTCGCTTCCTTCTTTGCTCCCATCATCGTTATTGTGGCCACTAGATGTCACCACGTAACGATAAACATATATGGATCGTAAAAGGTTGCTTTCACAAATGACCTATGGGGTTGTCTTCTGAGGGGGAGGGCAGTCTTATATAATCTCAACGTGGGGGACCTTTACTGCATGCCATCTCACTCTCTCCTCATGTCTCTATGTCTTGTAATAAACAAATCAGCGTGGGCTAAAATATATATTTGATTCTTTTCTATCCCATTAATCATGTCATGAACCTCTTGAGACATTCATTTATCTTGAGACGCCCAAGTTCGGAGACACTGTTGTAAAGAGCTCCTGCCTCTCTTTCAAGGCATCACACCGGTTTGTTGTCTGCATTTAGGACGTCTTGTGCAGCGGAGCATTCACTTTGCTACAGGTCTGAAAGCATAAGCTCCACAACAGTCCAGATAGAGGTCAGCTCCCAGTCAGGGTAAGAATGGCAATAACTCAGGATCTCTGTACACCAGTTTTATCTGTGATAAACAGTTAAATATTTATTGTTTAATCATCTTATGTAACTGTACTGTATAATATACTACTGAGGAGGCCTGTTCACCGCTGTTGACTCAAGTCCCAAGTCTTAAACTAACAGGTCCTAAATCAAGTCCAAAGCTAAACGCTGTGTCTTGAGTCCTAAATTGGCATGCACCACTGCATTTCTACATTAGCTAACAGAACAACAGTTAGTATAATCAATTTACAGAAATAATTAACACTTTTTAAACATACTGTTTCTCTGTTGACCACAGTGTCAATATCTAAATGTGACAATCTCAGGTATCAACAGTTGTCTGTCTGCTGGTCTAAACTGCCAAACACATCTTGGGAAAAATATATACGTTGACTACTGCAACAGTATCCTCTACAGTACCACAAACACTGTCCTCAATCAACTTCAGTACGTACAGAACTTTGCTGCTCGCTTACTTAGAAGAACCCGCTCATTGCAGTCCTCAACAACCTCCACTTGCTGCAGTTTAAGCACAGGATACAAAAGATTCTACTCATCACCTACAAGGCCCTTAACAATCTAGCTCCCCCATATCTCTCTGACCTCCTCCATCAGCCCTCCCGTTGTCTCCACTCTGCTGTTGACAACCTCCTTCACATACCCACAACCACGTGCCAAACCTGGAGTGACAAGGCATTTTCAGATACTGCCCCATCTCTGTGGAATTCACAACCACAACACATGAAAAATGCCCCCATATTGTCAGCATTCAAAACGGCCCTCAAAGCCCACCTCTTCAGACTTTAAAGTTTGCAACCTGGTCTCATTCTGAAGTCATTAAATATCAGACTTGCATGTTAGACACTGTCTTTACACGCTGGCGCGATACATGACTGGGTGCCGTCAGTGAGTACAGGTGCCCGATGGTGTCAAGGAAGAAAAGTAGCCGCACAACAACGTAAGTTAAGGGGGGAAATGTCCAAATAGTGTGGGGTGGAAGGGGTGGAGGATTGGTCCAATGATCACAGACTTTCACCCAAGAGGTCGATGTTCCTTTCCCATATGAGTAAAGCCAAACCCTGTTATTTTTTTCAAATTCTAACCACGCACTTTTGTTGGCTAAAAGCAACCACGTGCATTTGTTTCTGAACGGAAAACACGTAAATTTGCAGTGGTGTACTGACGCAGTACATTTGCTTTGAAAGAGACTATATGCAAAGTGTGAATTTCCTGTGAAAACGGAAGTGTATTTTGAAAAGACACAATGCATGTAACAGGCAGAAGTTGACACGGCATCCCAGATATCAACAACAGATGCACCAAGGCTACCTTGCACGTCATATGGTGACGCAGAAAGTCTACGACTAAGCGGTGATTTGTGACGAGGTCGAAGTGAGAACGTGTTGAAGTTCAGAGTTTATTTGATCCATCCATCTGCCCTCCCAGCTGCCCTATGCAGACTTTCTTGCTTTTTAAACTACAGCATTTGCTCAGAGTGTCAAAAACTGTCGCCACCCGTTGCGTCTTACACTGCTTCTATGTGTCGGTATCTGATACCAAGGGCCACTGCCCAATCATCAGTGTTTGATGAGTTGGGACTAAGAGCAGGTTGCTGGAACATGTCCAGTTGTGTATAAAAGCTTAATTGATGATTTTTCATGGTAGAAAATGTAGCCATTTTCTTTATAGTCATTTCCCCAGCTGCAATGTTGGCGCAGAGACACCATGATGCATCAGACCTGGAAACACTGACAGGTCAGAGTAGACCAGGCTTCTTCAGGAGGGGAGCTTAAAGAGACAGGCGCTAAAATGAAGCACTTGAGACAGAGGGTGAATACAGGTGTTCCAGCACAGTTAGTATGAGGAAAATAAAGTGTTTTTTGAACATTAAAGCATGTAAACATGTTCTGGTACAAACCTAAGATATGAGTATGAAACTGAAAATGAGCAGACGAGGTCGCCTTTAAAGACACGATTGGCTGCACACAATTTTTTTCTGCATTATTTATAATCTTTGCGCCTCTGGGAGGATATCAAGTCACTCCAGGTCAGGAGTCAAAAGGGTTAAGCCCAAGAGAAGTCATGTCATACTGCAAGTCTTTTTGATTTTGCCTTGTCACATCTAGAGTGATCGCTTTCATGAGTTTGACTCAAGTGTGTCATGCCTCTGCCTAACGCAAAGTCACACTGCATTTTAGAAAATAATTTTTTACCCTGACAAAGTTCTGTATCCTCAGCAAGTTAACTTTGGCTCAGCTGGTTGCTGCCTCATGTTGGGTGGTGATCAAGGATGGGCCAACCTTCCATGCAAAATGAATCCTGCCCTGCTTTCATTAGGACACTTTTTATAAACACAGCAGCAGATGGTGAAACACACACACATTCGCTGACACTCACACTGCAGCCCCCTGAGGAGCAACCTCGCCTCCTCTCAACTTTTCTCAATTTTTCACTCCCACTTTTACTCATCTATCGGCCTCCTCCTCTCACCCTAACAGCGCATACTTCAAAGTGGCTGCTGTTTGGAGGTTATCCTAACTAGAGTAGAGCCTTTCCCGCGCAAAAAAAATTAGCTAAAAATACATCTCAGCTGCTTCGTAAGCATTGTTGCTTTCCCCAACTAGTAAATGGGTTAGAGGACAACACGGCTGCCACGTTTTCTCTCTGTGGATCTTGCTATAGTTTTCATATTTTAGGGCTCCACCTTGAAACTGTGCCTCATGTATCGGTTCAGCACGGATCTGAAGTATCTGAGCTGTTGCCGTGCACTGAAATGAGGCGTAGGTCGGGAATTAAAATAAACACCCCACGCAGGATGCTATATGTGCCTGTATTTCACAAACACATTTATAGGGTCTCTACAGTGTTTAATAGCTATTTTGAATACTCTGTGTGATGTTTGACAGGTATAACACTGAAAATACAGACAGCTGAGAGGCATTTTTCTTACACAACATTCACAGCCCATAATTTACATCACTTACATCGCCTCCGCAGCTTTTGTCAAAGCATATGTAACACACAGCCTGTTTTACATGATCTCATTGTGGGTTAGGGATTTCTGCACTATTTTCCTCCTCTTTCCCTGCATGTGACAGCGCAGGGGAAAACAAGCTCTGACTCCTGTTTTCTGTCCCTTCAGTCTGTGGGATGCAGCTATGTGTCTGATGGTGATAGCCATCAGGTTTGAGGTCAACAGACAGGACAGACCATGGCCAAAGGCTGACGGATTACACCACACTGATTTACTGCGCACAAAAACACACACACACACACACACACACACTGCTGCCACAGCCGCCAGACAACATACACAAATATACGCCTACATTTTAGGAGTGAATTATGTGCATAAATATTTTCATGGATAAAGGTGCAGTTACTTATTTATGTGTATAGGCACACACATATTAGTATGCATGCATCAATGCATGATAAATATTACATAAATGATTAATAATGAATATTCTCATGAACAAAGCTGTACACTTTTATGTATGTGAGCACACACACACACATTAGCATGCATGCGTCAAGTGTCAGTGCCAGTTTCCTCCTGTCAAACAAACAAGGCAGACAGGAAGCAGGTTGGTCTGGAGAGGGGTAAATACCATCACCTTTTATAGACATCCCCAGTGGCACAGCTGCGCGCACACACACACACACACACACACACACACACACACACACGCACACACACACACACACACATAGACATACACACATGTATTCCTAAATCCACAGGGCAGATGGCCTGGAGATTGCATCATAAACCAATAATGAATGACATTTTTTTTTTCCCACCAACTTTACATCGCTGCTCAGAATACTGTACGTTCAGCTCATTCCCATAATGCACTTCCTGTGCAATATTCATGACTCTGAGAGCAAACGTACATGACTCCATCATTAAGGCTCAAACAACATGACAGGTGCTCCTCTCATATGACAGCCGCATGCATGCACACACACACACACACACACACACACACACACACACACACACACAAAATAGATCATTTGAAAAAATAAATTCTTACCTTTGTGGTAGTTCACCTGCTTGGTTTGCATGGAAAAGGTTCCCATCACAAGACCCATGTTGACTTCTGACCGCAGACAGGTTGTGTTCTTGCGCCTGTATGTGTGTATGTGTGTGTCTGGCTGCCTATAATCAAGGTGTGCTGGTGAGAGTGCGTACAGTACAGTAGGTGTGTGTGTGCTGTAATTAAGTTAGTCCATCAGCCAGCTGTATGTGTAGAAGTACAGATATCACTTCTCATGCTGCCTCACACCCACACTGCTCTGCTGCTTCTGCTCGAGGGTGTGTGCGTGTGTCTGTGTGAGTGAGTGAGTGAGTGAGTGAGAGAGAGAGAGAGAAGATGTGTGTGTGTGTTTAAAAGAGAGAGAGTGTGTGAATGAAATAGAGGGCGCACATGCACTCTGAAGCTACCTTTGTCTAACGCTGTCACTAAGGCTGCCTATTTTACATCCCTTCTATATATCTCTCTCTACCATGCAGACCCTCCCTCTTTCCTCTCTCCCTCAGTGTGTCCCCCACCACCGGACTGTCATTCCATCAATTCCTCTGTGGCTCTTTATGTATCTGCCTCTCTCTGTCTCTGCTTCCCTCTTCCCCTTCTATTCGTCTCAGTCGCTCTCTTTGTCTGTCTGGTGGGGAAAGAGGGATTGCACACTGTTGCACAGGAAGAGGCAGAGACGGAGAGAGGGAGAGGAGAGGGGTGTGCGAGAGGAGTCTAGGGGAGGACAAAACTCAAGGGAGAGTGCGAGAGAGAGAAGGGGAAAAGGAATGAGAGAGCTGAGAGGAGGAAGAGCAGGAAAGGGGGAGGAGAAGAGAAAGAAGAGACAGAGACAAATTAGGAGGATTCAAAAAACGGCGGGGGAGGCAAAGTGAGAGGGTGAGGGGTGGGAGGGAAGGGGGTGAAATAGAGAGATAGAGAGTGCAAGAGGTGAGGGGGAGATAAGGGAGGGCTAGACTGATCCATCCCGCTTTGCTATTCAGCAGGCAAACGGTCTGACTGTGGAGAGTGCATTTGCTGCTTTATCTCTACATGCACGAGTCTGACAGGTAGTGTGTGTCTGCTCGTGTGTCTGCTTGTGTGTCTGTGTGCGTGTGTAATTATTCTGCTAGCGGGTGGGACACGGACAAAGCCCTGTACATCTGACACCACTACATTTGCAGAAACACTGCCTCGCATATGTCAGCGGCGGCGTCAGCGCGCTGTATCAGACATGTTTTTGCTCTCGACTCGCTGATGAATCCATCACAGGAATGCACAACAAGGCCACACACCCTCTACGACAATACAAACAGGGGGAATGACGCCAGTCAACAGCACAGTCCACCTCACACATGTACTCCTCTGTCAATCACACTTAACCCCTTGCTGCACACCATGTAACACCAAGCTGTTGAGATTGGTGGGCTCTGCCGCCGCCAAATCGACTGCAGCCCCTATTAAGATTCCTCACGTGGCCTTAGTTAAGAAAACAATTTACAGCCGAGCCATTGGCGTGGCTGAGCTGAGGCCATCAAGGCCAATGATAAAGCCATTAGGCCATGGCATTCATTAAAAGCTACTGGCTGCAGCAGCTTGCACGCTGAGGATCAATGCAGAGTAAAAACAAGAGTGAAGGAGGAGGTGTCGAGTGGACGAGAGAGCAAAAATTTGAAAAGAGAAGAGAAGCAGAGAGGGGTAGATAGACAAAGAAGTGGAAAAAGGAGCACTGCAGGGTAAGGGTAATGATGAGAGACATTTTTTGGGTATGCAAGAGCTCACCCCACACCTCCTCTTTCTCCTTTTCTAGCTGTGCAGACAGAGGCAGATCTGACAGCAGCCTCTAATCAAAATCAAACAATAACAACCGCATTTCCCACACAACCACACAGGCACACATGCAAACACCCACGAGTAAGAGTGGCAATATATCAACAGAGAGAAACAGGTTTTTAAATACACACCACAGCACTGACACACAGACAGACACGCTGATTAAATTCTGAAAGCTCGGCTGAACAGACGAGATAAGGAGCGTGATTTGCTGTAGTGATGATGTTTAACTTCAGTGGAGGGGTTACGCACACATCTAACAGTGGGGAGAAAGCCTTTGGTTGATCAAACACGTTGAAAATCCACTGGATAAACTGAAAAAGCACCACAGTGGAAAAGCTGAAAAAACAGGCTTTTTTGATCAATTGTTTTCTAAATACCAATTTTTCAAACAGCCCAGAATGAACATATTTGAAGAGGACAGAAAGCAATCAGTGAGTAAATACAATAGAACAGCTTCTCAGTGGACCATTTGGTGAGATTGGTTTGTCAACTGGAAAAGAACTGTACTAAAGTTGCTCAAAAACCCCAAAACCCAGGTGGCACTGGAAGAAAACAAACCTCCTACAATACTAAATTGTTCTTGGAGTTACACACATAAATACATCATTCTTATCACTTTAATTTTAGGATAAGGAGACAATTGGATCTGTAATTAAGTCCTCTGTTTCCAGACTTTAGCCTCAAAATTGGATGAAAAATGTCTAAAAGCAAAAATTTCAGACATACTGTTTGAGCAAGGAGATTCCAGAGACCATAACCCACGAGCTCCTTCAGCAAATTAAGCCAATTAAAATACATAACTAAACATCTATGGCAATAATTTGAATCTCTGCTTACAGATAGTAAACCCAAGAGAAGAAGACTTGGGTGGTACACTTCTAGAGATCAAGGTCCTAACTAGAAACTTTTTGATCCGATACAAACTTTTACAAAGGTTCCACTTGCAACCATGTCAGAGGTTTCTATCTTGAACCCAACATAAAGGGTTGTGCCTGGAACCATTTATGAAAGCATCCACCCTGAACCCCCCATGAGAGGTTATACAAATAATTCTTCTATGGTGCAATTTTCCACCCAAAACCCGCTTTGGGGCTCTTTCTTTTCACCCTCTAAGCGTGCTAGCAAGAACCCACCCAGGGGGGTTCTACCAAGGCGCCCTTTATATTCCAAGGGTTTTACCTAGAACCCACCCAAGGGGCTCTAAATAGTAATTGACTATATAGATTTGTCTCGCACTAATCATGGTTTTAGTAACAAGTTATCCTGGGACCAAGAGAACCACGTCCAGCAGCCTTAAGCCCTGTTTCCACCAAACACTTTCAGTATGGTACCTTCAGAACCATAAAAAAACCTTCACACATGGTACCTATACCCAGGTCTGCTTAGCATTTCCACCACAAACAATACTCTTAATGCGGGCGGGGTTGTTGTCACTCACTGCTCCATCCAGCACTCACTGTATTTCCTTATGGTGACACAGAGGGGGCTCGAGAAGCACATGATTCTGTGTAGAATCTCAGCTTTTCAGGAAGAACCCTTTTGCAACTTTTATTTCTAAGAGTGTAGCGTCACTTGCAGTAACTGTGGACACAAGGGCAGGGAAATAGCAAAAAACCTGCTAGTGACAGAGCACTGGAAACAGACTACATCAGCTGTCTGTGAACGTCAGACCAAAAGAGGTCAAAACATCAATTGGAAAGAGGTCAGTCATCGACCAGGAGTCAGTGGGCAGGTGGAAAAAGATCAAGGCAGATGCTGACATTCAAAATCAGAGATCGTCAGGCAGAGACAGTGTTTATAATCCATCCAGCCACTCTGATCTCCAATGCAACTTCCTTTTTTGCTCCCAATGAAAGAGAATCATAACTCTGACAGTATGACAGTATGGTAAAGCTTCATCCCTTAAACCTAAACAAATGTTGTTTGGGGGCATTTTCTGAAACAACCTATGCTGCCACTTTTGTTTGAAGTCTGTAAGGCTGTCCCAAATACCCATTTTTGTGGACTAAATAGTGATCAATAGTGAATATTGGAAGCTTTGGTTTGGGTTGGGGGGTGAACATAACTCCAACCAGAAATTTCTGTGTTCTCGGCAGCTGAGATGGACGGCGGGCATAGCACTACAATACTTGTCTTTTGGTTTAACCGCATTCATTTTTAAGGATTTTATTATTCTATAGTATTATTGTTTGTAGTGTTATTTGTCATTAAATACATTTTCCAAAAGGTCTGGTGTGTTTTACGTTGATTTGTATTCCCAAGGGTTTGGGTTGAACGAGGCAACATCGATGCACTTTTTGTGATATAATAACAGCTTGTGACAATTTTTCTTGTCTTGGATAAATTGTATATACTCTGAATCAGGGACAATGCCTGACAAAGCACTGTGATAACAAAACATTAATATCCCAAAATCAAAACCCAAATAACTACCAATCAAACAAATATCCTAATAGTCAAATATTCTGGTCTAGCTCTAAAAGTTTCCAGGAAATAACTTTTTAATTTGGTACTAATTACAGGGAAACTAGAGACACAGTTTTGAGACTACTTTTTTAGTTAGTTCAGGTAGTTGTGTTGGCTTCATTATGGATTTCTAGAGAAATTTCTTTGAATGCACTTTTCTGCTTAATCCCAGGTAAATATTAATTCATCATTCATTTATTATTGGAAATACTACTTTTTATACATGCTGACCTGTATGTCTGTCTGTGGACAATTTTTGCATGTTAAGATGAGCTGCAATTAATTGACGCATAGACTCATGAGTGTAATATATGATCACTCTTTGTGAGTAGGTGAATCTTGTTTGTAAGTTAATATTCAACGTGATCTCATCCCTTCTTCTTAAAATATGAAAAGTATGGATTTTTGTTTGGGCAGACGCCAAGCAGCTGCTATTTGCATTATATCTTGACGCAGGGGATCAGTAGTTAGGTTTAGGCAGAAAAATTACTTGGTTAGGGTTAATTTAAGATCATGGTTGATGTAAGCCACGTCAGTTGACTCTCGTGACTAATCAATCAATCAATCAGACTTTACTCATATAGCACATTTGATACAGACTAGCACTAAAATAAGAGTACTCCTTAAATACAGAGACTGAGGAAACGCTAACACCAACATAATGACTGATGTGACTTTTAGTTTCGCATGGGACATGAACACTGGTCTCCTGGGTCAAAGTCCAATAATTGTTGGACTCATCCACCTCTCTTCCCTCCTGCCCTAAGTGGTCATTCTTGCACTTCACACTATGTCCGTTGCCCTGAATGTCTATCAATGATGCAGATGGGTTTACACTGGAGTTGGCTGGAAGCCCGGTACATTTCACAGGCAGACACTTAAGGGTGCACTGGGCATCCGAATCTGATGCCCAGGTCCACTCCCAAACCGGCGTTTTTATGCCCTGGAGTGAGACCAGGCTGGATCACATATATCGAGATCTGCTGTAAATCATCACCAATATGTAATCATTTTCAAGGGATCTAATCCATAAGCCTTTGAGGCTGCTGACGAACACAAACAAAGTAATTGAGGCATTAACGTCTAAGTGCTTTAAACAAGGAAACCAAAATAGCTTTGCAGACCATGAACTTGCAGCGTAATAACACTGAACAGCAACAGGTTCATCACATTAGGCCGAGCGCCAAACTCTTCCAAGACATTAAGCCTGACATCGTCTGTGCTGCTACACAGTCCTGTCCAGGGTGCTGTGGATCATTCCGAGTGCCAGCCTCCCTCTCTCTCATCATTTATTAACCATTACACAACGGACCTTTTACTAGATTGAGATGGCTGCCAGGATGAATGAATGGAGGGTAAGCAAAGAAAAGGATGGGGTTAGACAGTGGGGTAGTAAGAGGGGGGAAAGGCAGATAGCATTTGACAGCAGAGAAAGAAAGTGTTGACAAGCAGAGGAAATGTGGCGAGCTGGCAGTGAATAATAAATTGGCTGGTTAGTCGCTGCCCAGTCTTATCAGACGAAGGCTGGATGGAATCTGTCGTAGTGATGACCACAGAGAGGAGAGGAGACGAGCGCAATTTGAGCAGAGGATTGGGAGGGCAGCGTGGAGGGAAGGAAGGATGGTGCAAGCGAAGGGAATGAGACAGGGGAGCAATAAGTATAGGAAGGAGGGAGGAGAGTGTGGCTGATGAGAGTGGAGAATTTAGTAGGTATGAAAGATGGGAGGAGGTTAGGGAGGAAAAAGGGAGATGGTGGGGAGAAGTGAATTAGAGCAGAGAATTGGGAGGACAAAGTTGATGGAGGGGAGATAGGTGAGGAGGGAGGGGGTAGATGGAATAAGGGAGCGAGGGAGATGAAAATGACAGAAACAAGATGGCCGGGACAGAATAGAGGGAGAGAGAGAGATGAAAAAGAGTTAGGTAGGCAGAACAGAGAGGAGCACTGTACAAGGAGGGAAAACTGCACCTGGCCACTAACGGGCTCAGTGTCGTCTGAGTCATCAGAACAAACAGATTGATTTACTGGAGTGAGGAGGAGTGGAGGAGACGAGCTCAACCACCCTGACAGACATGGGAATGAGGTGTAACGCCGCTGAAATCGGCTGCTCCCACATAGACTACAAACAACAGAATCCAAGCTGTGCAACAAGGCCTGACTGCAATCAATGTGCAGGGAGTGAGTTAACACTGCCAAAGTAATTTTGCCTCTAGAATGGCATCGTGCTACAAGTGCTGATACATAATCATCACTAAAAGGATCATTTCACCCGAATCACAAAAAATAAATTACCTCTATCAGTATGAAGTCGTGCAGATAGTCTCTGAGATGTCCATTTCTGAGATTTACTCCTGCAAAACCAGTACAATGGAGGTGAATGGAATGTGTGGTACTAAAATATTAATAGCCTACTTTTTAAGAAACAAACAAAAAAATAAATAAATCAGGTGACTACTGGGACTATTTCTTCAGTATAGAGTGCCCCAGGAATGAGTCCTAAAACCTGGAAATGAGTTAGCACTTCACCACTCATGGTTCCCTCGTCTCAATGTCAATGGGTTTCCTGAATGGGTTTTTGGTAAGATGCCCGAAATAAGGTAAATGGTAAATGGACCTGCATTTGTATAGCACCTTTCTAGTCATCCAACCACTCAAAGCACTTTTTACACTACGAGTCACATTCACCCAGTCACACACACACATTCATACACTGGTGGCCGAGGCTATCATACAAGGTGCCATCTGCTACTCAGTTTTTAACACACTCACACACCGATGGAAGCATCATCGGGAGCAATTTGGGGTTCAGTATCTTGCTCAAGGATACTTCGACATGAAGACTGGAAGAGCCGGGGATCGAACAGGTGATCTTGCGATCGATGGACGAACCGCTCTCTCTGTGGTTAAAAAAGCTGAAGAGACTTTCACGTTTTGTGCTATGGCATCAAATACATCAGTAAATAGGGTTGTGAATCACTAGTTTCATCATGATATAGGCTAATATTATATGGATTCTTTAAACAACAATATGATATTTGCTGATACTATAAAGTCTGCTACGATGCAGTTTTGATTTGATTTGATTCCCATTTAATAGTCTTTCTTTCTTTCGTTTTTGCTTTTGGCCATTAAAGATAAACACAACACCTAAATAATGTAAATAATTTTAACCAGTTAAGTGCAGTGGAGTTGCCTTTATACTGACTCCACTAATACAGCTTAAAAAAGTTAGTCTTCAGGGCTTCTGTCACAGAGACCTTTCTGGAAACAATCTTTTCATTTGAAGCCAAACCATAATATTTTCATAAAACTTCAGGGCTATCTGGCTCAAAGCCCTGACAGCAAACTCCCAACAGCCATGAATTAATAACAACATTTAACAAAGAAATAAAATTCAGCTCAGTAATAACTGTCAATGTTCAGAGACAAAACCGTTGTTTTCTGGTAGTCACCCATTATAAGCTTAAGCATGTTTACATTCTATAAATTAGCTTAGCGGCTAGCTGTGTTTTGTCAACTTGTAGCTTAACGTTAACAAATTTCCATCGTTATTATTCATATTTTTTTTACTACTCACCGTTGGTTTAAGTTGCTGCACCTCTCGACAGAGCAGCACGTTTGAAATTTAGCCTGTGTGCGTGTTTCTGTCAGCTCAACATGGTCAAAACAGAGCAGCTGTCAGAAGTTGGCGGGTGAGACGCCCTGCCAGGCAGGTAACGTTACTTCCGGTTTTAGCTCGTGACGGCATTGTTTACATACAGCACATGCTCTGTCTGTTGACCTGTATATTCTCCAAAATCGAAAATATTTCCACACTGCTAATTAATCCCTGTGTAAATAACGATATCCTCATTTATCCTCAGCATCTTGGCTGCATGCCATCTGCCTGCTGCTGTTTGACGATGACACAGACTTTCAAAACAAAAGCATATCCTGAAGATGACGCTATGGCACGATGTTCTCTGCATCAATGATGTCGGATCGTTTATCACTGAATCGATATATAGATCCAGATCAATAGATCGTTACACTCCTAATAAACATCCCACCTGAGGACGCAATCATGAAAGTGGTGTTCACTTGTGTGTTACTGAACAAAATGCATAAGTAGCCTATCATAGATGCTTCTTCACCACAGTTTATTTATTTGCAGTAATCCAAAATCCGATGAAAAAATCCCATGGCTTTTTGACAGTGGAACCAATGTAATATCCCCCACTGGCCTACAGAAAAATAAATGGCATATCTGGAGCACTCTATAGAGCTGAAATGTTGATCAAAGAAAATTACTTAAATTATTTATCAAGCAAAAATGTAAAAACTGCTGACTCCACCTTCTTAAATATGAGTATTTACTGGATTCTTAGTGCTCTCTCATTGTCTGTTAATATCTTTGGGATTTGGACTGTAATCTATAATTCATATTTTCATTGTAACAGTGAATCGCAGGATCACCCTCCACACCTCAGTACAAGCTTGTTTGGATGTTACTGCCTCAGGTGCTGCTGTGGTTCAGTCTCACAGGCAGCTGCTTTCAGTGGACAATGCCTTAAAAACCCACATGGAGAGTAGGTCCTTGTGTATGGAAGTCGCCATGTTGCACCACCATGTTTCTACAGTATCCCAAAACAGAGAAACCAAACACCAGCTCCAGACAGGGCCATTTGTGTTTATGCATCAGCCACTGTAAATGGCAGCTCCTCCGCAGCAAAAAGTGTTGAAAAACTGATTTTGTTTAATGTGAATCTGCTTTATTCAGTGTTTAAACTGGGTTAAATCACTGGGTGCATTTGTTTTGGAGGGGAAAAGACCTCTGCAGATAACTCATCGCATGATTAAAACCACCTGAATGCTGGATCTTAAGTTATAGAAACTGCTTCATTCAGTGTTGCAGTTTTGATAACTGGGTTTGTTTTGAGGAGGAGGAGACCTCTGTGGATAAATTGTCTCCCGGTAAAAACCTCATGACCAATGAACACTGAAAAAATTCTAACTGGAAGAAGTTTCAGCTGGTTGCAATCTGCAATCCTCACCACTAGATGCCACTAAATCCCCCGAAATCTTACACATTAGAGCTTTAAATCACTGCTGTTTCCAAGTAGGCTAGAGCCCCGCAAATTTTATAGCCAATTACTGGCATGGTTGTAAACTCGTAAGCACTTTGTTAAATGTAATTTTTCAATTAATGCCAAAAACAAAATGCCATTCGTCTTCACTATACTCAGATCTATCAAAACCTGGACAAATTAAACTAAAACCATGTTTTTCATACAGTAATTTGGGTGTGCTGATCCCGTAACTGATTCAAAATAAGATGGCTGGTGACTTTTCTGAACTGGTGCCCACTCCTAACAGACTGATCAGTGGTAACAATGTTATATAGGAAAGACCAGGGACCTGTATGGGTGAATCTGCACTGTTTTGAGTTTTCTTTCCGTGACAACAGTCTATTTCTCTTTTCAAGGCCACGGCTGCTGTTACTCTGCTCCACAATGAATCTCTCAGGAAGATTCAGTGCTGTACGCCGCCCACATACTTTATGTCACCTGTCAAGATGTGAAAAACTCCTCTCTGCTGTGACCATCTAACCTACTCCCTCTGGTCGATACACAGATGGCACATTTTGCAGAACTCTTTAAAAACCCAGTCAGCTCGAGGTGAACTTGCACAGGACAAAAACCAGTAAATGAGAAACACATTCACACCAAGCTGTGAAATATTCATTTTTCAGCCTGCTTTAAATATTTACTGTTTTTTTTTATGTCATAAATGTTTAACAGACAGCATCACCTTTCCCGCGGGTGCAACTGTACACGATTCCTGTCACTACTATTCCTGGATGACACACCAGGGTGTTAGCTTCTTAAAAAGTGCAAATGAAAATCACATTTTTGTTTACTGCTGCTTATTTCTTTACCTAAAGTACCCGATTGGTCTCTGTGAACTGAATACAAACACCTCTATTGACTCTCCCCGTCTGTGTCCCTCGTTTCCTTCCTCCTCAGCAGATCAGAGTGATGGAAGTGTTAATTGTATGCAGCTTGGGGATTGATTACAGCATTTCAGGGGGAAGAACGGCATCTCGTCCCCTGAGAGCCTCTTCCATATGAATTATTATGCATTATATTTTGTATTAAACATGCACTGTGTCCCCTATGGCACATTAAAAGTGATATGACAGCATTTTGGAGCCTTGGTAGAGCAGTACACACACACACAGGAGGTGCAGAGCACACACACAGGGAAAAGCACACACACTAATATCCACATCAAAGCTTGTGTGCACAGTGTGCATACTCACATACATGCAAAGAGTGCAATCATGCACATACACACACACATGCTCCTTTTGTCTCCTCTCTGTTCTCATTTACTCATCCATTCTCCTTTCATTCCTTTGCCTCCCTGAATACAAAAGTGCAGCCAACTCCCCCCGACTCAGAGAGGAGGGACCTGAAGCGAAAATCTAATGAAAAAAGGGGGGCTGCTGAATGTTTCATTAAGCACTTATGACGAACACTTCGGATCTGAGTCCGGTGAACCCTCAGCTGGAGAATCCACCTCAGTGTCCGTCATCATTCATCAATCATCAGAGGAAGAGCTGCTTCATCAGCGAGCACTTTAAGTCTCTGAATATTTAATGCTTCATTTGGTTAAGATTCAACTTCACTTTTGTTCTGATCTGCCCTGACAATGTGGGATTACAGGAATGGGGAGGAAATGAGGAGGAGGAATCAGACGCCCTCTGCTGTGCAGCATGAGAAACTCACGAATGGGAAGAAAGGAGATATAAAATAATAAGATTTGGTAAAAAATGCAAAAAAAAAAAACTTTTCAGAAACTAGCAGCCTTGACATTTAAATAATTATTACTTAAGACTACTGAATACCCAGGTATTGAGCCATATTAAAGAAATACTTCACTCCTCAAATGATCATTTGTATATCAATATATCAATGAACGAAGAATCCAAAAACTGGGAAAAATGCTTGATGTATTGAAGTCACAGGGGGCCACACTTAAGTATAATCCAAGCTTAATTTATCCAGACGTATGCTCAGAACTCCACAAACATATGCATTTTTCACTGGAATGCCTTTTTGCATACAATCCCCAAGTGCACTACTCGTCCATGTTTGCAGCTGTTTATGTCTGGATAAATTAGATTTGGATTATGCGGCACAAGTTGTGTTAGAGTTTGTAAGCAGATGTTTTGATACAGTTTTATTGTAGTTATGACTTCAGTTCATCAAGAATTTTTTCCTTTCATACACTATGGGGGAATGTGAGAAAAACAAAAATGTCCTCACAAATTCAACATAACACGGGGTGAGTAATTGATACACAAATAGTCATTCAGGGAGTGAAGTATTTCTTTTAAATGTAGGACAGTGGAGTTATCTTTTGCTATTGTAAATTCTTGCCAATGAACAGCAGCTTGCTTGTTTGCCTTTCAGTCTCCAGCTCTTCCAGCCAAGCTGGTAAACAGACAGGGAGGATGAGGATGATTAAGATTGCATGTTCCTGTTATTCCCAACACAAGAACGCTTTGAGGACTAAGACGAGTCATGAGTTAACTTTTTTGTTTTGTTCCTCCAGGAAAGGTTCTTCTTCTGAAGGAGGGTTGTTTCTGATGACAAAGAAACCTCTGGGGACAAATGTGGAAAAGTTTGAGTTCAGTGATTTTTTTCAACTATTTCGCCCCATGAAACAGTTCGAGGTGGTAAAACGAAGAACTGGCTGCAATACAAGTCATAAGCTACACTAATATCAGTTAGCTGGAGGCTGCTTTGCTTTACCCTGGCTGGAGAAAAGAAGGGATTCATTTGTATTTTCTATGTTTCACTGTGGATTTTCACCCAAAGACGGTTTTGTTTGCTGATAGCTGCCATCAGGTGCCCAGACCACCTTAGAGCGCACTGCTCTGCATCCAGTCAGGTTGGATTTGTATGCCAGTGGGAGGCACCTGAGGGCAGGCTGCATGGATAGGATAAGTGAAATCATGCAGGCTTTTTACAACTCTGCCTGGCTTGACAGTATGTTTACAGGGTTTTCAGACATGACAGGGAGCAGAAGAGAATTCCAGGGCTAAGGCAGAGCAGAAAGTGACAGACAGTCAGAGATGAACTAAAAGGGAAACCAAAGTGATAAAAGGGATTTGGTCTAATCAGCCTGCAGCTAGAAGAAGTGAGCAAAGCTTAAAAGAGGTTTGGAAACTCCAGATTTCAGTGAAATAGAAGCAAACAAAACAGACTTTCAGCGTGTGTGGTTGTCTTTGAGATTATTTACTGATATTTTTAGCTTTAACACACAGTTTATACGAGAGATTGACAGGAAACGGGATAAATGGCTTTGGCTACAATGAAGCAGGAAGCATCAGTGTTATATGCTAGTGTCTCAGACTGCTCAGCAGAACAACTGACAATATCTCACAACAAAACAGTACAACAGAAAACAATGTAACATAGCCTTAAAGTTGTTGTTGGTAACTTTTATACACGGCTCAAAAAAATTAAGGGAACACTGCCAGAGCCCTACAGGTTACTGGTGTGCATGTTTCTGACCAAACTGTCAGAAACAGACTCCATGAGGGCGGCATGAGGGCCCAACGTCCTCTAGTGGGATCTGTGTTCATAGCCCAGCACTGCGCAGCTCGATCGGCATTCACCAGAGAACACCAGAATTGGCAGGTCCGCCACTGGTGCCCCAGTCTCTTCACAGATGAGAGCAGGTTCACACTGAGCACATGTGACAGATGACACATGTGTGAAAGAGTCTGGAGACGCCGTGGTGAACGTTATGCTGCCTGTCACATCATCCAGCACGACCAGTTTGGCGGCAGGTCAGTGATGGTCTGGGGAGACATATCCTTGGTAAGTCGCACAAACCTCCATGTCATAGCCAACAGTACCCTGACTGCTGTTAGGTACCAGGATGAAATCCTCAGACCTTACTCTGGTGCAGTGGGCCCTGGGTTCCTCCTGGTGCAGGACCTCATGTGGTCAGAGTGTGTAGGCAGTTCCTGGATGATAAAGACATTGATGCCACTGACTCACCCTCTCATTCCCCTGATCTAATGAGCACCTATGGGATGTTATGTAGCCAAGTACCACCACAGACTGTCCAATCCAGGTCTGAGAGGATCATCTTATACTGATATGTGTAATCATCTTCCTCATCCTCCTTCTGCATTTAATGGTCCACAGCTGAACGAAAAACAATCAGAGCCCAGGAGTCTCTTACCCAGCTGTTAATCATGTCAATCACTGCTCATCATCTGCAGTCAAACTGCCAAACTAGGCAGTGCTGATTAGGGTTTGGCCGCTGTAAAACGTTTCAAACTGGTTTGATATTAGGCCGAACACTGGACTGGACTGATATAACCAGATTTTACTAGCAGCTGCTCCTAAGTGAAACAAAATGAAAGTGTCCTAACAGCAAGCAAGCTTCCGTCTATCACGATGCATTACGTAACATCAGAGCCATCCACACTGAATCCATTAAATATTGCGCCTCTGTTACATCATGTAAACAAACTACATAAATATCAGCTGTGTGCTCAAGATCAGACGAGACGTAACAGCTTAAAGGATGGGTAAATAGCCAACTTGCTCTCTTCCTATGTTTGTCCTTTTAAACAATTAGAGACAAACAATTGAGACATAATAAAGCCCCGCCCACTGGTCGGAGCAACTTTCTCATTTGACAGCTAAACAGTTCACTAAAACATGTTTCTGATAACATTAGGGGCGGGACAAAGGCAATGCAGTGACAGAATCTTGATTCATATTTGATCAGCGCTTGAATGCAGTTCATGAGCTGTGATTGACATGTCTGACAGTTGCGTCAGAGACTCCTCAGCTCTGACTGGCTGTTTTCATTCAGACGTGGTGGGTTTTTGCAAAAGCTGTTAGGAACACTACAAGTAGGAATATTATGATTTTTGTCACAAATTATCTGTCTCATGTACTACTGTCAGGATGTGGTAACAGTTTCAGAAAACATAACAAAAAGTTATTTTTTCATAAAAGTTACCATCAGTAGCTTTAAGATTTAAAGTACAGCTTAACAACTGTCCCTACCATATTAATGCCAACAAGCCATATCTTATATTAACTTACTATTCAACGTTAAACTTACAAAGTATGCAACACATTTACAGCTTCTTAATATAGAAAAATGTTCCATAATTCACCCCTTTAACTGAAATACAATGATTTTTACATTAGTCCTGACACCTTGCTTCTCCAGCATGCATATTCCTCTCAAATCACTTTAATTAACAGTGGGTACTCTGGTATGCAGCACGTCTGTGCCATGAATCTCAAAGAGGAAACAGGATTAGTAAGGTCAGAATCAAGTACAAATCCTTGACTTTGAGTGAGCTAGTGTTTGATAGTTAAACATGACGTGTGAGCGTGTGATTTTCTGTCTGTTAACCTGTATTTTCTCAGTGCAGCCAGCAGAGGTCAATGCTGCTCTGACAGTCACTCCACACAGAGGTAAATCCTGTGAGCATACCTGTATGTGTATTGCCTGTCAGGACACTAAACACACAAAACCTCAGTGTTTTCTCAGTGTTTTTCATGCCGCTGATGGTATAAAGCTCCTGTTGCTGCAGAGAGAGGAGAGGGAATACTTTTCTTTCCCTAGAATTTATTACTGTGGCTCTTAAACTGTCCTGAAACGCTGACTGTTAAAGGTCATCTGAAAAAGAGTCTGTAAGTTACAGTGAAGTGTTGAAAAGGCAGTCAGGCCCGCCGGCTACAGAAAAGTACTGGAACCCTGTTTGCCCTTTAATGTCAGCATCTTGCTGAAGAAAAAGATTAGGCGGAGCGTGCTAGTGAGTGGATTGATAAATAAATGCATGGATGGATGGATGGATCAGTGCCTTAAATTTTGCAACTCAGAATTAATCACACATTATTTCTGACAGGAAGGGTCAGCTAGGACTAGATGTTGAGACTATGAGTGGGAGTAATGGTGCCGTCTGGGGGTTTCCGAGTGCGAGCCAAAGGGTTAAGATTAGATTGATAGAAAAGTAGGAAAGAGCAGGTAGATAGAAAAGCAAGAAGGAGCCAAGGGAAGGCTGTACACTCTACCTTCCCCTACTCCCTCATTTTGATGAAAGGTAACAGCAGTCATAGTTGTAGTATCTCAAAGAAAATTGAGAGAAATAAGAAAGGGTTAAAGGTCCAGTGTGTCATTGTGTTTTTGAGCCATTCATATGTACACAGGGAGCGGGTCCTTGTTTATGGAGTCCGCCATATTGCACTGCCATGTTTCTACAGTAGCCCAGAATGGACATACCCAACACTGGCTCTAGACAAGGCCATTTGTGTTTTTGCATCAACCACTGCAGTTAGAGGCCTCTCTGTTTTGGACAGCAAGAGACCTCTGTGGATAGTTCAGCTCATGGTAAAAAAAACACCTGAACATCTGGATCAGAAACAAGGTCAGCACACATTCAGTTATCAGAGAAAAAATGTGAGCACACACAGCAGGCACTGGGCAGGCAGCCCGTCTGGAACGTGCCAAACAGTGTAGAAGAAACAGTGAAATGGTGATTTGTAACAGGAACTGCTTGCAGTGTTTTTAGCGGTTTTAATTGCCTGGTTTGTTTGTTTTGGGAAGGAGAAGACCTCTAATAATTAATTCGGCTCCCGGCACAAACCTCCTGAACAATAAAAGACTGAAGGAATCCTAATCTGGAGGAGCACCACTAAATCTCTTTGAATCTTACACACTGCTCCTTTAAAGGGGCACTCCATGAATTTCACACATCACTTTACTCATTACGCAGAGTACCACACAGCCTGTAGGAGTGTGGAGCTTGAGAAACATGGGCATTTAAAGCCCACTTTAAACCAAAAAATCACGATGAGACAAAAACTTGCAACTACTTGAAACGCTCCAGTCTGCAACATTCTGTCAGTTTACACCAAAGTGACCAGACGAGATGTGTATTGTCTCCATAGCAACGACTCTTTGTACTTTTGATCTAACTTCGGGCTTTTCAGGCCTGTTTTATCGCTGAATATTTGTAGCTTCTTAAAATATGAATGAGGATAGTGACAGTGAGATCCTTGCTACAAGTGAAAAGGGCGAAAAGGATAATAAAGAAAAAAATCAAAGCTTCAGATGGGTGGTATTTGTAATAAATACAACACAATGATTTGAATAACCAGCGCCATTTAATCATGCAATGAAGATTTGTGTGTGACATGCACACAGCAGCAACCCACCACCCGACACTGACACACCATGAGAACAGAGACCGTAGCCTAATACTGAGAAAATTCAGGCTCAACTCGTACAAAGGGCTGTTGTCCGAGAAGGCAACAACAAGCGAACACACCGTCTGCCAACAGTTTGTAACTGACTTGGCCAGCTGGCTTCACTACAAGCTGATTGGCTGTTAAAACAGGTGACATGCCTTCTGTTTTAAAACCAGCCACTGGCGACTTGACAAGTTGAGTCACAGGTGACATCATCAGCCAGCTTCAGTCGAGCTGAGACCAGCCAGTTCACACCACTGCAATATTCTGTCTCATTGCAAATCTTGGGTCTAAACCGGGCTTCAGAGAGTCTAATGAAAGATGTGAACAAGGTGCATCATGGGAAGTGTAGTGTTTGGGAAAAGTTAGAATATCATGGCCTCTGCTGCTTCAGTTTTGACCAGTATTTTTTGAATCTGTCTCTCACAAAATCCTGAACTTTTTGGCACTGCAATACTAAATCAATGGAGTACCTCTTTAAGAGAACAGCGTTCAAGCTAGATTAATTAAAGTCCTCTGTCAAGGTCCTGCACATTCCCCTCACTTTCACAGACACATTTGTGAGGCAGCATTTGTGTCATGTGACCGTCATCTGGAAAACTGATCCTTAGGACAACTGAATATTCAAACCCTAACCACATTAGACATCATTAGGCACCATTAGAAAAACACGAAACCAAGAAAAAGTACATTAGATTAGACTCTTTTTCCATGCTCTCCAAATGGCTCCCTGACTAACCAGTTTACAATGATCCAGTTTCTGGTGCGGACAGTCTCTGCAAGTCACTAAAAATGGATCACATCTCTCAGTGAAACCTCAAGTTAAAGTGAAACTCAGCAAAAGAAGAGCTCAGTGTTAAATGTTTTCTATTTGCTGTTAAAGTAGGAAGTGTGTGTAATTAGTGTTTCAGCCCTCGGTGTGCATCGGTTTGCAGAAAGAGGGCACCGGACAGCTTCTCTTCATGCCCAATTAAAACAACGTCCCAAATTGAAAAGCAATGGGTAGTAAACACAACCCATAAAAGTACAAAATTGTAATGGCCCTTTAAGGAGCTGGGATTTGTATGTATGCGTGTGTGTGTGTGTGTGTGTGTGTGTGTGTGTGTGTGTGTGTGTGTGTGTGTGTGTGTGTGTGTGTGTAGGCCATTTGCCTTTATGGCCATGGTCTAATCTGATGTTGCAGATGTAGCTCTAGCTCCTGCTGGAGCTTTGAAAAAGAGCAGATGTAGACCTGTGCGTTTGTGTGTTTATTGTGTGTTTCTAAGTGTGTGTGTGTGTGTGTGTGTTTCTAAGTGTGTGTATGTCTGGGTGTCTGATATTTTGCAGACCCGGATCTCGTCTTCCTGCAGCTCATTTCCTTATTGTCTGTGTGGGTGTTTTAATGGTTGTGTCTTAGTGCCATGTGTGTCTTTTACATATGAGTGCATGTGAGTGTTCTTGCAAGTGTGTGTGTTCTTAAGTGCTTTTACACAAGTGTGTATTTTTTTTAATTTCTTTCTGCTGCATTATGTTCTTCTTTACTGCTGTTTCCTTTTTTGACCATCCTTGAGTTTTCTTCTAAGGAGTAATTTGTTACGCAACCAAACCTCAGCAGCAGCTCCTGTATGACGATGTGTGTCTGTGTGCGTGCATGTGTGTGTGTGACACACCTTGAGGGCAATTCTACCCACCGTAACTGAATGCTTGAACCATCCTCAAACACGTGTGCGAGCGTGTGTGTACATCTACTGTATGTGTGTGACAGACTTCTTAGATGTTTCCCATCCCTCCAGACAAAAAGTCAATGGGCTCAAAGAGCATTATACTGTAAGTGTGCATGTGTGCGTGTGTGTGTGCCTCCAGGGTGCTGCCGTGCTGCACAGTTTTCTAAAGCTATGTGTGTATTCCCCTGCACTGCTTTGATACTAAAAGCACCAGAATACCACTCTAATGTTGCATGCACACACACAGGAAAATCACAGGACCCTCACTTACAGGCACCGAACTGTGGACGCACACACACTAAATACCAGCAAATGAATCACAATAGTAAAACCCTCCCCTTCCTCTCATCATCCTGTGTGTATGGCTCCTCTTCCCCGTTGCCACACCGACACGTTTTATTACTCACATTCATCACAAGCGCACACACACTCTGCCCTATATCAACTTTATCTCTCCTCTCTATTAGCTGCTTACTCCCTTCATCTCTGTCTCCTTCGGTCCTCTCTCTGGAGAACATATACCGAACAGAACGAGGTCAACTGCAGACATGAGCGGAGACGAAGGAGTGTGAAGGAAAGAGTTGTGAAAAGTAAAGATGAAAGATGTGGTGGATTAGACTTTCACTTCTGCTTGTGTGTGACACTAATGTTAACATGAGGCCTTGACGGCTACAATACAAGTGTTCACACTCAGGACGACTTTCACTGCTGGGAACTTACTCATGTTGAGGAAGTTACATAAACACAAATTTGCACTTGCACTCACACAAAGCAATACAGACAAGCACTCACATACCTTTAATGAGAGTCCCTGTGATCAGTTTGTGCAGGGACAAGGCAAACTTGACAAGTCCCTGTTTGCAGCGCTTGGCACACCCCGCCATCCTGACAGCAACCTGGGACACGGCAGGCTGAGCAGGGCCAGAGCAGGACACGTCCAAATCTGCACTCTCAGGTCGAAATGGCAATCAATACAACTTCTGGTGGAGTGTATGAATCCAGCAGAGTGAAAGAAGCAGAAGAGAGCGCGCTCCTCTTACTGTGTCGTCCTGTCGAGCTGGAGGAAGAGAAAAAAAAAAGAAAGAAATGGTGATCTCCCCCTGCTTTCCCTCCCGCACTCCACCTCCACCTCCTCCTCTTCCTCCATCCCGCCTCTGAATGAGTCTAAATTAGTGACTGCTTGAGTGCGAGGTGAGCATGTAGAGAGAGTGAGTAAGAGAGAGAAAGGGGAAGTGTGCGGAAGAAATAAACTCTCAGTGTCCAAGTAAGACAACCGGAGCTTGTTAGAGGTGCTCTTACAATCCAAGTTTCCAAGAAACTTCCTCCCAATCTGCAGGCAGCCTCTGGGATTGTGGTAATGAAGCAATCTCATAAGCTCTTCTATCTCTTCTTCTTCTTCTTCTTTGTCGTTTCTTCCCTCCTGCTGATCAAATATATCTTCCCTTTTAAGTGGGGGAGCCGTAATCCATTTTCAGCACCAGTGACAATGGACAGCTCCCCACAATGCAGAGCAAAACACACTGCGCTCGGTCTGTTTCTCTCTCTCTCTCGAGGCAAACGCACGTATACACACACACACATACACACTCCTCCTTCAACCCCTCCCACAGCCCCTATAAGACAGAAATACTCTCCTCCAGTTGATAAAATGAGCTCTGTGTCTATTTATGACTAAATTTAATTGGCATACAACAAATTCAAACATGCTTTCTTTTTAAAATTACTGGAAATATGATAAATGTATCTATAAAGATATGAGTAATGACTCTTCTGTGCTCTTCTGTTTGTTATTTGTGCCAGATTTTGTCAAATTTTAACTTTACCTTTTAGGATAAACATGACAAATGGAGGGAACTTTGACACACTATTTACAAATATGAGCAAACTGATGCATAAATAAAATGAAATTTTAAATAAATATGAAAGTGAAAGTCCTCAATTAAAACAAAGCATTGTGATATGTAAAATCACAATTAAAATACACTCAAAGCATCAGAAAGCAGCATGTATAAGGCAGAATGGCAGCTTTTGAAGCGTTCTGGATTAGTATTATTGTTGCATTAAAAATTTCTCTCTACAGTCCGTCTTTTCATCGTTGCACATACACTGAGCGTGTTGTATTTATAGTAACACAACATTGTTTATATATCATGTTGATATAAGATGAGAAAACCAGCTGTAAGTGCTTCCAACGGCAAATCAAAAAGAAAATGAGGTGTTTAAAACTATGAATTATTCATGTTGTCCAGCAGGCATACATTGACTTTCAATGAAAAAGGCGCAAAGATAAGTTTGTGATAAAATCACTTTACACGTAAATAGACTGTACTGTAGTTATAATTCTTACTCTTTCTGCTGTAATTGTGTGTATAAATTGTGAAATCATGTTTTTTACAACCTAGATCTGTTCTACAATAATATTTTGTATGACTAAGGATTTGTACATTTTTAATAGGAGCTTGTATTTTATACGTTGGATTTCATTTTTGCAAACAGGACAAGATAAGATGCACTTTTACTTTGTATTGAATCTTTGCCTGGGCAATAGTGCCACACATAACTAGAAGCAATACAGAGTGAGACATGACAGTACAGTGGTACACCACAAATATAACAAATATATACAACGAAACGAAAAACAGAGGATGTGTAAAGTATTGCACATGCCTTGGGGAAGATATAAATACACAGGCATTGTAGAAACAAGAAGGAAGTTATAAAAACCATAAAACCATAATCCATAATCCATAAAACAAAGTGCAGAGTTCATACTCACTGACCAAATGCATGAGCGAGGATTAACCAGCTTCCCTGCTGAGTGATGTTATGGAAGTTGGTGAGAAGGAAAGCTCAAAGTGGCTGCTTTTACATTTACTGGCTCTACCTGAAGGTAATAGTGTGTCAGAATACAGAATAATAATTGACTTACAGCTGAGTTTGTGATGAAATAAAAGGATAATGTGTATGTTAAACAGACAGTTGGATATGTGGTGATATTTAATCTTATTTTATTGCTCATCACATATTTTGTGTAAAAAAAAATCTTTACCTGCAGAGTAACTGTGGCTGTAAGAGAAAAAGTTACATAAAATAGAAATACAGGTCCCAAGAATTGTACTTAGTTATTCTCTACCACTAAAGGTAACAATACTACATTAATGTTAGTATATCTCAAGCTCCTCCGGGTCATTGATTCATTTGACACCAATCTCAACCCATAAATAAACCTCCAGTCAGACAGCAGCACTGACCAATCAATTGATCAGGTTGTATTTGACCAGTCTTGTAATGCATCACATGCTGTTGACCTTTAATGGCCTCTAATCCATCCTGACCTGGCTTCACACAGCACTATCATCATCAGCTGAAACTTTCGCATACCTCAAGAGAAATGCTGAGAAATGAGGATGGAAAAGAGAGAGGAGCACAGGAGGGAGATGGAAAGAGAAAGAGGATGCAGAGACATAATCTTATAATGTCCTTCTCGGCTATATTTAGTCCTGCCTCACATATAGCCACTGGACTGAGGGCTAGCACGCAAAATACTGGGGAGAAAAAAAGCAATAATGGCAAAGTTAAGAGGAGGAGAAATGAAGAAATAGATGTAAACAGACACTATGGGGGGAGAGAGAGGCATGCAATGAAACAATAAAAATGCAAATGAAAGGCATAAAAACAGAGGAAATGGAGAGAACTGATGGAGGAGAATGAGCTGGGGGGTCTGCCAAAAGGAGGGGGGATGTAAAAGTTATTTGCTATCAGAGGAAAGGGTCCAGCAGGGACTGGGATCAATACTCTCCAACGACTCTGACGGTTCAAGAACATGAGAGCAGAGTGAAAGAAAAGGACAAGGGGAGAGGTGGAGGAAGTAAAAGTGAGTCAAACGGCAGAGCGGAGGAAAAAAGAAGGGGGATGATTGTTTTCTGAGGCGCCACCGCTGCTTTGGCTATTAAGCATGAAGAAGATTACTGTGTGGGGGAATTTGCATAAACATGCTCCTCTATTACCGCCTCCATTGTTCATGATTAATGAGATTAAGGTTGCCTTTGCGCACAGATTCAAGGATGTAATAGCAGCTAATTGCTTGTCTCTTCCCAAATTAGAAGTTGCACTGTTTGATGTTCGTTTCAGCGTGGATTTACTCCAAGTGATGAAGCGCTCGTCTCTGCGCCTGGTAGGAGATACCTGATGGGCACTGTGGATGATGAAGATGGGGAGAAAATTGCAAGGGAGCAAAGGAGAGAGGAAACAAGAGGAGCTAGAGGACAGATAGAGTTTCATGATGCACAACAGCAATAAAGCACCTCAAATTGAAGTGAAAAAGGAGGCAAAGAAAAAGCCAAAAGAGAGAAAAAAAGGCAGTGATATAAACTACTCGGGTGATGAAATGGTAAAGATGAAAGAAAGTGAAGACTGTGTGAGGGAGTTGAAATGGAGAGTTTAAGGTGTATAAAGGAACGACGCAAGTAAAGACGAATAGGGAGGGAAAACAAGATTCAAAGTGTGGAGGTGAAAGTAATATGAAAGAGGAGGAAGAGATGGAGTGGAGAGAACAATGGAGAGGGGGTGGAGATGGGCAGAAAAATGAGCAAGACAAAAAGAGAGGAGATTGCTTTGAACGCTGTAGATCTGTCAGAATTGAATCACAGGCGGCCAGCTGTAAGCTCTGATAGTGCTGTGCCTCTAAATATAACAGGCACTGAGATGGACTGATAGGGCCACAACAACACACACAGAGATGGTGGGAATAAAGGGAGGCACATCTCTGCACTGAGGAGACAGAGGCGGGGAGACAAAATGCCAAATCTGTACACATATAGAAGGAACAAGTGCTCAGCAGTTGGTAATTTAACATGCAATGACATTTTTAGTGTCAAAATGTGTTTGCATAACGTGACAATACCGATCCAGGTCTTACTACACACAGCATCACAACCGCAACACTGCTTGTGTGACAGCTCAACACCAAAACCTTCCAGCATCAAGACCCATCTGCTCAGACGCAGCAGAGGGAGAAACCCACATTTAGAGCTCATCTCTTTGGTGTGAGCAGCAAGTGACGCCCTGGAGGTCTGCAAGTCGACTCCAGACCGCCACCCCACTTGAGCCCAGGACGCTCAGGGTGTCAGTGGCAGTGATGGAGTGACAAAGTCCCCACTGGGTGAAATTAAAACCTCAGCACACCATCCTCTTTCTCATCTGCCACCCCTATTCCAGCAACCCCCCCCCCCACAACCAACCCACCCACCCTCGAGACACCCTGCTGATGACAACTGATGACAACACACACACACACACACACTCCTGCAAGAAGGAGATATCCCCTGCAGCTGAGATACACTCTCAGACACATATGCGGAGCACACACGTACAGAGAAAGCTCCAGAAGTGTCTTTAAACGTCACCACAGAATATTCTCTCAGGAGGCCTGAGCCCAGCTGTCATTGACACCCCCCCGTGACATGTCATGCACACACACTTCCTTTTAACTACAGTTCCAGTTTGCCTCCTCCATCACTCTCTACTGTAACTCCCATGTTGGCCTACATGCGAAGAGCCAGAGCTGAGCGTGGCATCATTAACATCCAGCGCGGAAAAATAATTAACACCGAGGTCATTAACTCATGTAAACAAGACCTTAAGCACACACACACACACACACACACACACACAACTGTACTGAGGCAACATATACTGTATGTGGGAGTGTGTGTTAATAATGAAGGTGAGTGTAATGGGAGTCCTGTGGGTCCAGCTGAGTGTCTCTCAGGGCCGGATGCATCGAGCAACCGCACTGCAGTTTTTATTGAAGTGTATTTAGTTGGTGCAGTGCAGGACTACAGTAGACCACCAGTTCATTGTACACAGAGTCTTACCCAACAGGTGTAGAAGCTCCAACATGAAATGCAGCAAAAAACGCCCCTTTTGTTTTTGCATGAATGAGTTCTGTAATGTGCAATGTTTGATTATGTAGAGTCTAGACCAATGTTGGGTAGAATACAAATACAAAACTCACCGTAGTTCTTTCTTGCTGCCATCATGCACGCCTTCCATCTTCCCATCACCACCTAGTCTTTACCGTTTCATCAGCCTCATCTGCCTCATCAGTCAGCAGCCTCTGAATCATCAGCCACCGCCACCAGTGTCTGGACCCTATGAGGGGATTTATCCTGCTGCCACTCAGATGTCCCTCGATCACAAAATATCTCCCTCTGGTGTCCAAAGACTTCTGTTAAATTCTAACCAGCACAAATCATCTGTTAATCTGTACACTCATATTCTATATTAAATGTTATCTTTACTTTATTCTTCTGTCTGCCCTGATTGAAATATAGTCAACTAAAATGTGCAATATTTCCCACGAATGGTAGTGGGGTGTAATGTAACATAAAATGTTGTGTGTGATTGTCATACAGAGTGTGCTGTGAGTAACAAAGATGGGAAAAAGGAAGAAGAGCAAAGGTCTGTAATGTTTTTATGTTTGCTCCTAGTGTTTCCACCTGAAGTCATACACCCATCCTACCTCACAAACACTCCCTCCTCCACCTGGTGTTCTTTTCTTTCTGCTGAGCATGAGTGATGACGTTCTCAGAGGAGTTCCCAAAGCTGCTGAGAACAGCAGGTGATTATTAAGCTCCCTTTTTTAAGCTGCTGATGCTAATTCTTCTCCTCTCAACTCAGTTTTTGGTGTTGTGCCTGTTCTGTATTGAATGGGAGGGCAGACACTAAGATGTTTTAGACAACCTGAGTATGTCTTTGTTTGCAAGTCAGCATCATCCATCACTCCATTAAATCTGTGGTGAAAGTTGCTGACAGATATTGTGACTTAGTTGCACACGCAAACACACACAGACACACAGACACACACACACACACACACACACACACACACACACACACACACACACACACACACACACACACACACACACAGAGTACTTCCCACAAATCATCCATTAATGGCTGCCATCTACTGTTCATTAATGGAAAGTGTTTAAGCTGAATAAACAGGAGTAAAAGCTCCTTTTTCATAGTTCATCATCTACATAGCTAGTTTAACTGGACAAATTTATTGTCATCGTCATATCAAAACCACAACACCAAAACATCAACTTTTCATGAGCTAAGAAATGTTTTCAGCTTTGTGAAATTATTATTACTATTTTTTTTACATAATTTAATGTATTTTAAATGGTTAAATTATGGGCTTACCAAATTTTGAGTTACATGGGGGTTTTTTTTGTTTTGTTTTGTTTTGTGATTTTTGTTTTGGGACAGTGAGGCATTATAAAGCATTTGAAAACCAAAACTGTTCATATTTTCACCTGGTACACCAAGTCAGTTCACACAAAGGTTATGAAAGTTAACTAAAACTAAAACTATGTGTGGAAAAAAAAAAATCTAAGTTATCTAAATTAAAAATAAAAACTAGAATTTAGAAAAAAACCCAAAACTGACTGAGACGATAATGTATTTACAAAATCAAATAAATAAAATAAAAATATATAGGAAGTGTCTTTAGTTTTAGTCAATGTGGTCAGCTTTGGCAACATAAACTGTTGGGGTGTGTTGGGGGCTAAATGAGTGGTTTCCCAGCATGCCCTGAGACAATGTGTTTAACGCCATAAGCCAAAGGAAACTGTGTTTCATTCACATCACCTATTACAGAGATTAATGTCCATGCATTTCACTATGGTCGTAATGGTTAGGGTTAATGTTACTGTAAAAGACATGTTGCACTATGAGTTAAGTTGTGCACACAGTTAGTGACGTCCTGCCTGTGTAGATATCAAAAAGTTAAGTGAGAAGGTTTACCACAGGTAAATAAAGAGCACTTCCTGATTCAGAGTTCATTCATCTGCTGCCTTCTTGTTAACAAGAAACCCCAGCTCACTAATATGTTCACTGACACTGGGATGTCTAAATGAACATATGTACTGCCTTCACAAAGTGTTGTCTTTGTATGGTAACACCTCTGAGCTTTCCTAAATCTCGCCCCTGACAAATATCCTCCATTTTACATAAAAAAATAGCTAAAAATAAAGAGTGAAACGTAAAAAAACAACAACCCTAAAGTAAACCTAACACTTTTTTAAACAATAAAACTAAACTGAAACAGGGAAGCTCTAATTGAAACTGAATTAAGAACAAAATAAAAGCAATAGAAACACACAAAAAACACATAATAATTGTGGTTCACACTCACGCACACACACACACACACAGACACACAATTGATATCATATAAACATTTATTCTCTGTACAGTCGTAAGGAATCAATGGGGAATCAATATTTTTTATTACAGATATAAAAATACCTTTGCTGCACCATGATCACTCCACACCCGTACATACAGTAGCAAAAGAACATCGTGTGTGTGTGTGTTGTGAACAGTGTATAAAACAATATGAGCGTGCAACCGTTAACATCTATTAGGTATGAAAAACAAAGTGTCACTCATACAAAAAGACGTACAGTTTGTGGTACATTGGCATATTTTTTTTAATAATATTCTCTACAAAAAAATATCAGTGATAATCTCCTTTTTTATCTCATCTAGGTATCATTAATGACCGTGTGCAAATTTCAGAACTTAAATAACTTCTGTGTTTGAAGTAATCCCGTAGACCTGTGAGGAAACAGATAAAGTCTTTGGAGTGAATCTTTTTTTTAATATATATATATATTTGGCTTCATGTGTAAAAATCAAGTAAGATGACCTGCGGGTACAATGTTGCATCGGCACATTATACAGTATATGTGTTTAAAAAAAAGGCTTTTGATACAGTAAGTGTCCCTTTAGCCAGCTGTTCATGTCACAGAGTCCAGAGAGGCAGCAGCGGGGATCTGATGAAGCAGTATGACACGTGATCTCTCTCTGTGTTCAACACAGTGTTAAAATGTGCAGCAGGTGCAGACGTCCCTCCAACAGGCAGCTTTTGACAGTGTGATTTATCTTGGCTTCAGAAAGTTTATAGTGAAGTAACACTTTTTTTATCAGTTTGATTGGCGGCCACTCTGGCCTTTCCCCTGGCAGTCACAATGTTCCATCCATTCAAAAAGTGAATCCAGTGGACTCTGAAAGTTCCTCGAGCGATTCTCCGCCTGCTCTCACATGCAGATTAACGCTCAGCGCAGAGGCAGGAGTCTTATTTTGTATGACATCAGTTAATCGTTTGAGGTTTAGCGGCCGGCCACGGGTCACTACGTGTTCGTAGGCTGGTAAAGTGAGACAACGTGAGACGAGTTTTTCTGATTGGTTGACCTGAGCCTGATGGTATCCCAGCAGCGGAACAGCATCTCCCTCGCTGTCTGCAGAGGTGGAGGTTAGGACGGCCCCTCAGAGGGCTGCAGCTATAGATGGCTGCGCACTGGAGGACGGACACATAGGACAAAGAGAAAAATAGATCGTCACAGAGAACACACAGGAGGATGAGAAGGGTTGGTATGAGAAAGTACCTTCAAAGGGAAAATGTGCCGCCTATATGTGGACATCTAATCAGTGTTGATGGTAAATGCAGTCTACTGAAGCTATAAATTCCTCAGTGTGTGTTATAATGAATAAGACAGCTGAGTTTGCAGCTGCAGAATGCGTTGCTCTTCCTGCATCAAGCATCTATAGCTGTCATGTAAATTGAAAGTGAAATAGTTGGAGGCGGGAAGAACTACAGGCTAATTCAGCTTGGATTTCTAGCCTTCACCTCTGGGTAGCCTGAGGGAGAACCCTTGTTCTCTTCGCCTGCATTGCAAACTAGCAATGTGACCAGCAGTGAGAATGGCATCCCAAAATATGAGTGCAGAGGCCGATTTGGATGTTTGGAAGTCAGAGGACAGAGCTAAGGACATCTAGTGGAGGCTGCAGCTGCATAATAAGGTATGGCCGGCAGCATGCCGAGGGGGACCCTCCAGGACCTGAGCTGCTCAGAGTAAACACTGACTGGAGGTGCTTTTGCTTAAACTGCCCTCCGATGCCAGCAGACACTGAATCATTCTGCTCCAACAAATTTCCGCATAGGCAGTTTTTGGATGTTGTCACCAACATGGGGAGATCCCGTGTTTGCATCATTTGGACAACACACAGGTGTGCTGGACATCTTCTCAGGATCCTGAAGATAAGGTGGAAAATGTCAGAAGCTCATGGATAATGCATCCTGGTTCATGTAGGCTCTGCCGGCCCGGCATGGCTTCGCAAGCAGGGGAACTTCTAGGTCCATGTAGTGCACTCTATTGCTTCAGTTGAGTACATCTACCATCAACACCATCCACATAAAGCCTTTTTAACTATCAGTTAGACTAGTTTTCCCTTTAACCATACTTTGTGTACACTGATACATATAAACACATTAAAGGAAACACAGATGTACACAACTTACCGTTTAAATTTCGGCCACTTGCAGTAAAGGTGTCCACTGAGAAGTTGCAGCAATCCTTCAGAGACACTGACAAAATAATAAAACACTAACACATTTGATGCACTCTATATTAAACATGTAGGAAACAGGGTTGTCTTATATTTCTACACTTACATGTTGACCTTTGCCACCACTGGCAAAGATGTAGTCGGGACCCTGTGGGTCAGTGGTGGTCTGTTGGTACTGACATCCTGTTCATGGTGTGGACAAAGTCTGAACTGAGACCATTAGAGCCCAGCGTTTGAACACTGATGTGCACTGGGACACTGAGATCAACATTCTCCAGAATACACTGCACAAAGAGAGACAAAGTATATGGTGTATGAATGGCTGGCTGTTACATTTGAGTAAGTTTAACTTTAGAACTGGTAACAGGACACAATAATACCTTGGTGCACGCAGAGCTCATGACAGATTTGTGGAAGTCCCCATTTACAAACACCTGAGGGGTGAAAGGAAACAATAACTACAAGAACAAACAAATAATGATGTCCGAGTGTGAGTCTGCCTGCTGCTGTAGTTAGCTATGCCTACCCTGTATCCATACACAAATGTGCCGTTACTGCAGCCCAGCTCGTCGAGTGGCGGCCTCTCCCAGCCGATCATGAGGCTGCTCTGGCCCACTGTCTTGATGACCTCAACAGAGCGAACCTCAGCTGGAGCTTCTGGAGGTGATCAGACAAAGAAAGATCAAGCACAGTGACCTATCTTGTTTGTACAATGCAATGCTGTAAACACAGGGTACAATACAGCCTCAATACAACCAAATATATATGTATTTCATCGTTGAATGGCAGGTTACTTTTACAGTTTACCTTTTACCTTTCAAATTCTACCACAATAAAGTAATATCAGAGGACTCACATTGCAGCACTATAAAAGCAAAAAGTAATATTCTATAATCTTAAACTGCAATATTATGCAACGATGCTGCAACATGTTCCTGTGCAAAGTTTGAGCAAAGCTGTTTTATTGTCAAATCAAAAAAGGCTTTTTAACTTCTTTGAAGTTCTTCGACCAACACCAAACAGTGGTGTGTAAATAATCTCAAATAGTGAATATGTGTATTACCTGGTTTGGGTCTTGCTGTCGTGGTCTTTTCTAGAGCAGCAGTGAACTTTCTGGCAGACTTGTTGGATCTCTCAGGAGAGCAACGAGCAAGTGGAGAGCAGGATGCAGCAAACACAGGTTCATGGTATGCAGCGGCAGCACCATTCGTTTTCAATACCATGTTGAAATGTTTGGACACGGGGGCAGTTGATATACTGGGGGCAGTTGTGACTGAGGCAGTGGTTTTTGGATTAGTGTCAAAGCGTATTAACTCATCAGAGTCGCAGACTGTGGTCCTCAGAGCTAAAGGAGCAGAAGCTGTGTGTTTAGCATCAAATGTGTCAGGGACAGCAGTGATTTTCTGTGCCAGTTTGGGGGATGTTGTTATATTAGTGCAACAAGGTGCCATAGTGGCAGAAGCAGAGTTAGAAGACCCAGGAGGAGCAGGCGTAGATTTAGATGTGTCTGTGTTAAAGTGATGGTTAGTAAACATGCTGGGACTGAATGTAACGTTAGCAGATCGAGAGGCGACTGCATTATAAAGTGTTGCTGACTTATTTGCCGGAGTGTGCTTAGCTCGGCTTGCAGCAGCAGTGACTGGGAGAGAGTTGGTATGTGGTATATTAGAACTGAGGCACTGCTGCTTTGTCTGACAGGCTGGTCTCAGGTCTGCAGGAGCTGAAAATGAGAGACATTTCCTGGGCTGCTGTCCTCTTCCTCTGCTCACTGGAGTCTGGAAATGAAGGGAAACACATGTATAAGACATTTGGCTCGTTGTAGTTTTGTGTGTATAAACCTTTATGTCAGGTGAGACTTACATCGGAGCAGTGTTATCTTCCCTTACACTTCAACACTAACCTGCTTCTGTGTAATGTCGAATGCTCAGAAAGCTTCAGCGTACCTGAAAGCTGCTCATTAGAGTCTTCTGCAGTTGCTCATGTAGGTTAAGGATCTTCTCAGGACTACTCATCCTCCTGCTTGGACTGACACGTGCGCCGTAGCAGGGAGGAGTCGGACTCGGTGAGGATCTAGTCGAAGCGGTCAGCTCTGGGGAGGACTTTTCGTTTGTATCTGGGTGATGAAATCTAAATTCGTCTGATCCACTGGCAGAGGCAGAGAGCTGTGGTTGGATTAAAAAATGGCATGTTGTAGTGTTTCACAATACTTCAAAATTAAGTACAACAATAAGTACACACAGACAAAGGTGTTTTAATCTAACTGACTAGATTGACACATTTTCAAGTCTGTCATTTTAATGTTTTCATAGACATCTGATCGCTGTTTTTAGAATAGTGTGGGGAACTTTTGTCTTCCCCTTTTGCAGTGAGTTATTACACAAACACTGTTGATGTGTGCTTATGACCTACACCTGCAGGTGAGCTCCATCTCCCCCACTCCCCAGGAATGCTGAGATTTTTTTTTTTACTTTAATCCTTTCTCTGAACGCAGAGTTTCTTTTGTTATCTGGAGCATCCACTCCTGAAACTGGATGCTTCTTAGGTTTTAAACATGAAGATGCTTTGTAGCATATGTTTTTATTAATTCAGGCACGGTAGCACAAAAAAAAAAATATACTACAGAAGCCGGGAAATGCTGCCTTTCTTGCTTATTTAAGATAATTATGTCATATAATTACTGCAGTAATGTTTTTTTCCCTCCTTTAAAATGCTACATCTACAAATATTAGGCCTCAGGCTGCGACCAAAACGACATAATATGCCCCACAGACATTTTTATCTTTTCGGGTGCACAAAGCTGTAATTTGTTGGTTGGAGACGTGACCATGGAAACCTGTGCCAGCCTCAGCTCTCTCATTGTGTATCTCACAGGCATCTTTGTCACCAGATAATGCTTAAATTACTAGAATAGGTAGCAACTAGTCTGACAGTCACAGCTGACAAAAAACTTCAAGGTGAAACGAGGGAAAGGAAGACAATATGATATGCTAGTCAGGTCAAAGACGGATGTCACGTTTGGGAGGCTGATAATATGACAGATATATGATAAGATAATGATGGGGGTGATGACATTGACATATGAAAGATGAAAAGAAACATGAGCAGGACAGAAAATTGGACTTGGTCCAAGTAGGTAGACAAACAAAGGACTGGATTCCTCAAGACCTGTTCCTGTTCAATGTTAGGCCAATGTTAGGCGGTGCAACAAAGTGTCCAGTGTTTGCATACTTCACCGGAAATAGCATCCAATTCATGTGCTACTGGTTTCATACTGAGGTTTCGGACATAGTAGAACAGTGACCTGGTGGTGGGTCTTGGTCCAAAAAGTGGGTTGCGGGACCGTTCTGAATGGTTTGTAAACACACTTTATTTTTAAGTGCAGTGAATTTTTGGCGCAGAGCTTTTATTTTGAAGTGCTTCCTGCTGTAGAGTGAGTGACTAATGGACAGCTACTGGACAGAGAGAGCAAACTAAATCCATGACATGACCAAACGCAAGTACGACACCAAATGTATTAAACTATGTGGACCTTGAACAATGACTAGGGAGAAATCTGGACCCTCTAACTGGACTAGTTGAGAACTACTGTACTAGAAAATCTCACATACTGTTTTAGTGTTCTAAATGGTATGTTAGTATGAATCTTAGACACAGCCTCAGTTATTTGAAGGAAAACAGAATGAATACAAAAGTATTTTTTACTCTCTCACCTGAGCTGTACTGGTGATTGAAGTCTCTTTCAGGGCTGGAACAACAGGTGATGGTGTCGCTTGGACACGGTCAGGCTCTTGCACTGGTGAGGTTGGCACAGGTGACGTGGCATTTTTCTTTAGTGTTCCTGTTAGTGCAGGTGTGGCTATCTGAAGATGTGTGGTGGATTCAGTGATGACTAATGGTGTGTGTTTTTCACTTTTTAGTTCTCTACATTTCACTCCAGATGCAGGCGTGAATCCATTTTGGAGCTGCTGATTTGCAGGTGGGGATATAGTCGATAACATGCAGGTCTGATCAGGTGTGAATCCACCAGCGTGGTCTTGAAATTTGGAAATAAATTCTGACGTAAACCCTGTGGTGTGATCTTGGGTCTTCACGTTGCTGCCTGGTGCAAATGCTGCAGTGTAGTCCTGCAGAGCAACGTCACTGAGCACCTGCTCAACCTGCTGTGTCAGTGTGGACTCAGCACAGCCTCGTCTGTGCATGGCCTTCATCATCTGAACCAGTAAGCTGTTCCTCTCCTGACACTTCAGCACCAGGCAGGACAGCTTAGCCTGTGATTGGACAAAACACCTGCCAGTCAAACTCAAATGCTCAGAAGTGTTTTAATATGACAGTAAAGAAAGCTGTAAGTGTCTTTCCTCACCTTTAAAGGAGCTATATCCAAATCCGTCTGGCTCCTCTGTTTTAGGAGTGCATCATACTACAGTACAAACAAATGTAAAAACAAATGAACAGTACCGTTTACAAGACACAAATAAAAACTCATCAGCTCATGTCATACAACACACTTCTTTCTGTCATGGACTGCAAAGCCACAACTGAGTGGTTACCCACCTTGGCTCTGATGTCGTCGTAACGTGTCCTGAGTGACACGAGAGCAGCGCTCAGATCATCCTTGCTGCCCTGCCCTCGTTTTAGAGCAATGTACTCTGAGTTTAGCTCCTCTAGAGCTACAGTCTGTGGGGTTTTGCACACACATCAACACACACACACAGGAACAGATATGTGATGAGAGCTCTCATGGTCAAATGATCATCAAAAGTCAAACAACTGAAGCACTGTGTTATGCTCAAGACATGCAATTTAGTCACACGTGAAGTAATAAATGTAAATGTAACAATCTGTTCTGTCTGTACTACAGTGGAAGTGTTATATGTTTAAGCTTCAGATGAAGCATCAACACTTCCATGGAAATCATGTCCTTTTGGGTTGATTTTGAAGACAAAATTTAGGTTTCCGGAGACATATTTTGCATTTATTGCAAATTGTAACGGTGTCTGTGTGACGAGTTTGACAGTTTGTTTAGATCCAGGAATCAAATGTACAACAGTTCCATTTACAAGCACTTGGAGCTGATTTATGTTACATAACAAATGAAAAACAAAGATATTATTACCTTAGCTTTGAGCTGAGCTGTAAGGATGTTGTATTGCTCCTCTATTTGTGCCTTCAGTGACAAAGCATCAGTCTTCTCCCTGACCAGGCCTGTCAATTTGCTCTGTAGCTCCTTCACCTGCGGCAGACACAAACACCAGTTGGGTCTAACAGATGGCAGATAAACAACGTATTTGTTTGGAAAAAAAACCAAACACGGATAGACCAAACCACGGATCATATTTAGGCTACTACCCCTATGTATTTGGTGAAATACCTGGGTTATGAGGCTCTCATTTTCCTTTCCGGTTTCCTCCATCTGATTGGTGACATCTGTCAACCTTGCCACCTGGTCAGCTGCTTGTGCTGCCTTCTTCTCTGCCTCCTCCCTCCTGTCTTCTGACTCACACAGCTCACTGTGCAGCCTTTTGGTCTGAACACACCATAAACATAAACATGAACATATTAAGTTAGTGAAAGGATAATAAAAATGCAATGCACATACAATACAATAAAAAATCTAAATTCCAAAGCCAGTAGGGCCTCTGTACAGTATTAGCAGGGTGAAGGTTATAATAACAAAATCATAATAATAGGACATAATAGGACAAAAAAATCTCCAACACAAGCTCTACTGAGCCAGTAAGTGAGCCTTTAGTTGGGAATGTTTTGTCCGACTACATTATTTAGTTTAATTAAAGAGAATGTTCAAAGTAAATATGAACTTCTATCACAAAAAAAACAAACAACAAACAATAAAAACCCACCTTTTCAGTCAGGCTTTTGATCAAGAATGATTAAAAGATAGTATTTACATTATTTTATCCACTTATTTTATTGTATTTATGTACGTAAAATTTTATTATATTTTATTATATTTGAGCTATTTTATTATTATTATTATTATTATTATCATAGCCTTGTAATATTTTTTATTCTATTTTATTGTTTGATTTTTATTCTTGTTTTGTCTTTTAATCTGTTTTACCTAGTTTTTAATCTAGCTTTTATCAACATTTTATTATCGTTATTATGGTTGCTGTTGTTGTCATTTAAATGTATTTTATTGTATTTTACTGTCATCATTTTTATTCTTGTATTGTCTCTTTAATTTTACCTAGTGGTTTAATCTAGTTTTTATTTCACTCCATTTTACCTCTATTACTGTTGTTACAGCTTTTAAAACTATCTTATTATGTTTTCATCATTTTTATAGTCTCCCGTGCATCTGTCTCAAATCGTTCAATTGTTATTGTCTTTCTCGTTTTTACGGTCCAATTATCTGCTTGTCAGTCATCTGTGTCTTCTCTTGTCTTTGAATTGCACTACCCTGCATAGAGTGTATAAAGCGTGACATTAAAGGTTTATGTTGACGTGTAAACTCACATCTACGTGGCTCTTGTCCAGATCGTCTCGTGACCTCTTCAGTTCTGCTCCCAAACCCTCAATTTCCTTCATCAGATCCCTTTGCTCCTGTTATCCATCAAAACCATGTTGAATAAGTACATAATAATCAGACATAATCATACACAATGAATCATAATGTTTAAAGGTTATTAACATGACCCTAATATAATGCACAAAGGCATTTATCACACTACTCTTAATACCTGTACAGAGTTCCCCCTGTGGTCATGACTCTCAGTCTTCTTTGTGGTAACGGTGATGCTCTGAGTCCCTCCCTCTGTTTGTGTTTGGCTGGATAGAGCAGCTTGGAGGCTGTTTCTTTCCTCTCGAAGGCCCTGAAGTAATACCTTTATCTGCTTTTCTTCCTGTTTCAAACAACTGATTGAGTGTTCAATTCTTTCTTTATCTTCTCTCAAACTGCTGACTGCCTTTACTAACTTCTCGCTGTCTTCTTGTGAAGTGTAAGATGATTGTTCCTCTTCTCTCCGTTCCTTCAGACACTTAAGGGAATCGGCTAGTTCATCTCTCTCCTGTTTCAAATAGAGCACCGCCTGGCTTAACTGCTCACTCTCTGTCTGTAAACTTTGTAGCGACTGCATGATTTGATCTCTCTCCTCTTTCCCACTTGAGAGGAATTCTAACAGTTTTTCTTTTTCTCTGTGGAGACCAGATAAAGACTCCTTCTCCTCTTTCAGGCCACTCACGGACCTTATAATCTGATCTCTCTCATCCTTCAGCCCACAGACTGTCCTGGTAAGCTGCTCTCTCTCTTGTTTGAGACCAGCCAGAGATTGGGAGATGCTGTCTTTCTCCTCCTTCAGTCCCCAAACTGTCCGAGTTAACTGCTGTTTCACTTCTGTCTGTGTTTGGACTGACAGAGCTACTTCTCTCTGCTGCTCTCGGAGAGTATTTATGCAGCCTGACAGTTCTTCTTGTTCTGTTTTGAGGCTCTGGACCGACTTGGTCAGCTGGCCAACTTGATCGGTCAGTGAACTAACATGTTGACTATTTTGCAGGCTGTTCTGCAACACATCATAGTGGTTATTATGTTGAGAACGAGGTGCTGAGGCTTCTGTCAAATTGTCTTGTTGTTGGCTGTACATCAACTGTGAGTCTTCGCCTTTTAGCACGCTGTCCACCAAACTGTCCACACACTCTTCGAGGTTTTGTTGAAAACCTCCTGATGGTGCAGCTGTATATTCACTGTGCAGTTGAGATCCACACAGTTCCCTGTCAGCCTGCGATTGCTCCACACGCTGCTCACTCTCCATTAACCTTTGTTGCAGCTCCATGATGGTATTGAGATCGTCCTCTGTCTTCTTGTTGAGTTCTGTAATCAGACACTCTTGTTCTTGGTGTTCCTGCTCCAGTCTGACTCTGTCCACCTCCAGCTTGGACATGTGTTCCCTCAGCTGTGTTTCCTCCCTCTTGGTTTCCTCTTCTCTGAGCTCAATATGAGCCAGGAGCTCCTGGATCCGGTCCGCCAATGCCCGGTTCTCCTGATTCAAGGCCTGGACAAGATCATCCTGTGTGAGGGCGAGAATGGTATTATGCATTATATGCTAATCTGAGTATACATAAAGGCAGAATTTGATCAGTGTGTAATTGAAAGTTTGTAATTTCATCTGTACTGCAACCTCCGTGACATACCTTTTCTGTTGAAGACCCCTGCTCGGCCTCTTCCTCTTTCCTGAGCTGCGATTTCAGTCGAGTATTCTCTTGAGCCATCACCTGCAGCTGCTCCTGCGTGCGCTCCAGGGCGACCCGCAGGCGGTCGCATTGTTCTTGAAGTGCTTCGAGATCCTCCCCTAACCCCAGGCTCCTGCAGGCTTCCCGCAGGGCATCAGATTCTGCACTAGGGGTTTCCTCCAGGTTCAGGATCCCTCTGGAGCACCAGGTCCCCAGCTTAAACTCATCTAGTGTCTCTGTAGTCAAGGAGAGTGAGTGGAATTGGGGGGTGGTCTTGGAGCCGAGGTGGCGAGAGATTTCAGGTGAAGTTTCTAGTTTGGCAGATGAGGGATGATCCTGTGTGTTGTTCTGCATACTCTCTGCTGGCGCCTGGTGGTGAACAGGTGGAACTGCCGATGACTGAGGCTGGTCTGTTCCCTCATCTGATGTTCGATGTGCCTACACAGAGATCACAGTTATCATTTATGTAAAAGTGAAACTAACACACCACTCAATAATATAACATAATCCAAATTCTTGTCTCAGTCAGCTATAGTGACATACTGATATTTAGATACACCTGTGTAAGCATTTACAAGAGCGAAGGTGGTTATGTAGTACTCTAAATTCTCGCAACGGAGCTCTCACTTTTCAAGAGCTGTAATACGGTCTCATGAAATAACAGGAAGGAATTTACAGCATTAAGCCAATAATAACAGTGGATTGAATATTTATTGATCCCTTTGTTGTTTTTTTAACTAACTGGATTTGGCCTGTCTAACGTGTAAAATCTAGGGGCAGGAATTTGTCACCTTTCAAACGTGTGTAAGCCACTGATTTTTTTAAGGAGCATTTGGTTTGGTCTTAAGAACCCATAAATCCATTTTAGAAATTAATAAAGTTATTCAACAGGGACTTTGCTTAGATCCTGTGGCGCTCTTGCTTTAAATCACATGTGGAACGACTGGCACAAAATCTGACAATAATCAAGTACAAATTCACAATAGCTCCGTTCATGTTGCCCGTTTTTGCCAATTGGCATCAACAGTTAATCAGCTATCGTTTGGCTCATGACCAATCTTTCCACAAAACTGTGTGCAAATCACACACATACACACCTAACTAGCATGAACACAAAGACACCTTCCCACAGCCGACCAACCACCTAACAGAGCGAGCTATAGAGCTGTCAGTCGCAGCCTTAAATGTTTGTTTAATATCTTAATAGAGCAAGTTTTTCTCTGGAGAACAGGAAGCCCACTGTGCAGTCAACCATCTTGCCTGTTATTGACTTGTGCTTGTGAGGTATCCGGTACTCTCACGCTGCTCGTTTCGCTTTGAAACAGCTTTATGCCGTTTACCTCTGTGCCCTGCGTTTCATTACAGGAGATAAATATTGCACTAATCACTGTGCGCTGTGTAAAAGTAGGCTGGTCCTCACTAACAATGAGAGGAGAGCTACTATCATTTATGTTTGTAAATGTCTCCTACTAAAGCTGCCTCAGTATATCACGTCCCCTCTCGAATTCTCAATCAGATGAAGACAAGGACTGGATTAACTCTTTGAGATCAGGTCTCAATGAGATTAAGTAAAGGTTATATTAATAATCATCAATCATTTTTTACGCACCTCTCTAGGACTCGCCGCTGAGGAATGTCCAATGGCAGTGATGTATGAGAGAGTGTTGGTCCCAGGACTCGGGCATGTGGATGACTGACTGGCGGCTGCATCTGTAAGGATCTGCTGGAGTCTGTGGTTCTCCTCTCTCTGCTCTTCCACCTCCCCCATCAAGGAGCTTTCAGACAGCTTCAATTGGTGCACCTCCGCCTTCATCTCCTCCACTTTGCAGCCCAGGACATGGCTGTTCTCCTGGGCCTCCTGGAGCTGATCCATCAGGCCCCTCCGCTCTGTCACCCAATCCTCCTCTCTCTCCAGGAGCACCCTGAGATCCTCCTGCAGGCTCAGGATGAAGCCTTGCAGCCTGGCTTCATTTGAGTTCATGTCTTTGACTCTTCCTCTTTGTATTTCTTTCCCTGCGTCTTGTCCACCTTCTCTGTCTGTTCCCACACTTGGCTGCCATTGCCTCCTCCTCTCCTCCTTTCTTTCTTCCTCTCCTTCCCCCTCTCCTCTCGTGGGAGGCAGCCTCTCTTGTTCTTCCCAGTGTGTTACAGTTGCAGCAGTGATTCTGACTGCACCGATGGTTGCCATGCCAGTGGCGGCACTCACAGTCATGTCCAGCAGCTGCTTTTCTAAGGCATAGATCCTGTTCTGTAGGCTCTGCTCTCTGTCCCGGGCCAGGCTGAGCTTATGTTGGAGTTGGGCTTTAAAGTTGTCAAAGTACTGGGACTGGCGACTCATCTCATCCTCTTTGGCCTTCAGCTGCCTCTGACAGCGCTGCAGTCGGTCCCTCCAAACCTGCTCCCCTTGCTCCTTCTCCTTGGTCTGTGCAGGAGGAAAGATGGAGACAAAGAGAAAATATTTAAGAGAGAGTAAAGTCTGGAACACCAACTCCCGAGTTATCCTTGTAATCCCAAGTTTGAATGTAACCTGACCTTTGTAGCATTGCTTGTAATTTTACACATCTAGAACAGTCTTCATGTTTACAGTTTGTACATCAATGCCTATTGATGCATTTAGAGATCCCAAGCACTCACCATGGTCCTGACCTCCTCCCTGAGCATGTGGAGTCTCTGGTCCAGCCTCTGTGAGTGTTGCATGCTGGGAAGGTGGGAGGACGAGGCTAGCTGAGACAGCTGCTGCAGCAGGCTCCTCTCTGACCTCTCTAACTGTCTGATCCTAACGCCACACCACAGACAAGCTCACATTACATCATATCAGCTTCACACATATTTGCACATTGACATAGAGGTTTGCAGCTTTAATATCAATAATAAATTAATAATTTCCTGTTTTAATTTGATCTAAAAACCAAACTTGGTTCAGTTTTACCTCCCTGTGCAAGAAAAGATGAAAATCTCCTACAGCGAGTAATTCCAGGGGAGATGTTAGCAGCAGTGTGCTCGTATGCAAGTGTGCAGTGCAGTCAGGTGTGTGTGATACGTGATATCACCTTGGCCAAAAGTGAGTATATAGTGGCAGGTGTGTGCGTCTGTGTGTGTCACTGGATCCCCTCTCCCCTAGTCACTCACCTGTTCCTCAGGTAGCTGTCAGGCCGGAGGACTGAACGGGCACTCTGCTCCATGTCAGCTCCCACTGAGTCTGTTACCATGGTAACAGCACTGCTTCCGGTACCCTTCGTTACAGATGAGGTCATGCGATCCTCCATTGGTTAGCCTGTGCCCACTTTACCTGTGGCAGGAACCGATGGTGTCAGACTTACTTAATAATGAAAGGGAAAGTGTTTCACATCTCTGTGGTGCTTGTTTTTTTTTTCTTATCCACACATCTGTCATAAACACACAGACGTAGGCAGAGATAAACAAAAACATAGAAGAGATACACCCACATAAAATACAGTCATCTATTATTCACCATCTCAACAGCTTGGTGGCAAGTTGTCGTGTACAGGCAGATCTATCTCTCAGGTTACCCCACCTCCTAATCAACATGTCCCCTTCTGCACCTTTTACCACATCTTAGAATACCAAAAACTTAAAGGATAGGTTCACATCTATACTCATGTGCCCGTGCATTGAAACTGTTTTGGCCGCTGTAATCATTGCCCCTGTTCATACTGCCCACTAAAAGGTATGGGTACCTACACTGGAAGTTCCCAGTACACCTCTTTTCAGGAATGGGTCACACAGTTGGCAAAAGTGGCATCATCCAAACAAATTTATTTAAGCTCTAAGGAAAGGACTGAGTAGTATGTAGCATGTTGGAGAGACTACTTGGAATACTTTGTTGATAAATAACAGTTCAAAACACATACACAGCACACATATGCACTCTTAATGTAACTGAGAATTAATTTTTTGCTTGTAAATTAGATTAAATTGTGGTGCTTATTAATGTAGAAATAATCCACTGGGTTTGTGTGATATAAAAAAATATATTTTCAATTGTCTGTTATTATTTTTATTATTTCATTTTATTTAGAAGTCATTTGATTTGTCGACAAAAATGTCACAATGTCTATATAAAAAAATAAAATAAAATACTAATTACAAAAAAACACTACTATTTTAAAGGAGCATTTTACCCACAAGGGGACCCTTTGTTTGTCAGTTACTCATGATGTACCAGCTTGAATTCATGAGGAAAACAAACATATTTATTTATTGATTGACTGAGGTCCACAATTAGTGTAATCTGAGTCTATTACATCCAGTCGTATGTTCAGTACTTCCTCAACACATGGATTTTTGTTAAAACCTTACTGTTTTTCAGTGAAAAATTTTCAGTGAAAATACATGTATTCGGTTACTGAGCATCAACCGTATAAATGATACTTGGATTATCCTGCATGAGCTGTGTGAGTTTGTTAACAGATGCTTTGATAGTACTGCAGTTTTGCTGTTAAACGCAGTCCCCATTCAATCAGTAAATGTTTGCAGTTTTTGTGGAGGAATGCAAGAAAACAGTCTTCTTCACAAATTCAAAATACCAAAGCATGACGGACTGATTCACAAATGGTCATTCAGTCGGTATTCCTTTAAGAAAGTCATAAAAAAATGTGAACCTGTCCTTTAAGCTCAACGTAATAAGTAATTCAACAGGCTAGTTTGGCTAATGCATAACTATAGTCTGTAAGGCAAGACTACATGAGTCAATGGATAACTGCTTCACATATGTATAATCAGAAAACCATTACTCTTGCAGATTTTGTATTCTTGTACTCTAGCAGTAAAACTTACACAACCTAAAATCAGCTGTTGTAGTGGTGAATGTACAATGGAGTCAATTATCAAAGGTAAAATTAAATAGTAACCTGGTTTTTGCGTTCCACTGATTGTAGTTTCATCTTCTCCATGCAGCGACGAGCTTCCAGTGAATTCAGCTTCTGCTCTGCGAACTTAGTTGCGCTGTTGTTTCCTTAGAAACGCCACAGACGTTGGACTTTGCCAGAATCCTCCACATCCAGTTGGCACTCAGTTTGTTCACCCCCACACTCAGCACTGTGCTTTCACCCTTCTTCTTCTTCTTCTTCTCCTCCCTCCATCTCTCCTATTCTATTGTCCGACTGGGAATTCTTTCAACTGAGGCTGTGGCTCGTCTCCCTTTAATAAATCCTCTGATTCAGAGTTTTCTCTCAGTAAATCCATGTGTTTGCTTCTCACAGAGGAGTTTTTTACGTTCCAGGTCCAAGAACCACTATAGTAAATGTTATTCATAAATAAATCTCACTTTAATCTCATGTATATCTGGTTACTTATAGTTACACAAATATGTTTGCATTCCAGGTAAGGGTCAAAAGTGCACATTTATCAAAAAAGGCCATGGGGTTTTCGTGAGCGGTCTACAAATGCATAAAAAACAATTAGGTTTTGTTTTGTCCTCGCTTGCCTCCACAGCACCTTAACACCTAAGAGAAAGAAAACACTTTTTAATTATTTCCTTGTTATTATTGTTGTCACTGTAACTGTGTTAGAAACTGTTATGATACAGTGAATAAAGGTGCTACCTGATGTGGGTCCACAGTCACTTTCATTAAGGCCAAAGAATAAATGCTAAAGAGAAAAACAAAAAGAGGAACAAAAACTAAAGGAACACAAGGAGTTTAAATAACAGGTGAAAAGGAGAGAGAAGAAAAGAGTGTCAAGAAGTTAATAAAATAACACACAGCATCAGTACAGCAGATGTTAAGTCCTTCAAGTTCTTTCTTGCTTATCTTTGTCTTGTCACGCTAAAGCTAACACAACAAAAAGAAACACAAAGTGTGAGTATGTACCTTTTCCTCTATTTCCTTTATTTGTCTCTTTTGCAAGTCAAGCCTGTCCTCCAGCTCTCTAATCCTCTGCAAGGCAAAGACAGACGTGGTTAGCTCGTCAAAATATCTCGGCCAGATCTCATCAAATCTAACAAAAGAAACAGTTTATAAACAGTTAATAAGACCGTGATCCAACTATTCCTGTATATGCTCCAAATACTCTGCCTCTTTCCCATCATGCCTTCTGTCTCCATGGTAGCTGTGTTGGGTAAGACGGAGCTGCCATGGCAACCAAAGGCCAGATTTAAAAGTGATCAGTGGAAATGACTATATCTTTGGGCCTTATATTAAAACCAGATCAGATCATTCACTGACTCTGGAATGACATGAGTATTCACAGAATATTTAATCTAGTTACAGTATCTATAATTGTATTCAGGATTAAAAAGGAGGCAAAAACACGAGGAAAGACACAAATTATAAAACTAAAATACCAGCTCTTTCATTTAATATCTTCCAAATGTATCTTTGGTGGAGCTAAATGCTTCAAGCAAACCCAGCTCAGTGATTAATAAGGTAATAAAAACAAGCTGTTAAAATTATTGTTACTGGACCACTGAGTCAGCCATGAGAATGAGTAAGTGTGTAAACTGAAGCCAACTGTGGGGAGGAGAAACAGTTTTTCTGGATTTTTAGATCTATCTATAAACAATCAGCAGTTTCCATAAATGTATTTACTTTGTTAGTATATTTCATGAGTAGTTGATTAGAATGTGTTTTAAAAGTCCTGTATATAACTCTAGAGAGAGACAGTTGATTGTGGAGTTTCATTCATGGTCATCAAACACTGAACCATAGACCCAAAGTGTCGGTATTTGACAACCTGGATATGACACTCATACCCCTTTTTTTTGGTGTGGGCCGCAGCCCAGCACAGCAGGGATTTGCATTTCCATTACAACAGGGCTACATCATGAAGGTGTGTCTTAGGGCGCATTCACACTAGGGATGCACCAACCCGAAATCTGGATCGAATATCAACCCTGATATCATCAAAATAGATGGATCGGGTATCGGATAATGCAACCTATACCTGTGGCGATCCTTTCCCTTTAAATCTATTGCGACGCGAGCTACATCATACGTCATGGAGCAAATGACAGAATCTGCTATGTGGAGGTATTTCACACTATTTCAACTGCTGTTGCACAATTGTTTATTTTTGTTAAAAATAAATAGTTCATCATTGCATTAATCTGTTTCATCTTGTTTCATTTTATCTTAGGAAAGAAGTGTTTAGTCATTAATGCCTGATGCCCCTAGTCTTTTCTGTTCTACATGTAAAGGTATATAGCTTTTTAGGTCAACCATGGTATCGGATCGGTATTGGGTATCAGCCACAACATTGGGATCGGTATCAACACTGAAAATCCGGATTGGTGCATCTCTAATTCACACCAGTCTGGGGGACTTGGTTCATTTGGGCGGGAATGCCGAAAAAATTCACACCTTCATTTGATTCAGTTCACTTTAACACTGCACTTTTTAAAGTCAACCAAACCGCCTGGACAACGTCACGCAGTTACAACAGCTGCTCGTTTGTGGGCGGTATTGCCCGAAAGGACCACTGACCATGAAGAAACAGAGCATGAGGAAGAAAAAACCCGGCTCATCGATTGGCCAGGACAGAAAACGGAAATCCATCCCCTTAAACCGGCTTGGTCACCACAAAAACAATGGAGCAACACCAAATTTATCAATAAGCGCCTGCACCTCCTCACTACTCCATGTCTGCCCACGAGATGTTTTCCAACTTTTTCTTTTTTTACCTATGCTTCTTCTGGTTTGCGCTGTTGGCTTTGTTTTTTTTTCTTCCAAAATGCGCTGCGCTCTACGTCACTTCCTCTCTTTGGTTCGCTGGATAGTCCTTTTGCATCCCACCGTAAGCGAACCGCGCCAGGGTTCACTTGCAAGTGAACCGAGAATCCCAGTTTTCAAGCAGACCAGGGTTCAAGGGTCAACTATGTTTCTCCAGAGTTACAAACAGCACTTTTAGTGTTCTGTGGTTAGAGATTAGGAAGACCATGTTAGTAAGTTACAGCTCAACTGATTCAAATGAAGTTTAGGGTGCAGTGGTTGTTGATGTACTTAATGAATCACATATACTGTACGAGCCATGGGTGTAAAACTAATGTGAGGGCTGCAGAGTGGAGGGATACTGAAGAAGTGGGGGAGGTTATTCAGATCACAATGAAATACACACACTAGCACACACAGAGTCATTCTGTCTCATCTTTTCACTCTTCCACTTCTACATCTGGACTTACAGATAGGGTTACAGGTTGCACACACAGGGATACTGCATCTTTTTCATAGCACCAGAGGTCTGGTGGGGTCAGACGTTTCAGACAGGAACCAGGGGTCAGATTGAGGGAGGGCAGGACTCAGTAACCTGACTGCATTTGTTTTAAGCCTTACCTGCTGGGCCTGCTGTAGGAGCTCCATGCGCTCCTGTAAGATCTGACTGTCAAACTGCCGGCTCTGCCGGAGAATCTGACGCCGCAGCTTGTCCACGGCTAGCCTCAGCTCCTCCCTCTGCCTGTCTGTCAGCGACTCGGCCACCGCCTGGCATGCCGGCTGCTCCTGCTGCAGAGCGCTATACAGCGTGGCCTCCAGCTCCTCGATCCTCTGCACAGCCAGCCATATACACACACACATACAGGTACACACACGCACACGGACGTGCACATGCACATGCAGAAACACACACGCAGGCATGCACAAGCACACACATGGAGGCACGCACACAAACAGATACAAACACACACACATACACACACCACTGTGACCATGGCAGATATGGGGAACACTGTTCCACTTTATATTGGGAGTTATGTAGGCTTGACCTTCACATGGTAACTTCATTATATCAGCAACACAAAGCGTGTTTTTATTCTCTCTGTTCCAGTAATGTTACCATATGAACAACAAGCTTTCACCAACACAATATAACGTGGGACCATAAACACAAACCAACACCAAAACTGACCAAATCAAACGGTTAGAATTTTATGGAAAGTGACCTAAGTGTTAAATTATGTTTTCTGAGAACAGCCTATTCAAATCAGTGGGAGGGGAGAATGTTTTAAGATCATTCATGCTAACAAAATCTAACACTAAAATCTTATTAAACCCATTCTGTCTAATTTTTCTTCAGCTTCAGTTGTTGTCCACATGAACCAAGTACACAGGATATACATAAAGGCATTACATCTTCATATTTTCTACAATTTAAGACTGAATTAGTGAATGGCATAAAGCCAACAAACAAGAAGCCAAATACCTCGGCCAATTCAGTGGCTTCCATCGTTATGAGAATTTAGATTTCAGTGGTAAAAGATGCAGTATCCCGACACAATGCAACAAATTTTACCTTTATGGAGGATGTTGCATTCATGATGTTTAATGGGGTTCCAAATGTTTATGTGTCATGCTGGAATGACAATGGTGCACCCCTGCATTCCTCAATCACTTTATCATGAGCCACTAGTGCTTGTACACAACCTTGGTTAATGTTGTAAATAAAATAAATGAGTGCATGTTGTCTATTTGAGAGGCTTTGGCCAACTTTTGAATAAAGGGATAGGTTCATACTACTCCAGGTTCCGTACCATGTAGGCCTGGTCCAAGGCCTGCTTCCTGTAGTCCAACTCTTCCTCAAGGAATCCCTTCTGCTTACTGAACAGCTCCTGCAACAAGATATGATAATATAAAATGGTATTGGAACAACAGAAAAAAACAAGCAGACAAAAAGCTTGTTTGGTGTATGCAACAGTCAGAAGTCAAGTAAATTTGCATCTTCAACTATGACAGTTTGAAGCTTGTGTGTGTGTGTGTGTAATGGTTAACTGATTTTTCACCTTGTCATTTTCTAAGTCGATCATCTTCTGTGTAAGAGCGGCCTCTGTGCTATCTATCTGCTTCAGCCACTGTACAGGGAGAGAGGGCAAAGTTAATGCATTTTTAGAGGCTAAGATAGCTGTATTATTATCATCTGTGTTTAATTTAACAAAAATGAATCAAATGTAGTGGCTACATTTGGGATACATGAAGTGTTATTGCAGTGTGTGTCCACCATGTGGCAGTAAAAACACAACATGTGTGAGAGGCCTTTCATTCACCTTTTCACACAGTGAGATCACCGTCCCTGCTTGGATCACTGCAACCTGCTCCTCATTTCTGAGATTCTATGAAAACAAAACAGGAGTTATCAGAATTCACAAGAATACCAGATATTAAAAAAAGGTCTTATTTTAATCCAGCAGTGTTGAAACTCACCCCATTATCCCCCAGGATATCAAGCTTCTTCATCAGCTCGGGAATGATTACATCCTGCAGGTCAAAGCCAGCCATCATATTGACTGTGTGTAGTCTTAAGGGACAGTAAATAAAATAGTCTGTGTTTGTGTCAGTGTGTGTTATCACCTTGACTCCCTCCTGGTGGCAGTAGATCTGCAGGGCGCTGCTACTGTTCTCAGGGAATGCAGACATGTGCAGATTGAGGGCAGGAGATCTGCGCTCCCTCTCCTACACAAAGTAAGGAGCATGTTAATATTCATACACACACATATGCCCAAAAAAAAACAAACAAGTCCTACAGTCATGTTACAGTTGATCATATCATTGATGGTGGTGCACTGTGGACAACATACTACATGAGTGTGAAAAGGGAGTGAATGAGGGGTTTACTTACATGACACTGAAAACATGGTCGGGATCTGCCAAAATGAGGGAGGTGGAAACCCATAGATTTAAAAGGGAAATCAAACCAAACCAGTAGGGAAGATTGAAAACACATGCTTAAACTCAAAACTGAAAATGTGATCATAAAAAGATGCTGCTCTGCCTATATTGAGACACTCCTGCTTCATAAACAGATGCAGTATCGACTGATATGAGTGATGCTACCTATTTTAAACCTCTAGGTCAGTAACTTTTTCACTGCACATGTCAATTTCTCACATAATATTAAAGAAAAAGTACTTAGCAGGTAACACTACACTGTTTTATCTTTCCTAAACTATACATAAACATAAGCTTTTATCTGTTGGAAAACAAAACATGGGACACACATGCAAAAATGAGAGGAAAAATGAACCAAGATGGGATTGAATATCAAACTTAAATACATTTTTATTCAGTTAAAAATTATATTCATCTGAACACATTAACACAACATTCTTTCATGAATAAAAAAAAATCCAGTTCACTGGAAGGGGAGTGGACACAGCTGCCATGCAAAACAATGGAAACCACAAATGTATACAGAGGGGGACTCAAGTGTGTACAAATGAACAGTCTGTCTGTCTGTCTGTCTGTCAGTCTGTCTGTCTTTCTGGCAAGTCACTTTATGTAGGTCTTGATTAAGGAACTGATGTTGTTGTCGCCTCCTGGTGACAGTTTGGCGTTGGTACAGTCTCTTACTTCCAGTTCAAGCACTCTGAATTCCAGCAGCTCATTCTGATCCCGAGCATCCTGAACCTCGGCCTTGAGCCGTGACTCTGCCTGCTGCGATGCACACACCTGCAGACACACACAAATCTTTGTTAGAATTGTTTAGTGTTGTTTACAAAGCATTATGAATACTCTGAATAATGAATGTCCTCTTATCATATTTTTTTGTTTTGCAGGTAGCCAAGAATCAACTCAAATTAACAACCTAATAAAAACATTAAATGTGCTAAAATTTTATTTTACTTTTATCCACAACTTAAAGCCAACTCATATTACTGGTTGTGCTTTGCTAGCCTGGCATCATATAACCTCATGGATCATGCAGAGGTCGGCACTCTGGCTCAGTTTCCGACCTTTTGGCATCGACTTTATCACAGTTTATGGAAAATTGTCAAATGCTGAAAGCTGGCAATGAATAATCACTTTAATTTTTTCTTTGATCATTATGCTCTACAGAAATAGACAGATTTCCAGAAATCTTAATTTCATACTGCTTCTGGCTGCGCCTTAAGCACTCATAATTATCACCCTTGAACTTACTGAATGACAGATAAACTGAGGGGAGTTGTATGTGGCATGAGAGTAGATTGTGAAAATGGGTGTTTCCAGTGGTTTACAGAGGTGGTGAAATCTGGTGATTAAATCCAGATTGTCACAGTCTTTAGTTTCTTTTGTTTCTCTTGGATTTCTTTACATTGGTTTCTAACATTTAAATTTTATGCTGTATTTTCTGTCAAGCGTATGTAAGGCATTTAGGTTTTAGACTGTATTCTATCGAGGACATGTTCTTGACTACTTGTGTTTACACATTTTTCGCTAAATGAAAAAAAACAAACAAACAAACAAACAAGGTTTCGCAGCAGGACAAAAGATTGTGCAGAAATGTCCATATTCCTTAATATCAGACGCTGAAGTGTCCTTTGGTATCAGTACAGAGAATACACAATACTATGGTATCTTTCAGCTATGGCACTAAAGATCTTAAACAATGCCAAGTTCTAGTTGGCATTCTGCAAGTCTGCAATGATGCAGTATCTTGACACAGCATCTATCTTGCCAATAAAAGTGAGTATAGGCTAATGCAATCTACCTTCTCATGCAGCTCCTGGTTGGTCCTGAGCAAGTACTGCTTCTCCTCCACCCACTTTGAATCCTGCCATAACAACCAAACACAACATCAGCACAAAATGATACTGACAAGAACAGGAAAGGGAGGAAAGCATCCCAGACAACAGGGCGTAATGAACAAAGCTGTCAGAAACACAATCAGCCAAATCAAAACCAACACAGGGACCATGTACTGTATTTCCAAATGACACATGCAGATGTACCATAGACACAAACAGACAGGAGCATAGTGGCAGTGGCACAAGTTTATTGATCCAGAGAAATAAAGACCTCTCCTGAGAAAACAGGCAAAGGAGCTGCATTCACAGTCATCCACAGTTCACAGTAACAGGAGGAACAGAAGGCGATCTGAGATGAAAAATGGCAGAGCAGCAAATCAAATAAACAGAGCTGTGTCAAGCCACAGTGGAACAGGCAACATGCAGAAAATGTGCAGTGACAAAGGAAAAACCTCACAACAAATGAAGAAACTAAGATTGCTGATATGAATTCATCATAATAATTCTAGTGTTCCTCATGAGATTCAGTGTAGGTTATAATTAAGGTGCCAGAAGTTATTTCAATCCATTAGTTTTGAGAAAACAGCCGAGGCGTTTCTCCTAGACATGACAATGTTTGGCTTAGTTCTCAGACTAAGATGTTTTATGATCACTTTTGTACAAATTAAATAAACTAAAATTAATGTAAACTGTATTTTCAAATTCAGAAAAAGCAAAACATTACTGGATTAAGATCTAGTAAAACAACCTATTCATAGCTGACAGGAATCAAATTGGTTCAAGTCTCCTCTCCAGGCTCGACAGCACTGACAGGCCCAATAAGAAACAGAACCAACAAGGAAGGATAGAGGGTGAGGAAGAGCATGCAGGAAGTGACATCACAGGATTCTGCGGCAGACCTGGTCAGCAAAGCGCCAGCCCAGGAGCAGAGCAGCCAGACAGACATGCAGGAGGGCCAGTGAGAGGAGGACCAGTGAGCTCCTGTCACCATCCCTTGTCTTTGTTACCTGCCCCCTCTCTGCCAGGGCCTTCTCCAGGTCCACTATCTTGGCCTGGCAGCTGCTGAGCTCCATCTGCAGCTGTTCACGTGTCTGTGGGAGGGAAGCTCAGCCATCAGGGACTAGCATGAAAATTGGTTTAACAGCAGAAGAAAACTTTACATGGTATTACTGCAAAATATGCATTTCAATAATTTAATAGACTTGTAACTTACAGAATAGTCACTTATGTCCTATGTACACTTTTTTTTGCAAAGTTGTAAAGAAAAACATATGAGGGATCATGGCCAAACAGGGCATAGAGGTTAAAAGTGATACAAACCCTGGCTTCCCTCTCAGCATCCAGAGAGCCCCCCGTCTGCTCTTGAAGAAGGGCATAAGCACGCTGGAGAGCCTGGTACTCTCTGGTCAACTGACGGAAGCGAAGCTCTGACTCTTCACGGGAAATAGTCTTTATCAAATAAAAGTAGAAATTAAAGATATATTAAAAAGAGACATGGTCAAACGCACACACTAACCTTTACCTCTAATTATTTTACTTAGATAGATAGATGGTGTTAGAACCATATAATATAATATAGTTTAAGACTGAGTGTCCATACAGTGTTTATTCCGAGTGCCAGTGTCACTCAAATTATTCCAAGTGAGAAGAGAGCATATGCAGCCGCAAGATGCCGCCTAGAAAAAAGGGCCGCACCCAGTGTCTTTTTAACAGCACTCTAACTTTTTTGTGCAGCCGCTTCAAGTGTGTCTAGAGGGAAATCTCTGAACTCTTCCGAAATACACTGGTGTCATCACTGTGGTCCTTTTCAGGTAACCAATCTATATTAGATAGGGCAGGACTCATCATTCAGGTAACCAAGAAAATGCAGGAGAAGCTTGGCTATGTCTGTCTATCCCGAGTTGTATGATATGTCAGACAGAAACTATCACAGCAAAGACAAAAAAAGCTCATCCGTGGGAGCAGATCGGCCGGACACTGAATGTTGCTAGTGAGTGTTGTAAGCATGTTGCTGTCGATGTAGCTAACAGACTCTTTCAACTTGAACAGAAGATTTTCCTACCTCTTCCAAATCCTCCTCTGGAGTTGCCGGTGTGCGGTCAGTGAGGTCAGTGTTGTAGGAGGTCAGAGAGGAGGTCTCAGAGTCTACCGATTCCTCATCAAATCCAAAATATGTCTCCACAACATGCCTCTGCATGGAGGAAAAGAGAACAACAGAGGATATGCACATTGTTAAATAAAATTAGCAAAGATTATGTTGCCCAATCTAAAGAAAGACCAAAGCCAAAAATCCAACATTCATCCAAATTATATCACACCTGATTTGAGCTTAAATAAGATCTTAAATCCACCAAACATTTCTGCTTTACAGTATGTTTAAAAAAATTTGTACAGTAATAGTTTATTCACTGATTTTTGTCTAAACCAGTTATTGTCATTCTGTTGTTTATCTCAGGCAAAACAATCTGATCATATCAGATCAAATTTCTGCGTGTTTGTTTACTTCTTTCTGATCTTAACTCCATTCCAAACCCCACAGAGTCCTTACCATCATGTTTATATGTCATCTCCTGGCAACCAGAGAAGTAGAGGCAAACTAGGGCACAGAGGCAAATGAAGGACGAGAAGTAGAGGATAAGGAGGATGTACTCCGTCATGTTGCTACTAGATCAAAAACCAAAAACTATAAAGAATCTCCCCCAAATACATCTATCGTATCTTGGACTGCACTAGCTGATTTATACAGACTGTGCAGGCCTTAAGTGACGTCCAAAAAGCCCAAATGCTTTCCGTTGCACTCCCACACAAAATGGAAAAGCAGACAATAAAGCTTCTGGTTACAATGGAATTACTCCTACAGAAAAAAAACAAAAGGCCAACTTCTGGATATTGTCTCCAAGCTCATGCACTCAGCTTCTGAGTTTAAGTCCTAAAAAAGAGCCAAGCCGCTGTGCCCAACCCTGTATCCACCTCACCAAGGTGACAAACTGGTTCCAGCAGGAGAGGTGGGGGAAAATATCTGACATGCATCTATAAACTCCTCCTCCTGGCAACATCATAAACTCTGAAATGTCCCCAGGTGTATTCGTCCAAACATGCACACATAACAGCAATTATTTTTATCTAACACAGTCACCTCATCCAATTAAAATCATTATTATAAGTCAACCTCATCTCTTTCCCCTCTTTATCCACATGTAAGTAAGCTCAAAAAAAGACCAACTCATGTGTACAAATTAAGCTTGCAATTTTTGCACTAAATGTATTCATTCATTCATGTACATTAACACTAAATACACAAAATAATATAAGGCAACAACAGAAACAAACAAATAATTTTCCTCTAGCTGTGGTGGATGGTTTCAGCAGGAGTTGCATGTGTACTCAGCGTAATGCTCCCAGCTGTGAGGGATACTGTCACCATTGTCTCCTGAGCCCAATTAAACACAAACATGCACACAGACACACACACACGCTTAATTAAAAACAGTACTTAAGGATCAGTCAACCACAGATAAGGTAGTTGCTTGGTTATGCACCACTGGATTTTAAAACACTCGTGGACACTCACTTTAGACAGTTTGAGAGGTTTCCTCCTGTTCTTTTTGCTCATCACCAATCGGTCACGTTCCTAAAGACAAACACAGTAGATAACAATGAGAGCCCCACATCTGATATTCAGTCGAGACTCAGTGAGCTGCAAATGCTTCACACAGCTCAGTCAAAACAATAAGTATATTAGATTTCATGCAGCAGTGCCACATTTCGTATTTTTCTACAAATTTCAAGGTCAAATAAGAACGCAATAAAATGGAAAAACTGCACTTATAACACTTATAAGTTTGAGATGAAGTGGTGTAATCATAATAAAGCATATGGGCTGAAGCCAAATGATGTGATGAAAATATGGCACAAAGATGGATGGGAAAGATGAATTAGAAATTTTGTAGAAACATTCTTTTTCTAAGATTATTTTTGCCTTTAATTAAAGGACAGCTGCAGAGAGACAGGAAAGGTTGGGGGGACATGACTTGCAGCAAGCCGCTACAAAAGACTCAGCCTATATGGAGCAGACACGCTACCAGGTGAGCTAGAGGTCACCCTGTAGAAATAGTCTTGAACCAACATTACAATCTACCAAACACACTCTCTGCCCCTTTCTGAAAATATATAACTTATTCCCCTAAACTGAAGGGATCCAAAAGGCAGCGAGAGCAATGATTAAAGCGGGTGCTTTCACAATGTGATGCCTCTGGTGCGGCAAATTGTCTGACAGGAGACAAATTCCTATTAACTGACAGCATGTATTGTTATATCACCAAGCCCACTCCCATTTTAGAACAATCTTTGATTATTTTACAGAAAAAGTGATATCAGCACTCATTAAATAAACATATGTCACTCATATGTTAAAACCTGTGACAACTGGAAATTTAAGCATTGAAACTTCTTCACAAAAATGTGGTTTGAGTAAAACCCTGACCTGCATGAGCTCGTCAATGATGCCCCGTTGCTCAGAAACCTGCAGCTTGAGGAACTCCACTTCCTGCTCCTCGTGGGCGTGGCTCAGGTCTGTCAGGGAGCTCGGCCGTTTCAGCTGGGGCTGGATGGACTGTTGCTGTGAGGGGGGCCTCGAGGAAGTCGCTTTTTCCTTCTGAAAGTGGACAGAGAGAAGCTTCATCATGGTTGTAGAGAATTATTTCATGCTGTTCCTCAAATAGCCAGTAGAGGTCCCGCTTCCTTTTAATGATATTCTCAGTGACACCCAAATTGCAGCAACACAATCTGTCTTTCTAAACAGATTCACACTAAAATATCTATTTTTTACAAGCAATTGAACTTTGAATTATTCTTTCACTAGACAAAAGAGAAAAACAACAGAGAGCAGGCGCAGTAAATAATATACGTTGTGCATCTCACCATCTCAGCGTTCTCTCTGCTCAAGTTCTTCAGTTTCTCCTCCATGCGTTGCAGCGTTTGTAAGAGATCGTCATTCTTCTTCGACAGCCGCTTGTTCTTTTCAAACATGGGCTTCATCTGGCTCTCGGCCTCTCGTACCCGCTTCAACTGAACAGAGGAAGGAAACAGGGAGGGGAAACAATGTAGTCCTAAGTCTTCAAGTGAGACAGAATTTCCAGTTTGAGCAGGAGGGGCAAAATCAAGGTTAGAGGCCATAGAAAATAAAATGTTTTAATACATGTTTCATAGGCATGTAGGCCTGTAATTTCTGCATGCATGACCTTCTGTGTGTGTGTTTCTCACTAGTTCATTCCTCTCGTCAGCCAGCAGTGCATTTCTGTCCTCCAGTTTCCTGATGACCGAGTGGAGCTCCGCAATTTTCAGCTGGAACCTCCTCATGTCACGCTCCTCCACCTCCTGTGGAGCCGGGGGGAGAGGAGAGGAGGACGAAGATAAAAACTAAAAAAGGGAGTACATGCAGGCAGGCAGGCAGGCAGGCAGGTAATTGAGGTGGATGGGAAAGAGGAGGCAGGATGAAGATGAGATACCATTTTACTGTGACCCTGTATGTGAAGTATACACAGTATTCACATGCCACTCACATGCCTCTCTCTCATGAATGAGCTGAAAGTATGAGCTGCATGTGCAGGTGTGATTTGGTGTAAAGATATACAATACTGTTGTATATCTCCAGATGACATATGATGGATGTTTTTCCTCATCACTAGGGAAAATAATCCGAGTTTGCTTTACAGTCAGAATGGTAGGATGGATCTGTCTGCCATTAAGACCTGCTAAAGTAACAAAAACACACAAACATATTTTTATTCTTATTTTCAATATTCTAGAGTTCAGTAAAAGTTTCAATCAGGGATTGAACACCAGGGTACTACCAGCTAATGCCAAGAATCAATGTAAATCCAATATTCTTTCTGTCATTTCAATATTGTAGGAGCTTTGTTACCCTGAAAAAAAAAAATCAGAAATCCAGTGACTTTTACGGCTCTGTATATGACATTCAAAGTATTAATATAGCAGCAAACTGCTATTTGCTATGTAAAGATATAGTGGAGTGATGGCCTCCTGTGTAGAGACTGACGTCATGCTGCCTCTGTGTGCTTGCTTCTGTGTGGTTTGTTGTAGTAAGCCCGTCCGGACACGAGTGCATGTTGCAACAGTTGACGCCAATTTGACAAATCCCTGTGAGTTCTGCATGTACTTACAATTTCCCCCCAGGACTGCTGTTTTTCTGCAAATTTGATTTGTCATAATTGTTTCCAATGAGTTTGACCAATCATAGCAGTCCCTCGCATAACGTCACCAGACTCACTTCCTTGTTTCTGGCTGTGACGACGCAGACATGTGGGACACAAACGTCTCATGTTACCGACAAAAATGGTTGCTAAAGGCCATGCAAGGCAATCCTGATGCTCTTTTTAGAAGCAGGGGTAAACTAATTTGCATCATGTGCAATGTTATGGTGGAACACAAACGTCATCAGTTGAAAAATACTTTTCGACTGCAAAACACACCCGAAGAATGGCTGAAACTTTCACCTGCTCCTGCAATTTCATCACAAAAAATGCTTCAAAACATCACAACATGCATTGAAATTTTTTTGGAAAAGCTGCCAGAAACCAGACATTTTAGACCACAACAATCCCCCCAAAAAGCAGTGAAATTCTGGAGTGGCTAGTAGCCGCTAGCTCAGCCACCTCCATGTTGTGAACCATGTCCTGACAACAACATAGAGCACCTTAAATGCCTGTATTTTTGTCTGCAGGTGGAGCATGTGTGCATTTCAGAGTGCCCATGATTTTAATTTACTCATGCATTCATGTGTACTGATGTGTGTACCTGATTGTTGAGCAGGTCTGAGTTGTCCCCCAGCCCAGGCATCACCTCTCTCTTGGGGCTGCCGTGGTTGTGTTTCTCAGCCTCTCGTACCTGACCCAGCTGCTCATCCAGGGCTTCTTTCTGAAGCTGAAGCTTTTGAGCGAATCCGGCCTGCACCCCCAGCTCCCTCTCCAGGGCACACATCACCCGGTCCTTCGCCTTCAACTCATCCATCTATGGGCGGGATAGTTGTGGACATGGTGGGTGGAGGGAGGAGCGAGTGAGGCAAACAGACAGACAGTTTTCCATTAAATCCAAGTTACAGCCTATATTATCATCAATGAAAATGTTTACATTAAATAGTAATATGTACTGTAGTGCAGATACTTCTGAGATCAGGTTGAAGGAAATACACTAAAAATATTCATAAAATTCAGCAAAAAATGTGAGTATCTGATTTACATGACATGCACTGTCCTTCTGTCTTCTTTATGTGAAAACAATTATGTTCACTGTGATGCAGCTTTTAACCTGACGTCCCAGTCTAACAAGCTGTTTGCTCCAATGGCTGAGAAACAGAACAAGGGAGCCACAGCATTTGAACATTTAAAATATAGTGCTTCAGCTGTGATTAATTCATGAAGCTATGTTCTTGCTTCGAGTTCACACAACTTCTTGTGACAAATGCTCCCACATCTACTTCGCTCCATATTTTGTTCTTTAACACTGGTATTTCCTGCACTTTTACCACTCTGACTCCAAACACTAATAAGTCTCCTTGTTCAAACATTCCTTTGCTAACAATAATGCCTGTTGTAACCCTGCTAAATGTAAAATGATTAATGAGTAACTGCAGCAGGTAATACAGGCTTTTATTTTGGCAGATAAGCACCACATGGTGAGATATGCAAAGACAGACAGTACAGCAATTAGCCTCTAGCCTTCACACAATGTCAGTGAGATAAACTTCAGAAGCAGGAAAACAGATGTCGGCGTGTTAGGTATTCCAGGTGATATTCAAATATGGCTGAGACAGACAAGGACTATAAAAGTAACAGCTGCTTGGTTTGTCAAGATAACCTATCATGGGAATAACAATAATACATTGTTTAAAGGGCAGTGTAAGACCTGTCTTTTTGTTATTCATTGCTCTGTATTCTGTAATTTAATTGAGGTTAGCTTGTTGTGATGGACATAACAGAACACTCCAACAGAGCCCCAGAGGGGAAGTGATCATATATAGTATCAAATTTTAAAGGCAGAGCACACACTGTATTCTCTAAATAAATAGTTTATTTCCCTTTTCCTTTTTTTAAGGCGAGATTTAGAGTCTCAGGAAGATCTTGGGGATCGAAATGTTGCATTAAAAAGAGAAAAAGAGAAATAAACAATTTATTTAGAGCCCACAGTGTGCAAACCTCCTCTGTGCCCAGCAGTGAAGTATTTTTTGTCTTGCCTCTGAGTATTTTTGCCAGGATGTGTGCACACTTTGTCCCTCCATCTAATTTTGAAGGACCAAAAAACAATTTTCTCAACCAGCTCCTTACTTACACAGCATTACTGCACACACTTTCTGACCAAGTTGAAACAGTTTTGGTCATTTCAATTCATGGAGTGTGTTTTGCAGCAAGGGTTTAACTACATTTTCATTTAAATGTGATGACAGTTATATGAGTTTGCTGGGTTTGTTTTTTTTTGCCAGACCACTGGCAATAAAATTTGATCAAACCGCACCCACATGTGGTCCTCATGAGGCAGATTAGCTCTGTTTTTCAGTGCTTGGAAGTTGAGGAAGTGATTGTTACTTCTTGTTGTTAAGTTATTGAGAAATATTAGACAGTCTAGGCATGTTGATCCTGTGAATACAAATGTGCTAACTGGCATACCAAGGTAAATAAGGGTTAAAGAAATGGAGTAATTTCTAATACATTTGAATGATCTGTTGTGTGACATATTATATCATATCACAGAGTCACCTGCAAGCATACCAACAAAAAAAGTGTCTTTAGGCAATATTTTAATTCATTGGCCTTTATCTAAAGACTCCTTGTGTGGCCATGTCAGTTTAAGATAATGTAGTATCTCTTATGTGTGCCTTCCCAGCAACATGTGGTCTCACCAGTCGGCGAATGTCTCTCTCACAGTCCCGTTTGATGCGGTGCACCTCATCCTGGTGCTGCTGGTAGGCCGTGCGGAGATCTGCTGCTTTGGCTTTATCTGCCTGCAGAGCATTTGCATGTGCCTCCTCTGCCTGTTTCCTGGCTGTCTTCTGCTCCTGGATCTAAGAGACCACACACACACAAGTGTCATATATTAATACACACAACAAAGAGAGTGACACTCTCGCATTCATCAACACACATCCTATCCAAAAGACAGTTGTAATGATGGATGCCCTGTTTGTCTGGAAAGGCTACAAAGAAACAATAGCTTGGAAACAGGCTTTTCCACCCTGCTTCCTGTTTTTCAGCAGCAAATTTACAAAGGTTTACACAGTCCCACATCAACAACACTCAACACTGACACACACACACACTTTAACAAACACACTTTAACACACACACGCACGCACGCACTCATGTAATGGTTCCAACTTTCCACAAAATACTGTTTTCATGAGGTCACAGCCTAAATACAACAAAAACACAAAGACAGCGGTCACAATTGGCAGCTGAGGCCGATATGCAAGTGCTTTAATTATGGTTTAAATATGGTTTTAATATGGCTTTTTGCTGCATTGACTAGAAGCAAGTTTGAGCTCTACTCCTTATTATTCCACAATATATAATGAAAATATATTCAATACTGCATTACTGTCACCTGAATACATGCTACAACCCACCTCCTGCTGTAGTTTTATCCTCTCCCCATCAAAAGCTCTCCTGGCCTCCTCTCGAGCCTCTGCCAGGAGGGCATTTTTGAGCTTGTCAGCAGCTCCATCTCTAAGTGCGTTAACAAGCCCCTGGAGTCTCTGCACCTCAGCATCCCGAATCTTTATGGCCCGGGCCAGCTCGACTTCATGCTGCCGCGCCAGGGTCTCACGGGCAGCCGCTATCTCCCGAAGCTTTTCTTCATGGAGTTTGGCACGCAAGTCAGTGAGCGCCACAGCGTGTTTGTGCTGCTCAAGCTCCCGAGCCTGCCGCTGCTCCTGGAGCCGCTCGCGGAGCTTACATACCTGTGAGAGTGACACATTTTGCCATTAGAGTTGCATAAGAATCCGATCATTATCATACAAATCACAGGCCGCCATCCATTTGCCCCCAGACTGTGTGCAGCGCTGTGACGACTTCATTTGCAAGTTTGCACTTTGGGTCCTGGCAGTTTGAAACAAAATGGATGCACAGCTTTCAAGTGGTGATTTATTCCCCAACAGGGAGCAGTAGACACTCAAATGGAGAACAGTTATGGCTCCTGTGCTGACTTAAATAAATGTTAAATCAAAAAGAATTTTTCCTTGCATGTACCTTCTCATATCTCCGTCTGCTCTGATTAATTTTAGTATGATAAATGATTCTATTTGATGCTTTTGTGTACTTGTCCCACCCTTACTGTTGATATTATACTTTATTTACTGCTGTTGACATTCTTACACCCACTGCTCCATATGGCATCTTGCAGATGCTTTTTACGTATAGTGCATATGCTTTGAGTAAGCAAGTAAGTTGCCCCTGTAAGAACTGAATCCTGACACTGTTACTGCCATTCTCAAAGTACAACGATGATTGATGCAGAGGAGGGCAGAGAGGTAGTTTCATTGTCAATCAAAAGACAGAGGGAGAGGCAATCCACCCTGACAGCTTGACTACGTGCCGTGTTAGAAGGACAGGCCTAACAGCCACTGAGTAAATATAATGCTGGCTGGCCATGTGGTGTACACTGATGAAAATGTGTGCATCATTTACACCTTCTTAATGAGACACTGGAAAAAAAACTACCAACAATTGAAGCTCCAACGTGTGGAACTAAGTATAAGCTCATAACTGAGTGCATTCAGCATTATTACAGCTGCTACTATGAGTATTACCTCTTAGTAAGTGTGCTTGTATTGAATATTAGCTGCAGTGAAAAAGCCTTTTCAACCTCATGACTATGAGCCGGCACAAATAAGTGAATGGTTTATAAATAATTCTTTGAAATTGGCCACCCTCTCCTTCCCCCGCTTCCGCCACTTCTATTGTGATGATTTAAAGGGGACTCTCTCCTGTCACTGTCATTATTTTTAATACACAAGGCCTCCTCCTCCTCCTCCTCCTCTTCTTCTTCTTCTTCTTCCTCCCTCTCACCTTGCCCCGCTCCTGCTGCAGCTCTATTTGGGTGTCCATGAGTTTGCTCCTCAGTTCCTCGTTGGTGACCTGCACCGAGTCAGCCATCACCTCTGATTTCTCCGGCTTCCTCCCCTTTTTAACGGGTTGGGCCGTAGGGGGTGTGGTTGAGGACATAGCACTCCGGCCGCCCAAACTGGACGGACATAGAGTACTGGGTATGGGTGAAAAGGAGGAGAGGGTCAGTCGCTGCTCCTCCTTCTGTCGAGGCCCTGCGTCATCGTTGTCAAGTCTACATCATTGCTGGAGGTTGCTGGGAGTTTCTATTTAAGAGACAAACAGAGCGAAAAGGAAAAAAGGTGAGTCAGTGTTAAAAACTGGGTTACACCAAACTACTCTGCACAATGCACTGGACCCAAGCCACATGACGCACAGCCTAGGGGAAAGCAGACTATTTTTGGGACTAACATTTACACTCTCCTCTGTCACCCTCCTCTCTCAAACATATACACGTGGGCCATTTATCATCATCATCCTATTCCAGTCCCTGGGCTGTACTTAGAAGCCCCACAGTGCATGAAAATGTGTCTGACCACCACAGTTATGGTCCCTGGTCTCTCACATCTCCCTATCACTTCTCTCTTTAGGTGGAATAATAGATGAATTCTTTAATTTGAGGATTCTTTGTCCAGAGGTCCTATAATCTGTTCTGGACCTGTATACATACTGTGCAGAATAAAGAGATGCCCGAGCATCACTGTGGTCCATTTAACCGCTGCAAAACAAACTAATCATCACGCATTAGCACTCCTTTATCACTTTACTGCAAATTCCCTGAACGCTGACAGCTTATATTAATGGAGGTTAAGTAAAGTCTCCTTGGAAAATTTGACTTAGAAATCTTTGCTTCATTTGTCTGTCCTTTCTACTGCATCATTTTGTCTTCACACCTTCTAAATAAATTACTGTTTCAAATAGATACCTGATTGATTTTGTCTCAACTGTTTGGACAAGGTGAATTTAGACAGCAGCTGCCTCGACTACTGCCATTCGATCCTTCCACTTTATCCATCAGTGCAATATAATGGCAAGACTTGCAAGAGTCTCAACCTTTCCCTTCCTGAACATACTGTATATACTGAAAGGGTGTCCACTGGTATTATTTTTCTAGTTATAGGTAAGAGCTTCAATTAAAAACAGAAGCAGCAGCAAATCATAACAACCTGAGCTGTAACGAGTGTATATTGGGGGTTTTTTTTGCTTGTAAAATTACTCAAAACAATTATTCAGTTATCATAATGGTAGGTTATTCTTTTTCTCTCATTCAAGTAATCGATAATTCCACTAATAAAAACTTCCCTCCTAAATCCAAAATACATATTTTTCCTCTCACCTGCTGTTTATCAACCTAGATTGTTTTGATGTGAGCTGCCAAATGTTGGAGATATCGGCCATAGAGATGTATGCCTAAATAAATAAAATATATTTGAAAAACTCAGCAGCGATGCCTCTTTATAGAAATCATGACCCAGTCACTCAAGATAATCCTCAGACTTTGTTGTGAGCACACAACAAGGGCTGTGTATTATCTTGAGTAACCGGTTCATGATTTCTGGAAAGAGATATTGCTGTTGAGTTTTTCAAATGTTTTTCTGTTTTTTGTTTTTTTTTTTGGGTCACTTTGAGCACCACAAGCTGAGTGCCGTGTAGCTCCATTAATTCAAGACATCTCTTCGGTTGATATCTCCAACAGTTTGCAACTCACATCAATACCATCTAGACTGATAACTAGCACTACAAGTAAGAGGAAAAATATGTATTTAATTTGAGGGTGAACTGTGTCTTTAATGGAAAAGTAATGAGGTGCATTGTATCTGCTAAATTAGAAAAAGGAGCGACATCCAATTGAACCAATTCAACCTCCTTTTCCCCGCCAAAGGCAGGCGACAGTTGTGTTAGCAGGTGTATTTTTGGCAGATTTTGTTATGGATTTGTTGCTACAATGACACATATTCACTGAGCTGAAAGTGGACACCTCTAATCTCTTCCTGGAATGAATTGTAACCCAGTAACCTTCCAGTTCTTTCTGCTGACTATTAAATAAATAATGCAACCACGAGGGAGCTAAAGCATTAAGACCGCAGGCGCCTCCATCTTTTTCTACACACACATTATCTACAAACATTCATACAACATACACAGATGGCAGCAACAGTTACCAAGGCAACCCTTGCTCTCAAAAACTCTATTCCTCTCATAGCAAAGGATGATGGGAAGGAGGAGTCTCACAGTGGATTTGAAATATGCACACAGAGACACAGTGCACACACAAATGCATCCTATAGAGGCTGCATGTTCGGGAAAAAAACACACACACACACCATTTTGTTATCTGATTCAATCGCGGAGCTGAGGTTGACTGAGAGACAGAAATGCATTGATGCTGGAGGGCAGGGGAGCTTTCTTCCACATGGATTTTTACACAACACGCACAGTCAGACGTTGGGACACAGTGGGGATGGGAAGAGAAAAGAACTGAGAGAGAGGATGGAGGATTAAGCCTATAAGAGAGAGGCAGATAAGAGGGAAGAGTAGGAGCAAAGTAGGAAAAAAACATGCAGACCTCTACTAGAGAACAATCCTCCAACCATCTCTCCCCCATCTCCTCTGACATCCCTCCACCCCCACTTGCTGGCATGGTGATGTTACCGAGCTGAGGCAATCAGTGATCTCACTCTCATTCACAGAGACAGAAAGAGAGAGAGGAGGGGAGAGAGAAATCATTCACACACAGAAAGTCCTGCCACAACGACACAGCCTCTGAGTCTTAAAAAGAACTATAGGGACAGACACAGCTGACATCTACTGTAGTCACACAAAAGCTCCCTGCACTTATTCACATTACTAACAAGCATGTATTTATTTACAGTGGGTCTTAAGACTTGACTCAGAATCTCTTTTTAGCCTTCCACTGCTATAAGCATGTTTTTGCATGCCTGGTCGATTATCAGAGACCAGGTGTACCCACGCAGAAATGGCTGAGAGGTATGACGGATGGTTTCACTAGTTTTTCTTCATAGGGGAGGAGGTGTGGACGCTCATCCTACCAACATCTGAATGTAATGCTCTTCCTCAGTGGAAACAGAGAGAGATAAAGTAAAGATATAGTTGGTAACTAAAGAAACAATATTTCTGACACAAGTACATAAGAAAAATAGGCTGTGGAAAAAAATGATGTCCCTCCTCCCCTCCTACTGCCTCTAATGGCATTTGCTAGAATCAGACCACGGCGCAGTCAGCAACAACCAATCAGAACTGAGGAGTGTTGAAAGCAGCCATCAGTCATGTCAACCGCTCCATGAACTGCTGTCAAACTATCAAACTTGGTAGCGCTGGACAAATATGAATCAAGATTATGTTACTGCATTGCCTATTTCCCTTCTCACATGTTTTCAGAGACATATTTTAGCACAGTGGTTCCCAACTGGTGGGTCGCAGTCCAAAAGTGGGTTGCAGGTCCATTCTGAATGGACCGAAAGTGACTCGTGAACATGTTAACTTTGTAAAAAAACACACTTTATATTGAAGCACAGTGAATTTCTGGCACAGAGCTTTTAATGTGAAGTGCCGTTTCCTGCTGTAGAGTGACCGACTAAAGGACAGCTACTAGACAGAGACAGAAAACTAGCTCAACAACATGGCTAAACGCAAGTTTGACGCTGAATATTTTAAACTGTGTGGACCTTTAACTACTGAAATCTTGATCCCATGGCTGGACCAGTTTTGAACCAATGTTTTAGTGTACTGTTTAGCTGTAAAATGAGAAAGTTGGTCCAGCTGGTGGGCGGTACTTGGTATTTCTGTTTTTACCTGTATCTAACATGGCAGCCAGGTCAAAAACTTTCTCATGTTACAGCTAAACAGTACACTAAAATCAGGTTTCTGAAAACATTTGAAATGAACACAGGCATCAACCACACACAGTTCCCACAAAGCTCCCCTGGAGCCACATGTTCCCAAGCTGGCAGCCAGAACCAAACTCTCAGAGTTTATAGGGGAAACTGGGGAACTTTATAGGGGCACCAAGAAGCTAACAATCACCTTTAATGTTCACAGAAGCAAACAAAACCACCACAGGTCATAGACCTTAAATCACCTCATCCACTGTGAAATATAAACAGTTGCCCAGCTTTTATTGCACTAGAAAGCCTGACTGTTTAAACAAAAACCTTTCAACAGGTAAAACCTATGGCCAAGATCAAAGAGTCATCATTGACCCAGCTATTATCCACATAGAGCTGACATAATCCATTCATACTATAACAAAAGAAGATTACTATGACTTATCAAATCAATCATAAGTCATATATTGCAAAGAGTAAAATGTAAATTGACTAACACCTTTGAGGTATATTTTAAAGCCGTGAATGTAGGACTGAAACAGAGTTAAATCACTCAACTGACTGCAAGAAAGAAGTGATGAAGAAATCCTGCAGCTGCTGAGGAGTTTCACAATTAAGCTAATGGCTGCTTGAGAATAAGACTCCAAAAAAGTCAGCAACAAAATGTATCCATCAGCATCCCTCAACACAACATTAGATTATTAGTTGAAGTATAGCATAATCAATGCTTTGGGCTGGTACCTGGCTACAACTGGCTAATGTTAAAATCTTCATCTTTTCAGAAACGGTTGAACAAAGTGTGACAAACATAAATAAGTGGTTTCATAACTGCCTCAGGAAGTCTCTCAGTGAAATGACAGGCCTGTACAGGGTTACAACAGGACACTGGTTGATGGGTGTTCCTAGACATCCTGTCTCTTAGCTGGAAGATTTAAATGTAAGACAAGACAATGTTTGTTTATCTTTGTATGAAGATTTTTGTGATGAACATCAGTAGTGAACGGTACAATATAATGGACAGTAGTAGGGCAGGATATTGTTAAAACAGGTGCCTAAAGTAACTTACTTTAACAGCTGGAGACTGTTTTGATCATTTGAAACAAGAGGCCCAAATGTATGCCTCCCAATTGGCAATAAAACCACTAAGTTTTCTATTGCTCTTTCAGGTACATGTGGTGGCTGTGCTCCTAAAACATTTCTGCCTTTGAGTGTGAATTTGCAGCATACCTTAGTAACACAGCCATACAATCAAATGTACATAAATAAAACCAAAACCTTTTCCACTTTGTCCTGTTTCTTCACCTAGGACTACAACTAACAATTAGTTTCATCATTATCTGAATTATTCAATTAATCATTTACTCTCTAAAACATAAGACGATAGCCTAGTGATTTTTATTTTGTTCAGCCAAAAGTTCAAAACTCAAAGATATTCAGTTCACTGTGATATAAGAAAGGGGAAAGCAGAAAAATACCATATGGAGAAAATGCAACCCTAACATTTCTGGCATCTCTCCTTGAAAATGAACATAGATCGCAAATTAATTACCAAAATTCTTACTGAATAAGTTCTGGTCGATCGCTTAATGGATTATTCGACCAATCATTTCACTTCTAATTGTTTCTTCCTATGAAAAGCCAGGTTCATAATTCCTATTAATTTCTATTAATTATGTCATCTATTTAAAACAAGTCAAGTCAGGTGGAATAAGTATTGGCATTAGTTAGGGGTGTATACATCAATCTGGATCGATACATCGATTCAATGATCCATCCCATGAATGAACGTTTTAATTAACGGTCCCATATCATCGATTCAAAGTGAAAATATTGATATACATTGTCATCTTTAAGCTACATGTTTGTGTCACCACTTCCATCAAAGCTCACCTCCTTTCTAAAAATCTAAACAGTGCTAATGGCCTAGCACGAGGCAGACAATGGCAAGCAGCCAAGAAAACAATGAGGATATTTACTGATATCATCTCATATCAATCACAGGCCTCTGAATTAAACTGACTGAAATCGTATTCTGGCAGACATTGTGATATCAAAAAAAATTCAAATAATCGATATAATATCACATCTAAATCAAACTTGTGATTTACACCTCCAACTTTAGTGCCATAAACTTGTCCTTGATGGACATCAGAAAAATTAAGCCTGCAGAGAGATGTGCAATTGTATTAAATGACTGATCGCTGAGGGATATCAATGTCACCACTCTGACTTCACAAAAAGTCCTGACAATTGCAAGTAACTAGCAACAAAAATAAATAAATTCATTAAAACCTGACATCATAGATGTTTTATGGTTATAAATGAAGCACAAAATGTTGGGTAGACAGACATCTTTGGAATTGTCTCAAGCTTATTGTTACACACTCACAGATGGACCTCCGCGAAGCTAGACAGACCACACACACACACCCATGGTGTCAAACATTAACTAGACTTCAGTGACACATGTCGGCCCAATAAATACATAAAAGAGCTGCAAATGGAAGCTACAAAAAAGACACGTTGCTTCTTCATCTAGGTTAAAAATCAACAGTGAAGGTGTGGACAGACTTTACATTTATCATTGTACCTCACAGAATTATATTCGGACACAACACACATACATTCTCACTGTAGGCATATCAGCCTCAGCAGACTGTAGACTGTCAGAGCAGCTCTGGCCACACTCCAGACATCCGTCCACAGTCTACACACGCACATACACACACAGCAGTCTAGCGATACTCAAAGACACAGTAAGATCCCACTGAGAGGCTGAGTAACCCAGCCAAGTGCAGCACTAGTGGAGCATATGACCTACAAACTACTATGCCAGCAGAATGACTACAACAAGTTACTGACCCCAATGACTAGTCAACCTAAACAGATAAACAAGATGTCTCTCTCCATTGCTCTGTGTCTCTGTCACACACATGCACGCCACCAACTCACGCTATTGCTATTGTTAACTTCACTGCTGAGGGTTTAGATCTATAGCACCTACTAATGTGACAATTTGGTCATCCCCGTCTTTCATCGCTGGAGGTGTGTTTTGGGCCTGTGCTGTGCATGTATGCTCCTGCATGCATTGCTGCAGCTATGTTAGCAGAGACAGCCTCATCCCCCTCCAGAAGACATGATTGTGCACTACGTAATGTGATTAACCGTGCCTCTCCCTCTGACTACACAGTACATTAATCAGTACTGACTGGTTACCATTTACCCCCTGGGTTACACATAAACATTCAGACACAATACAGACATTTACTCATCCATCCCACTCTTTGCATTCACAATATGGGATGAATTACTCTGGTATGGCTTCAAGAAATAGTTGTAAGCAAAGTAGTGGAGCATGAGAGAGACATGCACAAGTGGGTACAGTCCACGGGGATTATCCTGGAAGCAGCCAGTGACTCAAAGTGTTACGCTGTTGAAGACTGGGGTATGGAGGGAGAGATAGGATTATGAATGAAGAATAAGTGGGATGAATTAAGTTAGAGAGCTGAGTGTGGAGGGCGTGTGCGGGGAAAAAGAGGGAGAAAGCATGACGTAAAGAGGAGTCCCAATGCATGTCAGAATTCATTGACACTATATCTGCCATAGAGGAGATTGGCAGGCTGAGGTCAGGGTGGATAAATGACATTAAATAATCATAAATACACAGCAGAATGGCATGTTCAAATTCACCAACCATTCAATAGTAAATAATTTATTGCTTTCATATTCTACCAGCATTTCACTAGTAGCTTGTGCTGATTTCCCACACTGATAGACAGTCATCTTATCATCCTGTCACAAATGTAATAATATTTTTGTTGCAGTACCTGCAGGAGACAGCTATTGCTTACTTCGGATCAGTTAACACAACACATAAAATGAGCCCAGCCTGCATCATAGTTTTTGCAGCATGCCCTGAGCAGGCTGATCAAACAGAAGTGAGTGTGCAACACATGTTGGCCGTCCAGCGAGGCAGATTTACGAGACTCTGGAGCTGCCAGAGCTGTTATGACAGACACCGCCGGTAAACACACCCGGGCGGGAAGAGTAGTACATGCATGGCAGGGGACTGATTTGGTATGGTGGAGATGTTTGGGGATGGCTTAATGCGATGTGGCCAGCTCTCTAATGAGCTGTCAAATGGGAGATTAAAGGGTAGAGTGCTGCTGGTGGAGGGGAGCGCTCTACACTGCTGACTACTGCCTGCCTGCCTGTCTGTCCGGCTTGCCAACCACACCCCACGGCGACATGCATGGGGGCTGCTGCAGCATCCTCCAGCCACAGAGGTCGGCTGTCCTTGCACTCCGGCTGTTATGTGGAGATGTTCATGTGTGCACCCACTGTCATGAGGCATTCCCACCGTGCGGATCTGGCTGGACCACACACTAATGAGGTCCATATTTCACCAGGGGGCCTCCCTTTTAATATCAGGCGAGACACGGGGAGAAACATCGGTAGTGTAACGGCTAAGATAACGTATCAGTGAGAGGAAAGTAAAAGCAGTTGAATATTAATCGCGCGTGTCGGGCAACGTTACCATCACCATACTTCCTCTTTAGCTAGCTGGCACAGTCGGCCAGAGACCAGAGGTGTCACTCAGGTTCACGGTGTAGACAAAATTCACATCCCTGTCTGGGTCGACGTGACGTGAGGCTTGCCAGTTACCGTTAGTGGCCAAAAACTGACACTGAAAGCCAGAAATGATGTCGGCTGACCGTTACTGCTCCATTAGCACATGAAACACGGATGTCGGTTATGTGTCACAGCGGCTAACCGCCTGTCCGCAAGAAGTTGTCACCACACACCGAGCAAACTTACCTGAAATGGAGGTCCGGTGGTCACAAGTGTCCCGATGTTGAAACCTAGCTGCCTAATTTGCTTCACATCCAGGAAGGGAGGCTGGGCTTGGGCGCGTGCGGAGCTGAATTAACTCACCTCCAGCTCTTAACAAGATGCCGAGCCCAGCGAGCAGCGAGCAGCGAGCCTTTACAACTTTAGTCCTCGGATGTTACGCGCATTTTCCAGCAGTTAACACAGCGGCTCAAGTTGTAGTCCCTCTGCTCATATCATCCTCGAGCTACAGACTGGATTCAGCTTCAGGGCTTCTCCTCCGCTCGCGCGCCGCACGTTGACATTTTCCTCCACGCCCACACACACACACACACACACACACACACACACTTGAGGTGCACGCGCGACGTCATACGTTCCTACAGAATTCAAACACATGAGTAAAAAAATAGATAAATAAATAACTAAAGCTCTGTCGATGCCCGTGTCGACGGGAACATGGGAGGGGGGGAAACGCCGGGCGGGCGTCGCCGGTAGCGTGATAGAAGCGCGACACCTGACTGCGTGTTCAAGAATGACACCGCGCGCGGTTAGTGCGTGGACACGCCGCCGGTGCGGGAGCAACGTGCGCCGTCAGGGCGTACGGTGGCACGGACAGATACCAACACTAAAAGAAGAGCATATTTGAATTGTTTTAATCGTCAGTAAGAGCTCAACCCATTCATCAAAGGATGGAAATAATATAGTATGTCTATTTTATATGTTATTAAAGTATAACATATTGTAGGGATTGGTTAAAGTATGTCTTTATACAGCTAAGATGTGACGCTGCAAGTCTGTTTTTATTTATGCCTTTATTTATTCACTTCATATTTATCATGTTTTTCATTTCTTTATCTTATCATATTTTATTTTCAAAGTAGTGTAGTTTGCTGTTAAGCTTGCCGTTTTCTCTTCCATAGCAAAAGTCATTTTATGTGTCTGTTCAGAACATGATGGTTTATGCTAGTTATTGCCATTTGTGTGTTATATCATAGTTTGCACCATGAGTGAGTTAGCTATCCCACTTCATGATCCCAGCTGTATTTTCCCATTGAGTTCTGGAGCTTGATGTACATCTGTAATATGTCAGTTTAAACTGACAGTGTTCAGAGCTACTGCGTGTCCTGTGTGAAGAAGAAATTGTCTGAATACTTTGCACTGAAACGTTGATTATGTTGTCAGCACTCTTGTTTTATGTGGTGGTTTTGTACCTGACATGCATGGGCGGATTACAAGATAATGTTCCCCTGGGCACAGATATGCAAAAGGCCCCACCAGCTCTCCTAGAGCAAGACACTGGAGTGGCTGTGTCTTTTTTTTGTTGTTTATTTGTGTCTTTCTGTCTCTTTTAGGTCATTTTGTGTCTGACTGAGGTTGTTTTGCCCATTTTTGTAGTTCCTTTGCATCTCTTTTTGGTCTTTTTGTATCACTGTGTGGTGATTTTGAGTGTCATACTGGTAGGTAATTTGAGTGACATTTTGCAGATGAAGCGTGAGGATGGAGAACTGACACTTTGGGCCCCTGGGCCTGTGCCCAGTAGGCCCATACAGTAATCCATCCATGCTGGCATGTTGTGTAGACTATACTGTGAACATTCGATAACTACCAATATCAAAATGTAGATAGATAGAGTCATAGATGCTGCAAGATATATCAGTGCATGTCACAGGCTAAAAGATAGCCAACACAACAACATGTAGTTCATCTCATCACAGATCACTCTGCCTATTTTTTTCTTTAAAATCTATGTCTATGCATTTGTAATAGTACATTGTTGTTAACTGTTTTTGAATTTTTACGTCTTAAACTGTAATTGTGCATCACTGTACAAAGAATGAATTCTTTTGTAAGTAAAGGTTACTAAAGGCTAAGCACCACCATCACCGTCCTTATCATGCAAACTCACTGTATCCTCTTTTATACCCGTCATGCATTGTCACTGAAAAGCTTTAATTACAGGTACCATGGGCCTCCTAATTCAGTATATTTATCTAGGACAATATGACTCGTCAAATCATAAAAGTGGGTGAAAAAAATCCGACAATATGAAAGTGGTGTGAGTGTGACCCAGATTCTGCAGGATGCATTACTTACGCGCAGCTGCTTGTCTCTGCCCCTCCACACTGTGCCTGCCTGTCTGCCATTCACAGGCAGCACCGCACACATCATCACAGCTCTCTGTGGCTGCAGCATATGCAGCCTATTGCTGCGGGGCACTGAGGCCATAGGAAGTGGAAGAAAAAGAGAAAACAGTCACGGATGAGTTTCAATTGTCTGCATCATGTCCTCTCCTGTAGTGATCACCCACTAATCCAGAATTAATATAATCCCAGTGAGCATTTTTTTTTCAAGGTTGTATAAGCTTGTGCTCTTTATATGTATGGAACATTTTTGTGTGAGGTAAAGCAGACAAGCAAAGGGGGCGAGTTTGGAGTATAAGCTGCACCCCATTCAGGTTCCTGCTGAGGCCAGCAAACAGACACCCAGATGGAGAGATAAAGTAAAAAAAACATTGTGTTTGCAGGCAGAGAGAGAGATGAAGAGAGGGAGGGCTGTGTGTCCTGTTTTGTTTTGGTGAAGGATTGACTCAGAGAGCAAATGCATGTCAGAGAGCGGTAATGAGTGTTTTTTTTTAATTGTTCTGCCTGAGGTATTTTTACTGTTTTCCGCAGCATGGTAGGTTTTGTGGGTCTGTTTTTGCACCACAGTCTCTCTATAACGGAGGTTTCACATAGCAGGGGTAAAGGAAACTTTATTGTATTTGGCGTCACAATAACCATGTGATCAGGCCTTGTGATATCCCATCTGCAGATAAAAGAACAACCCGAGGAGCTATTAGATTCAGGTGATAACTGAAGTGTATGTGTGAAATGTGAAAAGCACCCTGAGCCTGTGTTATGTTTCTAAGAGAAGGCGTACAGACTAGTCTGAATGTCCAAGTTATACAAGCGTCTTGATCACAGATTCCTCCATGGGTAGACAGAAACAATCTCTAGTCAGTCAGCCTATTTCCATCTCCGCAGCCCAGTTATGAGTAACACAGTAATGTGAAGAGTCACTGTTTTTATTAACTTAACATAATCATCTTAGGGTTTCTGCATATCCATAAGAGCTGTCCATAATAAGCTTAACATATTCATGGCTGCTGCCAGATTAAACTTATTATAGCTTTCAGAGGTGGCCTCTGCTATTCAGCAGGGGCCACAGGATCAAATGAGGAATATATCTAGCTACCTTTCGTCTATACAGTATTTATTTTAAGCACATAGATAGAAAACATTGGATGCTTTTGCATTTATTTCTGAAGCCACTCACCAAACTGACCTATTTTCCACAATGTAACCCCAAGCCCCCAGTCTGGAGTGCTTGCGGTGACGTAAAACTTTCACATGAAGGTAATTAGGCTTCCCAGGCATGAGTCACCACTGTTAGTCTGAAAAAATCTGAGCCTGATGTTCCATGGTGCATCCCCAAAAAACTTAATTCATAACATGAACATAACAAGGCAACAACCTCATGTGTAGAGTGAAGTATTTGTGGAGAGCGTTTCAACCTATAAGAAGGATTTTTCTCTGTTTCTGACCCAATGTGTATAATATGCGGTGTTTAATGGAAATGCTGTTGTTAAATGTTCCATTAGACAGTCCAAATGCTTTGCTCCACAAGTACACTGCACTGTCCCTGCCTAGGGCCATAATACAAGTTATTTTATGTAGCCACAGCACAAGTAGTATGACTCAGCAATGAGACATATAGAGCTATATAAGCATTACAGTGCAGTTCCAGTGGCCTGAATTGCACATAAACAATGTGGAGTTCAATAAAGTCATTTTATTATTGTGAACCATTTCCCACACAAACTGTAATGATTTCCATCCCTGCTTTGTCTCGTTTCTCTTCATTAACTGTAGAGATTTTTATCCTTGTTTTAACAACTTGTTGAAGAGGCATTCCACCCCATGGGCACAGAGGACACCCCCCCCCCCAGTATTTAAAACATGTACATTTGTCCCCCTCAGTAAATAATAAATAATCAAAGACATTTCAACCATAAACGACTGCAGAAAATACACATATTTGTGACTAAAAATTAACAGATGGCAGAAAATTTAGTGTTTGATGGTCAAAGTTTCCTGTTGGAGGACCCCCAAACCCCCATTTCATATGTTTCCTTCCCAGTGTTGAAACAAAGCCTACACCTTTAACCCCACCGATGTTGAAGTTCACTTTACTGGTCAAGTGGAGTGCTATTGTCTGCTGTAGGGATGTATCCTGAGGCCCTGGAGTGGATGTTTAGGAGGCAGGGAAATTACTGTCTAATAAAAAACACTATTGAGTTGCACTGTGAGAGATCAAACATCTCTGGAGCTTGAACCACACTAGAGTCTCTTGTAAGTCTGCCAGCTTTATGTTAGTGCTATACTAAATTGCTGGAGAACCCCTTTAAGACAAAACACAGCACACTCCAAACAGAGCATGAGCCTAGACCTGAAGGGTTGTGACCAAAGGCTACTACACACAACTGTTCCAATTCTCCATCTTTCCTTTCACTTAATTTTCCTTTTTCTCTGCTTCGTCTTTTCCACACAAGCCTCAAAATAGCCACAGATCAATACACAGAGGGCTGGCAGCTGAAGAAGGGACATAAGCCACAGGAAGGAGTTGAGTTTTCCCCCACTTAAAAAGTGTGTAGGAAGTGCCAGTGATTTGAGCATTTCGTCAGAGTTTATAATAACAGGCTCAAATAAAAGATGGTTCATGTTCTAAGGCGATTAGTCAGTGGCACCAACGTTACGAGAGTTGGATTAACGTTCTGTCTGAGAATTTCCCCAGAGTGAAATCTGTAGCTGATTGTATGACAACATGTTGCCTCTTCTTATATAAGTGTCATAACATAAACAAGCTGGTAGGATGTTTGCAGAATACATAGTGTGTAACTAGAAGGAATTTGACCAGCTGGCTGACGTCCATCCAGCGTTACATCCCATTTCCCTGCAGAGAGAAACTTCAAAGGTCAGAATAAGCTACAGGGCTGCGTTTGTGATGGAAATACTCATCTTCACTGCAGTCAATGTCCGTTCTCATGTAACCCCTCTGGGTTGCTATGGTTACTGACCATACCTCCTCTCCTCCTCCTCAGGTCTCTCTTCCTGTGAGAATCATTGGTAATGCCGGGGGAGACCGTAGGTGGGGCCTGCTGCCTGCACTGTATACACGGGGACCTCTTACCTCGACACAGAAGGAGACGAAAAGGGGGCTGAGTGCATTTGTTGTGTCATGCAGCAGCTTTTTAATGAGTGCAACTAACACAGAAGGCTTGTCAGATGTAAGATAAGACAAGATGACGGGGAAATCTCTATCACTTGAGCCCGAGAATAAGTCATGACCACCCTGAGGGGACACAGGGTAAGAAAACAAGCAGACCGAAGGAAAAAAGAGCAGCTTGTTTCAATTTTCAAGTCATGACCACATGGTATAAACCTGCAAGTGTCGATTGTGACCATCTGAGGCAGGGGCACTGTGGCCCCAAACAAATCTGCTTGGAGATTTGCATAATCAAAAGATTTGGACTCATAACAAGCTCATTATGACAAATATCTTGTTTGAGCTGCTTTGCCTAATTTCATTGGGAATTGCATCTGTGAGCGCATGTGTGTCTAAGCCTGTTTAAAAGATAGATTGCCTAATATAGTTTGAAGGTGTGCATGTGAAAGACCAAAACCAGTAATAAGGGTCATGCTTATCCTCTCAACTGGATTGCATTAATCTACTAATCGAGAGACATTTGCATAACTGCTTCAATGCAGCTGCAGTTAAGCAATTACTGCCCCCATTTCCTTCTTTTCCCACAGTGTGGTATCTACTCTCATTCCCAGACTAGAACTTTAATCTCACTCTTTCCCCCGAGTCCTGTTGCTTTTTTCTCTTTGTAAGTCGTTTAATTGTCTGATCTGCTTCCCTTTTAGCTTCCCCCCTCTTCTGAACATTAATGTTTTCCTTTCCTTGTCTGGTTTCCTGTGCACCTTATAGCAGGGTGCATTGTACATGTATGTGAGCAAACTGCTATACCTCCGAGCATTGTGAAATCTAAACCCTTATGTTTGGGCACAATGAACACATTGTTGTCACAATGTAAACCCGAGCAGGGTTTCACAGTTTTGTACCCGCTTGCTTTGCAGATTAAATAAGTCCAACTTGGCTGTGAGCAGATTGCAATGTGGAGTTTGGCTTGTGTGATTAACCAACCAACATAAATTACATGTATGTTAAGTTCAAGCACCTGAAACTTTTGAGAGCAATTTGAATTATTAAATGATTTCTGAAAATACTGTATTCCCAAGGCCGACATGGCTTTAAGGTCGTGGTACTGCCTTTTTTTACTCCAAACCCAATAAATATAAAAACTAAACACTGTCAACAATAATCAAGTCCCAATATCCACAAACAAGATGATAATGAAGTCCCAACGTCCTCAAATGGGACAACAATAAAGACCCAATGTCCTAACCAAAGACGATAATTAAGTCCCAATGTCTTTCCTAATTAACAGTGTCTGAGCTTGTTACTTTTGCAAAAATTGGTCAAAACTGTTGCCATATAAAACTGCAAACATCATTAATCATAAATAAACAAGTGTCAACTACACAATGTGATCAGGTTTTGGACCATGTCCTCTTTTGCGTCAGGATTGGCTGCAGACTTGTCAGAGACGGCTGCCACGAGGACAACAGGTCTAAGTTAAGTAGAATGATGAATAAGGTCGAGTGAACCCAAAATGTGATGTCCTCATATGAGGACACAGGTTCTCATGTGGATAGGAATACACAAGAGAGATTCAATGCACAATCATAGCATAAATGTGGAAGTAAAAAGGGAGAAATAAGGGAAAAAATATGAAAATAAAATATTAAAAGCCAGTAAGAATACAAAGGCAGGATAATTTATGTAGTTAAATGTAGTTTTAAAGATTGTAAAACATTGAAGGGAGATACCTTGTTGTTTGTAAATGAAAACAAGATGTCGTCTACTGACATCTCCTGGTAGAAAACCTTTACTACGTTGTTTCAAACTGGAAAAAAAACAAATCGAACAACGATAATAAAACAGAGAATACGTTTAAAAAGCTTCGAGCTCAATTATAGAAACATATTTTTACATTTTAACACATTTAATCTTGCATTATAACTGTCCAGCAACTTTATCTGACTTCCGACGATTGATTGCTCTCGACTAGCAGAAAGTATTTGCACTTCCTATCTTCACAGCCAATCACATCACGTCTGAAAAAAACGAGTCCTCCTCTTCGTCCAATCACAACACGCAGAATACAAAGTGGGCGTGGTCGCCGAGCGGAGCAGCTGGCAGACTTTCCTGTACATTGTGTGTGTTTTGAGTTTGACCACAGAGGGACAGCGGACAGGCTGACTTGTACAAAAGCGAAAGGGAAGAATGAGTTGGGACACTGAGTAACAAAGCAGCTGAGATATTTCTCGAGGCCTTTTCACTCGGAGGATTTAAAATAAACCGGTGTGCTCGTGGTAAAGGTGAGCGGACAGTTGTGATATGTTAGCATTAGCAACAAAACCACTGGTTATTTTAGCTACCTGCTAAATGTATGACTGTCAGCTGTATGTCGGTTACATAAAGCCTCTGACGCTGTACATACACTGTGGAAAACATTTATAAACAGCAGCCAAATTAGGAGTATCAGGAGTAATTGCATGTGTACTCCACGGGTTAAATTAGTTACATAGGAGCTTCTGCTTGTTGGCTAATGGGGGGGTTTCCCTAAATGCAACAGGACACATGATGTTTCCAGTCAGGACACTTAAAGGATGTCACCTTCTCAATATAGCTGCTCGGGGCTCACTCGATAACATCCAAAATAGGCTGCAGACCACATGACAAAATGCTTTACAGAGCTTCAGCAAACACAACATAGATTTGCAGTGAAGATATCTACAGTTTATTTAAAGGGAATATGCTTGTGCACAGGTCAATGCTCAGCTATGAGGAGGCAGATAAGTCTGAGTCTAACGCTGTCAGTTGTTGGGTTGGATGAAAATATGCTGGCACCATAGGGCTGACACATGTTTGGGAGCCACAGGTGTCTGTTGGTACTGTGTGAAAGCTGAGGTTGTAACATGTGCATTTGTAAAGAGCAGTAAGCCATGTTTTCTTGTAGCTTAAACTCTAGTTTTCTCCTCTTGGTGTTTGTTTTTTTGCAGCAATACAGTAGTGCTTTGATTTAGTCATGTTTTTTCACCGGCTTATAGCCTTTAATGTGGAGGGGATTCAGTGATTTGTTTTGGTGCTGCAGTGAGAGTGGAGGGGGCATGTTAAAATAAAAAGAAGAGGTGTCCTCTAACAACAGCTGTTACTCTACCACAGGTGTCAGCACAGATACTGTTCCCTCCTGCTCCCTCATACCCTCTCCCTGTCAGCTGTTTAGCCTTGAACATTGGCTTCCTCTGCTGCTATAAACACTCTACCCCCGCTAATTTCCCTCCTGGGATTAATTAAGTATACTGAATTCTGAATTCTATCACACTCGCAAACATCAGTGTGATTGTGATTAAACTCTTGAGTTTTCTTCTCAACTGATTTCTTGTCTTTTATTCAGCCATGGAGCCGTCAATGCCTGGCAGCTCAGGTGCCCCAAAACCCAGCCCCTCACCTCCCTCCACCCTGAGGCCAGGCCTTTCCTCTTCCAGCTTATCCTCTACCACAACCGCACCAACCTCAGACCGCCCTAAGCCTAAACTCACCATGCCGACGCCTCCAACTACACCCTCATCTTCACCCTCCGCTGCCTCCCCGCGGACTTCTCCTGGTCTTTCCTCCCGTTCTTCCTCCCTGTCCACGCCGCCTGCCTCCCCCCTTCGCCAGCCCATCAGAAGCCCCTCTCAGGTGGGCAGATCTCAGCTTAATGCAGCCTCTACGGAGACTCCCCTGACTGGATCTATAGCTGCTGGAGCTGCCGCCATTTCTCCACAGCCTCCTCCCACACCTGAACCAGGTCAGAACTCTAAGCTTTGACCTTACTACACTTTTAATCTCTAAATCTTTACAGTTTTTCACTTTCCTTTTCCCCACCAATCAGTGCAGGCAACACTCCCAGTTTACTGTGTGTACTGCAGTGTCTCCATGACAACCATAGTCATTTACCACAACATGTAAAGCAGCCTCTCCCACTCGGCTGACTTGAGGAAAAAAACCTGTCTCGCCCCTGTCTTTTCAGATCATTTCACTTCCCACTAACCAAATCCTGCATTAGAAGTTGACGTAGTAGGAGATCTGTCAGCTGCACTGGGAGTATCACATGTTAATTTGTTGCATGGCTCTGCAGTGACATCTAGATATGTAAATATGGAGTATTACTGGAACATGTGAAATCCAACACTGCAGTCATTTAATTTGGACCACAGTTGGATTCACACTCAGTCCTGTCCCCTGAAAAATACACACCCTGCACCATGTGCCAAGCTGTGTAGATAATCATCATGTAGCGAAAGGAAAAATTAGAGACAGATTGCATCAGTGTAAGCATGTGCATTACATCAGGTAAGTGAGCAGCTGCTGTTATTTTAGGGCACTGGTGGAGGATCACGGTATGAGCAGCAGCATTGATGGGCATCTGATAAAAGTTTCTGGATCCCATTCAATTTCTTTTTGCTTCCAGCAGGCACAGACAGACCACCATTACACTCCTCAGTATCACTTACAGCTCGTAGGCGTTTTGAATCTTGGAAAGTGTTTCCACATTTGTTGTCGCCCCCATCTTTTTCCTACAAGTATATGTGACACAATAAATGTGACACCTTACTTTACAGGATGTAGACACATTTTCCATGTGAGCCCTCGCTCGAGTGAGGCAGTAGCAGAACTCATCAGCCAAAAGAAGATGATAATTAAAGCAGCAGGTTTCAGAGGGACATTCTTATCAGGACAGGAGCTGTTTCTGGAAGGATCTGACTCACGCTGACGCTTTGGGATCACTCGTGCCGCCGACTGGCACATGGAACTGGACTGTTGCCAGATGCTAGTATTTTTAAGCCAAAGATGAATAAAAAAATGTAACCTTAACTTAATTTATTTTTTAATCAAAGTGTCAGTCTTATATTTCGGGCTATATGCATGAAAAACAAATGGTTCAGTTAAAGTTAAAGTTAAAGCTTCCCCACATTCATATAATTTTTGTCAGTTGTGGACATGAACTTGAAATGGAAACAGCTTGGTCAGCAGTTTCAGTTACCAGGACGCTCTGCTTTCACTGCACTGTGTCATGATTGGATAGCTGGAAGGAAGACGTTTGCGTGTGTGTGTGTGTTGTGGGTGCTTGGTTTGTGTGGTGTTTCTGTTTCATCTTGTCTTGATGTTGTTATTGAAAGTTGCTATACAAATACACTTGCCCTGTCAAAAACACTTGCAACTGGGACCAAAGACATCAAACAGATATAAAACTTTTTCCCACGAGAAGAAATAATTATTAAATAACTATCCCTTTCTGTCAAGCACCTATTTACAGAAGACACACTTAACTGAAACATTAACAGCCAAAAATTTTACACAGTAAGGAAATTTGTTGGACACTGTTTCATTAAGAAAGTAAAACTATATATAAAAAAAAAAATTTAGTTTTTATTTTGATGTGTCTTCAGTGTTAAAGAGTTAGTTCACATTTGTCAAAGTCACACAAAAACAAACTCCCAATGGAGGCATTGGTAGACCAGTGCCAGTGTCAGTGTCTGGCTTTGAAGAGAGCATAGATAAGATTTCACATTGTGTTCAGTTCCCAGTCAGAAAGGGCTGTCTGTTTGGGAAGTACTGAGGACATGAGTGGATAAATGAGACTCTGTTTTTAGACTGTTTGTTCACTGTGGAAGCAAGAAAAACAAAGTTCTCTTCAAGAATTAAGTGTAACACAGGGTGTGTAACTGATATACTGTAGAAATGATCACCTGGTGGGTGAAGTATTCCTTTAAAGACCAATGAAGTCTAGCGTGTGTCGTAAATAATATTCTGTTTCTCTCAGAAGAGCCAGAAGAGGAGATCAGTCTTGAGGACTTGGAGGAGAAAGCAAAGTCAGGAGATGCAAAAGCACAAACCAAGGTCAGTGTCGATGAACATATTGCAAATGCTTTTGACTTTAATGTCCATATGGTGGGCATGGAACAGACAAGACAAGTAAGGACAAGCGTTATTTTAGAGGGACATATTGATGGGAAGGACAGGTCATGAGTCGACTAAGTCACGGTAATGCTTGCCACGCAAGTCTGAGAGTCTCTGAATGTGTGTCCAGATGGGGCGTTACTTCCTGGCACTAGCAGAAGAAAGAGACGAGGAGCTGAACAATTGCACAGCGGTCACTTGGCTCATCCAGGCTGCTAAACAAGGCCGCAGGGATGCCGTCAAAACGCTGCAGCAGTGCTTAGCCTCCAGGAAAGGTACCAGTATATCCCACAGCAAAGTAGCATCACTGGTTTAGACTTCACTCCAAGTGATGCTGAGAATACCTGTCCATCATCAGTGTGCATGTGTGTGTTTCAGGGATCACCCTGGAGAACTTTGAGGAGGTGAAGAAGCTGTGTACGGAGACGCGCTTTGAGAGAGGAGTCAGGAAAGCAGCTCTTCTGATGTACTGGAAGTTGAACCCAGAGAGGAAGAAGTCGGTGGCTGTCTCCGAGATGCTGGAGAACGTCGAACATGTCCACACAGAGCCGGGTACGGGAGGGGGTGTATTGTATTTAAACACACTGACACTGTACACTTTTATGTTGCTCAGTAAAAGTAATGTATGATAATATAGGTGTATAGTCAACATGCTGCGGATTGCTTTGAAGAATCTTAGAAGTACAGATGAATTGCATGTTCTTGTATTGTCTCTCCTTCATTTGCAGGTAAACCAGTGTCCCGAGGTCCACTAAACAGCTCTGCCAAGAAACAGAGGAGAGTCCTGGAGACTATGGTCACCAGTGAGGGTAGGTGTGGTTATAAATATGGACCTGACTTGTAAAAAAAAGTGTGAACTAATACAATCGTCTTTGTGCAATTTGTAATGTATTCCTCTTGCCTAAAACAAGTCAAAAGAGTAAATGCATTATTTGTATTTATTCAACTTGTGTGTCTTCTCTACATCTTTGTAGCCAGGTGCCAAGTGGGTCTCGACGACTTTGTTGAGATGACTAAGAAGTACGCTCAGGGTGTTGCACCTTCACCGGTCATGGCTGCGGCAGGAGGTGATGACGACGACGACGATGATGATGTAGTGGTGAAAAATCCAGATGAATTGCCTTTACACCAAAAGGTAGGAAGCTCTCAGACATTCAAAATGTGAACCAGTGTTAGCAACAGAACGTGAAGAAGGAACAGTGTTGACGTTATATCTATGTATTGTGTTGCAGACATCTACTGAAATGCTCTAAATAACTCTTTAAGTCCTTCATAGAAGTAGAAATCAGATTTTGGGACGTTGTCGATGTTCTGACCCGACTCCTGTGTTGTCGCACCCCCAGCTGCTGAAGTTCCCTCTGTACGCCTTACTTGAGATCAAAGAGCACCTCATCGACTGGGCGTCACGGGCCGGAATGCAGTGGCTCAGCGCACTGATCCCCACGCACCACGTCAACGCACTCATCTTCTTCTTCATCATCTCCAACCTCACGATCGAGTTCTTCATCTTCCTCATCCCTCTGCTGGTTTTCTACCTCTCATTTTTCTCCATGGTCATCTGCACGCTGCGGGTATTTCAGGTTCGTAACTGCTCCTATAAAAAAATGAACACGTTGGATAGGGCTCAGATGTATTGTTTTCTGAGTGTAACTGTAAATTGAAGGGTTTTTGTAATTTGGAGGACTTTCTTTAGATTTGTGTACTTGAGTATACAAGTACACAAATGATAATTAGCATCTTTCTCTACAGAACTCAAAAGCATGGGAAAACTTTCGGGCACTGACAGACCTTCTGACTCACTTTGAACCTGGTCTGGATCTGGAGCAGGCTGAGACTAACTTTGGATGGACCCACCTGGAGCCTTACCTGTAAGAACATCTCTGTTGACATGAATCCATGTGAACAAAGTATTAATTCGATAATCATTACTTTAAATTTTATTGTTTGCTCAGGTTTGTTTGCAAATGTTGAGTTTGCTTTGTTCAGGTTTTACTAGTTTGACTACAAGATTTCCATTTCAGATGGTATTGCAGATACAATTATGCAGATTTTTTAGGCTGATTTTTATTGTTTTAATGTCACTGCAGTTAAAGCTACAGTAGGTAACTTCTGTAAAAAAAAAATTTCATCATACTTGCTCAAACAGGTAATCAAAGCGATCTGCCATCTTGCTACTACTGTTTACTTTCATTGTGCATTATACAGCACCCTCTGTTGATGACCCATCCTTGATGACAATGGTTCTGCTCAAACTGGTGGAAAGACAGGCTGGTTCATTTGATGCCACCAAGGTTCTAAGAATCCCGAATTTAACGATTTTAAGAACCAGAGCTAACTTGGTGGAAAAGCAGGTGTAAGGGCTCCTAGTGGTGTTTGCAAGAATGCCCTGTGCCTGAATGAAATCAACCAATCGGAGCCATGAGAAATCTCTAACGCAGCATCAGTCACTGCTGGAGAACATGCTGCGCTGCTCCATTCTCCCGCACATGTCCTTACTCAGTCAAGATTAGTATCCCCACCGCGCAAATTCAGGAGGAGTTATGCAAACACAATGACCAAAAACAAGCCAGCGGCACACATGACAAAGACAAGTAAACAGAAGACTGACAACAAAGAGCAAGCTATAAGCATTGAATTTTTCACGGTATGATATCAGTCTCAGTAAATATCACGGTTTCTCGGTATTACAGAATCTATATTATTAGTCAGAATGACCCTTAACAGATTGAAAACGGAGGGGTTGTTTATGGTTGAAGAAACATTTTATCTCTGTAACTGAAACTTGAAACCATTTTGTTGATGGGAGTATGTGTAGAAAGTCTCCCTTGTGAAAGTAACTAAAATAAAGGGGAGATTCGTCATCCAGTTGCATTTTTTTTTTTTATATTGTAAACAAGAAAATGTACACGGTATGATAATTGTCAACTTTTATATCATGGTATACCTTGAAACCGGTATATCCATGCCATTTGGAGCACAAGGAGGAGAAAGAGGAACATGATCTTCTCACAGATTATCTGTCTCATGTACTACTGACAGGATGTAGTGACAGTTTCAGCAAATATGACTAAACTTATTTTTATAAAGGTTATGCTATGTAACTGTAAGAAGCAAGCTGTAAGTCTACCTTTTTAACCTGACCCATGATAATAACAAATAGTAAGAGCATACTAAGTAGATGAAATGGTGTAAAGGTGAAGTATTATTCTCAAAATAAACAGTAAATTAAAGAGAAAGAAATCAAGATGACGCGTTTTATGGAACTAAAAATGCTTCTGCAGCTAAATGAACACGTCCTGTCTCTCTCTGTTCCAGGTACTTCCTGCTCTCTGTGATCTTTGTGGTTTTCTCTTTCCCTGTTGCTGATAAATCCTGGATCCCCTGCTCAGAGTTGGCTGCTATCGCTCTCTTCTTCACCGTCACCGCCTTCCTCAGCCTTCACGCCTCTGCTCAGCTCTTCGCTCGTAAAGCCCTCCTCACAGAAGTCCTCTCTGGAGCCTGCTCCCTCACTCACCTCCTGCCAGACTCCTTCCCTTGGTTCCTCAGGGCCTTTGGGATGACATTCATCACTGTGCCTCTAGGAGACATAGTGCTGTTTAACCTTGGGGTGCCATGTCTGCTGTACGGACACCTTGTTTATCTGCTGTTCCGTATGGCCCAGCTGAAAGGCTTCAAGGGCACCTACCTGTGCCTGGTGCCCTACCTGGTTTGCTTCACCTGGTGTGAGCTCAGCTTGGTGTTCCTTAATAACGCCACTGCAATAGGACTCATCCGGACCTCCGTTGGCTACTTCCTCTTCTTGTTCGCCCTTCCTGTACTCTCACTGGGCCTGGCCGCAATGCTCATCATCCAGTTCGTGCAGTGGTTCCTGGCCCTGGAGGTGACCAAGATGGTGGTCACACTGACAATTTGCTTTGTGCCAGTGGTGTTGAGGCTTTGGACTCGCTTCAGTCTCAACCCCATCACGGTTTTTCGGTCTCTGTCACACAGCAGCATTGTGAAGCTCATCCTGGTGTGGCTCAGTGCAGTGGTGCTCTTCTGCTGGATGTACGTGTACAGGTCTGAAGGTATGAAGGTGTATAACTCCACCCTGACGTGGCCTGAGTACAGCAGCCTCTGCGGGCCTCTGGCCTGGAAAGAGGCCAACATGGCCCAAACTCAGATCCTCTGCTCTCATCTCGAAGGACATCGCGTCACCTGGACTGGACGCTTCAAATACGTCCGCGTGACCGACATTGAGAACGGGCCGCAGTCGGTTATCAACTTGCTGCCTTTGTTTGTGGGGAACTGGATGCGGTGTCTGTATGGTGAGCCATATCCTCTGTGTGAGGAAGCGGCAAACGTCACAGCTGAGCCTCAACCTCTGCCTGCCCCGGCTCCGCCTCCAGAAGATCCCCTCTGTAAACTTAAAAAACTGGCCAAGCACGAATGTCACATCAAACGTTTTGATCGATACAAATTCGAAGTCACCATGGGCATGCCGCTGGAGAGGAAGACCAAGAACGGGACGATCGTAGAGGACGAAGATGCCACCAAGGACATAGTTCTGCGAGCCAGTAACGAGTTCAAGTCTGTGCTTTTGTACTTAAAGACAGGAAGCCTGGTGGAGTTCAGCACCATACTGGAGGGCCGTTTAGGCTCCAAATGGCCCGTGTTTGAACTGAAAGCCATTCACTGCATGTCGTGTGGCAATGCCCCCCTGCCCAGCCGCAGGCAGTACAAGATTGAACACGACTGGAGGCGCACGGCTCGGAGCGCCCTGCAGTTCGGGTTTGACTTCTTCTTCAACCCCTTCCTGACTGCTCAGCTAGAGCAACACTCAGAGACCGAAACAGAGACTGTGACTCAGGAGGTGGCGTAGACATCTGACAAACACACCTCTGGGAGAAATAAGATGTATGATAATACTAGTGAAGAACATTAATGATTGTACATCACACCTTCTTAACACCGCAGGAGGTCGGATACTCAGACACTTTGTGGGATCAGACCTGTTGTAAATCTAAACTTGAGCGAGTGTGTGTTTGCATTCTTATAGCTTTTGAGCCAAAATATGTGAGAACACGTAATATAATGAAATTAAATATTCAAAGGGGAGAAACACAAACTAATAGGGTTTTTAGAATATGTAATGTACTGCCTAACACTAAAGTAAGAAAAGGACGATGTAAAGTTTCTCTGGTCAGATGTGCATTTCAGCCAATTTAAGCTGCATTTGTGCTCAGCAGTTTTTTAAGGGAATGTTTCACCCTCAAATAACTGTGTCACCTAGAATTCATGAAGACAGTGAACGTTCTTAATAAATTCATAAGTCATAGGAGGCCACAAATTCAAAGTAGCACATTGTGAGTTATTGATATACAAATGGTCATTTTGTGGGTGAAGCATTCTTTTAATGCATTGTAGGGATGCACGATAATATCGCTACGTCATCGGTATCGACCAATATTGACTTCAGAATTAACTAACAGGATCGGCCAACATGCTTTCTCTAATTTTGCACAATGAATGAATATTACATACATTGAAAAGTATTGTATTTCATGTCCCCATGCATGCATAATATGATGTTAATTTCACTACAGAAGAGACTTGATGATCGCTGAAATTAGGTGGGAGAAAAGTGGATATATTGATATCGGTGTTGGTTGTTACATATTGGTGTATCAGATATGAGCAAAAAATCCAATATCGTGCATCCCAATCATTGTGATTTTTTTTTTCGTTGTACAAACACTGTGTGCTGAACTCATTTTTATGCTTATCATTGTAGCCAAAATCATCAGTATTTACATTTTACAGTTTCCCGGTTGAACTGTATTCTCCATGTTTGTGGCCTCCAAACTACGAAAGAGAAACTTTCTTTTATTTTCGCACAAAAGTTTGTACTGCTGATGATGAGTAGTGAGGGTTTCCTTTGCTGTCAGGTTTAAATCATGTAACAGACAGAACACGCAGTATGTCATGATTTTAAAATGGTTGCTAGTGGAAATTTAAGTGCCTTAATCTAAAAATAACTTAGAAGAATAGACTAAATCACGTCTTTAATTCTGTACCTTTAAAAAGCTCAGCTGCATCTGTGCGTGATCTATGACAGAGCAGGTATCCAGCTTTATCTCTGCCTTCTCCTCCCTCGTTCGTCTGCCTCTCTGCTGTGCAGAGATTTAATATATTGAATATTTGCAGTCCCTGTGTGATGATGTGTTTGAAGTTAGGATGTCACTACTGTTTTCTATACTGTGACCCATAAACATAATGAAAACATGTGCTTGTTGCTGTTTTTATTCAACATTAACTGCATTCATTCATTTTCCATAACTGCTTATCCTGTTAGGGGCCTTGAGTGTGCTGGAGCCTATCTCAGCTGACACTGGGCGAGAGGCGGGGTACACCCTGGACAGGTCAGCAGACTATCACAGGGCTGACACATAGAGACAGACAGCCATTCACACTCACATTCACAACTACGGGCAATTTAGGGTTAAAATGATCTGATTTCAGCTTCTAATGTGAGTTATTCCTTGTTTCTTAACTCCTCTATGGCAGTAAACTGAATAAGTTCGGGTTGTGGACAAAACAAGACATTTGGGAAACACTGATCAATGTTTTTGACCACTTCCTGACCTTTTATAGACCAATCAGAGTTGGAAACAGTGAAAGAAATAGTTAGATGCAGCCCTAAGCTGAAGTTAAGTGGCCCTTTTTCACAACATTTAAACGCACCAAACACAGGTGTAACCACTTCCATTACTAACTTCTCCCCTACATCTCAATACTTGCTCAACAGAGGTATCATTAAAATTGCTGTGATAAACATTTTCAACAAAAAAATGTAACAATATGAAATGGGATGCTAATGAACCAACAGAGAGTTACAACCTGCATCCGAGGCTCCCCTGAGCTTTACGAAACATTATATTGAGTTTTAGTTCACTGTTTAGCTGTTCTGCCTGTGTCACCCAACAGCAGGCACAGTTATCAACCGAGCTACCAGGTGAACACAGGGGAGCACTTAGCAGTTAGAGAGTCTTATATGTCCTTCAGGAGTTAGTATACCATAAACACAACTAAAAGTCAGGACAGGTGTACTTACATAGTAAATTTCAGCAACAAAGCAACTCAAAGTGCCTCACATAAAACATCACAAACATGAAAACAAAGCAAAAGAAACATCATAAAATGACATTAAAACAATTCAAAACAGTCAGGAGGTTAAGAGGATAGAAAAAAAAGGCTAAAATAGCATAACAGGTATAAAATAAGAATAACAATTGCAGTGCAGAGAAGAGAGTTGTAGCAGACCTGCAGTTTGTTCCAGATATGTGGTGCATAAAACTAAATGCTGCTTCTCCATGTTTAGTTTTGACAAAGCAAACATGTCCCAGAGGACCTGAGGGATCGAGATGGTTCATTATGTTACAGAAGATCAGAAATGTATTTTAGGTTCTAAATTATTCAGTACTTTATAAACCAACAATGGTATTTTAAAATCAATTCCCCGATAGACGGGAAACCAATGTAAAGATCTCAGGAGCAGTGTGATCAACTTTCTTGGGCTTAGCGAGGACTCAAGCAAAAAAAGAGACTGAATATTAGACTTACATTCACCAGGTATCCAGAAACATGACTCCATATGGATGATACTGTTGCTCTGTAACTGCTGGATGTTTAAACAAGTTTGCAATATTAACTTAGAAGGCGATGACATGTATGTCATTGCTGTGTTCAACTTGTCACTGCTGCTTCTAGGTGGCTAAGAAAACAATTACTGCAGTTTTAATGTGATTGGTTCCACCTGTGTTTTTCCTGCTAGGACAAGTCAAAATGTCTGTTGTGAAAAAAAAAGTCTATGAATGAGATTTACTAGCAAGATTACATTTTTGAATAAAGATTTACTTAGAGCCTAGTTCACTTTCAGTATAGCAGGAGAGGATGACTTTTATGTCTAAACTGGAGTTCACACTGTGCAGGAAGTGTAAGCTGACACTAGGTGGCGCCTCAGACTACATGCCTTCGCCTGTACCACAGACTGTAATGACGAGCCCTAATAGGTCCATATAAATTGAAGCTATAAAGTGTTCACATTTCCATAATGGCACTGGCAATTACTATCAGTCTCATATAATTACATGGCAATAAAAATCACAGATGTACGCTCATTGGATGCAATTTCGTTGAAATCTTTATTCAGAAAAAAAACATATTAACATTATTTATAACTGTCCATTTGACAATTTTGTCATCAACATACATTAACACAAAAATATGTGAATCAACATTAGTTTGGTCAGGACGTGGTGGAGTGAAAACTGACAGGAAAAGAAAAGGATAAATAAAAGAATAAACTGTTCTCTAAAAAATAAAAGCTTCTGCACATCAGCAAAGTAATCAAGTGAGGAAGGCTGAGGAGATTTGAGTACCATCTCTCTGCTGTAGCTTTGGAGGCGGTCATCAAGGCGGATGGTCGCGTCCGCAGTCCGTTTAAGGATGTTTAAAAAAACAAAACCTCATACATGTCAAAAACAGAGTTGATATATACAGACACCATTTAGGCCCTTTGATTTTTTTTTCTTTTTTCTTTTAGAGAACAACATTAATGAAAACATTCCCCATTCTTCTTGGTTCTCAGTTTCAGTCGAGGAGAAACTGATTCTTGGACGGCTTCATTCAAAATGTACATGTAAGTGTATGAACCGAACACTGGTAAACATGCTTCAGTGTCCGAAGACACAAATAAAGGTAGGAGAGCTCGGTCGTCTATGGTTACTCGTGCTGCACGGGGCCCCGGGGCCCCTGAAGCCTTTGTACAGCTGGGTCTAAATGGTTAAGAAGGCAGCCAAGTCAGTCAGTCAATTTATAAACACCTAGGCTAAATTGGTTTTACATGCAGCATCTTTTTGCTTGATTGTTGAAATTATTTCATTTTTTAAGTTTATTTTTTTTTGCTTGATTTGAGTTGTATTGAACGGCAAAGTAGCACACGATGTAGCCTCGGACCAGAAGCAGAATCCACAATCAGAGAAGGGCCGGAGACGACATTAATGACTGAAACACACTGTGTGGAGCAGAAATGAGTGTGTGTCCTCACATTAGGCCGTGGTGTAACTTCTGCTTCTGTCTGCAGGACTGTCAATGTTTGACCTCACTGACTGAACACGGTCCAGTTGAGCTCAGAGGCGTCTGGGTGCACTTGGGTTGAGGGGAAGGGTCTCGAATTCATCCTTGCACATCACACGTTATCACTTTAAATCGTCATCATAATTACCATCATTAACATCATTTAACAAGAAGTTACAAAAACAGAGGAGGGGGGGGGGGGGGTTCAGCTGATCGGAAAATCAGCCAGTTACGTAAATGCCCCATTTTCATCAGTGCCGCTGGTTGACAACCACGAAGGGTTTTCGTTACACAAAACAGTGGGCAAGGGATAAGAATAGGCTTTGTTCGAGCACACAAATACAGAAAGGAGAGGAGGAGGAGGAGGTGGAGAAAGCAAAAGAGCCTGAAGAACAAAAAAAAAAAAGAAAGAAAAAAAGACAAATATGTAAACGTCTCTCCAGTCCGGGGGGGTTTTATCCCTCCCAGAAGCTGAGCTGTAGCAATCAACACACCATCAAGCACAATCCAGAGCTTAACAATCAAGAAATCCACAGTTTGGACAATTTCGCAATCCATAATCCATTGCGTAATCCAGCCTGCTCCCTTTCTAGCCCTTTCTAGGTCCTTTCAGTTCTGGGAGGCTGGGTGGGGAGGAGGTGAGGGAGTGTGTCAAAGAGTAGACCTAAATGTGTGTGTGTTTTCTGACTGTGTAGGTGTGTGTTAGGCATATTCCTGTGTGTGTATGTCCGTAAATGTGTACATTCTGGCATAGCTGTGTGTTCAGGTGTAAACTCGTTTGTATCCGCTGCTGACATCCCTTCATTAATGCATCTCAGAGTTGAGTTTGTCCTGGAAGATGTACAGGTTGTTGGTGGCGGCGATGGCAATGATGTTCTCAGTCGGGTGCCAGGCTGTGTGGAGGATCTTCTTGGTGAAGTCCAGGCTGTCCACGCTGATGTCGTCCTTCCGGCGCTTTCCTCCTGCGGCGCAGACCCTTCGCGGCTTCAAGACGGCACGTGGTTTGCTGCTCTCTCGTGATGCCTCCAGGGTCACGTCGCGTTTGGTGTTGCGGTCGAACATGCGGAAGAAGTTGTTGTAGGCTCCGGTCATGATGACACTAAGGAGAAAAATTATCAGTTACTACAGTTTGAAGGGTTTCATTCTCTTTTCTCTTTAAGTATTAATCTGGTGAGGACTGTAATCAACTATATTAACTTCCCAAACTACCTTAACCCTTAACTCCATCGCTAAATGTAAAGCGTCACTTCCTCCAAATTACAAAAAGACCATTTAGTAATTATGTTAGATCCTGTTCAGACCAACCATTCTGCATGAGGAGTATTTTTACTTTTGTTACCTAAGTTTATTTTGATGCTAAATCTTTTGTATAGGGATGCATGATAATATTGGCACATCATTGGTCTCGGCTGATGTTGGCCTTAAAATTGAAATTGAAAAAATAAAACATTGAAAAGTATTGTACTTCATGTCTGTTTCATGGTGGGCCATCACTGTAAGAGTATGCATGTATAATATGATGCTAATTCCACTACAGAAGAGACTTGATGATCACAAAATTTAGGTGGGAAAAAACTGGATATATCGATATTGGTTATTGTCCAAATAAGTTGTTATATATCTGCATATCAGATATTAGCAAAAAATCCAATATCATGCATCCCAGCAGTTTTACTTTTTAAATGCAGGACTTCACTTGGGTTAGGTTACTTGATTTGTACCCATAGATAGATTTGTTTTGCAGTAGACAAGGCAGCCACACATTTTACAACACAGAAAATAGCCAGACATGAATAAAGTACATGATAAAAGTACCTGTAATGGAGTATTTGAACATTGTGGTACTTCTGCGTACGTAAAGATCTGAGTATTTCTCTCAACACTTAGTACTGAAACACAGAAACACATCCAGACACTTCACGTACCTGTCTGAGCCGTTCCAGGCACACTCAAACTTGTCGAAGATGCAGTCGTTTTCGTAAAGGGAACACAACTTGCTGCGGAGGTAATCGTGAACCTGGAAGAACACACACACACAAACACACAGACAGAGAAATGATGAGTCCAGCACACAGCTGCTTCAATCCCAGGTATTGACTCTCTGTGTAAACTATAAATAGAGGAGAGCAGAAGACTCTCTCTCACACACACACACACACACACACACACACACACACAAAGCTCAGCACAGACAAAACACATTAAACGTGTAACACAAACCTCCCTGAAGGCAACTCTAATGAGACACAACACCAGCCCTGAGCAATACGAGGGCCAGGAGTACATTTTAATCTAAACTCCTTTTCCATATCAGTAAACCCATTAACATCCAAACCCACCAAGGGCATGATAATAGAGACACACATGTGAACATTCACACACACACACACACACACACACACACACACACACACACACACACACACACACACACACACACACACACACACACACACACACGTATTCACTGACTAATAACTCTTTTCCCCTGTGCTTTCATTGCACCTGCCTGTGTCAGCAGTGTGATGCAAGGGGTTGAAATCTACACCTTCCTGCAGCCGCTGCGCTCTGCATTAGGCCCCGTATTTTCACATTCTGCATAAAGTCAGCAGTCAACAGTCGCTTCGCGATCAATAAATGGTCAAGCTGAGGTCGGCTCACGGTTGTACATCAAACCAGGTGACATTTTTGTTTTCCCCTATGGGTCTCTCAGCCCGGGGTGAAATGATACAGTGTCAGCTGAAGTTGAATATATATCGTCTCTTTTTCCCAGTGTGCGTGATCTCTGATTTAGAGCACAGCGCCTCCTCCCTCATGGATCTGTACATATTTCTCATGTTCCAGGAGGAGTAAGAGTGTAAGTTTACCAGTCAGAGCCCTGAAATCCCTTCTCTCCCCTCAGTTTACTCCACTCAGCCTCTGCCAACCCTCTTTCTCATCCTCTCACTTACAAACTCTCCTTCTATTCTTCCCTCCTCATCTCATCAAACCATCCTCACACTCCTCCCCTAGCTCTCACCCCTCTCTCCCCCCCTTCCTCCCTCTCTGCTGCATTGCAGATCTAGGTGTCGGGCGCTGTGTAAGGTATCCCTCCTTCCCGTTTCGCTTTATGAGTGGAGGCTCGGCGGACTATAAATAGCTCCAGTGCGTCTTGGCCTCCCACTCCTGGCGGCCTCACAGGCCCTCACACGTCAGGCAGACACACACATGTTCACCCACACGCCCGCGGCAGGAATACTAAACACACTCTGAAAGAAGGAGTTGATAAATACTTCTCCTGCACATATTTGCATAAACAGAGGCTGGTGCGGCTGATTGTAAACACTTAGAAGTGACACGAGATAAATGGTGTGCGGATGTGAGAAAGATAGCACGCAAAAATAGAAAAAATAAATAAATCAGTTTTATAGTTAGTTCTGCATGTGTACATTGTGTATAGCACGTCATGCAATATACGATATAATGATAATTTGTCGTTCGTGCTTGTCTCACACATGTATTAATCTGCCAAATACACACAATCTGATGCATCTACAGATTATAGTAAAAAAACGTAGGCCTCAGCAAGGGTTTCTGGTGATTCTGCACTCACGAGAAAAAGTACATTCTCTGGCTCGTAATCAATCCAATTATCCTTAAAAGGTTTTAGAAAAATCTAATCATCAGCAAGTCCTGTGATTCTGAGAGACAACCATCTTCCCATGATTCATTTCTGTCTCTTATTATTCATATTTCCAGGATGACAAAGCCCTCTTTCATTAAAAGGACAGTTAGTCACCCAGCAGTCACAAACACTTGCGTGTTAAGTGAACATTTATTACAAACGACTCTCATTTGATCTGCTACAAAAAGCTCTACTTAAAGAATCTGAGCAGCAACACTGACCTGGACTGTGCCTGAAGACTAAATCCTGCACGTAACAAACATCTGAACTTTGCTGTATGGGATTCAGACAAGCTGGAGGGTGACAAATTAAAGAAAAGGCCAGTGTAGATGGGCAACTTCACAAAAGGATTGCTTGTCTTTTGCGGCTGCTACATCTGCACAAATAATACCAAAAGAAACTGTAATTCTTAAAGCACCTGCAAATGGTGAAATGTGACCTTAACTGCAATGTCAAGCAAATAGCAACTCTGTGCTCCTGTGCTATTTAAATTAGGTAATAAGCATACATTTGGCGCAAAACAGGCCCCTTTCTATGCAAATGAACTTCACTACAAAAACAATCCAATTCAGAAAAATCTCCGTTAATAGCCTCATGAAGCTCTGGCAAAAGTTCAGTCAGGAAGATAATACTTTTCACGCTCAGGCTGTCAGTTTTCTTTCTCACCCTGCCGTTCACTCCCTGCACACATGCTCACTCACTATCTCTAGGTGTCATTGTCTGCCTCTGTCAATTTAGTCATCAGCTGTTTTCAGCTGATTCTATCAACCAATAGCACAGCGACACACACTCTGTCAGCCTGTCATCTCACTGCTCCTCATTATAAATATAGTAGTAGTTCTTTCCTGCTGCAGCCGTGCACGCCCTCCACCTGTCCCTCACCATCACTTGTGTTCGCACTGTAACACCATTTGCGCAATATCTTTTGTGAACTGGACCTTGAGACGAGGCAGACAGCGGTTGCAAGTGATGTGCAATTCATGTTGCTATCAGTGGCCATTAATGGCCACAATCCATTCTTTGTGAATTGTTGGGCCAACACAAGCCAGAAAAACAGCTTCACTGCTGTCTGAGATAGATTATCAAGTGTCTCTTATCCAAGCCATGAATTCAGGTTTTCCTAGAATTTTCTCCTACTAATCTGTAACTTTATCTGTTACACATGAAAATGTAAAAAACAAAAAAAACAAACAAACCCACAAACGTAGGATTAATTTATGATGGCAGGTGTTGGAGATGCAAGAGGTTTGTGGGACTGCTCTGTGATAAGACTTTCATGGGAAAAAATGCTGAACTATATGGCAAATGATCTAGGGATTTGTATTTCAAAGTGCCCTATAGTTTAGGTTTATTGTGTGATATCTCTAATACACCTCACAGAATCAAATACAGCCATATATGATATGTTCCGGGCTTGTGTCAGTGATAAGGCTGTCTGTAGTAAATGATTTTCATAAATCATGGTGTTTTTTTATTGTGGACTCAAAGGAATATAAATCAAACTGATGGTTATACATTTTAAGAATCTCTCTTAAGTGTTCATGTCAATTAACTCTTCAAATTTACTTTAATCAATCTAATCTAATAAATAACATAACAAATGAGGACATATACAACAACATATCCATAATGTTATATCATTTTCAAGAGAGAGAAAAGAAACTTACTTCTATTCTTAGTTACTTATTTCCAAGCATGTGGATGCAGGAGGATGCATATGTTTGTTTGTTGTCCTCCGGTAATTTTATATAATTGGGATCTGTGATCTTGTTTTATGTATTTAAATAAATGAATAAAATAATGTAAAGAAAATTAAACATATGCAGGACTTTGTGGCAGCAGCATGTGTTTTGGCACTAGGGTATCATCAGCAGAGTAATAATGAGAATGTTGGGTGATAGAGGCTGTTAGTAATGATTATGTTATCAGTCAGCTGATGAAGCAGGAATAAAACAGTGGAGTGACTCAACAGACAAGAGGATTCAATGACAATATGTTAATGCTCCCTCCACAACTGATCGGATCACCTTTCCCCAGAGTCAATTTGCTGCTCGCCAGAGGGAATCTCACCGCAGCAGCCAAACCAGAGAGAAATATATTCATTCTCATGTTTTTGTATTTCAACCTAGTAATTTGCACATGTGGTCGGTCACACACCTGGTATGTCTCCAGGGGCTTGCTCTCCATGTTGAGGTCCCAGACTTTGGCAGTCAGGTAGTCTCTGGTGAGCAGGTAGCGACCGCTGTGGCTGAACTTGACATCGGACACAGAGGAGATGATCTCGGAGAAGAAGGAGCGGGCGCTGGGGTCCTCGGGCTCCTCAAACACTGGAGATGGTGGGAGAGAGGGAGAGGAGGGTGAGTGCTGAAGACAGGCAAAAACAGTGTGTCACATGATGATACTATGTGTGTCTCTATCTCATGTACATAGATAAACAAATCTCTCGGATGAGCCATGTGCTGACAGTAAAGGCAGACAGACCACACAGGTGACTTCTGTATGTTCATGGTGTCGCTGTCTGAACTGCTCTGCGTCTTAATTTCAGAACATCTCAAACAGAACAATCACATGTCTTCTACAAAGACAGAAACCTGGTAAATACAGGTATTTCTCACTGAATGTAACAAACAAAAATGAAATCCCTTGCCGCCTGTGGAGGTGCTCCACTGAATACAATTTGCAGTGTTCGCTGCGCTCGTGATTCATACTGGTCAGAACTCATGGGAAACTGGCCATTTCAACTTCGAAGTACACAAAAACAAAAAGGAAAAGAACGTTTGGAATCAATAAATCTGAAGCATATGTGGAAAATTTGCCATGAATTGAATTGTTGTCCCCTCAGGACAGCAGATTTATGGGTAAACTAACCCTGCTCTACATTAATGGACCAGGAGTGGAAAGAAACATTATCAGATGGTAAAAAATGATCCAAAGGAGACATATTGTGCTCCTGAACTGAAAGGAAATCACTTATTACAGGTTGGATTTTAGATAATTTACTTTCCATTGGATGAACATACCTGAGGTTTTTCAGGTTGAGTTCATTAACATTACAAATTGAATAAACAGTGTGAAGTATCAAATCACCACCACAGATGATATTTAATCTACATAACCACGCATACATAAAGCAAACTAATAATGATAGTCCTCTCTGCTGGATTAAGAATCTTAAGAAAGTCTCTGCAAGTTGATTTTCATGAGCTAAATGAAAAGTCAGGGGATCCCCAAAGTGATTAAAATTTGTCATGCAGGGGCATGACAAATGAAGTAGCACTTCTCAGCCAATCTACTGGCATTTGCTCTCTCCATTTAATAGTGTTTGAGATATTTCAGTCTGGACAAAAGTGGCGGACTGACCGATCAACTGACACTGCCTCCTGGAGCAATGCTGCTAGCATGCCTAAAAACATCATCTCTATAAACAGATATCTGCATGACTGTGCAGAATCTGTAGGAAATGGTATAAGATCTTGGTATTGGAAGCATTCTGGTTTCTGTTTAGTCTGAGTAGTAGTGACCAATCACGTTTGGGTGGCAGGTAAACAGTAGGTAAACAATCAGTGTGGAGAGCAAAAGAGGCAAAAAACACTGGCCAAAATGCAAAATGCAAATGCGAACCCATCGGCTAATGCCTGACGACAGTTTAACTTTCCTTTGTATTCATATGGAGATATCTTTTGCTGAAATGACCAGCACATGGAAGAGAATGTCTTGGCCCAGATATCCACTGGCTACACTGGAACCCTCAAAATATTCCCCAATTGCCCCAAGAGGCTTATCAAAGTCTGACCCAATTGGGTTCCAAAACTGCTACAAACATGAACTGTATATTTTGAAGCACATGACTGCCTGAAAGGTTGGAACTTCATCTGAAAACTTATTCATTGGCTAAAATGCGCAAAAGTACCAGTTTCGGACATTTTGGCCTTTTAAGGCTCCTTAAGGAGATAAAAACATAATGTGTGTGTGTTCGAGCTCTCAGCATGTTTACTCACATTTGGAGTGTTTGTCACAGAGCGCCGCTTCTCTCATGTCACAGAGGCGCAGGGTGCCTTTGCTGCTGCTATAGACAAACAGGTTACAGTGGTGGGGGTGAAACTCAGCCGCTGTGATCACCTCTGTCAGATCCTCCATGTTGGCTGGCTTGATGTCCACAATGTCTGAGAGGAAGCATTGCTCAGGAAAACAACATAAGAGAGTCCACTTCTCAGGGCCTGCAGTGTAGGTCATAAACCCTGCCCCGATCATGATAGGGGTTAAACGGGGGTAAGTTTTCCCCAGAGATGACTCTGTCATGTTAGGTAGGTTTCGAATAAGTTTGGTTTTAATTAGTTATGTGATGAAATAAAAAGGGGGGTTGACGTCGGAATGGATGGCGCTGCTAGCAACTGGGTCGCACGTTGGGAACTTGATAATGCAAGATCACATTAGCTCAGATTCTGGCTCCGAATGACTTAACCAGCACAAAATGGCAGCAGCTGTGTCCAGCGTATTTTAGCTTCATGTACAGTAGGAGGACGTGCAGATGCATTGTCCATCTTTATATACAGTCAGTGGTTTTTACCAGGTCCCCAGGAACGCAGCTTTGTTTCCAATTTTTCGGCAGTGGCCACACACGGTATTGAAACATAAAAATCCCCTGCGACTCAAAAAACACTTTCGCCATAGATCACCACTGTAAAAGAGATATAGTAAAAACTGCAAACAAGGTAAATCATCAATCTTTCTATTGTTATTTTTTTCCTTGAGCTTTTGATGTCATCACAATTCAAATTCTATGAGCCAAGCAGGAACTCGTGGGCAGAGCCAGCATGCGAAACACTACCGCAAAAGTTAACATGGAAGCCAGGAACCTTTTTGGCGTATGTGCCAGGTGAGCAACTCCATAGGACTGAATAGGCACCATATTTGGGTCCGGTATCAAGGCATTATTATACATCTCTGGTTTTTACCTTCTGAAGTCAACCTGTATTTACGTATTCATTCATTCATCCCTTTATCAGTTCTATTCACTAACTGGCCAAATGAAAAACTAATTATATTGTGTTTGAATTCATGTAAAAAACACACACACAAGTGTATGTAAATGTATATGTAACCCTCACACTGTAAATAATTTACAGAAGAAATAAAGCAAACCAATTTAAATATATCTTGGGGGGATTGTTGGGAGAAAAGTAATTCCATATTCAGATAAATTGTAATATTATAAATCCTGTCTGGGTCATGGATGTGACTGTACTGTGTCCTATTGAGCTGGATTAGAACTCAGAGCGGGGCTGAAATATTTATGCAGCCTTTGAATTATTCATTAAGCTACATTTTCACTCCTCAAGAATAATATTCCCCTCCCCCAACACTGTGTGTCTTTGTGCATTTCTTTATACAACAAAGTGGGATTTGCAATGTGGGAGTTGTGTGAGAGTGTGTGTGTGGGTGGGAATTGATTATTGTGCATGTACAAGCATCTATGTGTTAATGTATGCATTAATTATCTGTGTCCTTGTGCTTTAATAAATCCAGTCCTGCTTTAATATGAGTTTGTGCATGTGATGATGATATATGTGTGTCTTCTCTCCTCCTCACTATCAATGCAGAGCACAACCCAGAAAGGATACTGAAGCTGCGGTCGGTGATGTCCAGATGCCAGAGGTTGATCCTCAGGTCATCGGCTGACATGTAGGTCTCATAGTCGGAGTTGACGGAAATGGAGTTGACGTGGTAGGTGTGGGCGTTGGCAAACACTCGCCGCGGGCTCACCTCCACCATCAGGTCCATCGGCATCAACACCGGCACCTTTAAAGACATAAAGACAGAGAGCAGTTAAACACCACACGTAACTGATTAGGAGAAGACAGATGATACAGACAGTAGATTAAATCTAAATACTGTCATTGTATCATGAATTAATATTTAATGCATTACTTCCTTTGACATCAATAATATATTACTGCTGGAGCCCCAACTTGCCCGCTTGATAGCAGGATCAAGAGCCAATTCGGTGCACGAGTTAAAGCTCATTTGGCTGCATTTTCATATCTTCGCATTTGCATTAAAACACAATTTCTTTGTCCAATACATGATTTCCATTTTCACACACAGCTTAAATGTGTGTCTCTATTTGCATACGGCACAGCGGGAGCACCGTCACATAACACATACATGTTCTCGGGCCTCTACAAAGACGGACATACTGTACGTGCATACGCTCACACATGGGCTCACTCTGCGTAGTACAGATGTTGTGTTGCTGTTCAGCAGGGAAAAGAGGATTCCTCTGCCCTCACACACTCATGCACACACACATGTACCATTGTGCCAGTGACCCATTTTTGCACATGCAAACACATCTGTACCCACTGACCCAGTTCTGTTACACAACCCACTGCATTTATGAATGTTTTACCGTGCAGGAGATAGAGACAGACAGAAAGATGTTACCTGTAGGGAGGTGACGGTGGAGATGTCCTTGATGCGACCCTCCTCATCCTTCAGGTTGTATCCCTCCGGCCGTTTGTCTCTTTCACTCACCTTCCACAACTTAATGGTCTTATCTGGGAATCAGACAGGGCCGTTAGGCGATCAGATAAGAACAGATTTAATCGGAAAGTGTGACAAATGAATAAAAGGTGCTTGCTGACACAGGAAGCTATCTGGTCTTAGATTAGATGTGATTAAACATATTAGAGTAGGCTAAATATGGAATATCATCTCAAATTGGTGAAGCTAAAAGCCTAAAATCTCAAAAAAGGAGCTGTTTTAGGATATTACTGAAAGACAAGATCAACTCAGGCACTTGAATTTGAAAAGAAATGACTAAATAGACAAGCTAATCCACCGCACTCCAAATTGCCAGCTCTGAAAGACAGCTTGGACTCTGAAGCTCTAAATGAGCAAACAGCAAGGTTTTGTGTAATCAATGCTGACAGACACAGAGAGTCCCTGTATTATATTGAAAAATGACAGCAAGCTTTCCAGCAGCAGCATTACCCAACTGCTGAGGCAGGTCTTACATTTTTCATACCCTAAATCATAAATAATATACTACTTAAATAAATCAATAACAGGGCGCTGTGGGAAAATCTATACATCTTCCAATACAGCCATAAACTCTTAATGTAAACTGTCCGAGGCAGACATACTCCTAATGCACTGCAGACATGTGATGGAACACAAGCAGCAACTCTTGTCTCTTTAGGCGAGGGGAAATGTGCTTTCTGACTCAAGAAACTCAAACACTTGTTAAAGGGTTAGTTTGGAGTATTTGAATTAATTAATTTTTACTTTGCTGAACATGGTAGCTGCTGGTCTACCACTGCCTTGATCAAGTAGTTTGTGTGTGTTATTGTGTGACTTTGGTGTTTATAAGGGTCAGTTCAAATTAACCAGAGTTACACAAGAACACAAAAAATTATCCGATGGAGGCAGTGGTAGACCAGCAGCTCCGGTTTTCTGCTGGATAAAAATATTGTTTTTGTCAAAGGAGTCTGGTGGCTTTGAAAAGAGCATAAATATAGCTTCAGTTCCCCCTTGGAAAGAGCTGTCTGATGGTGAGCTAAAGCTGTGAAAATATTCTAAATATAGTGTACACTTAAACTGATATCTTTTTTATAGGAGGCTAAAATTCTGTATTGCTGGTACCCCCGGCCACAGCAGTGCACTGCTTAACTTCCATGGTGGTACTCCAATCTGTTTCTGCTCACTGGGGTTGTTCCGACTGCCATCTACTGTATGTAATACACTGACTGTAAATAAGCACCTCATACAACCCCACTTCGGAGAAATCCGAACTATTCTTTGAGGGAGAAACAACGTGAAATAATCATTCAAACTGGTTTAAAGGAAGTGCTTTCCCACAAAAGATCATAAACCCACATCACTCCTTCCACATCTTCCTCTAAGATGCATGTATTTGTGTGTGTCTGTGTGTGTGTGGGCTGTCTCACCATTGGTGGAGAGGAGGAAGTGTGCGGCGTTCTGCTGAGGCAGCCATCGGATCTTATTGATCTTCTCCTCAATCTCCAGACTCTTAAGGTAGTCGAACTCGGGCTCATGGCTCTGGAAGGTGCTGTAGACATTATACTCTCCCTGTGAGAATGGCTCAGTCTTGCTCTGTGGAATAAAAAGGAGTTAGATGGAAATGTGGGGAGAATAATGTGCACTTTCTCACATACAGAATCACAGTAACAACACCCTGGGCTGGAGCCAGCCTCATTCACCTTGATCATGTGAAGAAATAGCATGGCACGGACTCTGCACAGCTATAATGATACAGTCTCTGACATATCAACTATTAATCAATCAATCTAGACTGTAGCTGGAGGGGAACGGTGTGCGTTCATCACTGCTCTCACAGCTGGAATGAAAAATTGTATATTTATTTGTCTGTGTGTGTGTGTGTGTATGTGCCTACCTCAGGTTCCCTCTGAAAGATGACCACTCGGCCTCCCTTGTCCCCTGTGGCCAGGAGCTCTCCGGTGTGGTTGAACTCAACAGTGGAGATGATATCAGCTGGAGAGAGACAGACACAGAGGCAGAGACGGAGGAAGAGAAAGAGAAATATAGCATGAGAGGAAAGAATGGTGGGGAAAGAGAGAGGAGGAGTAGCCATTAGCTAATTGACCACGCATCATCATTCATCTACATAACCTGTTTATCTGGCTCTAAATTATTCAACCAAGTCAACAGTCAATGCATTAACATGTAAGTGGATTACAATATGCAAATTAACGTGTAGAATAAAACAATATTTGATCTCTAACACAAATATTCTTCATTTCTGTTTAAGCTACAAGAGAAAATTCAGATTATATAGCACATATTAGCCCATGCACACACACACACGCACACACACACACACACAGCTGTTTCACACTAGGCCCAGGTGTTATCCGTGCTCCAGTGTGACACATACACAGTGACGCACACTATGACACTTCCAGTACACAAGATTACAGTGTCACTTGAGTTCATGTTCATGTCTGTGTGTGTGTGTATAAGAGTAATTACGCACTCTTTCATCTCTGTAGTGTTCTTAAGTGTAAACACAACTCAGAGTGTATTTGCATTAGTGACTAAATATCATTCAAAGATAATTTTTCAGGACCCCCATTTGCATACTTGCAACAATATCCCCATCACTAGCTCTGTGTCCCGAAACACCAACACAGTCTGACTCAGTGACAGTACAGTAATATGAAGAGCAAGCACGTTATTAACCACTTTGCATTTACTGACTCAGTGCTTTCAGTGGACCTCCCTTCATCACACAGCACACACAATGAAGAGTAGAGAGCACTTGGTTGTGCTTTCAAATGAAGGGCACGTCAGCGTGATATCTGAAACCTGAATCTGTTTTAATGTTGCATGTAATCTCCTGACTGCCGTTCTGTCTACCTATCCTCCTTTCTTTTCCCCTTTATACAGCAGATTGAGTTTTATTTTGAAATATCTATTTGCAGACAGAGCAGATCTGGAGGGAGGAAAAATCTTGGTGGTTAAACCTCTTTCATACTACTCAGAAACTTAGCTTCAATGAAAGATGTAGCCATGTAAAGTCATCTACAGGCTATCTAAGAGCCTGTTTATACCTGGTCTTAACATGCACCTTGGGCGATCACAAGTGGACTGCGCTTAAATCAAGTGTAATCAACCACTAATATGCATTGCGGTCCAATCACTCAAACCACTTGCTGAGGTAGTCTGGGATGCATTTGTCCACATTTCTTTTGTAGTGTAAATGCTAATGCGTTATGATACATCCCTGACAAGAACTATATCATCAGTGCAGGATGTGGCGGTTGTTTCGCTAATGCTTTATAACCTATTTTATGAAGAGTGTTGTGTGACTGCCAATTGTTTTGCCCCATGAAAGGAACAGGGTTATGATGATGGATTGATCTGGATCGGTTAATTGATTCAATGAACAATGATTCAATATCATCAATGCAAAGTGAAAACATCATCTTTAAGATACGCTTTTATTTTCAAATTCCTATGGCATGTCTGTGTCACTATTTCCATCCAAGCATACCTCTGTCCTAAACATTCAAACAGTGCTAATGGCCTAGCGCCAGGCAGACAATGACATCTTCTCATATCAGCCTCAGGCCCCTGAATCAAATCCAAAACGTATCGTGGCAGCCTTTGTGATATCATCGTATATCATGTCATAGTCCCAACAATCAATACGGTATTGTATCAAATACCAGGTGTAAACAGGCTGCTAAACTCAAAACCGAAGTTAACCATGCTGTGTAAGATAATTTGCTTACCATTTAAAAACAAGAATGACATAGTCGTGACTGGATCAATTTTAAAAATCAATCATCACGTAAATGCTGTATTTGTCTTATTTTGACTTGCTGTGTCATCTTCCTACATTCAAGCTTCTTACCAACACTAAACCTGACTTACAAGTTAACAAGTCCAGTCTGTTTACTAGCTGATGTTGAGTGAATGTTCAGTTCAGCTGTGAAGTTTCCAATCTGTGGTTTGACTTCACACTTATAAATACAAATGCTGTGTTAAGGACAGACAGTTGCTGGTGATGCTGATCACCATGGTGATGACTTCAGTGCTTTTCAATTGATTCCCAAGCTTTTTTTTTTTTTTCATTGAAATTTCATGCTTATGTTATTGTCCCCTCATGACACCCACCACCCTACTCTATCATGGTGCAGAATTGGTTCAGTTTTTAGGTCAGCAGTTCAGGTGCTGGTGGATGAGGCAGTGAGTCAGATTTTGAATTTGCATGATTCTCTCAGATTGTTCAAATCGGCTGACTGCTCTTTAAGCTATTTTAATGTAATTATTCTAGGTTTCCTGTAGTCTTTTCATCACTGGGAGGTTACTGCGCCTAGACAATAATAGCTCCAGCATGTAACCTTCCTTAAAACCACAACTTGTCATTTTTACACTGTGTTTATTGTACTGCGTAAATAAATGAGCTGTGACGTGTATACTAGTGTGTTTTAGAGGTGCTGCTGGGCATATTTTTAAAAACTTTTGTTAGAGCTAGGCTAGTTGTTTCACAGTTTCCAGTCTTTTTGCTATGCTAACTGACTGCTGGCTGTGGCTAAATGATTAACTTCCAGACATGAGTGGTACTGACCTTCTCATCTAACTTTCTGCACTGAAATGAATGTGTGTTTCTCCTAAAATGTCAAACCAGTCATTGAAGGATCGGTCTTTCCATCACTGCTGAAACCTGCTAGGTTCTTTAGCTCCACACAGCAAAGGTTTAACAACAAGAATGGGTGAGTGTGACATCCAGTTACATATCTCACTGTAGAGACTGTGCTCTACGACAATGTTTTCTTCAAAACAACTGTTTTAATTAACACCTGTATGTTGCTACAATGAAAGTATTTTAAAACGTCTGAGGTAAAATTGCTTGCATGTATTTTGACCTAGCATAAAGATGATAAGAGTCCTGCACACAGTTGTGTCTGATGGAACATCAGCAGAAAACTACTCACTGCTGACCATAAAATCTATAAATTAGGAGTGCACGATATTGGATTTTTTGCTGATATCCAATATGCCGATATTTAACAACTTATTTGCCGATAACCGATACTGATATCAATCTATCCACTTTTTTCGCCAGCTAATTTTTGTCATCAAGCCTCTGCTATAGTGGAATTAATATCATATTATGCATGTATACTCTTTTCGTGATGGCCCACCAGCAGACCAAGACATGAAATAGAATGCTTTTCAATATATGTAATATTTATTCATTGTGCAAAATAAGAAAAAGCACGTTGGCCGATTCTGATTGTTCTTTTTCAAGGCCAATATCGGTCAATATGTTGATGATGTGTCGATATTATGGTGCATCCCTTCTATAAATCTATGCCAGCTAAAAACAAAAACACTTAAAGTTAACTTTAATTTATGTTTAAGGCAATGGAGACAGAAGCTGTACAGCCCACAGTCTCATCAACAAGGTGTACTTTGACTGCACCAGCCTCCAAAGCAGTCCTGCCTCACAGAGATTTTATTCAACAAAAGCTCTTACTTCTACAGCATGACCAAGTAATATTTTCAAAGATGCCACAGATTAGATTTAAAAATAATTTAATGTCAGATGCGGTATCCCAATAAGCCTTTGACAAAAGGGGTCCACTGAGCTCAGTTTTGATAGAAAAGAACATGGTCCTCAAGCGCTGACTGTAATAAAAATAGAGTGTGGAGAGTGTATTTATTGAGAGTCGAAGTGATTCAAAGCTGTAGCCCTGCCTATTTTGTGGTGGCCTTGAGAGAGAGAGATTTTATGATGAGGGGAGGCAGGGACTGCTCCTCAATCTCTACACTAACACAACCTTATTCATCCTGTTCCTCACACACCTCGTGTATTACTGGTTTCTATCATTTTTTCACTACTCTTGCACTGCTTCTTGATCTCCCAGTCACTGCAGTGCCTTCGTTATTCTTCACTTTCAATTTCTTTCTACAATCCCAGGCTTTCTCTCAATCACTCTCCCCCCACACGTTTCTTTGTCAACGCTTGTTCCCTAGTTTCTCTCTTTTGCCCCATTTCACTCTGTCATTTCTTCCTGGTTGTCTATCCACATTCATCTCTCTCTCTCTCTCTCATCCCTCCCCCACGGCACTCTGCCGCCTGGCTGTATGTTAGCGTGTATGTAGTGGTGGTGCTGCTGGTGGTGGTGGTGGAAGAATGGATGGAAAGGATGGAAAGGGAGGTGGAGGGAAGAGGCGCTGGGGCGGAGGCGGTGGAGGGGTCCTTCGGTGAGCAGGGGTTGCCATGGTAACAGGCTGAGCCAACCAGTAGCAGGGGTACTCGTAACGGTTAGCCGTATATGGCAGTCTGGTGAAGGAGGAAGTGGGATTCATCAATCCAATCCTCGCAGGAAGAGGGAGCGTGGTAAAATAATTATGGCGCTGCAGTTTTGTCCACTAACAAACATTGCTAAATTAATACCAGGAGATGGAGCCGACACTATGGTCCAAATTGAGGATATGCAGATAATTAATGCACACACACACACACACACACACACACACACACTCACACACACACACACACACACACACACACACACACACACACACACACACTCATGACAGCACTCAAACACAAACTCTAGACATGCAGTGAAATTCACAAACACACGTACGCACACCAGGCAGCTTTGAATTCACAAGTCACGTAATGATGCACAGCAAATGTTCGGCTTGACGCTGTGTGTGCGTGTGCACATTTACAGATAACTGTGTCTCCACTCAAGTCGCATCGAGAAAGAGCTAAGCTAAGCAAAACCCACAGGAGCGGCACACAATATAGCTGAATAAAATATGGAACACACACTCTCCAGTCTCATCCTCTTTATCTGCCTGTGTTTCTCTGTCTCACTCACACACATACACACACACACACACACACCTCACACCCATCTGTCTCTCTGATGTTCTCTATTAGAGTAGAAAAATAGACCTTTAGGAACACAAACATCTATCGCAGAAACAAGTACCATCATGTGCGCTGGGCTTCTTCTGTAACAGGCACAACTGGCCAGCGTCCTGATGTGTTTGTGTGTGTGTGTGTGTGTGTGTTTGACTATCTGTTGGGCTGTCAAGTTGCAAGTCAATATAGTGTGGACGTGTGAGTGCAACAGTACAGCAAGCTAGCTGTGTCTGTCTCCCACAGACAGTCCATTAGCATCAGCAGGCCTGTCTGACTCATCGCCACACTGCAGGAGCTGGGGGAACACACTGTGACTGCAAGTGCATGCGCCCACACGTACAGTTCATTTCAGCACAATAAAACACACAAACATGAATGAACCCAATGACACAAAGAATCATGAAAAAACATGCACGAGTGAAAAACACACAAACACTCAAATGCGCTGTGAGGTGTTTACAAGGACAGCGGCTCCTCAGCAATCAAAGCATGATGTTGTAGGGAGAGCTGGAATGATTCATGATCGACAGGAAAGATGTCAACAACAACTCTGGTAATTGATTAATACTCTAAGTCTTTTGTTAAGCCAAATGCTGTTGCTGTTTCAGCTTTGGAAATTTGAGAATTTGCTTTTTTTCTCTGTTTTACCTCTCTGTCAATTGAATATCTTTGAAACTTTGGGGACACTACTAACTGTAAAATAACTGATATAGAGCTGAAGTGATTAGAAAAAAATGATCTTCAACAGTTTAATAACTTTCCAGTAAAAATGACAAACACAACCTAATTCAAGCCTCTCAATTGCGAGGACTTGTTACTTGTCTTTGTCTTGAGAAAGTATTTCACTGCTGGAATGACGGTCTTTTCATAAAGCTAGGCTGTCTTTGCAGTAGAAAGATGAAAATACTTTTTGAACTGTGTGCTATATGACCAAGGTAAACAGAAAAAGAAGACTGTGGCACTTGCTTTTGCTCAAGAGGCAGAAAACCTACAACTACCAGAATGCACTACATCACACTGGTGGGTGATGCAAAGCGGGCTTGTCTGTTAAAACCATACATTTATAATAATACCTTGATACCGGATGCCAAGATGGCGCCTATTCAAGTATGCAAATGGCCCAACTCGAGGGGCTGCACCAAGCATGCATTTGAAAATTTCACTGCACGCAATTGGATAAAACTACGACCAATCAGAACAATACACGGGGTGACGAATCCAAAAACGTTCTTCTTGCAAAGGAAAGATTCGAGCACCGTCTTCTGTTACTCTTTAAGAGAAAAAGCCAAGTCTGACTCGTTCATTGTAGCGGCCAAAGCCGTTTAGCCATCTTGCAATGTTTACTGACTGATTCCGGACTTCGTCGTCGCAGCACTGTCGTCATCTGTTTAGCTCACAACTGGCCCTGCCTATATCAGATACACCGATGTGATTGGTGTAGCTCGGCTACAAGGGCATGGGTAATGAGCATCATTATGGATTGCCAGAGTGACTCGCTGAGCAAATTCAAATTGTGTTTTCGCAAGAACTCTGGATTTCCAGGGTAGCGCAGTAGTGTTTCTCCTGCTGGTTCCGCCTGCAAGTTCCTGCTCAGCTCATAGACTTAAATTTTGTATTGTCACACAGTACTGATTATTGATTTTTTTGTTATACAAATTATTATATTACAAATAAAAATCAAACTTTAGGTCGCCTTCTAGAATTATGTCATCAATTGCTTTTCAGTCCACTATACATTTTGGTGCAGCACAAAATGGCTAAAGTGAGATGAACAGACTGAAAACTTTATCATATTAGATAAAACAAATGTTGGCAAAGTTTTCCTTTAGGGACATAATTTACAGTTGTAATTCACAATATATTGCAACATATTCTATCACAATGCTCTGCATATCGCAACATATGTAAAATCGCAATAATAGTGTATCGTGATAATATTGTATCGTGGATCCTCTGGTGATTCTCACCCCTACTAAACCGTGTTCCTGGGGACCTGGTCTCAACACAGGAAACAGTATGACTGCTGGCTGGAACCAAACAATCTCCAATTACAGTTAAACAGTACGCTAGGCATGAAATAAGAGACATAGTTGAGCTGGGAGATGAGCAGGGAGATCTGGGTGCTCATACTGTCACGATACAAAGCTAGTTGAAAATCAGAAAAATATCTCTTTAAGTGATGGTAAACTGAATATCTCAGGGTTCTGGTAGATTGATTCAACACAACACGTAATCTGAAGATGTCACCTGAGCCTTCAGGAAAATGTGATCATCATTTTTCACTATTGTCTGACATTTCATGATGCAATAATTAATCAAATAATCATGAAAAAAATAGATGGATTAATTAACATTGACAATAATAGTTAGACTTAAGATCAGTGCTCATCTGTGGCACATCTGAGAACAGAGGACGTTAATGGGATAGATAAGATGTCTTAAAAGACAGGACAAGCCACCACTCCTGCTGAGTGGTGGCTTGTCCTGTCTTTTAAGGAGTGTGTGTTTTTGGCTCGGCTTTAATGGTCTGTGTTTACCCAGTCCTAAGATATCTATAATTGGGACTGTAGGGCGCCTGCTCCCCTCCCTGTCCCTGTAGTAGCCTTAACAAAAAGAAATGAGGAAATCCACCTTCCTACCTATGCCACCACCCTTATCTATCCCATTAACGTCCTCTGTTCTCATCTGTGGCACATCTGAGAACAGAGGACGTTAATGGGATAGATAAGGGTGGTGGCATAGGTAGGAAGGTGGATTTCCTCATTTCTTTTTGTTAAGGCTACTACAGGGACAGGGAGGGGAGCAGGCGCCCTACAGTCCCAATTATAGATATCTTAGGACTGGGTAAACACAGACCATTAAAGCCGAGCCAAAAACACACACTCCTTAAAAGACAGGACAAGCCACCACTCAGCAGGAGATGTGTGTATGTATGTGTGTTGGCGAGTGTGTGTGTGCATGCTGCAGCTCAAGCACCCCGCATTTCCTGTGTACGTGTGCACAAGTGTGTGTACTCAATTACCCTGTAGAGAAATAAACTGGTTGGGGGGAGAAAGGGAGAGGAGGGAGCGAAGGAGACGAGGGGAGAGACTGCCGGAGGGAGATGTTAAATTGATCCCTGTCCTGCAGTTTTGGAGTTATTGGGGGAAAAAATGGTGCATGTGTTTGTGTTAGAGGTGCACATGTGTGGAGAGGAATGATTTAAGCCCAGCACAGCAGGGAATCTGCCATTTCTCCAAACACACATCGGCACAATGGAGCAGAGCTGGTGTGAGCCTAATGGTTATAGACACAAACAATTAGAATCACAGACCAAGCCGGCTTCAGCGTGTGTGAAATACACCTGTAATCCTGTTTTGCCTCGCTGCAAAGACATCTTCCAGTTGTATGAATTCTAAAAGCTGCAATGTGTGATTCATTTTTGACATAAATCAATTTGTTTTTCAAACAGATTTGTGGGACCGTGACACAGAAAAAAAAGATTAGGAGCTTAGCTCGTTCACACCCAGAGTAACCCCAGCGATACTGAAAACTGCGATGATGTCTCGACGCCTAATAAAGACTGAAACGTAATCCCATATTTAGAAGACTCTCGCCTTTATTTATGCTGCCACTCTTATCTTTCACTGTGGATGTATTTAGAGTGGAAACGTTTAGTCGATCAACACAAAATGATTCTGCAACAATTCTGATTTTGAAGAATTGAGGTCTTATTTTGGCAAAAAATCATAAAATTCATTGATTCCAGTTTCTCAGATTTTAATTTTTGCTGCTTTTTTTAGTCTTTTATGAAGGCAAAGTAAATACCTTTGGGCTGCTTGTCAGATAAAACAAGCAGTTTGAAGGCTGTGAGCAGCCGTGGCAGGCATTTTTAACTATTTTTGGGCATTTTATAGACCACACAAATAATCACTAAGTTGAGAAAATAAATGGTAGATAATTCGTGGAAAAAATCATGAGCTGTGGTCGTGTGCGTTTGGGTTTATGAATGTCTGTACAGTACATGTGTAGAGTATGTGTGCTCATGTGGTTCAGCGAGTGCATCTGTGCATGTTCATGTGCATGCGTGTGAGTATCTGTGTGTCATTCTCCATATCAAATGGAGGTAGAAGTATGATAGATGCTTTGAAGGAGATGGGGTGTTGTCTAGTCAAACTATTTAAAGAAATCAAGTCACACACACACACACACACACACACACACACAGTCCACGCTGAAGCAGGCAGACTGAGACAAAAATAAAGAGGCAGGTACAAAAATAGAGACACACAAAAAGGATGAGGCAGGCGGACAGAGACAAAGTGATGTTTAAGATATTTATAACACTCAGACTCACATGAGAATTCACCTGACTCAAAGGACACACACTCACACACTTTTTACATTCAACCACCCACCCACACAAACTCTCATATCTCACACTGGGGTCATGTGGGCACAGCTGTGCGACACAGATATGACCTTCGGGATAGAAGAGGATAGAGCACACACCTTCAGTGTAAGAGGCAAACGGCTCGGGCTCCAGAGAAAGGGTAGTGATGTCGGAGCACAGGACCTGGATGGGGCTCAACATCCTGGGGGAGGACTCCAGGGTGGAGAGGGGTGGACAGGATGGGCGGAGCTCTTCAGGCTATAGCCAGGAGCAGCCCTGCAAGAGGAGCAAGGATGGAGGGGAGGGAGGGAGGGAGGGAGGAGGGCAACAGGGAGGAGCAGAGGGTAAGGAGGGAAGGACCGGGGAGGGTGGATGGGGTTAAGGGTAGGGACTGAGTTACTGCATCACCACATCTGGCCATGAGTACTCACAAGAGAAAAAAATACTGATGGTGTATTTATGATCATTCTGTATCTGTACAACATGATGTATTCACATGTTGGGTTTGGCACCAAGGCTTGCAAGACATGCAGGATAGACAGAGATAGACAGCTTGTGGGACAGAGTCTTAGTATGTCTCAAGTTTTGCAGGTGAGTGTTGAAAGGAGCAGGGATAGCTCTCACATTTCCACCAAGGTGACTGACAGTAGACCCTTTTACACTGCCTGTTCAATGGTGCGAATGTTGCACTGTTATTCTGCCACGCCTTCCTGTATAAAAGGTGCACATAACACAGGATGGAGAGACTGTTGTTCTGAGTTGTTCTGCCTTCAAGCTGGCAGCGGTGGTAGTAACAAAGCTAATTTAGTGTAATAAGTGTGAACTGGCAGGATAGGACGGGTGTGATGTTTTGACGATGTGTTATGTGTGCAGCCCACTACTGGGAGATTAAAAAGGCAGCTCTCTCCAGTTAGAAGATAACTCAAAGAAGAAAAACAGTAACCTAAAATGTCCAACAACTTGGGGACACACTGAGGTCTGGGGGCTCCTTACCCTCTGAGCAGAGGAAGAGTTAAGGAAGATTGTTTAAAAAGCTGCCCAGCACTTATGTTATATGTAGAGGCAGAAGCTGTTGGGTTACACGCATGCCTGTCACGTCTTTTTTGCTTCCAGAACACTGGCATGCTGTCTAAAATCACATGCCAAGGTGGCATTATGCCTACATTTTTTTCAGGCTGTTCTCACACATTATTCGGAAATTTTCTCACACAGTCTAACCCACCAAAATTCGTACATATCGCACATGACGATGAGCCAGTAATTTGTGCATAACCAACGTATTTTGGAATGACCAGTGCCCTAAAAGGAGTAAAAAAGGAAGCTGTCCTGAGCAGCCCAGTTAGGAGGCAGGTTGGGGCAGTGGATGGGTCACAAAGCACAGGACTTACCCCTGGGACCTTCCCCAAGGAGAGCGGTGGTTGGAATCATGTGAAGTTTGAGTTAACTTTGAGTCATTTTAAGGTACATCCTCATGTTTCCTTTCCTAAACCTAACCACAGTAACTTGCCTAAACCAAATCTCCATGACTTTATGTTAATTATGTAACTTTATATAAGGTCGTAATGTCCTTTGTGGGCCACTAATTTGTAGAGTATCATGAACCGTTGTTTGAAGATATGTTGTTTCTTGGTTCCTGTGTAAAAAAAATAAAGCTGGTGTAATGAGGGTCTTCCTTGCAGCAGTATTGCAAGATGTCTGTGTAAAAAGGGCTACTGACTGCCAATTAGAAAAGAGCAGGGAGAGCAGGGAGAGCTGGGGAAAGCTCAATACTTTCATACAGGTATGATGACTAACAATTACTTTCATTATTGATTAATCTGCTAAAATGTCAAACATAATGGCATCTGCTCATCTCAGGTTTCTAAAGCCTAAAGCAATTTCTTTAAAAACCCAAAAGAATAGAGATTCGAGATTACATGAAATGAAAACAAGCAAGTAAATATTCATATTCAAAATGCTGCGATCAGCAAATGCTATTTTTGCTTTTAGAGTTACAGTATATATACATTTATATTCAAACATTTATATGTTTCGTTTTTTCTCAACAGCATTGATACTTCTGTATAAGATGCACATTAATAACAGGGGTTAGTGTGAATGCATTATTTATGAAATCAGTCATAAATAATTTACTTAAACTTTACTCAAAAATGTCAAAATTCTGAATTTTGATGCAATATGTAATTGTTGTTATTACTTCCTCATCCATCCTTGAACCCAATGCCTCTCCAGTCAGAGGTGGGGTGTAGCAAAGGGAGATATTGAGGAGAGCAGAAGGAGTGAGAGGAAGGGAGTAAGAGATGAAGGGAGGAAGGGGAGGGGGGTTAAGGTAGAGGGAGGTTAAGCATCCCTCCCCTGTAGGAGTTAAAGGGCAGGGGGAATCCCCACGGGAAGATCTACAGACACACTAATATGTATGCACGCACACACATATAAACACACACAAAACCCTTGCAGACAGACACAAGTACAGACACACACACAGACCTGAGCCAACAAAAAGACACACAGTATGCACTCAAAGACACAGACTTGAATGTGAATGCAACACAGGCGAAAAAGAAAGAAAGATGGAGACACACATGAACGAAATACACCCAAGCATAAAATCACACGCACCACCTCTCTCTGTCTTTCTCTTTCACACACACAGACACACATACAGAGACACATTGTGTTTGTGCAGCCTTTAGAGCACTGTTGGATAATTGTTTGGCAGACGCGCCACTTCAGCACTGGGCAATGCTGTGAGTTGCATTAGAGGACCGATGGGGAGAGGGAGAGAGAGGGAGGCAGTGGGGGATGGAAATGGGGAGGAGGACGGGGGATGGGGTGAACATTGAGGAAAGGTGGAGGGGGTTGGAGTGGATGTAGAAGAGGAGGCAGGTAATGAATCACTTTGTTTATTTGTGACAGGAATTTATCTGGTTTTGGCCATTATGGGGAATTGTTGTGAGATTGATTTTTAGAGTAGTTACTCCTCTGCAACTATCTATTTTCAGCCTGTCCATGTGTTGCACAGTCCTCTCGGGCCAATAGTGTTCAGTGGTGTGTCCACCTTGCTGTGCGCTCATCAGCAATTCACCCTGAATAATGTCTGTGTCTGCCTGAGATGTGTGGAATAATTAATACTGCCATTATTGGTGGGTGGAGAGGATCCGTCAATCATATTGGCCAAGCATGAAAAGCGGCATGTTTATCATCACGGACTGTTGCTATGGCAATAATGGATGGTTGGTGATGGATGTTAAGACTGATTTTCTGCCACTAACTCATCAGAATCCCTTTCTGAAATGGACAAAGACACAGATTGCTCATGGAAAGTCTGTATGTGTAAGAGAAGACAAACACTCGCACACACAGGGACAAACAAAGACACACACAAACACACAGATATTATTCAATCTCCTCTGCAATATAATAGGCTGAATGCACACACAAGCATTTACACAATCAACAGGCAGCACTACAGGTCTCCCCTGACTACAGTATGTGGCTCTGTACGAGGGATATTATATTACAGCACAGACACAGGAAGCATAATTCCTCTCTGCAGTGACACAAGGATCACAAATGAGCTCGCAACATTTTCATGACCCCCAAATGATAATCCGCTGTTCTGGTCTAAGAGGCGTGGCGAACAATGAGCTGAGTGTAAGAAACAGATTGGGGACAGACAGACAGACAGACAGACAGGCAGGAATGGCGGACAGGGAAGCTAGTGTGCAGGTGAGATTAGTGGTGTAATTGAGATTAGCAGAAGGGGGGTTATCCGAGGTTATAATCCACCTGTTTTATGTAACAAACCAAAAGAAGTGATTGGTTTGCACATCATGAGTGCTGCTGGACTTTTTAATAGAGGTGATACTCAATATACTTAATTAGACACTATGCATGTGTGTGACTGTATCATGATCTGGGAAATGACATGCACCGCAATGAGTAAGAGAATGTGGTGGAAATTTCTGGCTTGTTTTTATGGAGATACCTGCTGTTACAGAAAAAAATTATTCTCCCACACAAACAGAGACATACATACACACATTCGGACACAGGCCAGATCAATTCTTCCCAGCAGTGTGACAAAATAGCTGTTACACAATGTAAGAGAGAGGTTGCAATAGCACAAATAAACGAAAAGACAGACATGAAAGGTGCAGGACACAAAAAATGATGAGAGAAGAAGAGGAGGGACAGAGGAGAGAAAAACTTGTCTAAGATGGCTTAATTCTACAGACAGGAGAGCGATGGCTCCCTAGTTCTTGTTGCTCTGTCTGCAACTCTGTCCGATCAACACACAGCTTACAGAAGATTAGGAAGCTGTCCTGAGCTTGCTTTTGCAGACACACACTTTGTCACGTACACACACTCTTTGACACACAGAAGCACACTCACATGGGGGCACACTTAAACACACACTTTGTAACATACAAACACATGCAGCGTCCTCTGTCATGTTCTTACCTTCAGTCACATAATTGTGGTCGGGGAGGAAGCCGCGGTGGTTGAGCGTCGGTGTGGCGTCAGTGTCTTCGCCCATCAGCGGGGCTGGGGGAAGCGCCCGTCTCGGTGGGGCAGCGTGGTGGTGGCAGATCGGTGGTGGAGGGGGTGGTGGGGATGCCGGCCAGCACAGCGCCCATACTGTTGCCCGCAGACGCCTCCTCAGCACAAGGGCGCAGAGCCGGGCATCCTATTCTTAAATGAGGAGGGAGTGGGCCTGTCCCGAAGGAGGGATGAGTGCGCGTAGGAGTCCGCACAACTGCTTCTGTGAGCCAGATACAAACCTGCAGGAGGAGGATTATTTAAAAACAGTTCAAAAACTACCAGGGGTGAGCTTGATTTGTGTCTCGGAAGAGCACACAGCACTTGTGAGGCAAGAAAAATCCATCGCACCCTATGGCCACTCTGCAGCTGCTGAGTCCAGGTGTGGCCAGACTGATTCTACTCTCGCAAAACACACACAACATACACAGCCCTGTGCTCGCAGAAATGGGTAAAGTCCCTACTTGTTAATGGATGCTTTAAAAGAGGAGAGGAGATGAAGAGGAGGAGGAGGAGAAGAGTGGGGGGAGGGGAGAGAGGGATGAGCAGAGCCCCTGGTCGGTGTATCTGCAGTGCTGCTGCTTCTGCAGTGAACTCACACTCGTGGACACACATACACACACACAGTGGGACAAACACTCACCTACACACTCAGCAGCTTGTGGGTCAGGTACTCCTCAGTGGATCCTCCATGAATAATGTCGCTCTCTTCCTCAGCGGCTAACTGTCTCTCTGGTTTCTCGGCTGTTCCAATATGAGGAGGAAAATCCTACTGGCCCTGCGTTCTGCTGCAGTCTGCGCTCTGGCGTATGTATGAAAGGCAGAGCGAGAGGTAGAGAGAGGGGGAGGGAGAGTGAGAGAGAGAGAGGATTTGTCCTGCTGCGCTGGTACGTGTGTGATGCATCAGAGCAGGCCCCGCCTACTCCTCGTCCCAAGCCAATCATCACAGCGCTGATATCTGCCTGACCACTGACTGCAGGTGATTAAATATGATAAAGAAACGGAGAGGGATGGAGTGGGTGGCACAGCCGAGGTGGCAGTGTCTTCTAAGGTTGTGACTAATGGGAGAGAAAGCAGAGAGAGCAAGAGAGAGGGTGAGACTGTTTCACTTGACTGGGTGCTGAATATGAACCACAGTACAGTGACGACTAGGGGATTCACCTGGAGACATAATTAAATTAGCACAGAGACGACTAATACACCACCGACACACACACACACACACACACACACACACACACACACACACACACACACACACACACATAGATTTCAATACACAGTTACAGGTCTGCATAAAGAGTTGCACTGGCTGAAAATTGAATTGCTGTTCATCAACTTGGAGCAGTCTCATATATGATTATATCTTTTGAAGTTATCGTTTCCATCAATTTATGTTCAACTTTTGAGAAATTTGAAAAATCTGCATTTTCTCCGACTTGCTGAGGTTTGACTGAGAGGATCAAACCCCTCTCATATCTGTTTAATATGATAATAATAAAAACAGTTGGCCAACTTACCTTAGCATAAAACCACAACTTCAGCACCTGTACATATTTAACAACCAATACACAACATGGTAAAGGAGCAGTGTGTACGATTCATAGGATTTAGTGGCATCTAACCGTGAGGACTGCAGATTGCAACAAGCTGAAACTTCTCCCATGTGCCAAGCATGACCTCCTGTTTAAGATTCCTTCAGTGTTCATGGTTCAGGAGGTTTTTACTAGGGGCAAAACTATCAACAGAGGTCTCTTCCCCTCCATAACAAACTGACCAGGTGATTTAAAATGGCAAAAACACTGAATAAAGGAATTTCACACTGTATTTCTCTGACGCTGTTTGGCTCATTGCAGATGGACCGCTAGCCCAGCTCCTGCTAATGTGTGCTCATCTTTTTTCTCTGACAACTTAAGACATTCAACGAGAGCTTCATTATGCACAGAGGTGTTGTCCTCTCCAAAACAAGGTTTGGAGAGGTAAAAACACTGGGTAAAGCAGGATTGCGTTAAAAAGTCTGTTAGTGTAGTAGGGCTGCAACTAACGATTATTTTCATTGTAGACTAATCTGTTGATGATTCGATTAGTCGACTAATCATTTTATCGAAAAATGTGTTAAAATGTTGAAAAATGTCGGCCTGTCTCTCCCAAACCCCAAAATTATGTCATCTAATGTTTTGTTTCGTACTCACGCCAAGGGATTTTAGTTCACCGTCATGGGAGAGTGTGTAAAGTAGGGCTGTCAAAACTGCTCAAAAATGACGTTCGAATATTCCTTCAAAAAATAACTCGTAGGTTCGAACCATTCGAATATTTTTTTTTTTGCATTATGTCCACAAGAGGGCAAACTAATACAAGGAAACATAACTACTTGCATTTTTATTTCAACACAAACGTCTTTGAAAACATTTACATACCTACACATTAAAACACATAAAACAATTATCTATAACATTAGTGTGCAGTGTGCAGTGAATAGCCTCGAAGCGCCTCGAAGCGAAGCCAGTTTCCTTTCGGTGCCCACATTCACAGATTGTGTCATCCACGCCGGCTGCGCCGCGCTGCGCAGCTCCGTGGCCGGCGCACGCCCTGCAGTGATTGTTTCGGCGTCTGGTCTATTTTCTGGTCTATTTTTTTATATCAATTCTCACATTCGAAGGTCCATTTTTTTTTCAAATTCGAATTTAAATTCGAATTTAGAATATTCGTTGACAGCCCTAGTGTAAAGCTGCCAATATCTTAACGTAAGAAGCTGCAATAAGAGTATTTTGGGGTACTTTTATAGAACTTTTCTATGAAAAAAGACTCAAACCGATTAGTTGACTACTAAAATAGTCACTGATTATTTTAATAGTCAATTAGTCATTGATTGGTTGACTAATCGTTGCAGCCCTATTGTGTAGTGCGGCTCATTGGGGCTGTGATATATGGCGGGGGCTACAGAAATGTGAATGGCCCAGCCAGTGTTTGGGTTGTCCATTCTGGGCTACTGTAGAAACATGGCGGTGTAACATAGCGGACTTCGCTCAAGAACCCACTCCCTATGTAGAGAAAAAAGCTCATTTTAGGGTAAAGAAAAAGCTGCTCCTAATTTTCAGGTAATTTCACACTAAGGAAAACACACTTTATTATATCATATTCCATTGCTGTAAATTAATCCCCCTCAATCCTACAGAATAGACCTTTACTTTCTACACTTTAGAAGTTCTGTTAGGCAAAGTCTGTTATCTTTGCACAGAGCGAGGCTAGGTGTGTAAATAAGCACAGCCTATCAATCTTTCCTTTAGTGATTCTGAAAAATCTATAATTAAAAACTGACAAAATAATTTAAGTAATCTAAGTCTTTGTTTTACACATATCAGGAAATGAGTTTGGTCTAATGTAATTCATAGCAGTGGTGTCAGGGGGGCACATTTCATTGCTTAAAATTAGGGGTGGGAAATGCCCCAAAATTTGGTTTTGATCAGATACGAAGTAACACCAGTACCAGAATCACTTATACTGATACTAATACTTATTAATATAAAAAAAGGAAGCTAATGTACTATTATGTAGGTAAATGCAATGTGTCTTGATTTGGTGAATGCATTTTAGATAGGCTACTTCTAAAATATATTTGTTACCACCAAATTATTTGCCACGAAAGAGATGTGCTAAAAATATGAAATTGATTAGTTTTTTTTTCATCTTATTGACAGTAGGGCTGCAATTAAGGATTGTTTTCATGGTTGATTTTTATTAATTGATTGATTTATTATTTGTGAAAATGTCTGTGCCCAGGTTGACATCTTCTAATTGCTTTTGTCTCATGACCAACACTTAAAGATGTTCACTATTTACTGTCAGAGAGAACTGAGAAAACTAGCACGTCTGTAAATCCATAATTGTCACTATCCATAGCCTTCTCAAAACAAAACAAAACAAAAAAAAAACCCACTTTCTTTCAGCTGAATTAACATTATAGGTATGGATTCACCCACCCCTAATTTGCACATCAGTTTGATTATCTTAGCTTGCCTTAATTTGTCATATTGAAATAAATATCAGTATGAGAAAATGTATTTATTAATAGTAAGGTAAGTATTTCAACCATATCACCTAGCCCCAGTAGAAGAGGCCAGAAATGTCTACTGACTGTAAGAGCAATACTTCAGTTCATATACCAACACATACACACACACACACACACACACACACACACACACACACACACACACACACACACACACACACACACACACACAGAGGCTTCAGTCAGCGTGGCAGTAGAGAGTGAGGGGCTGCCAGTGACAGTTGGTGCCATCACTGGTGCTGGCTGCCTGCCACCAGGCTTTAAACCCCCCCCACAGCAGGGAACAAGACGAGCTGTTTATCTGACTTACTCCAAGACTGCCAGCATCGTCCTCCCCCACCCAAGACTTACCAATGATGGGCAATGCTCCACTGCCATATCTGCCCTTCTAACTGCCCCCCGCCAGCCTAACATCAACCACAAAGCTCCCATAAGCCCACCCACTGTTTCCCAAATATAGCTAATGTTCTACCTGCAAGTCATTACCTATTCACCCTGACCATATGCCACCAAAATCCCCCTCTGGTTAAATCTATAAACCCATAAGGTTTGGTGTTTAGCTCTTACTGAAGGTCCCATCAGTGTAAGATCAGGATGGGACCCGTTTGCCAAATCCAAAGTGAGGAGGGAGATGTGAGAGATAATGCTAATGTTTTCAGTACTCTTTGACATGCTTTAGCATCTATCTAGAATGGCCTAAGCTACAAAGGCACATTTGGATATTGCATATGTGCAATCATCATTAAAGTGCTGCATAAAGTAAATTAAATCTATAGTTGTTTCTTTTGCAATTTCCTCTGTTTAATTTGCTGTTCATTCAGTTATGAACTGAGATTTGTATTAGTGAAGAGGTTCGTCATCACAAGAACAAATTAATAAGCATTCATTCTGTTAATCGATTAAGCATTTGTGTACTATATAAGGCACAGATGCCAAATATTAAGTCCCACATTAACAAGGTAATGAAAACATCATTTTTCTGTTACATTTAGAAGTAAATAAGGTCCTCCTCCTTGTATAAAAAGCCCTAAATGGACAGGGACCAAGCTACATCGCTAACTCCCTTGTTAACTATTTTCCTCCAAGAACACTGCAATCATCTGCTCCTGGCTTAATAGATGTTCTCAGCGACAGCCAGAAGAAGCGGCCTTTGTCAATTACGCCCAAAACATATGGAACACACTACTTATAGATATCAAAGCAGCCAGTTCACTTAATATTTTTAGAAGAAAGCTAGAAACATGTCTGTTCACTTTAATTAGCTCTGATTGTCCTGATACGGGTCACACTCTTTCTTTTAAGCTTTTACTTTCTTTTCATGCCTCACACTGCTGCAACCCTTTTCAAATCTTACTTGACTTTATGATTTATAGATTTACAATTCTATGATTGTATGAATCTGTTTTGTGTTCATTCTGTCAATGCTTTCATGTGGAACACTCAGTGCTTATACTGCCCTTATTGTAAAGCGCATTGTGCAGCATTTGTTGTATGAAAGGTGCTATATAAATAAAGTTTATTATTATTATTAGATTATTAGCTGGTTCCACCTTCTCAAACAAGATTTTTTGCTTCTTTTCTGTTACACCATCTTATATTGATGTCAGTGTACAGTGTTTGCATTTTGTACAGTTGTTTTGTACAAAAGATTGAAGATACTGAAGAAAAGGAGCAGATTTATCAGTAACAAAAATGATACACCTAAAATTTTGGGTTTTCACTATTTACACAAATAGTAAATAATTAAGTACACAGGAACATAACCCAGCATAAAATCCACACACAATATGTTACAATCATTGACATTATAAGGTCCAGAGCCCACTACATTATTTACTCCATCTCCTGGTAATTATGAATTCATTGCGGTGGAAATAAAATAATCAATAAATCTAAAGTGTTTAGGTCTCTTCAGGTCTAACTGTACGAACCGCCATCTTTTATGTCCTGTGACGGTTGATGGAAAACACCTGCTGTGACATCACTGATTAGCATTTAAGCTAGCTAGAGGTAGGACAGAAAGCTTAAACCCATCGCTATAACGCGACAGTTTGTAATACATGAACGATACAAACAACTAATAGGTAGAAGTAAACCTACATTAAGCAATTTTAGGGTAGAAATACTCTCAAACATGCTCCAAACCAGCCTTGACACATGTTAGCATTGCTAACGATATGTGTACCGTGCTAGCTAACAGTTTCTAGCCGAATTGTGTGAAGTTCAATATTCACCGACCTTTAACTCTGGCTCGTCCTCCACCAACATATGAGAAGACAAATATCTGCTGTAGCTCGATAAAAGTTCAACTTATTACCAGCTAGGGTGTCCAGTTGCTCACCGGGTGGCGTCCTATGTAACATACAAAGGCTAGGTCCTGCTACAGCGGCTGTGAGGTCGATTCCAGCACGCGGCCCTTTGCTGTATGTCATCCTCTCTCTCTCTCTCTCTCTCTCTCTCATGCTTAAACTGTTGTGTCAACAAAAGGCCATAAAAATATCCATAAAAACAAAACAAAGCACAACTTTCCACCTGCTGTTAGGTATGTCTCTCTGTAATTGCTGCTGGCAGGTAACCTAGTGTACAAGGTCATAAACTTGTTTACTGCAAACACCTACCTGCTACTGCTGCTGGGGAAAACGGTTCATGAAGTAGGTGAGTACAAACCTGAAGTATATTCATTTTCAGTTTGAAATAATAAAACAAAACAATAAATTAATACCGATGTTTTCTTTCAGCACAAATTCACTCCATTGTATTTCAGTGGCATAGCATCAGAAATCTCAGACAGATAATTCATTCTGATTTGTTTTGGGTGAAACAACCCTTTAGGAACTGCCCATATATATATATATATATATATATATATTTTAGCCAAACCATGAAAATTCTCCTAGAGAGAGTTCAAGTCTTTTTTATCCACTCTTATGCTCAGTATTTCCCAAACACATACATTTTCACTAAAAAACAAACAAACTTGGAGTCTATTTTTGAAGAGAACATAGCTAAGTTCAGTATTAGTTCAGTTTAAAAAGGTAAGTACTTGGCATACAGCTGGAAAAATGACACTTGAATTATATTGAAGGAGATGTGTAAGAGTTTGTAAACAGATGTTTTCATTGGCTATAGTTTTGCCGTTGTTAAACGTGGTCCCCAATCAATAAGTGAATCAATATGTTCACCGTTTTATATGAACATGTGAGAAAGTTTTTTTCACAAATACAAAGTTAACATAACATGTATTCAAGTATTCTTTCAAGTGATCAACAGATGTTTAAAAATCCATTCATATTGCAATGTCCTATAAAATCCAGTTTTTGTGGTAGATAAAAAGGTAGTTAAAGACGAGCTCACGCAAACATATAATGAGCCAGACTCCCCAGCTGTCCTCACTCTCACAGTGTAAAATCCTCCTCATCATCATGATAGTAATCACTTTAATACAGTTATCACAATCAACCCTGCATGTGGCAGGTTTTTCCAGGTACAATAAATCCACTCCAGCTTGTCCTTGTTAACCTTCCATGCCTGACCCTGGGTCTATGTGACAGCAGCCTGCAGTCTGTCTCCAGTAGCGACCGTGCCATTCAGCCGTAAAGGCTTGGCCTCGGGACCGGTCCCGTTACCTTGGTGACAGTGGAGCGTGACCACCCACCGTCCCCAACGTCACTTGGACCCGTTGCCCCGGCTGGGGTGGATCTGAGCTGTATTGTGTCCTCAGAACATCTCATTCAGTGGAGATAGTGGGGCATTTGGTGGACACAACAGTCTTAGTTGAGGACATGATGGACTGTCAAGATTGCTAGGGTGTTGATTTTCTGGTGGAGATGTGAGGAGATACTGAGAAAATGGGATATAATAATAAAAAGGACTAAAAATGATGCAGCCGATCTCTTGAATCACTGATGACTCATGTTGAGTTCACAGATCAGTTAGCTCTGACCCAACACATAAACAGAAAGATGTGCAGAGGATTTCTCATAACTGTTTCCCTAGAACATAAGAAATTGATCCCAGGCAGGTATCAAAAAGTCAAAAGTCTACCCACATTTATTTTGTCTCAGGATTATACACAAGAGGCACCCAGGATTATCCCATGTAGACTAATACATTTTTAAGATAAAGTTCTCCAAATATATGAAAGAAATGAAATGTAGTGACCATCCACAGAATTTATTTTTTGACTGGTACTGTTCCCATCATCACAACCAAAATAAATATATAACACTGGAAAGTCCTAAAATCCCCCGTCTTGTTCTTAGCGGATAAAAAGTAGAATCTCAGGCACAGCTTCTGATACAAATCAATGGACTTCTGTAGAGGGAGGGAGTGGATGTTGAGACGCCAACACAATCCAGGCCTACAGCTGGTCAACATGGTAATGATGAGCATCATTCATCAGGAGCACCGATGTGTCCAATCAGACGCAGCAATGCTTGTGAGTGTCTGTCTCTGTTGACCTGGTGCTTCTCTCCCTTCCCACCCCCACTCCAGCGTGCAGACACAGGGTTGCTTAGCAACCCAAGAGCAGCCTATGGAGAACACACACTCATTCGTGCAGACACACACACACACACACACACACACAAACACACACACACACACACACACACACACACACACACACACACTGGGAAAACCCAGGAACTCTGAAGGAGGAAGATAATGTACTCCCACTCCACCCCTCCATCATGCTCTGTGACCCCCAAAATGTGAAGAGAAACAGCCAACCCCACTGCCTGGAGGAGATTCAACCCAGTGACCATGGCCCAGTGACTTTTCCTCAGTGCCTAGTGCACACACACACACACACACACACACACACACACACACACACACACACACACACACAGATGAAAAATGCCCACATAAAGCCCACTGCCTGAGTAGAAAGCTGTCCCTGCACCCAACTGTATGCATCACATTCCAGCTCAATTTCCTCAGTAAACACTGGCATTGTACATTTCTTTACACCATGGATATATGTGTGTGTGTTTTATATGCAGCTGATATATTGAAACTTTATCTTAATCTTATGTTCTGACAATACTGTGTGGATAAAGGTATACTATGCAGGATCCCGCCCAATACAGAAGTAACCCCTCTCAATCATCACTCATGATCCACTGGAAGTGTGTGGTGGTGTATTTATCTGCAGAGACTCTGCCTATCTATTCTTATTTTCTGTAGGTGGGATGTTTATCAGTGTGTCTCCCCCAAACAGCACTCAAGTGAATTTTTTTTTTTTTTTTTTTTTTTTTTTAAAGGGTAGCGACCAGGTGCCAGACCATAAGCAGCAAGTGTCCACGAGACAGCATACACAAAAAAAAACCTCACAAATATCGAGGCGAAACACCAAATCAGAATAAGTCTGGGGCTGGCTTTTACTCTCTCTTTCACTGGTGAGCATGTTCATATACAGTAAGCATAAATCCTTTAACTTCTGGCTAGGTTTTGGCACAAAAACCATGTGGTGAGGGTTGGGAAAACATCATGTTTTGGCCTAAAATACCCAGTTAAGTTGGCTTGGAATGTCCTGACCGCTTGTAAAAAAAATACCTGGCTGTGTTTGTTGGTCTCGAACAATGGTCTGCTGCTTGCCTAGGTGTCACACTATTCATCATTCCCTCCTCTTCCTCATGAGAAACTATGCTTATATACATGTAATCTGAGCTATGCCACTTAAGAAATGTTGATATGATACATATGAAACTTACAAATGTAACATAACCATGCAGTCATGTACAATGCCACCATTTTATCATGGCGACTGGGCTGCACGTTCATCCAACATTTTCCAATTCTTTCACAATCCCATCAGCACCTTTGACAAAAATCCGTCTTCATCACGTCACATCTACATCCAGAACCTTATTTAATATTTCGCAATTGTGACTGATCACCAATGGACTTAAGCCGGCGGCCATGAAATCACCATTTCCAACAGACAAAGAGCTTCAGAAGATGAAAGTTAAAGGCTCAGCGGCGTCTCCCCAGTCTAACACTATTAGCACATTAAGCGAGTGCTTAAATACAGTCAGCAGACGATGGATCAACGCAGTGCCTTAAGCAGGAGACAGCACTGTAATCCCTAAAGGGGGGTTTCACTACAGTAATGGCAACCCGTATGTAGCCACAACCCCTGGGGAGTGGTGGTGGGACTGGGTAGATTATGAGCAGCCTTGGGGCGATGCTAAACCCCTTATAGCCCTGACACACACACACACACACACACACACACACACACACACACACACACACACACACACACACACAAAGAGGCAGTTAAGTGTGCACACAAATACAACCATAATGTGCATGAAAACACAAATTTAGGTATACTGGAAAATGGACATGAAGACAGAGAGATGCCCAAAAAACACAAACAATATCATAAGTATAATTTTACTGACTGGTTGACTGGTCACATACATCATCAGCTGAGCAGGGGTAAATATTTCCTCTCCTTCTCTCACTTTTTTTTTTTTTTCTTTTTTTTTAAACATCTGCGTGACATGTTTGGGGAGGAGGGTGCAGTAAGGTGTCAGGGGAGTAATTTTGCTCCTGGAGGATTATGAGATGGTGATGGAATGACTCTTTGGGCCGAGGGCAAGGAGATGGCAGGAGGTTGAAAGTGTGTTTTTCTTTTCCGGCAAATTAAAGCAGCAGCCTCGGGGGCAAGAAAAATCAACTGAAACACGACGACATAAAAGGTAAAGAGCATATTATAGCCTGATCCCTGCTGCAGAACAGAGCGATAACACTGTGGTGTGGCGATAAACCCTGCCAAGGACCTTACAGGGATATAGTTATTATTACATGCGGACTGTGAAACAAACAGAGAGGTCGGATTTATACCAAATCAAATCGCTGTGGAACAAACAGACCTGAGTCATCTCTTTTTACCCCAGGCTAGACTGTAAAACATGGGTATATTACCAAAAATATTGTTTTGAGTGGGTATATTTGTAAAATATCTACACACAATGTACCTTTTATCACATAAAATCAAAGCACCCATAGTGTGTAGTCCTCTCAGCCTGGTCAACTGTTCATTTGTTGCCTCTCTGCCCCCCAGGGAAAAGCTGCTTAGAGCAGAAAGGAGATTACACATAACCAAATATACAAACAGAAAACACCACAAAGTCCAAGTGACCTCTGCCTATGAATATACACACACACACACCTATTTTGAGACCCAAATCTGCATATAGATTTGGGTTTTTATCTGACCCGATGCTTTCATCCGCACATAAATACTGTACTTACACAACATGTTCACTTAAATGGTCTAAGAGCCTGCAGCTTTACTCAGTGGGGATTCAATCTTCTCACATTAACAGTAGTTCAGTCTCACACACACACACACTGCCCTGATCTGACCCATAAATGCATAAATATAAAACTCCACAAGCAACACACGTACCCATCTCTAAAGCCAATGTAGGGCTGGCCTTTGGATGCGCACTCCTAAAACTGTTTAATTTTTATAACTGTGTGTGTAAAACCCAGAGGGACAGACAGACACAGGTGACCTTTGGGGGAGGGGAGGTCACTGAAGGGGGGGGTCACTGAATGCAATCTTTCAATGAGCAAAGCAAGGACTCAGCAGCCTGGGGAATACAGCTCGGCCAAGCCTCGCTCAGCAGTCGAGAGCGTGTGTGAAAGGGAGAGTGAGTGAGAGACAGGGACAAATGTCTCATCAACCTCCACACATCCCACGTGCTCGCTGCGTTTTTATGTAGGCCTTTGTGTGAGTGAGTGGGCACTGAAAAAAAAACCCACAGTCTTCCTTCTGTGTAGAAACAGCTGAAGCTTACATGAGGCTTCAACAGTCAATCAAAGCGAGTGGGTATTTTCCAGTTACATTCTAATTAGTACAAAAATCTGTCTTTGTGTTGTGTTTCCTCGCTGAGCTGCAGTGAAGGGACAGTAACACTGAGATGGAATTTAATGCGAAAACCACTAAGTCTGGTAGATTCCCACATTATTAAACGCAGGCCGTTGAAGCTTCACGAAAGCCTCAGCTGAACTTTGTAATATTTTCACATACAGCAAAGACAGTGGATTCTGTCTCCCATTACTTGCAGGATTTTTCTTAAAAACAATGTATGGACTTCAACAGAGGCAATCCCCCTGAATCATCAGCATCTCTTATGACCCAGTACAGGTGTGTGGTGGTATATCTATCTGCTGAACCCCTTCCCTCTAACTGTACATGGGCATTTTTGGACACAGCTTGTAGGTGAGGTCAGGACTTAATAAATAAGAAAAGTAGCCATCAGGTGCTAGGCCGTAAGCAGCACAAATTCAAGAAGCTAGAAAAATTGCAGACGTAGAGCCAAAAAATGCAAATATAGTGAACATTTGCAAAAAAGTAAGCGACCACTCCTGCACAGTATGCCTTTAAAGTGAAATCATATTGGGAAGAAATGTTTTAAGGGACAATTTGCAGAGAAGGAACCATTACAGGAACTGACGACTCCACATAAATGAGAGCATGTAAATCTTGTTTTATGAAATAAAACAATTGAACTGAGCTTTAAATGTCTTGTGGCTGTTAAGGGTGTTTGCTATGCTGCTCATGCTTTTACACACCCTTACATACAAGTCAAATTGTGGAAAATAAATTAGGTTTTGTGCAGCTTAACACAATGAAACCAAAGGACTCCAATACTCACGTTTTGATTTTGCCTTTTAAGCACATGCTTGCATGACCATGAGAGAGATGGCATGATGACACAAGTGCATACATCAGGGAAAAAGATCTGCAAATATAGGGCACATAGTTAAACATGCTGACAGCAACACTTCTATCAAAAATCTATGTGATGATGATGATGTCCAAAGCAGGTCCTATGAATCTTTTGCATGTGGACACTGCCCCCTGGTGTCTGGCAAAGAGTGGTGCAACAATATCAGATTGTACTGGACAATGCAAAAATGTTTGAGGCTGAGGAGAACAAATACTTTGTACTTGAGTATATTATTTACTTCCACTTTGCAAAAACAGGATGGAAAATTAAAGCACAAGTCTTCTTTGACAACACAGTTATGTACTTGTTGCGATAACACGTTTCCATTTTACAACAGTCAAAATCAAAGTCTGAAGAGATAGGCAGTACATAAGCACTTTTGAGGAAGAGACGTGCTATCCTACCTCCGCATGCCACATGTCTACATCTAATACCGACTAGACTTCCTTTATTGGCTTTATAAAAAACATTATTTTGTAGTTCTTTCACTTCAAATAATGAAGAGATGCTCAGATCTCTGAACATAGTGTCATTCTGGAGAAATGTTGCTTTCTTAACAATAGCCAATATTTTTTATTTAGTCATTTACAATAGTTTAATACAAAGCTCTCCCTTTTAGTGCGACCCATAATTCTGACACTGAATCATAATTAAAAATAAAATTAAGACACACAAAATGTACTTTGACAAGGTACATCATTAATTACATATGATAAAATGTGATGGTGAACAATCTTACAGTTACCCCACATCAAATGTGAAAAAAACAAACAAAACAAAAACCTTAAATACTTTCAAACTGTTTTAAGTGTTCGGTAATAAGTTTAGGTGGGACACAACAGGCTATCCCAAAGTTCCTAAGGTTTATTTTGCGAACAAAATTAAAGTGCAGAGCCATTATTTTTTAAAATCTTTTCAAATGGGATTAGGGCCTATGTCCGGCTCCTGCTGATCATCCATGTAGTAGGGATCACCTTGGTGGACTCTGTGATTGTGCACCCTCAGGTTCCCCCTGTGAGCAAATCTCTTCCCACATTCCGTGCAAGCAAAGGGCCTCTTCCCCATGTGAACGTCCCGCTGGTGGGCTCTCAAGTTCCCGCTGCGGGCAAAACGTTTTCCACACTGAGTGCAGCCAAAAGGCCGCTCCCCTGTGTGTGTGCGAGTGTGCACAGTAAGCTCAGAAGGAGTGAGGAAGCTCTTGTCACAAAACTGACAGGGATGCAGTCTGACTCCTGTGTGGCGTAAAAGGTGTCTGCGCTGGTGGGAGGGGTAGGTAAAACACTTGGTGCAATATGGGCAGGTGTAAGGTCGTCCATTCCCTCCGCCAGAAGCTGGGGGGTGGCTGAGAGTGTTTGTGTGTCTTAGCGTGAGCGACTGTGAATTGGACTGTGGTCGGAGAGGGTCTCTGTTGCCAAAAGTTGCGACCCGCCGTGTGTGATTGATAGGGCCTCTCCCACTCCTGTCGTCTCTGGGTCTCCATGGTGATTCACCAGAGGAGGCTTGGGGCTGAACCTGCCGAGATGCCCTCTGACCCACGCCTTGGCCCTGCACCGAGTTCTGATTGGAGTTGTGGTTCTCAGGCTCTTGGTCCAGGAAAGGGAAAGAGCTATCATCATCTTCATTGCTGGTCTCATCAGAGCCAAAACCCGGTCGGAAGCAAGGCGCCTCTGTGCCAGTGCTGCTGCTGGCTGGACCAGAGCAGCTGGTTCCATCTGCCTGTAGGTTCTCCAGACCGGACACCCCACCTCGGGTAGCGTCCAGTCCCGGTAACCACTCACCTGGTTGAGCTAGGCTTGGGTCAGGCCTGGGGGAGCAACGTCCGCTCTGAGAGATGGAGAGAAAAGGGGTGGGGGCTTGATCCTGGAGGGATCTGTGGTCTGCACTGCGACTGCCCTGATCCCAGTGAGACACTGCAGAGAATTTAAGGGGGAAAAAGACAATTGATGCACTTGTAACCAATAACATACATAAACATAACACTCAAACGAATTCAAGATCATTTTGCTCTGGCATCAGAAAGGCTACATATTGGGAGAAGAATATAGTGACTAATTACATTTGGCCTTGGCTTGTGTGGCAGACAGAGTATCTAACTGCCTCTGGTCCACAGCAGCAACACTTCCCTCTGGGACTTGGACAGCGACTGACCCCAGGGTAGGTCGTGATCCAGCACGCTGTGGAGAACAAGTAAACAGGTCTTTGAAACGCAGAAAAGCCAAATGTCAGTTTGTGCTGGCTGTTTAGAAATCATAAAAGCTTCATTACTTCAGTTCTTTTTTTGGACAGTCAACTTTTGAATCACAGAGGACAGGCTCTGACCTCGTGTTTTACTGATGCTCCATCCTGGCCTGTGACCTCTTCTTTCAGCCCGCCGACGCTCTGGCTGAGTCCTTCTACTGGGTCTGAATGAGAAGACACATCCTTTCCCATATTCAGGCCTGTGCAAGAGAAGTGTAGGTGATCAGTGATGCCTCTGGAGCAGGTTCAGTGGTAAAAGTGAAGCTAAAACTCTGAATACAAAATGGGGGTGATCCCCAGGCAATCATGCAAGGGATAAGCAGATGTGGATACATTATTATCCCAGACTGAACATAGTGCATGTCCACTTTTACTTATTTTTTTTCTGACCAAAGTGAGTTGTTGTAATACCAAGTGGGCTGTATTACCTGATCCTGTCAGGCTCTGCTGCCTCAAGCCCCCCTCTCTGTCTCCTGATGACATCTCCCCATCCTCGCCTCCTCCACCCTTCGCCTTCTGCCTCCTCTCCACTTTCTCCAGCTTGCCACGGAGGATGGAGATCTCCTCTGTTTTCTGCGCTAGCTCCGCCTGCTGCTCACACAGGCTGCTCTCGAAGATCTTGGCGATCTCGCACACAGCAGCTGCCAGCAGAGAGTCCATGACGGTGGCCAGCTGAGCGTGGAAAGCACTCCTCACAGACTCCATTGTCCTTTGTTTCAGTGATATTGTTTTAACGTCAAGGATTGATTGACACCGCTGTTTTATACTGTAGTTGGCCTCCAGAGACAGCTGAGGGACGATGTGGTTACCACTGTACACTCCTCTGCCCTGACATCTACTAACTGCCATGAGATGCTGCCATGCTAAGCAGCTACGCCATTTATAAGAGCCATATATCGCAGCAAATTTAATTGCGCGGTCTCCTTGTGATTAAATGACGTTACCTGCCGTGCTACGTTTTTCGATGTCAATAAAACTCCGGTGTCAAGACTCTATCTTGAGCTAACGCTACTGACAGTGACTGTGACAAGCACTGCGAAAGCCCGAGAGCCAACTAGCATCGTATAAGAACAAAATAAACTTCTAGCTTGCGATGATAAAACAAGTTATAAGCAGCCAGTGTTCTAGTGCAACGACATGTTAGCTAGCATTAGCATAAGCTAACCTGTAAACAAGGGAGCCAACGGAGCGTAGACAGTGCTAGCCCGTCCTAGCTAGCACCCAAGCTAACTGTCTACATGGAACGGACACGACCAAAGACACGAGCCGACAATGTCTCCTTACAGTCTGTCCCCAAACATTTTCTCCGACTAACATTAAATCCATGAAAACACTTCAAAGATGTGGCGACTCGTCCTCCAGCTAGCAGGTTGATAACTGATATGAGAATTGTTGCAAATCTCGCGATAAGACATCCGAAGGACTCAGGTACTGCAGACTGTTACAATCAATGCAGATCCATAATAAAGACATTCAGATCAATGACGAGGTGGTGCTCCAGGTTCACCTATGTAAAATGCACATTACTGGAATTGAAGAAAAACTCATTTATTTTACTCAAAAATTAACCAAGACATGTTAAAAGATATGGAATTTATTGGGGAAATGTTGACAGCATCTAGGTCTAGCAACACTTCAAGAAAATCAAGAATGATAAGACAATACATTCCTTCATGTCCCTGTGGATCAATGAATACAAGCAATACAAAATAGGACAAACTTTGGAAAAGCTGACAACATAAACTATGTTCACTTTTGCCCTGGCTTGTTTCAGGACTCAGACAAAATAACAACATAAATTTAATTATAAAAAGTCCTGCCCAGTGTAATGTTTTCAGATATCGGTCAAGTAACAGGAAAAACAATCCAATAACCTTTGTCAAACAAACAGTCCAAAAGTCTAACTCAACACACGCTGGGGTGATGTGAAATATTATTTGAACACTGCAGTTTCAAATTCTGCAAAAAATTGTAGACTTTATACCAAACAGCACAATCTGCGCTTAAAGCAAACAGTAGACAAATACAGATAACTGAACATTTACCTTCAGTAAACACAAAAACAGGGTTGGTGGATTTGATATGTGCGACATATCTATCTCAAGAGATCTTGTTTCTTGCAGTGTGTATTAGAATACTATGGCCAATACATAAAAGAACAGGTCTGATTTAAGGCATTACTGCATTCATATGGCCTCAATTTGTCAGGTTTTCACTGAATTAGCCAAAAACGTACATTTTCAAAAAATGTTTCTTAAATTTGACTTCGTAAAAGAATTCACTATCTCAATATAAAATAACATGTACTCTGAGAGGTTTGATCTGTTAGCCATCCCTGTAGAAAGTCTTTTTCACACCATTACAGAAAATATTCACAATATTTAGATCTGTTTTGCCAAAATGTAAATGATGACAGTAAAAAAGGGTACTTGGTAGTACACTGGACCTCTGTATACACAGAGAGAGACACTGATGTTTCACATCTGGGCTCTTACATCACAATGAAATTAAAATGTGATAATTGAACGACACCAATTTTTTTTCTGTTTTCATATTGAACAGAGATGGGGAGTACTGATGTAGTTTATATAATTATCTTGTTTTTACATCTCAGAAATAAAAAAACAACAGAAGATAAACACGTAAAATGCAGGACAGCCCTGCCAACAATCCGTAAGAGCATAAATGACAACATCCAGTGTTTCAATGTCCACAGACAGGAGATTCAAAGTGTGCACTAGCTCACGGATGCACCTGCTTCATATGGTTTCTGAGGCGTCCTTTAGTGTAGAAACATTTCCCACAAACCTTGCAGAATTTAGGCTCGTCTCTGTGACATTTAGACACGTGCCTGTTGTACCTCAGTTGTGAGGAGAATTGCTTCCGACACTTGGCACACTGGTTCAGTACAGCCGTATGACACCTTTTCTTGTGCATGCTTAGTTGTCCACGAAAACGAAACGTTGCGGGACAGCTGTCACATGCCATGGGCTTCTCTCCTGTGTGGATGCGGAAGTGTTCAATCAACCGGCATTTGTTTTTTATGACTTTATGACAGAAGGAGCACAAGAAACCCTCAGAGCAGCGTGTGCCCATTGTCTGCCATTCTGAACTCGACTTTATGTCTGGAACGCCATCTTTCTTAACACCGTTATGTTTGATTGCTGGACTCTTGTCTTTCTTTGGAGGCTTCCTATCCTCTTGGATTTCTTCAGTATCCTCCAAAGGCTTGGTCCATTCGAGGTTTTGATTAGTCTCACAGAACTTTGTTTGGTTTTTGTGCACACTTAATATGTGCTTTTTGCGTGACTGTTTGACGCGGAATTTCTTTGGGCATATACCGCAAGGGAATGGCCTCTCACCAGTGTGAACACGAATGTGCTGTTGCAGCATCCAAGGTTTATCAAACGTCTTGTTGCAGTGTACACAAAGGTGCTTTTTGGTGGACTCATCTTTCTGGATAGATGATTCACTGTGGTTGCTGGTGGAAGGTGCGCTCCCTTTAACGATCGCCTGTTCCTTGCTGGGTGCAGCTGGCTTTTCTTCACTGGAGTCAGGTTTTGGAGGATTAGTGACCTCAGCCTGTAACAGTTTCTTGAGTTTTTGGCAAGTTGTTTTGTGCAACCTAAGACCACTTGGAAAACGGAAGCCTTTTTTGCAACCGCGGCACCTCATGTGAGATCGTACGTGCACACTTAGGCCAAACTCTGTATCAAATACCTTTTTGCAAAACTTGCAGGAGTACTTCTTTTTACTGTCATTTTTCACTGCCTCATTTTCTGTAGACTCAGTTGCTGCAAGTTTTTTTTCCTCTTTTTTGGTCTTTGTTGTATTTTCTTGCTCCTTTCCTGTTGAATTTCTAAGTCTTCTCAGACTGGTGCGGCCTGTTAGGTCAACATATTCCTGCTTGATGTCACGGAGCAATTTGTTTATGTCATTTCTCATTGGTCGACGGGGAATTTCTCGGTCAAGCACTGGTAAGGTTCTGTCCTCAGTCTGTTTGTGCTTCTTGTTTAATGAGGAACCTGTGAAAGAAAAACATAGCAAAATGAAAACATTGAACTGTGACCCAGTGAAAAACCATAGGTGACATAAATAACAAAACAGTCTATTAAGAAACAAACACATGTAAAGCTTGGACAGACGTTTTAGTCTGGGCAAAAATTCCATCATAAATTTTGAGCATATTGTAATTCAAGTGGTCTGAGAGAAAACTACTAGACTTGAAAATGTTGCCACTCATTTAGCCTTCTGTGCTCCTGTGCTGTGCCACGACAGACACACTTGCTGGGAGGAGAGCAAACAGCAGCTCTAGAGACCGACCCACATTAAGCAGCTGTAGCAACCCCATTCCAGCCAGTGCAAACCCCAGCTCCAGGGGATTGGACATCCCAGACTCCCTGCCGGATCAGCAAACTTTCCGTGGCTGCCATTACACAGGTTAGACCTGGTGCTGCCACTGGCCAGCAGCCTGCTATGATACCCAGCCCTGGGGAGTTTGCATTGGCTAAATGGAGCTGCTACAGCTGCTAACCAAAGATCTGTCTCCCAAGCTGCTGCCTGTTCTCCTTCCAGGGAAGCAGTCAACTTCACAAGGAGCAAAGCAGAGAGACCGTGGGGTGGCTAGCAAGCCAATTCTCGTCTCATTTGTGGTCTGATAAACAGAAAGAGCACGGAACAAGGAGGGGCTTAGTTAATGAGCTGCACGCAGCTCTCCAAAAAATATGATTAACTAAATCAATGTATAGAAAACACTAAGTTACTGTATGAAGTGTGTGCATATGCCCCTAGTTGTCTGGAGGGAGGGGCAAATGACAGAAGGGAGAGCTGCAGGAGGAGGGTGTTTTTTTTCCTTCAGATTTCTGTCTACCCAAGCTGACAGTTTTGTTTTCACTGAGGCCATGCACATCCCAGGGCTTTCTGTCACCACTTGTAAAGCTCAGTGCATTGAAAGAGAGCATTTAACTCTAGACTCAGTGTCACAGTGGGAACTCTAACATTACTTGAGCATGATGGCTAACCCATGCATTCCCTCTGAGCATTCGTTTTATGCTTCTTTACAAACGTGATGTTATTAAGAATAGTGGTGGTGTTAACTCCGGACGTGATGTAAGGCCAGCTACAGACACTTTAAAAATATAAACACACAACGATTAATTGTTGTAGTGAAACTAAAAGAGCTTATTGCCATTTGACATCCCATAATCTAAGCCTTCACAATATAATAAGTTCTTGCAGAAAATACTGTGGTGTCAGCAAGGCCTGACCTCCACTGCATTTACTTATACTACTTAATAATCCTCCAGGTACACACAATGTCTGCCACTCCAGATACTGGTAAAAAGCAAGTATCTGAGTACTCTGGATAATCCAAAGACCTAGTGAGGAGATAGTTTTTACAAAAACTCTTTACAGTGTGTTCTGTGGATTATCCAGAGTAATGAGGACATTTTCTGGAAAGAAATGATGCTGCTAAAGACTTTAAACCCCATTTTTCACTGCTGTGAGCACTACAAACTCAATTCTGAATCATTATAGGTGGAGGCAGTAATCTCTAAGAGGGACATGCTAAAACCAAAACAATGTGCATGGATAAACAACCACAATAAGTAAGTTTTCAACATTCTGTGTAATTTTGGTGAACCTACCCTTTATATTTTGGATTACAGTTAATTTAGCTTTAGATTTTATCAAGTTGACAAAAGCAGTATTCTTATTACAAGTGAATGTAAACCTGGATTTAGAAGGCATTTACAATCCCCATTCTGACAATTATAAATATCATTTACAGCACAAAATAATGAATGAATGAAACTCACATCTCCTGGATCTCCTGAGCCCCTTTGCTTGCTGGCGGGATTTAATGTGATGGTTAACCACCTAAAATACAGATGATATTGATTATATCTTCAGTAATCGACAATGCAAAGTGCGAAGAAAGAAGGTACATGCAGAGCTGTGTCTGCATAAACAGCAATTAATAATAACTTGATTTATGTAGCAGTTTTCAAATACAAGTTACAAAGTGATTTGGCATGAACTTTGTTAATGTTTGTTATGACTTTCAATCATTTTGACAGCTTCTACAAAAGTGGGTATGGCAACTCTTATGTACAGCACAGCTGAGGAAAATACAAGCTAGCCTGATAGGCTCAATATATCCAATATATCTGTCCCCTTGTGCATATTAGGGATGGGATGGTATACAATTTTATCACTGATCACAATAAAAAAACACTCATAATAAGTTAATTGTGGTGAATTTTCACTACTGGGATAATCATGAATACCATGCCCAGAAGCACCCAAAGAGACTGCTGGGTATGCAACAATAAAAGAGACTCTGCAAAAACAGGCTGCAAATGCACCAACCTCAAAAAATGCAAAAGAAAAATTCATATTGGAAAATATGATGCTTTTTAAAATAGTTGAGAAGCCTGGATTTTTAAGATAACATCCTTTTAAATGAAAAACAAGCTGATGTATGTCCTATCAGTTATGGACAGGACAGTTATGACATGAAATTTACATATTGTCCTTTGCCTAGTAAATAGCTTGAGAGGCTGTAACATTTGTTGTCACTCACAAACATTGCAGATTCCTGTCTGTTTCTTTGAAACCTCCATGAGGATTACGGCTTCCTAGTATTTATGCTCCATACTACTGTAGGGCAACTCAACAGAGATACAGCATCTAACGTTACCTAAACAAAGGGCAAATGCTTAGTTCACTGATAAATAAAGTCACAAGTACGGGAAAGTGATTAAAGTCCAGATTCACAGTAGTTTGGTGATTAGCGCCACCTCCTGACAATAACAGGGAACATTATCTATTGTTAGCCCTCCTGAATTTTTATTAAATATCATTACCAATTTAAAGTTTGGTAAGTTATTGATAATCAAATACATGTATCTGCTAACTGCAGGCAGTGTTAGCTATCTTGGAGCCAATAGGGGCTTGAGATGCCACCGCTAGATCAAACGTGCACCTTTGGATTATAAATATCAGTCAACATCCCATAATTTGTCTTTTTATTTGGTGGAAGGATTTTTCAGTCAAAGGTGAAACAACCAAGTTATGATGGTTTATAGTGTGATTTGCCTTTTCCCGTCCCGTTCTGCACAATTCTTTGTGGAAATACTAATTGATGAGGTAAAACAATCTTTTAAGTTTTTGTCAAAATCTGACACAACACAAGCATATCTAGTCAACTTCATACCACAGGCTGCAGTTACATCTCCTGAGCCCATCCAAGCATGTGGCCTTCATTGGTGGGTTATCAAATTTGCAAACACCCAGCTCAGAAATTATTCTGTGTCATGTACACCACTGTTAACCCCTCACTCTGAACTTCATGTACTCTGCGTGTTATCATTACTGTGCCGTTAACACTGAACAGCAACACAGCAACAGTGTGTGCTGAAAACTGTTTAGCCTGCCTCTCCAAACAAAACAAGTTATCAGGTTGTTCAGAGGGGTATTCCAGGTAGGAGGTGCAACAAACTCTGAGTCTAACCCTGAATTCTGAGTTGATTTACCCTGAGATGGGAAACTCTGAGTTACCGGTTCCAGAACAGCTGATTTGAGTTAGTTCAGTCAACTCTGAGTATGTTCACTCTAAGTTAAGCAGACAATAAAAAGCCATCATCAATGGAGCTCCGACTCCACGATTCAACATGGCAACAGGTAAATAAAAGACAGCACCTCCATTTTAATCCAGTGGATGTAGAAATATTAATGCATGTGTAGCAGACGGTGCACGTTTATCTTTAAAAGAAGAGCCTGAGTCAGAGCGAGGACAGTGTAAATAACTTAAAATACCAAAAAAATACCAAAAAAACAGCACGCACATCCAGAAACGATAAATACTAGGTGCTGGACAGAAAACCAGATCCAAGAATGCAAAAACATAAGTCCGCACACCAGAAATAGCTCCATCCGAAGGAGCTATTTCTGGTGTGCGGACTTATGTTTTTGCAAGTGTAAATAACTTAACCATTAAGTTAATAATAAAGTTTTATTCAGTGTTGTCCGTTTATTCATCATTTATCAGACTTACATTTCCTTAATGAAGATAAAGTGGTGGAATCTGACTGTGTGTCACACTGTAGATACATTAGGCTTCATTATATTAATTATATACAATATTATATTTGTTCAGATTTAATCTGATGGGGAAAAACACAGGAGGCAGCAACTGAAAAATGGGAAGATTTAAAACATATGGGCTAGGCTATAGATCAAAGACATAAAGACATGACTATAAACTGAGAGTCTGACCCAGTAATAATATGTTTGGTGATTTGCACTTGAAAATAACAAATATAAAAAGGACAGAGGTTTGATTCTGAGCTGAGGATGAATTTTCGCTGTGTAATATTTAAGACAAAAACTGATGTCCAAAGAAATGATTGATGTGCATAAATTCAGTAACTTAAGACAGTCCTGAAAAACAAACTAATATCCAGCAGCATTTAGACTGTGACAGACGGTAAATCTCCGCTAATTAATGCGCTTCGATACAAGCTTTGACACGGACTGAATGAATGAGGAAATGAAACAGCGTGTAAGAGGGAGGAGACAGAGAAAAACTCAGGGTTTCTTCAAGAAAACCTGCTGTCGAACAGATTATGTTCACAGAGTCTGTTACCATGATGACTGACTCAGAGTTTCAGTTACCTCTCTTTCTGGAACGGATAACTGAGAGCTTCCCTCATCTCAGGATTAACTTACTCTGAGTTTTCACATAACCCGCTTTCTGGAATACCCCCCAGGTCACAATGCTTCGCTGTTGTACCACCACAATCCACATTCCCCTTTCAGCTACACACCTCTTTCTTGACATGTGGAATGGGCCACAGAGGAATGGACAGCTTGCGCAGTCTTACGCTGGGACACTGGTTGGTTTCTGGCTTGTTCGTGGTTTCACAGCCCAGGGGGGCGCACCAGTCATCAGGAACTATATAAACCCGTACACAGAGACACAAACATGGTCACGATGAGCCCTGTAATATGGTGTTTCATTTGAGTGAATGCTTTAGAAAGAAATTTACATGCACAGTTAAAAAATCTTCCTCTTTGTTAACCTCATATGAACTTGTGACTGAAATTGGTTACTGTACTTTAAGCTGTATTTAATGCCTGTCTTTCTGTACTGGTAGCTCTCCATGTCACTCATAACATAACATCTTTAATCGTAGAAAGCGGCATATTTTGTCAAGTTATTGACCTCACTTCAACACAATACCTTCAAAATCAATCTCAGGAACATCAGGAGTTTGTCCAGGCGCATCCACCGGCTCTCTTTGAGTTTCAGTCACCTGAGTTTTATCCATCTTCGCTCCTGTGTCCCCTCCATGCTCACATTCTGTCAGCTTGATCTCTGCTGCCTGTAACTTTATCTTCAGTTGAGCAATTTCTTGTCCTTTCTGTGCCATCTCCATTTTGTGATCATGTAGAGTGTTCTCAAAGATCATCATTATTTCAAACACGGCTCTCCTCAGGATTGAGTCCATGCTCGTGGTCAGCTGGGCCCTGAACCCTCTCGTCAGATGGTCAGACATCTTTGAAGATGGCTGGCAGCAGCTTACAGATGTTGAGGTTGGGAAAGTCTTGTGTATTTACTGGTCCTTTCACTTCCTGCTATGACTTCACCCCCTAAACAAAGACATTAAAGATCAGGTTATGTATTCTTTAACTGTGGTCACTTTATCAGGATGTGCGTTTGCTGACTAGGGGCTCTAAACCCCTGTCATCTGGATGACGGGTGCTCCCCCTTGCCATCAATCCACCAAACTGACTTATAGCCTTTAAGCAAGCAGTATCCAGGTAGAGGTGGTATTGTTTCAAGCAATATGACTGTGTATTGTAATGTGTTGACCAGCAGAGGACACAAGCACAGTGAGTAATCCATCAGCCACAACACATAAGACTGTGTTTGGAAATAAACAGTCCCATCATGCCAGTGGAAGATCACGATTTAACTCCATTGTAACATGTATAACGTGCAGTCAGCAAAACCAAGGACAATATGAGGTAAAGCTGGCTCACTTCAATGACACCCAGATTATTATACATCAATTATTCCTGTCATCTAACGTCTTAACATTGCAGTTAAGTTAGCTATGTTATTTATGACTAGCGTCTGTGTACATGCATTCCGCTTTCGACGAAACAACAGCAGACGACGTGTTCGGTTCCTACAACGCCCATATGACGTTATTTTAGACACGCATTAGCGTAGAAAAGACAAACACTTCAAAGTGCGCCACAAGCTAAACATTTATGTTAAGTAGCTACACATGGCGGGCAACTGGCCGCCATACTATGCGAAATACTTACCGCTGGACACAAGGTGAAGTCCAGTACTTTGTCCACGATGATTAACTTCGTCTGGACCTTAAAACTTTACTGCATAAACAGTGACGTTAATCAGGCTCATTCACATCCGACATCTAAATGCGCAACCGGCTTGATTTGTTTCTTGTTAGTTAGTCAACGTGTAGCATTCACAAGGTAAGATGTCCATACGCCATCTTTCCACTCCCCACGGAGGCGCGGCGGACGGTGAAGAGATATTCTTCCTAGGATGGCAAAGGCAAGACCCGCCCAGCTCTGCCGTACTCTGCCTCTGATTGGCCTAACTAATAGTCCTCACCCAATCCGAACCAATCTCACGCTTCGTGCCTGAATTTAACCAATCAAATCAATGAAGGAAACAAATACTAGCCAATCAGAGGGCGAGCAGGGCGGCTCATGCCTTCGTCATCCTGGGAATTAAAATTGCAAGCGCGAGGGAGAGGTTACATCAGTAGCACGTCATTAACGCTGTTGTTGCCATTAGTTACCGCGCGTATTTATTGTTTCGATCGATATTTAGCAACAATTAAAAATGTACGAATAAAACAGGTTTTCAAGACAGATTTTCGTGAACGCATTTGCTCTGTGTCTGCATGCTGCGTCAGGCGGTTACTATAGCAACCAATCTGGTACGAAACGAGACGACGCGTGAAGTCGTCGGTATAATATAATCTGTCACTGGATATCAGCAGTACATTTGCATGATGTCACAGAATCAGATAAACTGACATACAGCAATACACATGACATTTGTTCCCCCTTCAGGCCCAAAGGTAGAAATCCTGAGGTAGCCTACACCATTCAGTATTTATTTCCTAAGATAATGTCCAATATATCATAATATAACCTTTTACTCCCCTGTATCTGCGAACATATTATTGCCTTCTTTCTGTTTTATACACCACAAGTATGTGGTGCAGAACATTCAGCTTATTGTCTTGGAAAAACTAAAAGTTTTTATTAGGATACATTGTCATATTGGTTATTCCACCCCTACAGTGACTGCTAATAACATACTGTATGTATATACACATATACCAGCTGCCAAAACAACTTGTGCAATACAAAATAAAAAGGCATAGGATATATATCCCAAAAGAATGATGTGTATTTTGGCTGTATTTGTGCAGTTCACTGACAAAATACAATTCTGCCTTCCCCTCGGACAGCAAGAAATCAGCAATGCAAATACTACGAATTTGAGTATTAAAATCAAAAACTCCCTCTATGTCAACAAACACAGGCAAACAGTAGTTTCACAGCATCAGCACACACTTGGATCATTGTGGTCAAGCAAAGGTCGACAGGCCTTCAGCTCAGACAGGCAGTTATTAAGTTGTAAAGTAGATAGTTGACAGCTTTCGTTCAGTCTGTGAATCTCTCCCTCAGCTGAGTGGTTCAAAGCACCACTCCTTGGGCTGTCATCTTCTCTTGGCTCTCAATTACAAACTGTAAAAACATGACACTTATCCCACAGGCTAAATAGGTTGTTTTCATGGGAGACATTTTGACATGTCACAGCAGGAAAAGCACAGGTGAAAATACTGAAATATACAATGACTGAATTCCATGCAGCTGCTTCAGTTTCAGGGTCCTAGTATTGTGCTGTAGAGTAGAATATAGGCTGATACATCTTTATTGTCTACCAGGGGTGGAAATTTGTATCTGGCTCACTAGACACAAAAGACAACACTGTAAAAAGTAGACAAATAGTCAGTAAAACAAACATAAGGTCATTACAAAACACTTAACACATTAAATGAGCTCAGTGTCTGTCTGTGGTTTAAAACTCATCTGTCACTTTGTTGGGTTAAGGATACAGATTGCATTTGGGATGAAGGACTTCCTAAATCCTTTCCGTTAAGAGATGGGTCAAGGGCCTTTGAGGCTTGTCAACTATTTTACTTGCCATTGTCACAATCCTAGAGAGTTTATTCTTGAATGCACAGTAGAGATGACCGTATGAAGCAGGGAGGTGAAAAGTTAAAACACTGTCTAAAACACTAATCTATCCCTCCATCCATTTTCATCTGCTTATCTGGGGCTGGGTTGTGGGGGCAGCAGGCCAAGCAAAGCGCCCCAGACATCCCTCTCCCCAGCAACGTTTTCCAGCTCCTTAGGCTTTCCAAGCCCAAATGAGATATGTAATCCCTCCAGCGTGTCCTGGGTCTAGTTCTGTACACTAATACTAAAATCTGCTGACTAACATCAAGGCCACTGAGTTTGCTAAGAAGATAGCAGCTGTGAACATCTCTTGAAAATATACTTAGTATTTCCACAGAGGCTCACATGGGAGTCCAAAACATGTTGGCCATCAAGTGACACTGGCTCTGTCTTCAGAAGTTGTTTGTGCAAATAATTCTTTAGTCTTGGCCACATTAATTTCCAACTTGCTGATGTGACACCATGTTTGAAGGGCGTTAGTGTGAGCCAGGTAGGCAACTTCACCTGCTGGGTCTGTTTTCTGTAAGAGACCAACTAAAGCCATGTTGTCTGCATATTTAAACAACTTGTCTACAGCGAAAAGGTCTCTTATACTTAACTGTTTTTTTTCCAGGGTTGCATCTAATAAAATAAGTAGATAAATAAAACGTAGCTTGTGTCTTTGTCAGGCTACACAATCAAAGAAACAGGGCTTCATTTGTGATTTGCAAGGTTTGCTTTATTGCATTTTAATGGAAAAAAATAAGTGCAAAGCTAAAGGGTTCAGTGCTTTAGAGACAGCCATACAGTTTAACCGCTGAATTACCAGGTGTCTTTACTGTCTTTTTTGTAAGTCTTAACTATGCTCATACATATAGGAAAATATGACATTAACTGGAATGATCTTGTATTTCAGGGTGTCAACCTCCATTTCAGCCGAAGGTGGTGTTGTTCCAGCCCACATTGGCTGCCTCCATGTCGACAAAGTTAATGTAAATCCTGAAATAGACACAAAGAGAAATAGGTTAATGAGATCGAAGCACGGTATGTGAGATACGGGGGTATTTAACTCGGCAAGTTTTGGTCACCATGTTAACTTTACTCATCAAATTATGTGCAATAATAATAATAAATTAATTTATATAGCAGTACAAATACAAATATAAAACAAATAGATATGTGTACAAATATGTACATGCATTCACACAAATAGGCACGTACATAAATACACCCATACTGTATACACATGCGCTCTGTGCAAAAGCTTATGCACATATGCACAAAACACATATATTCATATACAGACACTTAACATATTCTACCTTACAGAAATCGCATCTTTAAAAAGTGTTTTTAAATGTTTTTTAAAATGAATACACAAATGGATGATTGTATCATGACAGGAAGTGCATTCCAGAGTTTGGGAGCCCGGACACCAAAAGCCAGATCCCCTCTAGTTACAAAATTTGTCCTGGGAACAGCAAGAAGTAGCTGACTGGATGATCTCAGGGCCACACTCAGGCTCACAGGGTGCTAAGAGATCCATTATATACTCATAATGGTACTAAATCTTGCTCGATGAACATACAGATCTGGTTGCTGTGTTTGTTTGTACCTGTCAGGAGAGATGCCCAGGTGTTTGTTGAGCAGTCCACACAGGAGTTCGGAGTATTGCTTGTTGCTAGCACTGCTGATCTTGCCAATACTGTGGAGGGAGCAGAGAGCACAGGGGTCTCCGTTTCCTCCAAACAGCATCATTTGGTCAGTGTTAATTTGCACGGCAATGTACTGGAAGTCAGAGACACAAAATGAGACACTTTAGTTTGAGCATCATAAAGGCAGACATTTCATATTCAACAGCTTGAAGGGTGTAGCAAGGACTTATAACGTAGTGAAGTCAGGAGTCCAAATTCCCCCACTGCAATCCAACTCTGCAGACATTTCAAACAAGTTACCAAAATATCTGATAGACTTAAAATATTTTCTCTACATAATGACCAAAATGTTCATTCTGGTGGAGAAATGTGGAATCCCTTCAACATATTTTAATCCATGTATTTCCCAGAAAATACCTTCAGTGGCAGCCACACCTGACTAAATGCAGATATTAATATAAATATTTAAAGGTATGCAGTCCAGATCAGCTTGTTGTGAACATCTTGCTAGTTGCACTGGTTAAACCATGGCGTATACTGTGATGAAGTCACAGAGATCACTGACACCAACTTTAAATTTTGGTGGCAAAATATTTTTTTGTTATGAACATTCTGGAAGGATGTTGCTCTGACTACTATCCAGTACAGTTTGCATGACATGGCAAAAAGATTTAATATTAAACTGTGGGTTTAGTGAACTGACGCAGCTGATCAATCATCTACCAACTTCGCAAAAAACAGTCTGGATTGTGTTTGCATAGTTGCAAAAGAAAGTTCGCCTGATTCATTCAGCAGAGGGTCATGTGATCTCTACTTTTAGCTGCAGTTAAATGTGAATATCAGGTGTTGGTTGCACTGCACTCAGGATAGAAGTTTAACCTGTCACGCTGATGCATACAGGAAGAAATAAAAGCAGATAGCATGTTTCATTGTGAACAGCAGGTTAGTATAGGGTCTGCAAATGCGCCCCTGGCCTACGTACCTGTGCAGGTTTGCCCATGGCTTTGGCCAGCTTATCCGTAGCCTCGGACAACAGAGTCGCCGGTACATCATTTTTGGCCACGTTGGTGCTCACAACAAACATCGGCATGATTGCTCCTTTTTAGAGTCGTCGTTCTCCCCTTGTTGAACACACGGAACTTCTCCAAACTGCAGCCGCTGTGACTCTGCCCCCATGCGGAAGAAAACACTTCTTCTCATCTTTTTAATGCGTGCAGTCATGCGGAAAAAGACCACAGCGCCTCCTTCAGTCTTGGAAGACACCTCTGTTGACACATGCTAAACAAAACGACAGCCAAGTAGTAGCTAAGTATTTTTGTGTTATTATTTCCTTGTTTTGTTCACACTTGCTCACAGATAACACCACATTAAGGACAAAGTCATGTTTGAAATCTGGGGCGCATGTGTGCTTTCCAGGGTGCGGCTGTTCTCGAGTGTAGGGTAATTACGGTACTGGGCATGCGCAGTGTTCTCAAGCATCATTAAGCAGTGCCGAAGGAGGAGGCGAGGGAGAGAAAGCAGTGGCAGGGAGAGAGAGGGCAGAAGTTGGATGGTGCTTTCCTTTGTCACCGTGTCTCCGTGCCTGTGATCATCGAGCGAGCCTATCTGCGATCCGTGAAATCACACCGTCTGTCGCCGTTTCACGTCCAAGCGACCCCGCCGGATTTTCATCCAAGAAACGGTGCGTATACAGAGCTAAATTAGCCAGGCTGCTAACACGATCACTTTCCAGAAGGAGAGGTTGCTGCTCCTCTTCTCCTCAACGTAATTGTGTGTCGGTGTCATTACAAGTTTACTAACAAGCTAACCTGACGCAGGCTGTGTATTCACTGTTAACTAATTTGAATAGAGCTGCTGTGTTGTCTTTAATTAAACTATGCAGAGGTGTGTGTGTGTATCAACTGTCGCACTTACAATATTACAAGCAGTAGCTGCTAGCTAACCAATAAAGTTAATGTGCTTAACTGACATGTATTGTGTATATTAAATGGCTATCGCTGTGTATTAGATTGACACTGTGAAACTTTCTCAGTGGGAGCTAATGGTGATGACACGCTGCCTTGACAACACAAACTGTTATTGATCCACCATCAGGTCCGACCCTGTGGCCAAGATGATGGAGGAATCGGTGTCCACGTTTGAGACGCATCTGACGGCTGTTATGGACAGTCTGATCCGAGCCTCGGTGTGCGAGATCACCAAACTCTTCCAGGACATGGTGAACGACTACCTGGTGGAGCTGTCCCTCAACAGGAAGGAGAACGAGGCTCTCAAACAGCGGCTGAAGCTCACCGAGAACAAGCTGAGGACCGAGCGCAAGTACGGGATGGGCTGGGCTGCCAACCGCCGCAACGCCGGGCTGGCGGCGGCGGAGGAGGGAGGCGGAGGAGGAGGGCGGCAGAAACGAAAAGTTGAGGTGGCCCGTAAGTATTGAGGATGGCTTGTCCTCCCAAACAAGGAGGCATGCATCACCCTTAGTGTCATACATGTAATGCTGTACATCTGAATCTTCAGTGTGATTGTGTGTGTTAATGTGAGAAACAGGGATCTTGCTGTGCAGTCAGGGCTTATGTGAAGACGCACTTGTTTTGTTGGAAACCATCTGGCAAGAGCTGATCTCTCCCTCCCTCCTTCCTCTCTCCCTCCTCCCTTCCTCCTCCGCCTCCTCTTCATGTTCGCTCCCTCTGTCCTTCACCTCCCCCTCTCCTCTCTCTCTCTCTCTCCCCGCTGCATTCTGTCCCTCCCACTCCTCTGTGCTTCGGCACACTCTCTCCCTCCCTTCCTGCCGTGCTCCTCTCCCTCCCCCCACCTCCTTCACTTCTCTCTGTCTCTCTCTCCAACTCTTCCTCCTCCCCTTCCCGCTCCTCTCTCCTTCACGCCCTCGCCTCCTTCCTCTCTCCCTGCCCCCACCTCCTCCTGCTCTGCTCTCTCCTTCATCACGTTGCACACATGCACATACACACACTCCCCCTCCCTCCCTCCCCCACGTCCTCCTCCTCCACTCCGCTCCTCTCTCGCTCCTCTCCACCGCCACCATAATTACATACTCCCTCTCCACTTCCACTTCTCCTCTCCCTGCTGTCTCTCTCTCCTCTTTTCACCTTCTCATCCTCACCCCTCCTCTTTCTCCTTCAACATGTCCTCCCTCTCCTCTTCCTCCTCCTCCTCCTCTCCCCCTTGGCCCCCGCCAACTCCACTTCTCCCTGTCGTCTCTGCCGCTCTTGCTTTTCTCCTCCCTTTCACGTGTTTCTCTCTCCTTCCCGCTCTCTTGTCTGTCCTTCTACGCCCCCTCTCTCCGTACTCGTTCATCACGCTCACTTCCTCCCCCTGCTCCCTTTCCTCTCTCCCTTCCCCCCCAAAACCTCCTCTCTGCTCCTGTTCCGCTCTGTCTCTCCGACCCCTCCTCCTCCTCCTCATCTCCCACTTCTCCACCCTCTTCTCTCCTTCATCTCTCTCCTGGCCTTGCAATCATCTCCTCCCACTTATCTTTCTCCCCCTCATATTTCATTCTCTCTCCTTCCTGTCTCCCCATGTCCTCCCTCTTCAATTTCTCCTTCCTCTCTCACCTCCCTCCCACCCTTCCTTCGTCTTCCTCTCTTCTCCACAGGAGGCAAGTCAAAGAAGGGCCCAGCAGCAGCCTATGGCAAAGGCTGGCCTGGAGGTGTGTGGGAGGAAGGTGGAGGTGGAGGTGGCGGCAGCGGTGGTGGTGGAGGAGGAGGAGGAGGAGGAGGAGGAAGTGCAGGAGCTGTGGGGATGGTAGCAGGAGCAGGAGGAAGAGGGGGGAAGGAGGCCAGGGAGATGTACCTCATCCAGTTCCCGGGGGATGAAGAGGATGAGGGAGGGATGGTGGAGGACGAGGAAGGGGAGGGCAGCCTCAGCGGTGAGGGGGAGGAGACGGCCAACATCAAAGAGGAGGTGAGGGAGACGGGCTTTCTCAGAGGAGGAGGAGGAGGAGTAGGAGGAGAAAGTGGCACAGCATCTCTGCACTGCTCAGCAGCTTCACATTGAACGCAAAAGAACGCAGACAGTATAAAGAGAGATAACAGAGAGAGTTGTGCCTGTGTTTTTTGGCCATCAAATCACTGCAGAGATGTGGTGGATGAAGGGAGCGCTATTGATTTGATATTTAGCTTCCAGAGGAGCCCGTTGAGGAGGGCCCTCCACATCTCAAGTGTGGCAAGCTTTTAGGTGGAAATACTACTGGAAGAGGTGAAAAGCTGTTTGCTATTTCACCACATGACCAAGTGGCAGAGCGCAGATCCGCTCCTCACTTGTCGTCTGCATTTGAATATTCAGATCATGCAGAATGTGTTATTAGCCTTGCTGTGAAGTCATTACAATGTGCTTTTGATGGCTGATAAAATGGCTTGACATAAATATAACCATCATATAGCTTTATAGACCTTGGCACTGGAATTACATTGCTAGGCAACAGCTTGGGTCCATGTTTACTTCCTGTCAGCTGATGTCATTTACATACACAGCAAAACATTCCAACAGGAAATACAAATGATTTTGTTTTGTTTTCAGCTTTTTCTGTCTCACGTGTTTGAAACAAAATATATGAATAAATCAGTCAAAGTAGGGCCAGTTTAGGGCGTGTGTCCACATAGTGGGGAGCGCTTCATCCCACAGCTTAATTTTTAAAATTCAGGTCAGAAATCACGGAATCACAGGGCAGTTTTGTCTCTGTTGTGACAGTTTTTGTCAGACATATCATGTAGCTCAGATAGACACAGCCGGAACAAGCTCCTCCTCTGTTTTGGTTACCAGGGAGACGAGCCCTGGAAAAGGAGCAACAGTGACGACACCGGCGCCTTTCTGAAAAGTTAAGAGATATTCAACTAGAAGTGCTCGGAGCGGCTGCACAAAAAAGGAAAATTGCTCTGAAAAAAGACGCTGGGTGCAGCGTCTAGAGGGGCTGCATACACTCTTCTCATTGGGAACAATTAAAAAAAAAAAAAAAAGATTGTTTGCGTTCTTGCTTTCAGAAAAAACTGTGGACACATGCCCTTAGAGTGTTTATGCTGTCAAGTTTGAAACAGTCTATTTCCAGTTGCGTTGTTAGCATGACTTGGTATGGTAGGGTCACAACATGTAGCTATGATGAGTGTTACATGTACATTACCAAATCATTTTGAAAAAGGCATTTACAAATGAAGGAATACATATCATAGTCTACCTGGTTTGAGGTACTCGCTCGAATTAGTATGTTCTCTCTTGTTCCCAACGCAGTTTGCACAAACAGAGGGCTATCAACCTGCCTCTCTCCGACTAATCAAGGAGGCTTTGAAGATGGACCCGCCCAACCAGAACTTCCACCCTGGCTCCAGAGCCCAAAGCGAAGGTAATGAGCCCAGGACACACTGATTGAAGGAGGGGAAGTTAGTGAAATGTTTGGAGACCAATAGTTTGAAAGGAAGTGAAAATGATTACTTTCCCTCCCCCTCTGTTTGTCTCTTCTCAGGAGATATGTCAGATCATCCACCAACCCTTCATTCAGGGGATAGAGAGGACGAGGACTGGGAAGTGGGTTCATCAGAGCCATCGCAGGGGGGCATGACCATGGATGAGCTGAGGGGTCTGGAGTCCGCACTTAGGGCTGAAAGAGGGCGTGAAAAGGCTGCCATGACGGCGCCTCATCCTGTCAGTCCTGGCTCAGTAGTGGTGCGAGGCAGCGAGAGCAGCCTGGCCCCCAAGTACATTGGTCTTGATGGAATGGAGCAGGACGAAGAGCTGGAGCCACCCACCCTCCAGAGAGAGGAGCAGATAGGGCAGGGCAGGTTGAAGGACGCAGTGAGGGCCGGAGTGGAGCTGAGGTTAGGCTGGTCGAAGAAGTTGAGGGAGGGCGACTCGGCTGCGGGCATGACTGGAGAGGACGTGGTGGAGCAGGGAGAGTCGGAGCACCTGCCCCACCTGTCTGCTCCGGGGAGTGTCGGGGAGAGTGGAGGGGAAGAGGAGGGTGGTGGGGACCTGCTCCACTTCTGCCCACAGTGTGGAGGAGGCTTCACCTCAGAGGCTGAGCTGGAGGAGCACCCCTGTCCACTCGGAGGCTCTCACTTACAGGGCAGCGAGGAGGATGGTCTTTTCCCTTGTGCCCACTGTGGAAACACATTCAGCCACGCCTGGGCTCTTAAGAACCATGAGTGCGCCTGTGCTGCCGAACGGCCGCACTGCTGCGAGATCTGCGGGAAACGCTTCACGCACTCGCGCTCACTGGAACGGCATCACCTGGTACACACAGGCGAGAGGCCGCACCGGTGCCCTCAGTGCGGACGCAGCTTCAGTCGCCTGGGCAATTTGGAACGGCACCAGCGGATTCACACAGGCGAACGCCCATACGGGTGCGATGCGTGTGGAAAGCGCTTCAGTCGCGTGGAGTACTTGAAGAGACACCAACTCATACACAACAGTGAAAAGGCGACACTCCAGTGCTCCAACTGTGGAAGCGGCTTCAGTGATGTGGAGCAACTGAAAAACCACCAGTGTTTTTAAGAGCACATCCTTCAAATCTCTGATTGAACTGGAAAGAAAAAGCAGGTTTTGAATGTGGCAGAATTCAGGGGATGAATGTGAGCAGAGGATGCTCATTTTATTTTCAGTGACTTTGGAGTTGCCTTTCTTATATGCTTTGACAGGATGAAGAAGTTAAATTAAGTTAGACAAGACAAGAAACAGGTACATGTGTGGAAGATTAATGTTGAATAAAAACAAAGAAGGTAAATGTCCAAAGTTGACAGTAAGACAGTTGTACATGGTGTTTCTCTGTGAGGGGAGGAATAAAATCAATCTCGGATGTTCTTCAGCCATATTAATTTGAAGTGTTCTCATTTGTATGTACAAAGCTTGTACTTATTTATGATCAATAAATTGTACATTCTTTTGTCTTTATATCAATAAGTCACTCATGTTGCAGCCGATGCCCTTGTTTTTTGCTGATACAATATAATTGTCAACTTGGTATTTTGTATGTTTGTGTTTTGGTCATATTAAGAAATAAATATTTCTATTCATCAGAAGGCTCATTACCAATTTCAGTGTTGGTTTATTGTTTAATATCACAACATGACATTGATAAAAGAGGGAAGAAAAATAATTTTGCAAGATCATATTCATCAGAAATATTAATTTCCAGCCATTATGAGACAAAACATTATAATTACACACTCGTATAGTAGCTAAAGCATGAGGGAGTCATTTTAAAGGGACAGTTCACTCCAAAATTAAACCAGAATTTTTCTTCTATTTATCAGTCTAAGTTGTTTTGGTGTTGGAGATATCAACTGTAGAGATGTCTGCCATCTCAAATATAATGGAACTAGATGGCATTCAGCTTGCGGAGCTTATAGTGATAAAACAATATATTTGAAAAACTCAACAGCAATGTTTCTTTCCAGAATCAGAGTAAGAAATACTTTATTAATCCCCAGGGGGAAATCGTGAAACCATGACCCGATCATGCAAGATAATCATTAGACCTTGATATGAGCAGTTACCGAACTACACCCACCAACTTTATCACTGCGCAGAACAAAGCATGCATCTGCTTGCTCACCTAGCAACACTGAGCTAGCTAGTGTTACAGCTCAGCTTAGGAGGAGCCATTGAGCCTCTTGACCATGAGCAGATGCACGCTTCCTTGTGCGTGGTGATACTGTTGGCAGGTGTTGTGTGATAAAGTAAAGAGTTCCTACATGAAACTGCTCACAACAAGGTCTGTGGATTATCTTGAGTAACCCGGTCATGATTTCTGGAAAGAGACATTGCTGTTAAGATTTTTAAAATGCTTTTTTTTTTTTGGTGCCTTGAGCACCACAAGCCAGGTGCCATCTAGTTCCATTATGATCCAGAGAAGGCAGACATCTCTACGGCTGATATCTCCAACACTCAGCAGCTGACACCAAAACTGTCCAGACTCATATGTAGCACTGCAAGTAAGAGGGAAAGTATTAATTTTTGGCTTCACTTTAAGACACTGAGTAGACACTACCTCAGAAGAACCCTGGCTGTGATGGATGAACTGTGTGCAGGTACGTTAACTAGAGCGTCTCACCCACACGGCCCATGAAACAGACTGATTGGCATGGACAGCCTTGTTTGCAAAATGCCCTCCAGAGTCTCTAAAGACATCTGCCTCACATCATAGCCCCTCACCGAGGCCTTTGCCTTGACATCAACCGGCACAATCTCCTCTCCACTGTTGCGGTCATTTCTTCCCACTGCAGCGTATGTGGGGAAAAAGGGCTTCACAGACTTAGGGAGGTCAGATCTGTAGGATGGGCAGCAGTAGGCAGACCACATGTACTCGGGAACAGCCACCCTGTTATTGATCCAATGGTGTTCAGACTCATAAGGCATTGCTCCGGTGATCACAAACATGGACCCGTTGCAGAAGGCCTTGAATTTTCTCAACATCTCATTCTCCAGATTGTTCCAGGGGCCAGAGTTGGAGCCTTTCTGCTGGGGGACAATGTTTGTCAGGGTGAAGGTGGCCTCTCGGTCCTCTTTCGTCTTCTGGTGTAAGCTGGGGTTGAGATGACCTTTGGTGAAAGTGGAGTTCTTGTAGTCGTCAGTCACCGCCTGGCTCTCAATCACGTTCTGGTCCACGGGGTATTGGAACTGTTGCATGTCTGGGCTGGCACGGGAAAACGCCAACTTGATGACAAAGACAGAGAAGGACATGTCACTGTTTAGAAGCTACAAATGAGTGTGTTGCTGCTTATTGATCCCTTAATACTGCTTGAGTTGAACAGGAATGTGAGACTGTGTACTTGGGTGTGACTTAATCATTAAGTTTAAAAAAGAAAAATGGAAACAGAAGTAATGAAATTTCCACCTTCCTTTCTAAGTAATCTAACAAGAAGAGAAAAAAAGGCATAAAAACATTTTTGTATTTACACTTTGACATAGGCTGCCTCTACTTCTGCTTGAAGGTTACGGTAAACAGTACACTTGTGCAAGTCATATGTCGACCACAATGACACTTTGAGTATGGGAAGTGCTAGTGCTCTTTCTCACATTTACCATAATCGTCTTACAACCCCAGAATAAATTCCCATTAGATCTACAAGCAAATACAGCATTTTCATGTGTTTGTGAGATCTTTCATTTCTGATTTATGAAGACAAACTTAACTCTTAAACACTCTTGACACAGTCCCACACAGTGTTATTCTCACCTGTGGTTCATACTTCCAAGATGAAGCGGGTCGTTTTCCATCTGCAGGACTGAGTATGTACGCAGAGTACAAAGGTGCACGATGCTGACGGTGATACATGCTGGCAAAGTGGTACTGGTTTTTGTAGCGCTGGCATATTGGCTGGTATCCTGCTGCATTGATACCTGTTGGAGGAGTTCCTTTAAAAAAGAAACGGCGGCACTTGGAGAAGCTGTTGCCAATCTCTCCAAAGACCACGTCGCCAAAACAGGATAGGAGCAGAAACACAGCTCCTGCTGATAATTGCAGCATCTTCCTTTGAGACATCCTGCACAACAGAGCAGAAACCTCCGTACCTGTGCTGGAGAAAGAGATGCTTATTAGCTCACAGAGAGCACACTATTCCTGATACCCTCTCAAACCCAAACTTACCACAGTCTCTTCTTCCAAGCTGAATAGCAAGATGTGTTTAGTTGCAGAGTAGCTCAAACACAGACTAGAAACCTCTTTACAGCTCTTCAGTTAAAAAGCCTCTAAGGTTGGTAGCACACTGTCAGCATAAGCCCACAAACCACCACATGAACAGTGTCACAATTCATCACTCACTTCCTCACTTGCTTCAGGGATGTCACACTAGTTACCCACTTTAAAAAATGTAACAAGTAATATAATCATTTTAATAACTTTTTCAACATCTTGCAAATCAAGAGAATGTTGTTATATTCTGCATAACTTTTTACTGAAATACTTCGGAAGGCCAAGCTTTCGATTTACTCGTCCATGCATGTCCCAACCTTCACCTATGGTCATTAGCTCTGGGTAGTGACTGAAAGAATGCGATCGCGGATACAAGCAGCCGAGATGAGTTTCCTCCATGGGGTGGCTGCGCTCAGCCTTAGAGATAGGGTAGGACATCCGGAGGCAGCTCGGAGCAGAGCCGCTGCTCCTTTGCATGGAAAGGGGTGAGTTGAGGGAGAGGGATGTCAGGGGTGCTTTGCTCGGCCTGCTGCCCCTTCGACCCAGCCCCGGATAAGCGGATGGTCGATGTATGGATGTAATTTAAATTACATATATTTTCTCGGTAACTGCAACTGGTTACAGTTACCTGTATTTTGTTTACATGTAACTACAGTAGTTACACATAACTATGTAAGCCCCAACACTGACCTCTATCACCACCACTGCCATCCATCTTGCCAGCAAAACAGTAGTGACTGTAGAGGCAAGTAAATACTCCCATTGTGTGCACAGGATAAATGATTGGGACATTTTATAATTGATATGGCTGTCAAGAATGTACCCACCTCTAATTGCATATTTGATTTTTGCAGGGAACACAGAGAAGTGAGGAATCATGGTAAGTCAATATGTGTGTGAGAATGTTCAATCAATCAAATTAGTGCCTGTGAAGTGCTCATCACAACAAGTGTCCACCAAAACTGTGTTAACATCATTGAAATTGCCACAAAAACATCTAAAAGGACACCAAATTGTTCTTCTAATCAAAACCCAAAAGCCACCAAATCATCATAAGGCTCATACTAAATACAACAAAGAAACAGTACAGGAGAACACAATACCACTCCTCTCTGTTATAATATGAAGCTACAGCCAGCAGCTGGTTAGCTTAAACTGGAAGCAGAGGGGAAACAGCTGGTCTGGCTCTGGTGACAAGGTGACAAAGTCCACCTAATAGCACCTCTAAAGCTGCCTCATAACTGTGTTTTATCAATTTTGTTAAAAAATGTTTTCATACGAAAGCAGAAGTGTAAACGCAACAACTCATGGTTTTATGTGGGCAATTTTTTTGCCCTGCAACTTTGTGGAGGCATGTTGTCATCATGAGGTTAACAGGCAATCAGCAAAGATGCCAGGAAGTCTCTGCTACGTTTTTACAAATGGAAAATTTGTACAGATTAAAAGCTAATTAAAGGCTTACATGCTAATTATTTAGCTTTAAAAAGGCTGGTAGGCAGATTTTGATACCGTTGGACAGAGTCAGACTAACTGGGCTATGCTAATCTAACATAAGGGACTGTTCTCTACTTATCAGAGGAGGGGTTGGCTGGGGTGCAATTTTATATTGTTTTATTTTGACTCTCCAGGAAGCCACAAATATTTTCCCTTGAGTGACTGGTGGAAAATGCATGACCTTCCCTCCACCATAAATTAGTTATTAGATTTTTAAAACTTATCTTTTTGGTGTTTGAAAGTTACAAACTGAAGACGAAATCCTGGAGTTGAAAAAAGCCTTGGGTTCATGCTGGTTAGTTTGTGCAGTTTATTTTTACAATTTTAAATGAAACATGTATTTGGCTATGGTTTTTTTTCTGACGGAGGTTTTCGTCACATATGATGTGTCCAAGAACTGTCAGGAATTTGAAAATCTAATGATAATTTTAGTTTTTACAGTTTCCAGCTAAATAAATGGTAATTTTGGGGACATGGCTTCCAATCCTGCAGAAAGCATGTTTTCTCCAAAAATCTGCAATGTAATAAAAACAAAATACAACCATTTAAATTTTTTGCCCCTCCCTATAAGCCAAAATAAAATATAAGAAAAGAAATAACACCCTCACAAGTGCTTAAAAAATTATTTGACATGTCTCCCCCTTTTTGCACGACCTTTTGCAAATTATTTTGGGGACGATGCACGACTAATACATCAGCTGACATGATAAGTCATTTAAACTGGGTCCTGCTTGAGGCTCTCCTCGTCTAGAAAAGGGTCCTTGTGTTTCTCAGTTTTTTTGCTTAAATGTAACATATTCCTAAATGTATTTATTTAAATTACACAGCCAACCAGGAACCTGAGGTGTAAAAAAGGTTCGGGAGCCTTGAAGGGCCAGATGGCTCCCAAACTTCTTCCACCACAACGTCAACTTGTACACTGGATAGACTGTACATCTTAGATTCAGCAGGCTGGAACTCAAACTGGAGACACGAGGAATCAGGTGCAACTGAGTTTAATGTGTTCACAAGCAAATAAACACATCAACTCTGAGTCAAGTCCCGGGACAAGACTGATCTTTCGTCTTCCTTTAATATGATCCCTTGTGCTCGCATGCAATACAGATCTTAGTGTGTGTGTGTGTCTATTACATTTTCAGGTGGTGCATAATGTCTTATGTGTGTGCTTTAAACCATACAAGGTATGAGGTGTTTCAATCATGTGTTGTTACAACAGTCATTCACTAACACGGTTACATAAGACATCACACAATTTAATCATTAGATGTAATCAGCTTGCATAGAATAAAGTATTTATCTGATCATTGTAGAGTTTTTCTTAAACTTAATCAATCTATGCAGAATAAAAACCTTTACTTGATTAGTCCTAAAATCTTACACTACAAACCACTTAGTTTTCCAGCACAGAAAAACTTAACATTGCACCAACAGAGGGATAAACTGACAAGGAGGAACAGGTGCCTATTCATTTGCTCTGCCTCGGGCTCCCCAACAGGTTGAACCAGCCATACAAGGTAGGGTAGTTGTTAAGGTACAAGTGTAATAATTAACTAATTAAAAAAACAACCAGACGAAGACACACTCAGCACTCCAGGTGGCACCAGGGGGACGTTTGCTTAGGGTGCCGAATGTGCTAGGTCCTGCACCACGTTGTGCTGTTCACTTTATGCATGAAACAAATGTGAAATGTGCAACCATTATTTGGAGATGTTTGCTTTTGAGTGAACAAACTTTACATTTAAATTATATTTACAATTAAATGAACACATTCTTTTTCTTAAGAAGGCTCTCATCTTCACCCACTTCCATTTTGTTTTATTAGTAAGATCATGTTACAAGATGACATTGACAAGAGGGGGAAACTATTTATTTTACAAAACTCTAATCATAAAAAAAAATGTTTTCAGCAACATATCTGTGTCCTGATTAATCACACACTCATTAAGTAATTAAACATGAAAAGATGTGCTGTACATGGGGATTACTGAGTGCACATCCATAGCAGTTAATATTTGATTTCAAGAAGGAACTTTAGCTTTTCACCCACGCTACTGACACTGCCCATGAAACAGACTGATTGGCATGGCCAGCCTTGTTTGCAAAATGCCCTCCAGAGTCTCTAAAGACATCTGCCTCACATCATAGCCCCTCACCGAGGCCTTTGCCTCGACATCAACCGGCACAATCTCCTCTCCACTGTTGCGGTCATTTCTTCCCACTGCAGCGTATGTGGGGAAAAAGGGCCTCACAGACTCAGGGAGGTCAGATCTGTAGGATGGGCAGCAGTAGGCAGACCACATGTACTCGGGAACAGCCACCCTGTTATTGATCCAATGGTGTTCAGACTCATAAGGCATGGCTCCGGTGATCACAAACATGGACCCGTTGCAGAAGGCCTTGAATCTTCTCAACACGTCATTCTCCAGATTGTTCCAGGGGCCAGAGTTGGAGCCTTTCTGCTGAGGGACAATGTTTGTCAGGGTGAAGGTGGCCTCTCGGTCCTCTTTCGTCTTCTGGTGTAAGCTGGGGTTGAGATGACCTTTGGTGAAAGTGGAGTTCTTGTAGTCTTCAGTCACCGCCTGGCTCTCAATCACGTTCTGGTCCACGGGGTATTGGAAGCGTTGCATCTCTGGGTTGGCACGGGAAAACGCCAACTTGACGACAAAGACAGAGAAGGACATGTCACCGTTTAGAAGCTACAAATGAGTGTGTTGCTGCTTATTGATCCCTTAATACTGCTTGAGTTGAACAGGAATGTGAGACTGTGTACTTGGGTGTGACTTAATCATTAAGTTTAAAAAAGAAAAATGGAAATGAAACAAATGAAATTTCCACCTCCCTTTTCCTAGTTATCTGACCAGAGGAAAAAAAATGTGTGACAGCATTTTTGTATTTACACTTTGAGATAGGGTGCTTCTACTTTAGGGTAATGTTAAAAACTTTATTTCAGGCTGAAGCAAAGTAGTTATACACACCTCACATAGATGCAAGACTATTAGAAAACAGTGTGAATGTTACTCAGACAGCATGTCAGTTTACACGTGTTACATTCTGTCTTTTCAAAATACACTTCGGTTTTCACAACTGACACTATCTGCTCTTAACATTAAGTCTTTTTCAAAATTCTTCATTTTTCAATTGATTTTCTTAAATTTAGGCTTTGTAACAAAAGCATGTGGTTAGGTTAAGAAAAAAACATGTCATGGTTTGGCCTAAATTCACATGGGGACCAAACAGCGGGCTCCCATAGAAGTGTGGAGTTTGTTTGACCCATCCACCTCGCTCTTTAGTTGCCATTACAAACTGCTACCACCAACTTTGGATGTTAACCCCTGCTGCTAAATCTGATGTGCCTGGTGCGTATCATACGGCTGCGAAAGGTGCCTCTGTGAAATGGTCTCTAATGCTGGAATTACTGATAAAGCGACACCTTCTGTCACACGATCGTCTCTTATTGCCTTAAAACATAAACACAAATTTCAACTGAGGTTTACATGGGAATCCAGATATTTTCATGTGTTCGTGTAATCTAAGTTACTTAGACAAACTCTACAGTAATTCACTGAACAAAGGAAATGATGCTCTGTTGTAGAAAAACCATAACCAGAAATGAGCTTTACTTTACTCTGCCATTATCGGAGCTATTTTTTCCTGCTAATCTATATAATCAGTGGACACTAGGGGCGTAAACATAGACAGTGCAGGCGGTGTGCTTGCACTGGGGCCTAGGAGGTGCAGGGCACCTTAGAGGGAGTGGGCCCTCAGTGACGTGTTGGGCAGAGAATGGGTCCTTATGAGAGAGACTGTCACCTTGGAAATATGCCTATGTTAAAAGATGAACTCTCATTGAAAATGGTGCTTTTGCTGAACATGGCCTCGAAAAAGGCAAACCCATCATCCCTCGTTTTTTTTGTTTTTTGTTTTTGGTAAAATAGTCAGTAGCATCTATAAAAAATCATATGCTTATTCTACATAAACTATAAATAAACTATTAAAATGATTAAATGAAATGAATAATTTCTTGTTTTCTTTAGAAATGTCATATACAGATATGAAATCATGATTGCTCTCAATAGCAATTCAATAGCGTGCACTGGGGCCCATTGTAACTACATTACGCCACTGGTGGACGCTCAGTTTATTAGGTACATCTATCTAAAACTAATGCAGCCCACCACACAGCAGTCCTGTAATAAATCCTTCTTTCATCAAGGTTATAACAATAAAGTTAGAACTTTTTTTCACAAGGTGTTTATTAAACTTTAGGATAATTTTAGATGATGTAGTTTGTGGTGCTGTTGACCTGTGTTGCATTATACAGAGGTGTGTTTCTGTTATTTAGCCCAAATATAATATAATAAAGCGGCAACTGGGTGTATAGTCTAAGCATATCTTAACACATTACATCAAACACAGTAATGCTCAATAGACTCCAGCTTTAAAGATAGTGGTCTCTCTCTTAGATACCACACACTGTTTTACTTACCTGTGGTTCATACATCCAAGTCTTTCTGGGTCGTTTGCCATCTGCAGGGCCGAGTGTGTACGCAGAGTACAATGGTGCACGCTGTTGACGGTGATACAGGCTGGCAAAGTGGTACTGGTTTTTGTAGCGCTGGCATATTGGCTGGTATCCTGCTGCGTTGATGCCCCTTGGTGGAGTTCCATCATAGAAGAAGTCGAGGCACTGAGAGAAGTCGTCGCTGATCTCCCCAAGGACCAGTCCACCAAACCAGGGGAGGAGAAGAAGCAGGGCTCCTGTGGATGTTTGCAGCATCTTCCTTTGAGGCATCTTGCACAAAAGGGCAGCAGGTCGTTTGTTGACAGACTTCCTTTCAGGCAAAGCTCCAGAGTTAGATAAAACCTATATTTCCTTTGTGTCCATTCAGTGTCACTGAGGTTTCCTCTTATATACCCTGAGAGCAGGAACCCTGTGGGTGAGAGTAAGCCACCCCCCAACCCTATCAAACTTCCCCTGTTAACAGGCAGTCAGGCTGTCTTCTAGGAAACAATGGGTCTGCATATCCTTTTTTCATTAGTCAGCTGAGGTGGAGGCCATTTTGTTTCATGTCTTCAGTCACATGTTCGTAAGGTGGGGAAAGAGAAGATGTGCTCTACAACTTGAGCTAAACATCAACGCTGACCTTATTTGATTTTGATTAGAATATCTCATCCTACACACTATTTAAGTGCTGCAGGAACTGACAGTGCAGTTTCTGCTTGCTCACTGTTGTAGATGTTGTTGTTGTCTCGCAGACGTCCCCTCCAGGACCAGATTTTTATAGCTGCAGGGACTACAGGCCTCTTGAGGTGCTGCAGCATTTCCCTGCAGAGCGTCTGTCCCCAGCTTTCTCACATTTTGTCTAAAATAATGCAACATCTTGAGGTGTGGAAAAGCCGCGAGTACCTTGCATGATGCAGAGCTCCATATGGATCGCAGTGAGATGCTTGTGATGCCAGCACATACTTTTATTCTTGCATTCATACATCCCAAACTACCTCTGGGAGTTGTTTTAATGCATCCTTGGATGTTTACTGGCAATAATCTGCTGATTGATATCATCTCACCAACGCACTCCACTGAGCAAGTCAGCAACTTTCGTTTTCTGTCTCCAGTTTCTGTGTGGTCTTGTGTTTCTACTGTCATCAAAACTTCCCTCATTGAACCAGAAATATTTTCTGGAACATAAACGCTCCATATAGTACTTCCATTATTTCTTAACTTATTTTACCAAAAGTCTGTACTGTCTTTGTTTTATTATGTGCTTTATCTGTTTGTGGGAAATCCCCAGTTCCAGTCATCCTGTTCCAATTTGCCCAAAAATGATATTTTTATTGTGTTAAGAAATTGTAGAAATGATGTAAATATGGGGGAAACCAGAGTGATGTACACTGCAAACAGGGCTGCCAATAGGGTGGGGGCATGCAGGCCAGCAATAATCATGGTTATCCTTAAAAAAAAAAGCGATATTGATGACCACATTTTATTCAAATATTGAAATTATTCAAAAATATTCACCATTATTTATTTTAAAACACAAATAAACATTGTACTTATTGCTGCTTTAGTAAAATGTAGCCAAATTTAATCATGAAGTCCCTTCAAAACTGAGAAATTTATTGATCTTAACTAGGAGAAAGAGCACCAGCATAAGTATGAGTATGTAAATACATGGATATGAGTAAAGCAGATTTTGGGAGAGCTTTTTCCACTGGACCATTTCAGACATTGCTGTGGGTGAGTCTGACAGAAGTAGATTTGGGACCAGGATGTACATAGGGGTGGAGTGAAACTATACCTAAAGTATTGATACTACGATTTTATGTCTTATTTTCAGTATGGATAAGAGTGTGAAAAGGAATAATACCAAAAAAAAGTATTTATGTCATATCAGATCATGCTCTGGGCTCATGAACACACTTTTTTTAGTCATTTTCAGATTAAATATTCGCTCGAAAGGAAGACACAGGAAGAACACACCCCCTTCCCCACTGAAAAAATAATATTTATTTCCATTTGTGATTTGTAAAGGTTCTCTTATGGCTAGAAATTAGAAATGTTGCTCCTTTTAATACACCCTGCCAGGACGAATGGTGATTTCCTGGACACACACATTTATAAATTCATTGCTATAATATTACTTGGATTAGTTGAGATTTAACAATTTAAACTGTTTCACTGTCTTCTGTAGATGTTAAACAGATTATCTAAAAGTATGTGTGACAATTCATGGACATATCCACATATTCTCAGTATAATTCTAGCTGAACTTGAATTATCCGCTCAACCTACGCTGCAAGGCAAGTGAGTAGCTCAAGTTCAACTCAATTATACTGTATGGTTAAACATCTGAAGACAAAGCAAACCAGCTGAATCAACTAATAAGCTGCTGAAATGTTACAAATACTGCAGGTGGACTATCCAAATAAAGCTTTACCAATTCATGGCATAAAACACTGCCTTGGCGTTTAAGTTGTGATTAATACCTGAACATTTGGTCGTATTTCTTGCCAGAGGAGAAACTCCAGGGACAAACTGAGCCCTGTATGAATCTTTAATTTGATCTCTGAGATGTGGCAGGTAGCTTGTTTATTGAGGCCATCTAGTGAGCACTCAGGGACATGACACTTGGCAGCAGGCAGACAGGGAAACAAAAGCTGTGGCCTAATGGTAAGGTCAGTGAAACTAGTTGAACTGTGAGTAATAATATTTACTGACACTGGTGATGAGTTGTAACCTCTAGATGGCCTGGAATTACCACAGTTTCAGTTTCCACACACAGGAGAACTGCTGACAACACGGAAAGCACATGAGATCAGATGTTTGACTGTTTATCATAACACAGACTTTAGCTACCTGTTTGTTAGTGATAGGAAAAATAAACCCTTCAAACAAAGACAGGATCGACGTCTGCATGTAAAAAACACTTTTATGACCCCTGGTGCACAAAAAAGCTGCCTGTTAATAATAATTATCCCTTTTTATATTATCTTGCTTGCAAGAGAAAATGGAGTACGACAGAAATCCTAATAAAGACCCTCCCTCAGATGCAGCAAAAAAAAAAAAAGACAATACCCTCCCCCCTTCTAACCACTCCCAATAATAGTCATACATCCCTCTTCTTGCTGACTTTGCGTCAGCTTGTTTCTCTTCTTCTTTGTTTTGTGTTGACTGACTCAGCGGCTGTAGGGTGTGTGTTTGACTCATTTACCTGTTGAAATAAAGTTGAACACTCCAGCTTCACTCAAGTAATGAGTGAGTTGGGTCAGCTAGAGAACAGTTAGCTGCACCTCAGTAAGCAGTTATGAGTAAATATTTAACTATTTACACTTATAATATATGTGTAAAGAACTAGCTTGTGCAACCTGTTTTAAGTTAATGATGCCTGAACGACCATTTCGCAGCAGCTATTGCAACTGGCTTTTGAATTTGAACCCTGTTTTCCACAGTTTTAAATACTGCCGGGATTTAAAACATATCGGGAGAAAGAAAATTAATCATGTGCTCATACATGAACACAGAGGCTGGACAGCCAGTGCAAGCCAGTCTAAGCTGTTTAACAGTTTTAACTATTGTCTGTACTCTCAGAGAGAAAACAGGTACAACCCTGATGCTAGGTAAAATGGTAATAAAAACAGAATGCAATGATTTGTAAATCTTCTTTGACTTTATTTAATTGAAAAGAGTCCAACGACAAGATGTTTAATGTTCAAACTGATACACCTTATTGTGTTTTGTAAATACACACTCATTATGAACTTGATGCCTGCATCATGTTACAGACAACACTGGGACAGAGGCAAGAAAAGGCCGGGAAAGTTGTGGAATGCTCAAAAACACCTGTTTGAAACATTAGCACACAGATTAATTGGCAACATTAAAGTATCTTCACGTCGTTGAAAGGCTCAATTGTGCACAAGCAAGGATGGTCACTGCGTTGAAAAAGTACGCAGGCAAAAAGTCCAACAGTTTGAGAACAATGTTTCTCAATGCACAATTGCAGGAATTTATGAATCTCACCACCTACAATCTATAATATCATCAAAAGAATCCAGAGAATCTGGAGCAATCAATGCAAATAATGGGCAAAGCTGAAAACCAACACTGAATGGCTGTGACCTTTGACCCCTCAGGAGGCACAGAATAAAAAACGGACATGATTATGTAAAGGATATTACAATATGGACAAGGGAACGCTTTGGAAAACCACTGTTGTAAAATACAGTTTGTCACTGCACCTAAAAAAGTTATGACTCAACCGCGCAAAGTAAAGCCATACATCAACAACATCCAGAAACGCCACAGATGTCTCAACTGAGATGGACTGACACAAAGTGGAAAAGTGTGCTGTGGTCTGACGAGTCCACATTTAAAATTATTTTGGGAAATTCAGGCTAAAGAGGAAAAGAAACACCGCGATTGCTGTTATTTAATAGGACAGCTTAAGAGTGAAAGGGAGAGAGAAAGGGGATGACATGAAGCAAAAGTATTTCCCATCTTTGCTGAGCAACAGTTTTGTGTAAGTGGAATTAAAGCCTGTCCCACATCCTCCAGGGACCCTGTGTCCTCATATGAAAACATCACATTTTGGGTTTACGTGACCTTATATTTTATTCTGTTTAATTTAGGCCTGTTGTCCTTGTGTGTGGACACTTTTTGTCCCATCTAGTGGCCCTGGCAGAGTGCAAAGAAGATGATCAATCTTGACTATCTAGAGGAAGCAAAAGTCGTAACAAGGTTTCCATTGATGAATGGAAGGATAATTTGCACAATGTAGTAATCCATGTAAAAACAAGATGGCAGCCATCTCTGCCATGTCAGTCTGCAGTCAATCCTGACACAAAAGTGAACAAGGTCCCAAACCTGATCACATTATATGGTTGAAACTTATTTATTTATGATTAATAATGTTTGTAGTTTGATATGACAACAAATTTGACCAATTTTAGTAAAAGCACCAAGATAAGAAGCTGTTTATTAGGGAGTACTTGTCTGAGGACATTGGGACTTTATTATCGACTCGTTTGAGGACTCTGGGACTTTTTTTTTTTTTATCGTTGTCAATGTTTCGTTGTTATACTTACCAGGTCCCACTGATCCCAAATAGCTGGGAAGGATATAGGATATAGATGCCTGTCCCAGATATAAGCCCATTGAGTTCAGTGATTTATGCAAATAATAGCTCGGGCTACTATATGAAGTTTTAAGGTAGATTAACCCTTAAAAACCTGAGCAAATTGTCCTGAGTCAAGAGCACAAGAAAAGGGCAATGAGCAACTTTATAAGAAAGTATCCAAGAATTAGCAAGAAATTAAGGAAAGTTACAGAAAAAAATATTAAATATAAATAAAAAATATATTTTTTTAAAGTAAAAAACAAAAACAAACAAGGAAATGACCTGAAAATGTGCTTAATATACATTTTATATATATAGAAAGAAAAAGAGTTTTTTTCATTTATATAATCAAAATATATCTCATTACAATAATTATTAAAAACATTTTCCAGGCATTTCCCCCCTTTTTTTAAGATAATTTTCTAATAATAGTATTTTTCCCCCAGTTTTTTCCTTGTAATGTTTTGCAATTTTCTTGCAATATGCGGGAGATTTATTTCCAAGATGCCCAATTGCCTTTATTGCACTTTTTTTTTCTTAAAAAGACATCAAACCAATTAATTTTCTCAGGTTTCAAAGGTTGACATTCTTGTGAAAGGTGTTTGAATGCAGCACGAGATACCTGATGTCTATCCGAGTTTGAAAGGGTTAATGAATAGCACTAAATATAATTTGAGGTGCACTCTCCCTTTAATGCATTGTTACATAAAGCAGCAGTAAACAACTTTTTTCATAAAATCCATTATGAAGTCCTTACGCAGGCTGACTTTTATTTCCTCAGTAATCAAATATGAGATAATATCATTACCATAACTTTGTAACGTTTGAGAGTTTTTTCTCTGACGCTCTCTCTTTGTAATGAAAGTAGTTTGACTCGGGGCTAATAGAGCCCGTACGCCCTGTAATGGAGCAGCTCGCTGCGCGCTGAGCCTGTCGCTGCACGCCTCCAGTCTCTTCCGTGAAAACATCTGCTCTGCTGTCAGCCTCAGACCACTCCCTCTGACAGTGTGAAGGACGGAGCAGACTCTTCACTGTGTTGCCATTAGACGTTTCTCAAAGGACTATGTTCGCAGCAGAGAATGGCGGACGCCAACGCGATTGAGGAGCTTCAGTCGGAGCTCACCTGCCCGGTGTGTCTGGAGCTGTTCCGTGACCCGGTGATCCTCGAGTGCGGACACCACTTCTGCCAGGTGTGCATCATCCAGTGCTGGGAAGCCAAGGCGGACGAGTTGTCGAGTTGCCCCAAGTGTCGAAAGTCGTGCGGCCGCAAACTGCGACCCAACTCGCTCCTGTGCAACGTCGTGGACAGTGTGCGCAGAGCCCGGGCCATGGACACAGCCGCGGGGACAAGCGGATGGTACCCGGAAGGTCCGCTGGAGGAGCCGGAGGAGCGGGAGCCCGGGTCCAGCATGAGCAGCGTGGCCTCGTCCATCGGGCTCTGGCCGCGCCTGTGGATGGATATGTGCGAGGAGCACGAGGAGAAGCTGAAGCTGTACTGTGAGGACGACCAGCTGCCCATCTGCCTGGTGTGCGGCATGTCCCGGGACCACAAGACCCACAATGTCATCCCCATTAACGAGGCCTTTGAGAACTACAGGGTACTTGGTTCCTTTCAGATAAACCTTCTGTGTGGCAAAATATCAAGATTACACAGACCTCTTTGTGCGATAAAGCACTTGGTGGTGGCTACTTTGACACCATTATGTAATCAGTGTCATTGTAGATCTCTAAACTTAGAATCAAAGTTAAAGGGAGTGCCATTCTCTTTCATGTCAACGTGACACTCCTCCCCGTTGTTCTTGGAGAGAGCTCAAGTTTGAGAAACATTCCTAAATGTCAAATCAATGGTCTATTTATGGAGCTAGAACAGTGACAGTAAGTCTTGGCATTGAAATAAAAGTTGACATTGAAAAGGGAAGCATTGTCGCTGAAACATAATCCAAACCAGCCATTAAAATGATTAAATTTTTTATAAATATATATTTTTGCATTCTGATGTTTTTCAGTGACAGTCTTTTGATCTTCTTTTTAATGTCTGTTTTTTCCCACACTGAAACAGTGACAGAAAGTGAAAAAAAAAAATTTTGCAAAACACTGTTATCAAAAAAAAAAACCCTCTCACACTAAAAAAAAAGAGTGACACGACTCACCAGAATGCAAAAAAAAAAAAAAAATCAAATAAAATCATTTTAATGCCTCTGTTTATTTTTTTAGTATTTTTCAGTGTTTCCTTTTTACAATGTCAAATTTTATTTTCAATGCCAAATCTTGTCTCTGTTGTAACTCCCTCGGGGACCTACCCGGTTATATACGGGTTAGATAAAGTAAATAAATTAGGATTTAGTTTAAAAAATGCACAAAATGGCTGTTACACGAGCAACTAGGAATTTCACAGAGGAAGTGGCAGTTGTTTTTAAAAGGCAGACACCCTGCTGGCCCCTTGCAGCCTCTGGATATTTTGTGTTTTACAGGAATTCAGCAGAACAGTGTGAGCTCTTATGATTCCCCCTGCACTTTTAACCCCCGAGGCTGACCATCACCAGTTTGTTTGGAGACTCTCCGAGAGCCCTCTCATGTTTTACAGGCGTTGAATTTTCGATTTTGTTTGAGTGTGTGGGTCAGAGCGGTCAGTTGAGGAAAGGCATCATATGACTCCCATTAGAAACGATGTTGTTTTTCAAAGCAGAGGCACCAATCAAATGAACTTAAGGTAAAATTCCATTTAGCGACACCACTTCTTGACGCATGTGATTTGTCTATTTCTGCTGCAGGATAAGCTGTCCGTCGCTCTGGATCGGGTTCAGCTGCAGACAGAGGAGGCCACGCTCTTCCAGAGGCAGACCAATGAAAAGATCCTCCTCATTAAGGTACTGAGAGATGTGTGTGTGTGTGTTTGTGTTTGTGTGTGAAGCATTGTGAAACACAAGAAATCTCCAGGAACCAGAAATTCTGGTCGCTATGCAACATCCACCTGCATTCCTCCACCTTTACCTGTCAGACAGACGGATGACTCGTCCTAGTTATGACTGGTGGTGACACAACAGGCTGTTACTCAGTGTTGTTGGTGTGGACGTGATGGTTCTCATGGTGTGCGCATACAGAGGGTTCTTCCTGAAATTTAACAAGTGGTTATAAACATTCATGCACGTCATGTCATGTTTGCCTTTCTCACAATCTCTTCTTTCACAGGCGGCGCACACACACACACACACAAAAACTATGTTACACACCCTCACAGACAGCGATAACAGCTGGCTGAATTGAAGCTGGTTTACTTTTTCCGCCACAGCAGCACTCACCTCATAATGAGGTCTCTCTGTTTACATGGGTGTCACACAGAGATATGAGCGTAGCCCGTTTACTGAGTTGGAGCGTTTCTGCTGCGGCAGATAACTACACATATCTCCGCTCCGTGTTACTACACACTGTTTCTGTTCTGCCTGTCTGTGTGAGCGTGTCAGCATGTATGCTTTCCTGTGTGTCTCGCTGCCTTGCTGTTTCTCTTTGGCCCAGTTTATGTGCACATGCACAGATTTTCACTTCTCCGTTTCTCTGTTGGTTTGACAGGATGTGGGTCATCAAGTTTGAGAGGAAGTGTGAGAATCTGTCTTTTCATGCAAATTTCTCTTCCTGTGCGTGTTTGCATGTCTGTAAGTGCCTGTTACATCGCCTGCCCCCCTGTCTATCTGCATGTGTTTACCTGTTTTAAGAATGAATTATTTCTTTCCTTTACTTAACTAAAACTGCCTATACAACAGTGTAAAAAACACCCACTCTGTTACATTGACAAGATTACTTAAAGGGGAAGTCCACCAACACATCAAAGTCTGTTTGCAGATCTTGGTTAATATTTCAGCATGTGTGATAAAATATGTTTTTGTTTTTTTTTTGTGGCTCCAGAAGGAGCACAGTTTGATAAATGTCCCCAAGAAGACTAGAAGTTTGAACATTAAAAAAAATACTGAGTTGTGGAGTTGGACAGAAGTGAGATTACCAGACCTCTGTAGCTCACTTCTCATCTGAGCCTAGCTCCATTAGCCACTAGCATAACACTCTTGAATCTGTCACTGAACTGGTAGTAGTTAGGTTGCACTGTGGCTGTTGCATCAGTTTTTGACAACACCTCTGGTTATGCTGCATCCATTTTAATACTTTTGTAAGGAAGAAAAAAACTGTCAGTCATGAGTTGGACAGTGTTACAGGACTGCAATGCTCAGTCAGTTGAGTACTCTAAGTAAATGTACATGACTATTAAGCAGAGGATGAACCTAAAATATCAAAGTTAAAGTACTCAACACAGAAAAATAGCCCCAGTGAGTTCAATATTTTATTTTGATTAAATTAAATTATTTAATTTAATTTAATTTAATTTAATTTAATTTAATTTTCGTTTAACCTGCAACAATCCATCATATTTATAGGATCATAATGTGTTTTATAAGTTAAAGCTTACTGTAATTTGTAAAGTAACTAGTAACTAAAGCTGTTAGAAAAGCTGTTAAATATTCCTGTGTTTCAGGAGCGAGCGGGAGATCTGGAGGAGATGGTCACTTCAGAGTTTGGCCGTCTGAGAGAGTTCCTACTGGAGGAGGAGGAGCGCATTAAGGAGAAACTGCAGAAGCAGAAAGAGGAGAAGCTCAACCAGCTGGAGGAGGCGCTCACTCAGACCACCGAGCAAATCAGCCAACTGGAAAGTACGGCCGACGAGCTTCGCCTCAAACTGAGAGAGGACGAAAACCCAGAGCAGCTCAAGGTAAGAGAGAGGAGTGAGGAGAAATGAATGATGCTCATTGTGCAGCACATTTCTGTATCTAATTCGACTGCGGGAAAAATCAGCTGCATGAAAAAAACAGAGCTGACAAATACAAAAGATTACTGTTATACTGTGGAAGTGCAGCGTCAAAGATATTATCTGCATGCTACAGCAGAGACTTAAGTGTGTTGTAACCATAGGTTTGTTTTGATCTGCTCTATTTCAGGGAATCAAAGATTTCATCGGAGGGTGAGTATCATCTCTGTCATTTCACAGCACGGATTTCTTATGAAGTTAGCCATTAATTTCTAGGTTATGTCCGTCTTTGTCTTTACGTGACTGTTGTCACAAATCAAAAGTCAAAAGTCACAAGGTAATGGCGCATTGTTTTGCTGAAACAGGATGTAGGGGCGTGGTTGTGGTTTATTGTGCCATCTTTGTCACATAGTCATACCAACTACTGGACACGAGGAAGCAGAAAGCCAAAACAACTTCAGACTCAAGTCACAAATTTGATGACTTAAGACTCGATTTGACAAAATCAAAAAAGACTAGACACTTGAGCCTTTTGACTTGAAAATACTTGATACCCTCCCTAGGCCCCCCAAGAAAGTATATTATTTAAAAGAGTGCCACAAATCAGTTAAGTCACTGAGCACGTACCAAGACATTTGTGATGATGTTAATAGTAATCAAGGGTGTGGACTTGAGTCACATGACTTGGACTCGAGTCATACTGGAGTCATAAATTTGATGACTTGAGACTCGACTTGACAAAATCAGAGAAGAATTGCAACAGTGCTTGGACTTTACCACCAGTGACTCAAGACTTCACTTGGACTTGAGCCTGTTAACTCGAAAATACTTGACATTTTCCCCTGAGCCAAAGATTAAAAAGTGAGCCATGAATCAATTAATTTCCCTTCATTTCCTGAATCAACTAATGTTTACGCAATTCATTGCCAGCAAGTTGACACTTAAGCTGAATCCAGATGTCCAGACTTGCAGACTTATAGGTGTGTTCCCAGAAAGTCTGGAAGTGCTTAGGGCTGTCCAAATCCACAATTCCTCCAGTCCACACGGGGTCTAAAGCGGACTTTCTGCAGGCTTCCAGAGAGTCCGCTTTGGATGCAGAATTCACTGATTTAATTGCAAACGATTCATTGCAACACGGACGTGCCGTGGTAGTTTTTTTTTTCCAATAGCGGACTAAAAAAATCAAAACTCATGTATATGTAAAATAATTACTGTAGTGTAGTGTAATGCCAAATATAACTGCCCTCGCAGACTTAACGTGATGAAGGTGAACTCGTCACAGTATGTACGACTGAAATCCGCGAGGGCTCAGTCCAGAGGGTGGACATTTGGATTCAGCCTTATTTGCCCAGATTCACAGTGTTTGAACCAGTCCGACAGCATTCAGTCAGGTCTCAGGAGAGAACCATGAAGAACTGATGTTACATGAGCGCCAGAAGGAAAAAACATACCAAAAATAATTTTGTTTGCATAAAACTACACAGTGGTCAACAAAGAATGAACTGCAGTATGCAGGACGTCAGATTTTACAGATGCAACAGCTTCCAACAAACTTGTTTTAACAAATAAGTACAAAGAATTTCTGATTTTAGTAAAATTATGGTATTACATTTGGTGAAGAACATATGACTTGCTGAGGACTAGAAACTCAAAGTTTATGACTTGAGTGCAAAGACCTGAGACTGACATTTGACTTGCAAAACAATGACTTGGTCCACCTCTGGGAAAAAGGATTCGTTGGTGTCTTGTTTATATCTCTTAAAGACGTGGCTGAGCTAAGAATGTAAATGTACTCAACGTGATGTACGTCAGGGGTTCTCCACCTTTTTTTTACTGCAGGCCCACTTCTGGTTGTTGAAACATTTCCGAGCACCATCCTCCGAGTCGTGACAAAAAAGGAGAAAAATCATCTGGGCTGTAAAACGTGTCACGCCACAGTCAGCTGTTGATGTTGTGATGAGTTTCTGTTTTGCCTGCAGCCTTCCCTTTTTTATGAAGACTTATTTCTTTAGCTTCCTGACACATCTTGAGTGCTTTAAGTGTGTCTGAAGCTTTGATGGTTTTAGCGCCTCATTTTGACAGGATTTCACCCCATTCAGCACACTGTGCTTTTAGTCACTGCCCGCCATTATGAATCCACATGTAGCGCATTTAGGGTCATGTTTAATCACCAAATGCTTCATAGCTTTTACTGGCACATGGGTTTCTCACACATCACTTTTTCATTTCAGAAACGGATCCATTATGCGTCACTGCATTAGAGGCAACGGTGGCAGAACATGTTTGTCTGTATGTGATGATGTGTTGTGATTGGTGTGGTGATGATAAAAGGGAACTGGTCATTAAAGTTAGGCCTTCTAATTTGACGTTTTTTATTTATCTGATGTCTTAAGTATATTAACATTAGCTTTGTATATGACCCACAAAAATATAATATATTTAATCTAACAAATTGGCAGTATCCTCCGGGGCCCACGACATGGCACTTCAAGGCTCACTTTAGGGCCCACTGGGAGAATCGCTGCTTTTAATGGCTTAAAGGTCCTTTGTGTAATATTTAGGGAGATAAGTATGTTTTCTTTAATGTATAATCACCTGAAAATAAGAATCATTGCATTGTCCTTACCTTGGAATGAGCCGATTATATGTACATAAAGAGTCGGTCCCCTCTGTGGCGAGCGGTGTCGCAAAGACGACCTGAACCGGTTTTATCAAGTGTTTTTACCGGTTTAAATCACTGGTTCTGTTTGTTTTGGAAAGGAGGAGACCTCTGCAGATAATTTCAGATAATTCCTGAACAATGAACTTTATTTCAGCTGGTTTCAATCTGAAATTCTTGCTGCTAGATGCCACTAAATCTTCACACTGCACCTTTACATCTTCCTTTTTTTCAAAGTAAAACAAAATAAAAGTGCTTAAACATTTGTCACATTAACAAGAAACCTCAGCACTTGACAGTTGAAGGACATTACATTTCTTGTAAGGTGTATAATGTTGCTCTTTACCGAAGAGGCTTTCCTTCCTTCTTATGCTGCCTTTTGCTCTGAATTATTTCATTTCTCATGGTCTCTCTCCGTTTCTGTCTGTCAGGGCTGAGAGCTTGTTTGAGCGCCCAGCAGAGGTGAGTGTGGATCTGCAGTCAGGAGAGTTCCTGGGACCTCTGCAGTACAGGACATGGAGGAAAATGAGCTCAATTTTCCAGCCAGGTATGTAGACTTACATACGGACAAAGACACACACACACACACACACACACATACCATGTTGATGTGCTTCAACAGCGATTGAAATTAAGGCAGCAGAGGGTTTCTGTCAAAAATATGCAATGTCAAGGCGAGTGAAAAGTTTGTTGACAGAAGCTTGGGTGCCCACCTTGAAACTGATGATTATACAGATCGTCTGTGCTGCCTGGGGGAAGATGTGTGTGAAGCCTCTGTGTCTTCACAGACGGATGTAAACTTTAAGTGCAACCTGACTGGTTCACAGAGGCATACAACCGCAAAGCAGTAATTCTAGTTTTTCAGTTCAGTAGTTCTGTGTCCTGTGCTGTGTGAGCCATATCAGGACAACACCCACAGCACACAGTGAGCACAGTCGGGAGCACTCAGAGTAACTTAAGTTAAAGTTAACAAAGATAACACGGCTATTTCGATGATTTTTTTTTAATTGATACCATCAGACTACGTTCTGTAAAACTGTATTCCTTATCATTCAACCTGTTTTTATGTCAGATACTGATAAGATGACGTCCTTTGTGAAATACATTTGAGTAAAATGAAGGTTTTGACTTGACTAGACTGGACTGACTGAAATGTTCAGCCTAATGTGATGACTATAACCCACTAAAATGTCAGGAATTTTTATCGACTAAAACTATGCTAAAATAGAAATGTTTTTCTCTCTACGATAAGACTAGAATACCCAGACTGTTAGTCAACTAAAACCTGACCAAAAGAACAGGATGACTAAATGTGATAAACACTAACAATGACATTTGACTCAGGACTAAGATTATGGCTAAACTGAAAAGATAGCTGACACATATCGCACATCGCCTCAGACTTCAGAGCTCCTCGAGAGGCACAGAAGACTTTTAACTGCTTCCTTAAAAAAAGTTGGCTGTATCTACAGAAGACATTTTTGTGCTTTGCATTGTCTGTTCAGTCTCGTATCAACCTGCTCCGTCTGGAGGAGTCAGATGACATTAATCTTACACATGACTGTTCCTGCTTTCTGAACCGCTGCCTGACACTGAGTCAAAGTCAGGTGTGCAGAGACTGATCTTGGGTCCTCTCCAATGACATGTCATACATTGTTGTTGATTGTGTAATAGTAGACTGCAACACTGGATTTAATGAGTCTATGGAGTTACATCTTGACGCAGTGTCATTTATATTTTATTTGTATCCATGTAGCTGATGCTCTTATCAAGGTCGTCTTACACTAATTGCGCAGGTTGGCATTCAGTATCTTGTTGAAGGTCACGGTTAAGGAGTCTTTCTCGGGTCATTTGCTGTAAACACGTATTTTGTTGCATTTCTAACTCTTTTTTTTTTCCCCTCTCAGCTGTCACAGCGGTGACCCTCGACCCAGACACAGCCTACCCCTGCCTGTGGGTGTCTCCATGTCACACCAGCGTCCAGGTGGGAAGAATCCAGACCAACCTGCCCAACAACCCTGAGCGTTTCACCCTCTACAACATCGTCCTGGGCTCTGAGGCCTTCTCCTCTGGCAGACACTACTGGGAGGTGGAGGTGGGCTATAAGACAGCGTGGGGTCTCGGTGTGGCCGCAGCCTCCGTCAACAGGAAGGAGGAGATCAGCCTCTGTCCAGATGATGGTTTCTGGACCCTGGTGCTGAGAGACAACGCAGATGGCACCAGCGAGTATGAAGCCTGCACCGACTCAGACGAGAGCTTGATATATCCCTCCAAACCCCCCAGGAGAGTGGGGGTCTACCTGGACTATAGTCGTGGTGAAGTGGGGTTTTATGATGCAGGAAACATGAGTCACCTCTTCACCTTCTATAATGCGACATTCAAAGAGCCGGTTTTCCCGTACTTCAATCCCTGGCCGATTATCAATGGACAAAACCGGGAGCCGCTCACCATAGTAACACCACACTGGGGATAGACGTCCTTTTTATAAGAGGACAGACTTCGAATAAAACTGCAGAAGATTCAGCGGCTAATGAACTTGGATGGACTCATCTCATGAGCACAAACACATCTGCCTTCTCATAAAGACTTTGCTGTATTAATGATGTGGTGGTGATGAACTTGCAGGTAACCTTGAAATGTGGTAAGACGGGAAATAAGAAGAAAAAACTACTAATGCACAAGATGGGGTTGGGCGACATGTTAAAATTTCTAACCCTCAGCCCAACAACCTGTGATGGCCGATTTATTCGTGCAGACAGGTGTGTGTGTGTGTTTCAGGTGGGAGATGTGTCCAAGTGGCGAGTTCACTACATTCCACAAGTGCCCTTTGCTTTTTTTTTCAGTTTAATGAATACACAAAATGCAAAGAAAGGAAATATTCTGACACATATTTTTCATATTAAATGGAAATATTCAGCCATACACTTTCTGAATTTGATTTTCTCTCTTTCACTGAACTTAACGTTTTATTCTACCCTATGCTTAGAAGTGGTGAATTCCCAGCTCACAGCAACTTAATATGATAACGAGAAGAATGTTGCAAGAATGTTGTTGGACATTTCTGATATGTCATTAGCGTAGTTAGCATGCATTAGCTCGGAGGGCTAACTTAGCTTGTTAACTAAATTTTTGCATATCGCCTTTACGTCCTGCTGAACGGGTTCAAGCTCAAACTCTATATGGAAAAAATTCAACTGTATAGACCTCTATTGTATCGCTAAAAACACACATTGCATTCAGGATTTCATTTGACCTCATGGTTTGGTGTTTACTCTGATGTGCGTTGTCAGCTGAGACCTTATACAGACAGGTGTGTGCCTTTCCACATCATTTCCAATCAGTCTGATTCACCGTCAATCTCTTTGACTCGAGAATTTGGAGGCACCTGGGCTGAATTTAAAACATCACAGCAAAGGGTCTGAACACTGTGTGATATTTCAGTTTTTCTTTTAAATAAATTTGCAAAAACTTCTAAAAAAAAATTTTTCACTATGTGATTATGGGGTTTTTAATCATTGAAATTTAATGAAATGATTTTAGTTAAAGGCTGCAACATAAAATAAGAATAAAGTGAAGGGGTCTGAATGCTTTGTGAATGCACTGTATTAAAAACACATCATGAGCCACATTGTTGCTCTGGATTACATGTTCCTTTATTACGATGAACACGGACACTGTAAGCCTCCACCAGAGCACCAAATGTGTATTAATCCGTGCCTGAAAATAGTCCCAGACAAATGTGTCCTGTTGTTTGTTCAAATGTTGATGCCATATGTAGTGACCAAGACATGCCAAATAAAAAAAGTCTTGTTGTCAATAAGGAAACATAGAAAAACGTTATCCTATAAGATTTTGTATTGGTTCTACATTTACGAGGAAAGGGGCGATGCATATTGCTAACGCAGCCACAGACTTAAAGGTTCTTTGTGGAGTTATGTGTCTGCTAGTGGGCTACACATGGATGTAAACAATGCAGGATTAAAACAATCGGCTTTGCAAATGTTTAACGTGAAAGTAAGTGCATTCAACACGTTTGTTAAAGCTTAAGGATACACGCAATATGTTTGGTGAGTAACACTAAATGTAAACAGAATTTGTCTGATCATGAAAAAACTCCACAGGGTGACTTTGTCTGCAGAAAGGTTTTAAAATTGTAATAACTTGTTTTGCTGCAGTATCTTATTGCAGTATAATGAATCTGTATATCTATATGTCTACATCTACAATTTATCTTGTATTTTTTTACTGTTTCATAGTTATGTATCCAGTCACGTCATTCTAATGATATGTGCATTGAAAGGAATGATGTGTCCAGTAAATTTAATACAAGTAATAAAGACTTCTGTTTGTCCAATGGAACTCTGTGAAAATGTGATTTTAAAAACCCGAATTTTGATCAGCAAAAACACTGTTTAGATATCTGACATTTGATCTTAATAGCATGATTACATTTCTCTCTGAGGTAGTTGTTGGTACATTTGGTTCCACCAGAGGGCGCCCAAAACTAACTGTGAATGCAGCATCAGTCTGCTCCTCAGTGGTCTTAATGCTAAAATTGTGAGCTTTTATGAACCATATGGAAGCCGGCTGCAGCCCACTCACAGCTTGGCCCAAGACTGGACAGAGGAATGGAGACCACATGAGCTGTAACTAAGAAATTTTCTTTGCATAACTGAAATGGAAATGAATGTAATGATATACTAAATGTGACAAAACCAGACAGGGTGGAAGTCAAGGGGCTGCTACCAGTTTATATAGTCCTGCAGCCTGCGCAGGTGAGCTAAATCTTCCTGACGACCCAACTCCACCCACCAGGCTACTGGAAGGAGAGTCAAATCAGAGAGGATTGTCACAGAAGTCAAAATTGTGTCAGAGGAGGTTAACAGGTCTGATCAATCAACTTAACCTGGGAAAAATGGAAGAAACCTCAGGAACAGCAACTGAAGAGGGATCTCTCCACCAGAATGGACAGACAGTAGATGTCTTGTGTGCAGAATATATCAGCAAAATTACAATATGGACAATCAGGGTGGCAATATTATAGGTGGATTGTGAAAAACAGAAACAAACATAGGAAGACAAAAATCCAGATCCAAATCATCTGGGGTCTCATATAAAACAGTGCGTAGGATCCATACTAAAAACATACGTACAGACAAAAGCCAAAAATGGCATACACCAAGAGATATTCAACAATTTCAACAATCAGGCTTCCACCTCACCATCTGCATTACCGCTTTCCCGTCTCCAAAATGCATGCACAATGTAAGCAGGTGTCAAGTTTCTCCCATCAGTTCTATTTTCATAGATTACAACTTTTCCATGGGAGGTGACGTTTGCCTCGTTCAGACCTCATATTGTGCGTACATAATGTTTATGAATGAGACCCCTGAGAGAGGCACCAACATCCTGGGGAGAGGTCTCAGGATGACTGGTGGTCTGGTGTAGCCTACACTTATTAATAAAAGATGCGTTGAGACACCTGAGTGACCTGCTGCAAAGTGCCGATGAGGGCTCAAAAACTGGGTTCTGATTCAGCACGTTTTACAATACAATGCAACACAACACAGCTCCTCACACTACAGGTGCAGACTTTTTTGATGTTTGTTTTGTAGCATCAACTGATGCTACACACCCTAGCAGTTATAGCACAAGCTAATTAGCAATTCTTGTTTTCACCCGTTTTCAAAATCAAGCTGCAACTCCCAGGGCTGAAAAATGAAGCCAACACCAAAGTGCCAAAACTGCAGTTCCTCTAATGACCACTTGAGGCTGGCTCCATTACAGAGTCAATCTCCATCGACCGCCATGATAAAATGCACAACTTTACAGCAGAAATAAACATGTTTACAGCCTGGTACAAAATACAGTTTTGGTTTCTCCAGCTATTTTTAACATTCATGACAACTGTTCAGGGGGAGAATTTTCATATAACTCACCACGTTTACATTTTATTAAGGTCTATGCATATTTAAGGGTGGGCAGGCTTGAGTGACGGTCTGTCTGCAAGGCGTCCAAATTCTATGAGTCAAAATCCACCCCCCACTCCTCCACAGCTCCAAACTCTCATCCAAATGTGGGCACTACTGGCTCCAAAAAAGCAAGATGACGACGGCCGAAAAACCAAACCGATCTCACTCTGAAGTCTTGCAGTAACTTGCAGCATCAGACACCAACAAAAAGGCGTCCTTTCACGTCTGCATGACGTGCGGCCGGTTGTCGTCATAGTTTAACAGTGCCTGACAGCTTCAAGGGGGAAACGCAGGCGAGGAAAGTGTATTGAGAAAGAAGACGATGCATGTAACAGGCAGAACTTGACATGGCGTCGCAGAACGTCAACAACCAACGCACCCAGGGTTCCTTGCACCTTATCTGGATGTGGAAAGTCCATGACCAAACGTTGATATGTGACGAGGTGGGAGTGAGAATGTGTCCGTCATGGTAGCCATGTCCATTATTTTATACAGTCCATGTTTACAACAACAAATACACAACAGACAGCACAAAACACAAGCTGACGTTATAACACAGTAGACAACCCAATCGCCAGAGAAAATGTTAGCATTGTGCGTTTCTGAAAACCATGGAGACATTACATTTTCTCATTATGCTCCACTTGTCACTGCGCCTAAAACTCTGCATGGAACCACAAGGTAATGAGCACGTGCGGAGCCTGATTATGTAGGCATTAATAGAGAAGTTTAAACATCCTGTATGACTCTTGATATCATGTGTTGAGTCTATAAATACCTTTTTCTCAAGATAATCATTTGATTACCTGTCTCCTCGCTGTGTTTCAGTTTTGTGTCACAGATCTGCACAGTGTTTCTTTTACTTCAACGTCCATTTAACCAAGGTTAATGAGCATGCCAACTGAGCGGTAATCTGTGACTACGAAGAAATAAATAATGAGAATTAGTCTGGCCCAAATAAAACGTATCTGTTATCCATGTCAGCTTTATCTCCGAGCGTCATCTGCCAATACATTAACCATAGACTGCTGGATTTAAGACTATTCCTGTCAGGGTTATGTCCAGCTCTCTCCTCTAACTGTCCTGATCTGTAATTAGATATTATTGCAGGCCGATCAACACTCAGTAACACAAGCCTTACGGCTCTGCTGCCACTCCCTCTGTCAGTCAGCCGTGTCTTTGATCGGTTTCAGTGAGGGTCAAGGTGAAAGAGAGGTCTGAGATGAAAGACGGTCTCTCTGGAAGTTTTTTTTTTAAACTGTCTCCTTAAAAATTATGTTTTATTCCAGTCCTCATCTCTTGCTCATTCATCCTTCATGTTTCCTCTCCTACATGACTGATCTGCTCCCAAAATACAGCCCCTATTTTTAACCCTCTGCACAGTGTTACTTAGCTTTTTTTTTTTTTTTTTTTTTTTTTCTGTAATGGATCTCTTTTCTGCCTCACGCTCAAGAATTTGCCCCTTCGCTCCATCTATAATCGATGAGGAGAGGGACGGCGAGAGGGGCTGAGAAGAGACAAAGAGGTTGAAAGACGGGGTTGAAGCTATTAATGGAAACCTCATTAGAAACTGGAGAGACGGTGAGCTATACATTATCCCTAAGCCTGGAGAAAAACACTATCGGGGTTTGTTTCAGGTTGAAATATTTAATGCAGGTCAACAGGAGAGAAAGCAGGAGAGATTTTAGGTAAAGGGCAAATTAGAGTGGAAAGTAAAACGCTTTAACACCAGGCAACATCTCTTTTTTTTTAATGGAAGGAGGGAAAACAAAATGATGGGTTTCATCTATATAAAGCTTGGAGGATTTGTGCAGATGTTTTTTTTTTGAGTGGGGTTGTACAGGGTTCTTATCCATAGCCAGCAACAAATTGTAATCTAGCCAAACCTGGTCTCACTCACTCAAACCCTCTTCTTTTTTCCTAAATCTAACCACATGTTTTTGTTGTTGAAGGAACTGACGTACTGCTTTTATTTTGAAAGAGACTGTATGTAAACCGTAAATTTCCTGTGAAAACGGAAGTGTATTTTGAAAGAAGACAATGCATGTAACAGGCAGAAATTGACAGGTGTCTTATAATGTTAACAACCACCGCACCCAGGGTACCTTGCACGTCGTATGTGAAAGTGAAAAGTCCATGACCAAGGTTGGAGTGAGAATGTGTTGTTTAGCCACCTAAAAAAGCCGTTCCATCACTCTCTTCAAAGCCACACTGACATCACTGATTTTACATCACTAAACGCAGGAGCTGCTGGTCTACCACTGACTCAAACAGTTTTTTTGTTTCTCTTTTTGTTGGACTTTGGTGTTTAAAATAATTAGTTTGGATTCACTGAAGTCACACAGTAACACAAACTAACTAACTGATCAAAGCAGCGGGAGACCAGCAGCTCCCGTGTCCAGCCAGCTTAAATTACTCTTTTTGTCAATGGAACCTGGTGGCTTTGACAAGAGCATAGACACTGAAGCTGTTAATGGCTTTACCGTCAGAATGAGCTGTCTGATGAAAAGGTGAAGTGATGAAAATATATAGCGCATGCTTGAACTGATAGTGATGTTTTTTGGATGGCAAAGATACGTGATGCCGCTGCCATGTGTCAGACTCAAGCCTGATTCTCTAAACTGGGGGCATGTTGACTGACATCTACCATATAATACACTGACAATGGATGAGCACCTGATACAACCCCACTTAAAAAAATCAGAACTATCGCTTTAAGCTTTTAGTGGAATCAGCTGCGTTAGACAAAATCTACAAACCACAATAATATGCTCACATGCTTGTGTGAACATTCATGTCTAAAAATAGAGGTCAGTGGTGACATGTTCACCTGTGTGTGCATGTGTGTGTGCTCAGCCATGCTTGCCGGATGAGATTATGCATGCAGGAAAAACACTGAGGTGATGTGTTACAGGTTAAACAAGTAAAGAGTCTTTCATAATCACATATACAGTAGTAGCTGCTGAGTTTGTTGTAGCCCTCCCTCTCTGTCTGTCGCTCTCTGTCACTTAATGAATAGTTGACCTGCGCACCTCCAAAAGAATCCAATTTGTGTTACAACAAAGGCTCTAAATATGACAGGGGATTGAGGGCGGATAGATTGAGAAACACAGGGGGGATAGGAGAAAGCATGTAGAGCAATGAGGATTACTGTTAGAGGGGAATAAAGAAGGAGGCAAGGAAGGACGGGAGGAGGAAAAATACAGACAAGACAGAACAAGATGAGTGTAAGAGGCCAGAAATACATGACAGAAAAACATTCGATTCTGACTGACAGCTGGATTGCATAAAAGATACATACACACACTGATGACGGGAAGGGCGGCTGTGACAAAGGCACCCAGGCAACAGGAGGAGTGTTTACCTGTGATGAAGGGGAAAAGGTGGAAGAAGGGAAGGAAGAGGAGGAGAGAGAGAGGTCGTTGTGTTACAGGTAGATAACGTGAGAGAGAGGTAAAGTTCAGGAGGTATAGAGTGTCACCTAAAGCACCGAGAGATAGGGAGCGGGGGCAGAGGTGCAGGAACACAATCCCAGAGCCAAGACAACAGCTGAAGATAAAAACCTCCACACCTGAACGCACCACAAGAGAGATATGGACAGGAGCACTGTGAAACACTGAGGAGAAGGCACCTGGAGGAAATACAAGGACGGAGAGGAGGAAGCAGAAGAACATCTGAGTTATTATTTTTCCTTGAATCACTTCATTTACTCTTGCTTTTCTATTTTTACCTGGAACAAGGAAAAAAAAATCATCAACAGAGCTGATTTTTTTAAAGCAATTTCTGAATATTTCAATCTTTTTTAGCTCAATTTGTGTGGACATTTAGCACATAAAACAAAACAAGGGCTACTTTAGAGGAGAGGAGAGCAGGCAAGAGGCAAGAGAGAGGGTGAGGGAGGGGGAGGAGGAGTGAGGGAGGGAGAGAGAGTGTGTGTATGTGAGCCTGTGACACCGAGATGTTCATGATCATTCGAGAGCCGTCCGCCGCAGGAGGCGGTGCTGGAGCGATGAGCGCGCCACAGGAGAGGAGTGCAAAGCAGGTGCGTAAATATGGGTGTCTATACGTATATATATATATATATATATATGTATACTGTAAATGTGTGTAATCCTCTCTGGAAAGCTGTGCTCTCTTTAAAAAACACATTTTCTGATGCTTTTCTGTATGAAAATATGCAAGTGGATGCACAAAAATAGATTACCATTCAATTAATTTGCATGAGTTATGATTGTGTTCCACTAAACTCAACTGCAAAAAAACTGAAAGATATTGAAGTGTAATTGATGTAACTGATGAATGATGACTGTCCATATTTGGTAAAAATGTTTTTAGGTAAATTAAATCATAAATTACTGTAAATGTGTTTTTATTGGCTGAAAATTCCCCGAAAGAGCCATTTAGTTATTTAAAGTTTTGTTACAACTTAAAAAAAAAAGCGTTTTTGTTGTGTATCTCATGAGAAATTGATGCGTAGTTGACATAACACAATGTGCAGTGTATTCTGCATGTTCACAGGTAAATAAGCATGTTAATTTCACTTATATTAAATCTTCTGAAGCAGACGTTACAAAGTGCTTCATAATAAAAGACACCAGGACAAATACAGTGGTTATATAAAGAATTTTGATCCATTTGTCACCATATTTTGCATCAATATGCACTGCTAAATATGTCAAACATAAGGTGGTCACATCTGTCCTGATGTTTTAGGCATGCAATACATTAGAAAACAGCATAACAGTGATAAAAGCCTGTTACAATATTCTAGTGACTCCACCAAATGTCTTGTACATTTCCAAACCTCAAAATATTAAATTCGAAAGCAGAAAAAAATCCTCACATTTGAGAACCTAAAAATGTCACGTTTTTGCTTGAAAAATGACAAACAATTATCTGATTATCAAAATAGATGCAGATTATTCAATCAATTAATCAGTAAATTGACTAATCATTGCAGATATTGATGTCACCCTGATGTGTGTGAGTTTGAATACAGATTTTATAAACACAGTTCTTCCATCCCCTCCTCAGGTGCAGGCCGCCATCAAAAAGAAGGTGGAGAAGCAGAGGAAGCGAACCAACGACGGTGGTGTTGCAGACATCCAAACTGTTACAACTCCTCGCCCGAAACCCAGTCAGTTCCACCCAGCGGCGGCTGCTGAGGATGACGGAGAGATGCTGGACGAGGAGCTGGAGGAGCTGATGGAGGGACCACACGGGAGAGAGAAGGAGAAAGAGGAGGAGGGGGAGCCCGTCGACCTGCTGCCCATCGTGGACTCTGTGTTTGGACAGGTAGGAGCCATCAGCTGCAGTGTGTGTGTGACTGAGAAGGTCATCTGTGACACTTTACCATTCTGTGTGTGTGTGTGTGTGTGTTTCATGCGCTGCATCAAGTTCTCCGGCTGATTGAATGTCTCGCCACCAGATTGATTGAAACTCTAAGCCTCTAATTCAAATTTAAAGCCTGGCTGTGCTCCAGTTTTCTGTAAATAGTCGTCTCTCTCACACTCTCACACCATTTTGTTGATTCCACATGGCAAATGGACATGAAGCTGCACATGACTGGCCCTAGACTTTTAGGGGCCGCAGGTAGGTTGTGGATTGGGGGCCGTGGATACATCCACATGAGATGTAAGAAAGCAAAAATTTCTGACAACAACAAACATGCCGATGGTGGAGGAGTTAGTAATAATGTACCTTTTAACAGGCCACGTTGTAGACAGCGGTGGTCTGTGATGTCAATAAAAACAGTACATTCTTTCACTACATCACACATTTGTTCCATTCCGTCATTTTTAAAGTGTCTTCGTCAAATCCTACAGTCATATCTCGCTTGATCTTTGTTACACTGCCACAATTTCAAGGGGTGCTGCTCCATTTTCACACACACAATCAAAAAGATATGATGCACAGGGCAACCATATGGTGAGGAACAGACATTTATTACAAATAACTACCAATATTGTACAGAATGGTACCGTGATCGAATGAGAAAGAAGGACAAGGAAACACAGTTTAAATGAAATATTAACATTAAATTGCCCAAGATTTTCTAGTAACAGGTAAAAATGTACCATTAAGTAACATTTTTATTATAAAAAAATATCTAATTGGAATTATTTTGACGGATACTACCACTGGGATGTGACTTGTGATATTGAGGGAATGATATTTTATAAATCTTTGCTCACATTTTCATTGAAAGACATATCAAAATGATTTGGGTGTTTTTTAATTTGCACTGTACCAAAGAAAGATGTTTTCTTTAGTCTGTAGAATAATATTTGTAAGACAGGGCATCTCTGCACCCTGAGAATATTTAGTCTGAAGTGATATTTTGACACATATAATGTGCCTCCTGTGACCTGAAGTTTGCAGTAGGCCATATTGCGATTTTGATCAAATCAGAATTAATTGTTTAGCTTTAATTTTGATAACAACTAAAACAGTAAATCAACAGTTAGTTTGGCGAACTACAGGCAAGCAGTTAAGTCTTATTGTAATCAGTCTTTAATTGATTATTATTAAAGTATTAAAGTGACCTTTCATATGGGGTTTAAAGTACATTGCTGCTATTTCTTATAATTTATTTTAACTCGTGTTGGCAAACTGTTGAAGAATAGCTTGTGAAAGTACTTATCCCAGTTTGTGTTGACTTTCCTTCACCTTAAAATGTATGTTTTTTAATCCACATAATCTTGGGTGTGCTTATTTTGTAGCAGACAGTAAACTACCTACTTAGCCGACCTAAACTTTCCATTTCATCCGTCTCTGAGCTTGTTTGTCACTATCTGCTGCCAAAAAATGGCACAAAATGTTAGTTTTTTGTTTATAAAGTTTTTAAAAGTTCCATTTTTTTGTTTTTTTGGTTATTGTCTCATGTTCATTAAAAACAAAAGATCTATTCTCGGGGCCCCTAAACAGTTGCTGGTATTACTTAGTGCTGGCTCTGAAGCTGCAACACAAACATTAACCATTCAGCCTTCTCGTTTAACCTCAAATCCTTCTGGAAATGGCGGGGGCAGCAAAGCACAAGGGCTAAAGCTAAGGATGGAGATAGCGTGTGTTTGAGAGGATTTAAACTCCTTTACTTTGGGAAACATTACGAAAGAGTAATCCGTAACAGATACGGCCATAAACAACCAGAGATCTGATGAACACCCTATCTCGGTATCACATCCCGTCACTCACATGGTAAGCGGTGACACACGACACGGCACGGTAGGCTGCGCCATTACAGCATCTGTCACCCCGCAGTCAGACATGTGGGATGGTGGTGTAAGAAAGTAGAGTGTTGGTGTGTGTGTGTGTGTGAAAATAAAATCAAAAGAGATTAAGTCAAAGCCCTGTTTGTTTCCTGTTTCTGACCTCAGCTCGTGAGTCACTCTAGTTTATTTTCCCCGATATGAAGAAAGAGTCCACCTGTGATCACGTCAGCAAACTCTGAAGGGGGGGGTGATGAAGAGCGTGGATGAGGTTAGAAACAGGAAATGGATATAAGAATGAAAAAATGAGTGATGTCAGTGGTGATGCAAACCAGCCAAAATTAGAGAAACCTGCTGAGTGAGTGGGAGAAGAGCAGAGTGTTGGCAAAGTCTGAAGAGAAGAGAGGATTTATCTTTCACTGGAGGGTGCCTCAGGGTCCCTGAACCTCACTTTGACAGACAGAGCATCGCAGGATGGAACTTACCAGGCAGCAGGTCACAGACAGAGACACCCTCAGCCCACACACACTGGACTCGAATCAAACAGATGGAGCTTGAAGAGGCTCATCAGCTCCTTAAAGTGATATTTCATAAAACACACTACACACACACACATGCTCTATCGTAACCAAACCAGGAGCACTCTGACAGGTCTGTGATTTTGGCTTCACCAAGACAACTGTTTTAAACCTGACTGCTTTAAAAGAAGAACTGTCAGTGAGGCTGTTTGATTACATGATCACATGACTTGGATTTGAGCCACATTTGAGTTATAAATTTGATGACTTTAGACTCGACTTGATATTATCAAAGAAGACTTGCACCTGTACTTGGACTTGAATGACTTGTGACTTCACTTGGACTTGAGCCTGCCGAACTGAAAATACTTGATGCCTTCCCCCGAGCCCAAAGATTCAAAAGAGAGTCATGAATCAAGTCATTATCCTTCATGTCCTGAATCAACCAACGTTAACGCTGTTCATTCCCAGCCAGTCCACACTTTCCTATTCAGATCCACCTCGTTTGAACCGGTCTGATCGCGCTCGATCAGGTTGCAGGCGAGAACCAATTAATTTTTTTCACATACAATCACTATGTGGTCAACAAAAAACAAACTGCAGTATATTCAAGATCAATATTTTCAATCCAAAATCCTCAACATATAAAACATGATTATTTCTAATGATTAAAATGCTCAATATTATATAAAGAAGTTAAATGAACCCCACCCTGACCAACTACAACTTTAAAATGCTTCTTACATACTCACGCATCAGAACCAACATCTCTTTACATCTCTGTATTTCTACTTTTACTTGAGTAACAGATCTGAATACTTCTTTCATGCTCCAACTATTCTGTCTCTTCTAGTCTTTCTCTGATCGGCAGCTCTCGTTACTGGACACCAGCTGATGCACATCTGACACCAGATCAGTACATGATACTTGCTCACACACACACACACACACACACATGCACGCACCCAAGTTCATGACAGAGGCAGGAGAGTACCCTGAGTCCAAAAGAAAAGCCAGAGTCACATTACCTGAGCACTGCCCGTCACACTGCAACACACACCGACACACACAGTACACAAACACAATGCATGGTTTTAGTGTGTGTGTGTGTGTGATGCTAAAATTAACCTACAACTGCTACTGTGACGGTCATTCAATGCTGATACCTGGAGACAAGTGATTCAAAAGTAATCAAAACAGAAACCCAGTAATGTGAATAACACACACACTCACACACACACACACACACACACACACACACACACACACACACACACACACACACACACACACACACGGACCAACAGCGTCTCATTTGTGTAACTAACTGGAACCATCAGTAAGGGAGAATCAGCCTGGTAATTAATCGGGCTTAATGGTATTGGTTGTGTGTTGGGTTATTCATGGAGCTGCTGGTGTCAGTTTGTTAAGTCATGAAGGAACTCACTGAAGGATGAAGTTAATTTGGTTAATAGTTGCATAGGAAGGTGAAGCTGATGTCATGGCACTCAAATGTTTGGGACAGGGGTGCCATCTCATGATGTTTTGCCTGGACAAAGGAATCAGGATAAACAACATTGATCTATATGACCTGGCAGCTCCAGGCTGGATTACAGACCCAGACTGGCAAACCCTAGAAGCTCGTGAACAGTTTGGAGTGGCTCAGTGCAAAATCTGCTCATTAACAAGCTGGCACTGCAGAAGCACCCCTATTTTTGGCCCAATTAGCTGATTAAACAAACTAAACACAAAAGGTAAGCAGGGAGCAACAGCTACAGCAGGCAGAGCACGTACCTCACAAGATGGTGGCCCCTTCCCACTCGTTTGTGTTGTTCAGAGTTAGAATTTCACTAATTGGATGATTACTAAGAGAGATGTTGTCGTTTATAGTTGGAGTATTCTGTGATCAGACAGACTGATTAATTGAGTCGAGTATTTTGTTTGTAGTTGGACTAAAAGTTTAACTAAAACTAAGAGTCTTTGAGGTTGTGAGAAAAACAATTCCAATTACAGATGTACATGAGGTAATGGCTCCACAAAGATGGCTTGCATCTTTAAAACTTGTCACCAGGTGCAGGTTTTCAAATATGTACTTTCTTTAGTTTGGCCTCATGCGTTTCTTTAAATTTGAGGCGTCAAATTTGAAATTTAGATGTGCGGACCTGCATTATATAGAACTGCATTTCTGTTTCACACAATAAATGATTACACATGCTCATGAGGGCACAGCTCAAAGGTTATATATAGAAAATATTCACATATATGAAATGTATTTGGTTTGAAATTGCATGCAAGTTTTCAAAATCAGACTTTTCTGGAGGAGTTTAAAGGTTCACAATAGGATTTATTTGATGCTAAAATATGCGATCAGGGTTTGTTCGCATTAGTCCATAATAATAATAATAATAATAATAATCTATTTTATTCATAAGCGCCTTTCAAGTCACCCAAGGATACTTTACAAAACCAGATAAGACAGTTAAAACATAATAGAGGATGACAAAAACACTAATAAAAATACAGATAAAAGATAAACACAGTAAGAGGCACAAGAAAAGGCTAATAAAAAAAATGTAGAATACGCTACACAGTAAATATAGAAAAGTTGTAGCTAGAAGAAGCAACAGAAGTGCTCTGGCGTCCATGTATTTCTTTTGTTTTCTTATGAGACACTATGTCCATTAAATCAAAATCTAAAAGACAGTTAAAGGACTTTGTTGATCTGCTTTATTGACAGAAAACCAGCTCAGTGGCTCGTCAGTGTCACTAGCGGCAAAACACACAATCAGACCGGAATCACGTGTTATTTTGATCTCTTACTGAAAGATCTTATTTTAGCCCCTAACAGAACTCATATCTGTCTCTGCGTGCCGAGCAGATCACCCTCAATTAGAATTTCTTTTGGGCCAAATGGTCTGTTTCTACTTAAGAACATTTCCTGGTAAAGTTTTCATTTACAGTGGGCATTACTCTTAAGCTGCACAATCTGCCAGCAAAGTTCTGCTAAAAACAGAAACAGAGGTTTGTATTATTACTGTCTCAAGTCTCCACTGCAGCAGCTGGCAGATAAGCTGACTGTCCTGAGGCGACCTCTAGTGGTGACTGCTGACTGTTGCAACATAGTGTTGACCAAAGACAGATGTCTTGTCTGATGTCAGACAGAGTTCAAGACAAAGACAGAGGCGTGGACCCAGGCAAAGAGCTGTCACCATTATGTTTCATCTTAAAAAGGTTATTTGACATCATAACCAAAAAGGATTGATTAGCAGATCACTGTGTTTTTTTTGTTTTTTTTAATATCCTGCACGCTCTTGCTACACCTGCCTGATTACAGCTCTTCTCAGGACTGTGATGCTGATGATGTGCTTGATTAACATCCCAATCACTTGTTGCACCTGCAAGGAGCTGTAATCAGCCAGAGTGGAAACACCTGTGTGAGTGTGCAGGGCAGAAATAAAAATGTTTCCCCTTTGAATTTACAAAGAAGAATAAATGCATTTTTTTGTGGCTGAAATTTTAATGCAGGCTGTGTAGTAAAGTAGCATTTTGTCAATCACTGATATCATTTTGGAAGACATTAAATAAATATTAATGATACGTCCTAGCAGACATACATTTTACTTGTCATACTGCTTCTATATTGTAGTGCTATTATAGGTTACAGGGGGCTGGAGCCTATCCCAGCTGACATTGGGCGAGAGGCAGGATACACCCTGGACAGGTCACCAGACTGTCACAGGGCTGACACATGGAGACAGACAACCATTCACACTCACATTCACACCTGCAGACAATTCAGAGCCACCAGTTAACCTGCATGTCTTTGGACTGTGGGAGGAAGCCGGAGAACCTGGAGAATATGAACATGCAAACTCCGCACAGAGGGACTTAACCCACACAAGCTGTGCTCTCCATACGGGAGCAGTGGTAGTAAGCAGCATGCCAAATCTGCTTTTGGAGCGATTTGTTGACAGATGCTTTGTATGAGCTCAGCTGACCACTTAGCATTGCACTCATAACCTCATCTTGTGATATTATATCGCTGTCATAATTTTAGGCAACTTGGCCAAACTAGTTCTGGGACATAAGGAGGTCAGCGAGAGCTCAAAGCCCCCCTGAGCCGATACTTCCTGCCAAGTGAGACAGATAACTGTGGGTCTCATCACCCGTCATCTGCTGAAGAGTCACAACTCATTTGACGATTTGAACTTTTAATTCTTAATGTAGAATACAAAAAAAATCATGGCATCAGGAATCATGAAACTAAGACTTTTTCACTTTGACAAGCATTTGTTGGGCTAGTTGATTTTAGGGTTGCATTTCTCATTCAGTGGAGCAGGCGAGCTCCCCATTGATCCTAATAATTCACAAAGAAAATCAATCCCCTCTGTTCTCGTTTTTATAAATATACATATCGTGATTGATTTTTCCTACATTACCTCCATGGACGGCACGGAAAAATCTTTTGCATTATGGTAACTCTTGATGATTAGCATCTGCCACCATTTATGAAAGGTTTGTGATTTAAATTATTGCACATTTTATTTGGATTTTTGCTTTATACCATTATATATTTGCTGTTATATGTAATGGTATTTTTTAAAGATGAGATTTTTTTTTGTTCATATGACAATTTGTCTTGCAAACAATCATCAGAATAACATAAAACAACATAAAGGGCATCTGTAAGGTCACCCTCCAGCAATCATCAAAAAGAAAAGAGATAGTTGTATTTTAGAAATCTATCTTTGACAATGTGTTCATTTTTCCACTGAAAGGCTTAAACTGCTGAAAGTTATTCTAATCGTTCAGGAAGTATGGATTCAGTTTTGGTTCAGATTTCAACCCAAATATACCCTCTCTTTTTTTTTCTTCTTTTCTCTTCACTCCTTCCTGTACTCTTTTCATCAACCAATCTTCCTCTTTAATCTCAAATGGAAGGGATTAATCTCCCTCTCTCTGTTTATGTCCTCTTAATTCTCCCTCTAAAACTCTTCATACTGTAGATGAAGTCATTTGAATGCTGGTGCAACATCTGAACGAGAGAGAGCGAGGGAGAGAGGGAGAGGAGCTGAAAAGGAAAGAGAGAGAGAGGGGGGATTAAAAGCGTTGATCAGTGGGAAGAGAAAGAGACAGCGATGCTGCCGCCACTGCTGCTGCTGCTGCTGCTGCTGCGAGGAGACACATGAGTGAGCTGCTTCCAAGTAGAGAGCTCAGTTTAGTTTGGGATAGTTGGTTTTCGTCTGGTGACATCGTCTGACTTTGGATCATATGGAGATGGGTGGAGTTATTCAGGATTGCTAATGCATGGATTAGTTTCTGTGTCAGATGTGACGACTGGTAACCAGCATGGGACACCCAGAGAGGTCAGAGCTCGTCTCTGAGCTGGACCTCTGAGACGTCCAAGGAGAGAAGACATAAAAAAACAGATAAATAAGATCAGAAATAACTGTCTGAGACAGAGACAGAGAGAGGGAAGGAAACATTTGGGCAGCTGGTGATCAGACGAGGTTGGGTCATGGGCAACTGCACCAAACCGAAAGACAAAATGAAGAAGGTAAGAGCACTTTGTCTCGTGCACTTGCCGACACCTGTGTTAATTTATAGCTTCTGTGATTGATTATAAAACATCTCAGTTCCTTCTTGATATTTGGGAAAAAGGAGATGTAACAAAATAATAATAGCTTAAAGGAGCATTCTTTCTAATTGATTTCTAATCCTGGATAATTTAATAACTGTTTTTTTTTCCTACATGCAGGAAACAGCAAAAAATATTTGTGCAAATTGCGGCACTGGCTGTTTTAAATCACCAAATATAAAATGTTTCCTTTGATGGTAGCTGCAAGAAAACTCCAATTTAACATCTTACTGTATCAGTGTTGCATACTGACACATTACAGCAGACAGTTAGCAGTATTACCTCAGTAAGTGTCATAGGGATGAATACAGAAGGAGAATATTGAGATCAAGATGGGTTTTCACCATAAGGATAATAGCTGGTGTGAGTGGATTGCCTTTAAATAATAAGCAGCTTATGTAATCCAGGCTTACTGTGCGTGACTAGAAAACAGTGGGTCTTAACCTTGTTCCTTGAATGATTATGCTTTATATGTGAAGAAGTCGGTCACGCAGACAGTGTGTGTGTGTGTGTGACAGTTGGAGTGCTGGAATAACAGCATGGTCTGCCTCTAAAGGGGGTAAAGGATGGTCCCCTCGGGGGTAAGGAAAGGGCAGTGGGCCAGGAGGGAGAGGAGGATGAGGACACGGAGGATACGCTGTACAACGAGCCCTTCTCTACGCTGGTGAAGAACTGCAACATGCTGCACAACATCGTGGGCCCGGCCTGTATCTTCCTTAAACAGGGCTTTTCACAGACACTCGTATGTAACAGAGAGCACACTGTGGTCCTCACGCAAACTCCTCCCCACGGTGCAGTTTTTTTCCGTTCGTGTCGATTCATTTTCATCCCTGTATCGTGGCTGTCTGAACCCTCCTGCTCTCCACCACACCAGCTGTGCCATCCCATCACGGGTCCAGGGTCAGATGATGAAATCTGCTGGAAGCACGTGCTCAGAGGGGTCGATCATTCGGTTCCATGGAAAATCATTGATGGGCTTTGTGGAGCTTACTCTTAAATGTGATGAGGCACATTGTGATGTGAGAGTCAAGGCTGAGTTTTATAACCAGGCACAGTGGACGACTGCAGAAAAGGTCCCCTGAAGGCTCTATGTAACAGCACCAAAACAATGTCTTAACAAATGGGACAGCTGGCAGGACGGGATCAGGGGTGATATGAGTGAAGTGTTTTGACGATGTGTTATACGTGTGATCCACCACGGGAGATTTGGCTGTTAGAAGTTAGCACTTTACTCAGAGAAGAGGAATCCAGGCTCCACACACATCTCTCACGCCATTAGATCAGGAGGGCGAGGGAGAGATGAATGAATTAGACCTTCACCATGATGTTTTGGAAATGAAGAACAAAGTTGTTTCCCAACAATATCCAAACACACATCTCTGACTATATATTGATGTAAAAATACTCTAATAACGATTTTTAACACATATATATATCCTTCATTTCACTCGGAGGCCACATTGAGATTAAAACCTCTTTTGCAAGAAAAACCTAGCCATGACAGTCACATAGCAATATTTAGACAAACAGGACAACATCAAATGCATTATAAAGGCAGCATTATTTAATGTAGGGACACAGGAATAAAACAGTTACAATGTTATTTCCATTTTATTAAGGTGGCTCTTGCATTTTTTTTTTACCTTAAGGCCCTGTGTGAGTATTTATTTTAATACTATATATTTACTATTTCTTTTTATATTCATTCTGTGATACTTGCTGATTGGACTTGTCTGATAAACTTGTGCTCCACTGTAAAGTCCCTTGTTGTCTGCTCATATTGTAATTTGGTTGAAATCGGAGGCATTGTGCATTTAGTTTGTTGTGTGATGAAATGAGGCCGAGGGCAACCAGAGTACATAAAATGATGCTGGAGGATTTGACTCATATTGTTCTCTCTCTAAAGCTCTTAGCCTAACATCCTCTACATTGAACCACAGCTTCCATTTTGTACTTTTGTACAGGCAGGCTTGCGTGTGAGCTTGAGCGCAGGGTACAAGTAAGTAGATACATATATGTGTAGTTAAGGGAGTTTGAACAGTGGACATGTGTCCAAGGTAACTAAACCTCCCAAATCTCATAATCTCCAGATGTTTGCTACCTGGCAACAAATGATCCAGTCACCTCTTGTGGTTTACAGTACATTGTTATATAGACTGTGTATCATAATGCAGTGTACAAGTTAATCCATATAGATTTAGACTCTGTTTTTCATTTGGAGATGCACTGGGTTTGTCTGTTTAATACAGCTTACTGAACAACTGAATCACTTCTACATTTGCAAATTATGTTAAAGTATAAAATCCTGACTATAATACAAACATGGGCTCAGATTTGAAGCAATGTGAATGGACATTACATTTCATATCATCCTCACAGTGGGACCGTATCAAGCCAAACTCCATTAATCATTGTTCTCATTTGTGTTTGTGTATCATCTCTTCCCTGGTCAGTGGCTGTCTGGGTGTTTCTGCAGAGATGTCACTTTACATCTCTGTACTATGCCCAACAAGCTCTCTAAATATTCTCAGCATAAGAAGAAATAAGACGCTGATGTGTGTCTCTACTTCCTCCAACAGGACAGAGAGCTGAGACCAGAGGAGATCGACGGTGAGATGATTTGTCTACAGCAAACCTCAGTGTGGTTCTGCTCCACAGGTTATTCATATAACAGCTGACTGATAAATATCAACATGTTTTCTGATTTTTTTTCTTCTCTTTTAAATGATCAGAGCTCCGTGAGGCGTTTGTGGAGTTTGATAGGAACAAAAAAGGCTACATCAGTCACAAAGACCTGGGGGAGTGTATGAGGACGATGGGATACATGCCGACAGAGATGGAGCTCATTGAACTGAGCCAGCAGATCTGTGAGTGCAACAGCAGCATGAAACATCTAGAACAGGGGTCAGCGACCTTTGCTGTTAAAGGAGCCATTTTTGACCAAAAAAGGAAAGGAAAGATTAGATGAGAGAGTATGGACTGACGTGGCAGTTTTTATACAACTTGTGTGTTGCAGGTGGGGGTAAAGTGGACTTTGAGGACTTTGTGGAGCTGATGGGACCCAAGATGCTCGCAGAGACAGCGGACATGATCGGAGTCAAAGAACTACGGGATGCATTCAAAGAGGTCAGTATACATGTACTGTTACTTAAAGCCGATTGTTGGGGCACAGAGCCACCTTTAACTTATCAAACAGACAAAGGTTCTACTGAAACAGCATGTAGGAGATAATGAGTGCCATCTAGGTATTACCTTTCCAAAATCTCACAAACCAAAAGCACCAAAAAACAATAAATCACTCATGTATGTTTTGTGCATGTTTGAAGAAACTAGAGTTCTCTGATGCTCACAAGATGTTCAGTCTTTTGACAGGGAAGAAACTTCACCTTTCAATTTTAATTTGTAAACAGAAACATAATTTAAGCTCTTGATAACAGCCACAAAAAAGATTCACAGGCTGAGATCAATGCCAAAAAATGTCAATTCATTCAGAACATCCATGCACAAAAAGAAAGGCGCTCAAAGTGATTAAAAACAGCAGCAAACATTTCAGTCCCTGACTGACATCAGTGCTACTGACATGGGTGCTTCACAGAACAGATGCAGACACAGACAGATTATTACCAGGTGTGATGAATCAGTCAGCCGGTGCCACTAATTAGATGAGATCAACTCTGAGAAGCAGAGGCCTGACTCCCAAAGACAAAAACACAATACCCTCAAACACCAATGTATAATAGCAGAACATATACTAACACACACACATAAACTATACTATACCGACGTGCCCAAGATAAACCTTTTTGTCCTTTTTGTATGATTACATTTAGATGTGATGGGATCCTTGTTGTGTTTCTCTCTGTGTGCCCAGTTTGACTCTAACGGTGACGGTCAGATCAGTTTAACAGAGCTGCGTGAAGCCATGAAGAAGCTGATGGGAGAACAAGTGACCAACAGAGAGATCAACGAGATCCTGCGAGACGTCGACCTCAACGGAGACGGCCTGGTGGACTTTGAGGGTGGGAGAAATTCTCTGTGCATTAATGGGATCGTTTAGACAACAATCGTCCTCCCTCTCACTCCTCTCTTGTCTTTTCAGAGTTTGTGCGAATGATGTCCCGCTGACCCGGCCCAGCTGCCCACATGTCAGATGGACAGACAGACATTATGCAACTGCTGGATTAGAGAACACACTACATTGTAGTGAACATGCTTCATCCGCTTGTAACAGCACACATCTAAAATTATATTTTTCTATTGAATGAAGAAAAAAGAATAAAAGGCTTTGGATTGACAAATCAAGCGGACATTTAACACGACTATCCACATCTTAACTCCACGATGAAGCACTTTAACAGCTGTAAAAACATATCAAAAGCTTCACTGGAAACATTTATGACTTTGTGTTTTTAGATGTATTTTTATATATCAATGTTTGAGCTTTGAGTGTAAAATCTTGTTTGTAAAACTGTAAAAATCTTTTTTTAATTAAAGTAAAATGTACAAAAAGGTTGAGCAAATTATTGTGATGCATGTAAACTTCACCACACCACAGTCCATAAATAGGGAGTTAAGAACGTGAACTGCTTTTAGCACACTGGTGGTCCGATGGTTTGTTGTATTGTGACCAGACTTAGAGAGAGGCTTCCTGGCTTAAAAGGGGATTCAACAAGAACATGGACTGTTTGTGCTGACGTAAACACAGTGTGTAGGAAAATATGAAGAGGAGCAACTGATCCAAACAAGTCAGAAGGCACGCATAAACATCATATTTTCCTCGTTAATATAAACAAAAGGTTTCATCACTTAAGTCAAATGTAAACTTGAAAGTTGTGATAGAAAATAGTTGAAAATGTTTACCTTATTTCTGCAAACAATGATTAATATTCAGCATCAGTATAAGGAGCTGTTTATCAAAATTCAGTTTGTAAGAGTTCTCCAGTGATTTATAATTGCACGCTTATGACACTGTCAGACGTACAATGTGCAATTGAAACTAATAAGAGCAGAACCAGAGATATCATACTATACTGCAGCCTGTGCATACAACTGACTATCAATAATGCAACCGCCTTCCTCCGAGCAGTCTCACTAGAACTAACCAGAAAAGAGGAAGAGAACAATCAAACCTCAGTGACCATCAACAAATTAAAAGAGCTGTGACGCCATGGCAGGTGCAACAACAAGCACTGTTCGGCTACATCAGTTAAATAACACTTGACAAACAGTCTTGCCAGCTGGTGTTTTTGTGCTGTTTTAATTGGAAGAAAAGGAGAAGATATGATTCTTAGCAGGTAATAAACTCTACATTTGCCAAACCTAACTTAAGGCTATTTCTAGAGATTTATAAATCAAATGCGGTCACACATTCTGGGCCACAAGAGGACAAAACAATCACACAAAAAATGGCCGTCTACAAATAAAAAATGCGATGGACACCGAGGCAGGTGCATCATCAAAGCAGATGACACCTAGTTGTATGAACAATTTAAACTCCACAGTGGCTGCAGCCACAAACACACATATTGAAGCCAAAAAAAAAATACTTGTTCACAAACTGTCTCTTTGTTGTTTTCCTCCAACAACGAATGCACAAGGTTGGGTTTAGGAAAAGAGAACAGGGTTTGGCTTGATAATCTTGTGGGACACAAACACAGCTCTCCCGGTTGAAAGTCGTGTTTGTTGGGCTCATCCACGACCCTTCCGCTTAACCTACTCGGACTTAAGCTGCCTTCACTGCTTTTTTCCGCAGGGTCTGATGCCACAATTTACAGCCCAAGCATTGGATTTTGCAGACTTCTGAGTGAGACCGGGTTGTCCACTCAGCCTCTCACTGAGCTCCTCAAGATTTTCAAACAGGTTGAGCAGAATGAGGCTCTGCAGAGATGAAAAGACACCAACAGCAGAAAGGAGTCAAACACACCTCGCTGAAGGTAGAAGTCCCTACGCAAATGTAGAAGTCACGCTGGAGGATCCACCATGAGTATTTTTTGGCATGTTAGCTAGTGTGCACCTGTTTAAGCTGTCAGCATACTCTTAGGTGTGTTTGGATTTGTGCCATTTGAGCTAATTATCTATCATATTACATATTTATACAGTTCACAAGCTGCTGACCTGCTAAAGATGGGTCTGTTTACCTGTATTATGCCACCTGCCTATGGAGTAGGCAGGTATACAAACAAGGTTGTATATCAGCAGAACTGTAGGTGTGTCGGCTTATCTCTCAAAGCCTATACACAATCCAGGAGGCTCTGAAATGATGTCACATGATCAGCATCAAAGGTGTAAAACTGCCCTGTTTGACAACTTTCTGTCTTTTTCCAGAAGCTGCAATTTTCAAAACATTGTATGAATAGGAGGGTTTTCATAGCTGACCATGCAAAGCTGCCCAAACACCATTCAGCATGAGCACAATGGAGTGTTTATTTGTAACTATATCTTCACAGTGAAAACTATGAACATGGGCGTCACATAAAGAACACAGCAGGCGCCCCATGTACAAGGCTGTTGCCGCAGCGGCCCGGGTTCTCCAGCCTGTGGCCCTTTGCCTCCCCCTTTCACACTTTGCTGTCCTATCAATTAAAGGCAAAAAATGCCCATAAAAATATCTTTAAAAAAGAACACAATATTTTCCTTAAAAAGTTTAAAGTCAAGCATGACATGATATTTGGTGTGTAGCTAGCATCCAAAATACAGAGACTTGATTAATGATAAATCAGATTCAAATCAATTCATTCATGTTTGTATTCATCTTATTATTTTATTTGTCTGTTTTGTTCATTGACATTTTCATTCGGGGGATTTTTCAGTAATAAGTAACAACAACAACATCTTTGAAATCAAGATTTTCCTTTTTATTGAAAACTTGGCCAGGATTCTGTACAGCAGAGAGGGTGTGCAATGCACAGGGGCAAGAAGACGGGGGACAGGGGGCTCTAGGGACTCAGTTTCCCATGGTGCATCATACCCTGAGCCGAGAATCGAGTGTGTAAAACAGCAAGAGGTGTCGTGTTCCCTCTTCGGTGTCTCAGAGGACTGTGGAGGGGAATGAAGTGAGGGACTAAAAAAAGGGAGAAAAGGGGGGAAAGCAAAGCTCAGCCCATAGGGGAGAAAGAGAAAAGTAGAGACAGAGAGGAATGGAGGGTGGTCCTGCTGGTCCTTCCACTGAGGTGTCTTCTCTGATCAGGGACAGATCTAGATCCTCACCCTTCCCCTCACTGCTTTAGATCATAGACCGTTTAAGGTACTGAGGTAAGGCCTCAGACATCTCTCCCCCTTTCCCTCTTCCTCCGCCCCTCTCCCTCACTTCCGCTCTTTCTCTTTCTCTCCTTCCCTGAGCCTCACTTGCTGGCCATGGTGTAGCAGCCCTGTTGGTGCCACTGCATGTCACGGATACGCCTCACAGACTGGAACTGAGGATGGCGGGCGCCATACTCGTTGAAGTGCCTGAAGTCGCCCTTCTCCAGCAGGTACTGGCTGCCACGGTATCCAGGGAACTGGTATCCCACCCAGCTGGAGGAAGAAGAGGAGACATGTCAGTACAGGATTGACTTTCGTTAAGTCTTTGAGCTCTGTCACCTGCGATCACATATACTCACGTTCCACAGCTGACAATGATGCTGCCCACTCTGTCGGTGAAGCCGTAGGAGAACAGGCTGGGAACGTCGTCATCCATGATCTCCATCTTGCGGCCCTTGAACTCTCCGACCTCGTACAGGCAGATCTTGTGCTTCTCAGGATCCTGGAAGAGAGAAAACGGGGACAGACACAAGTTTAGGGGGCAGTCTAAAGAAAAAGAGAAAGGGAAAGTTTGAGAGTATCTAAACAAGTTTTTATACCATTCTGACGGGCCTGAAGGACAGCAGGTAGTCGTTCTTCTGGCAGTTGCTCCAGGAGTCCCAGCGAGGATACTCTCCCTTCTCCAGGATGTACATCTCACCGCAGAAGTTCATCTGCTCAAAGCCCACGAAGCTGCACACGAGACAAAGTCATTAAGTATCCACGCAAAAACAAGCGTTTAAATGTACATGTTTACGTGTCCTTTTGTGAGACTTACGGTCCACACTCAACGCGCAGGGAGCGCACGCGGTCCATGCCCATCTCACACACATTCATGCACTCGTTGCTGATCTCGATCATGCGACCCTGGAAGTTCTCCTGGTCGAACACGTACATCTGGAGGGGACAGATGAGTCAGTACAACAACAGTGATATGTAATATGATAGACTGAATATGTCACAATGTGAGAGGCACCCACCTTGTAGGACATCATTCCCATCTCAGACTTCTTGCTCTGAGCAGCCTTCCCATCGGTCTGGGAAGAAGTCTTGGACTTATCTCCACTGGACATGATTGCTGCGAGACCGAGAGGGGAAAAAAAAGACACTAAGTGAGATGATGTGACAAATCTATGCTGTTTTCATTGGTGTAAATGTATCCAGATAGAAAGGAAAGATTATAAATGCTAAATCTAAAAAGTACACCTCTCCCCCCTGATTTGTTTCTCCAAACACACCTGCAGCTGCACAGTATGTGCGTGTACCTTACCTGTCTGTGTGTGCGATGCCTACGACGAGACTCACTCAGAGTGTGTGCGGCTCGGAGTGCGCCCCTCCCTTTTATACGCTGGCGCCCATAGGAGAGGGATTATGGGCAGAGAAACAAACCTGCTGAGGTCAGAGGCGCGAGACAAAAGAAACCCCACATCATCAGAGAGGGACGGACAGAGGGGATGGGCGGAGGCAGAGGAGGACTGACAGAAGCTGGGGAACAGACTGAGGACCAGTTACTAACAGAAATACTGAAATAAAAGTTGATGAGCAACTTTAGAAGTAAATAATGTGCCCTGAATCATAATAATCCAGTCTTATATTGTCCTGTCAACACACCAGTCCACTAATTCAAAGTATAAATCAGTATACTCACATGTTTTATTGCACACAGTGACATGAATTATTCGATTGTGGCTACATGGATGTGTGATTTCAAACCTCTGGCTTTCATATAAGGCAGCTAAAGCAGAACATAATGTCACAGAAATATTCCAGGCTTCATGTTTCCAGATGATATCAGTGAGGAACATTCATGTGTAATACATCAATCTGAATAAAATGTCTTTTCACTTTAAGTCAGAGTGTTTCCACCTTTCATCTGGAAGACCCCCACATATAGATGTAACACCACAGACCCACATTCATAGGATTTATTTTGGCTGCAGGAGGTTTGATGTCATTTATAGTTGGATAAACTGGGATGTGACTGCAGGGAAACTTTCATCAGAAACTGTTGGATTCAGTGCTGTGGAAGTGCCTGAGGACTTTGGAAACCACTGAGCTACAGCTAAACCGCACATCTGTGTGTACACAGGTGGACCCAAGGGTGTAGGTTTCAACACTGGAGGGGGACATATATGAAATGGGGGTTTGGGGGTCCTTTGGCAGAAAAGTTGGAGCATTAAACACTTGATTTCCTGCATTTACATATTTTTTATGCACCTACTTGTGACATTTCTTTATGGTAAAATGCATTTTTCAAAATGTTTATTTTCATTTTTTTTATTGTGAGGACAAATGCACATGTTTTAAATATTAAGGGGGACATGTCCCCTGCGCCCCCCCTTAACTTTACGCCTATGGTTGTACCTGCACCCTCGAAGGTGCGCGTGCAATGAGATGCCATGTGTGAACAGCACTTGGATCAAACTTGTAGCTGTCTAACTTGTCTGTACACTCATGCAGACCCATCCCGCTACCTCCTTCTGTGTCCCCCCCGCGGTGCCTCTCTGCTCCGCCGTTAATCCCCATATTCTCCACCCCGATCCCGGCCCTTTGTGCCTGGGCACGCGCTGGACTGCTGACCGGGGTCCGAACATACCGGAGCGCCTTTGTTCCGGAGCACCAGCAGCACTATGGGATGTGCTGAGCTGGCCCCTGGCGCCGGACAACAGCCTTCCAGCGGCGGGAGCGCGCCTCGCTGCTGGGCGCTGAACGGCTGCGCCAAATGGACGCTGCGCATGGACTGAGGCAGAGGCGTGGACGCGCTCCGGCAGGCGCGCTCCCCGACCGTCGGTATAAAACTGAAGCGCCAGGTTCTCTCAAAGCTCTACGCGAGGCAGGCGGTAGGCGCGTACCACTTTCGAGCTCTTCCAATAAAGTGCCAAATAGGTAAGGATGCATATCTCTGCTCTCAACACAGCTCAGGGTCAGACAGACAGGTGCCTAACACAGACACTGAAAAGCAAAAGCACTTTCTGAAACACTTGTTCAATACTGTTACCAGTATTTCATATTTTATATTTTCAATAACTTTAAAAACATTTTAAAAGGTAAATGAACTGTTTCTGGTCTCCAGATGTTGTAGTTCATTTGTGTTGTAGCTGAATGATTCACAGTGGTGTGTCTGTAAATGGATATTGAGCACCATCATGTTTTACACTTAGAAAAAGTGGCCAAATACTCTAGAATATTGAATTAGTGATGCTCGAAACCAGTCTTCAAAGGACATTTTTTCCTCCTACATCCTTATCTTACCTTGCTTTTCTTTTCTCTGTCCTCATCTGAACCTCAGGAGTAAAGATGTACAGAACTACAAGGTCCCCAATGATGCAGCCGCTGGTCAACTCAGGAATGGGCATGGCTCCTTTCTTCAAGGTAAACACACTCATTAGTTCACACATTATATAATTCTTGGTAAAGACGGACAGGCAACCTTATTGCCAAACTCGTTACTTGTTGTTTGATGTTTCTCACTCTCCATGTCTCCCTCAGGTGACTGTGTTCGAGCAGGAGCATTTCCAGGGCAAGTGTCTGGAGTTCACCTCCGAGTGCTGCAACATCCAGGATTGTGGACTGGACAACATCCGCTCCATCAGGGTGGAGAGCGGCGCGTAAGTGTCTCAGACTTTTCCTCTGGTTAAAAACAAGACACAGATGAGACGTTAATGAAATATACAGATGGGGTGAAGTTATTATCATGCAGCCACCCTAAACAGCAACAGGAGATAAAGAGGAGTCACGTGGGAAGCTATAAGCACTGAGACAATTGAGTTGTTGACTCTGCAAAGTGAGCTGTGTGGTTTTGTTTTGTTGCTCTTGAGCCTGGTAGAGAAAGAGATGTGTTAATTCTCCAAAATCCAGTTTGGAGCATCCGTTTATTGTCCTTATTATCACCCTTTTCTAACATTACAGTCACTATTTTAGATTCTTTTATGACTGTCTTTATGGTTTTTATATCTTAAAATATATATATATATATATGTAAAATCTATTTACTCACACTGTGAAATAGTCAGAATTTTTCCAAACTAAGTTAGATTTCAGTAACACATGTCTTCAGATGGACACACAGTAAAGTGATGTTAACATATCTCTCCTCTCTCTGAAAAGCTGGGTGGGTTTTGAGCACCACGACTTCCAGGGCCAGCAGTTCATCCTGGAGAGAGGAGAGTACCCCCACTGGGACGCTTACAGCGGCTCCATCTCCTACCATGTGGAGCGCCTCATGTCTCTGCGCCCCATCTTCTGCGCTGTGAGTACCTCCTGTCTCTTAGTGTTCAGGTGACAAGCAACAGATAACCTCAGGAGTCCAAAGTCCAACTGTTTGTTTCTCTGTCCCGCTGCAGTCCCACCAGAGCAGTCGCATGGTCATCTTTGAGAGGGAGAACTTCATGGGCCGCAGCGTGGAGATCTGTGACGACTACCCCTCTCTGCAGGCCATGGGCTGGATGATGCCTGAAGTTGGCTCCATGCACGTGCAGTGCGGCGCGTAAGTTTCTGTGTGGACAGCAAGAATTAGATGCAATGTTTCAGCAAACACTCCACTTTACACATGATTTACTGGACATCCATTTCAAATCTGGCTTTCTGCTCTATCAAACTCGACAAACACACTGTCACCACAGCCCCTCATTATCTTGTATTATATGTAATAGACACACCAGCTGGAAGCTTCAAGCGTGTACTAAATTTGTTACTAAATTTGTCCCGCTAACCCTTGTTCACTCTTCATGCAGCTTTGTGTGCTACCAGTATCCTGGCTACAGGGGCCAGCAGTACATCATGGAGTGTGAGAGACACAGTGGAGACTATCAGCACTGGAGGAACTGGGGCTCCCACTGTCAGACCCCTCAGATCCAGTCCATCAGGCGTATCCAGCACTGAGAGGAGGACAGGCTGAGACTGAGACAGCAGCTCCCCTCCACCCCCTCCCTTCATCCCCAAAACCCCCTTCCCCCTCTTTCTTTCTTTCTCTCTTCAATCCTTTCCTTCCTCTTGACTTGAGCCGCAACAGCCGCCCCAACACCACTACTGATTTACAGCCGCTGCCAGAGTGTGATAAGAGACAATATCGCACTGTTAAAGCACAGGGAAACACGCTCCACCACACACACACACGCTGACATAACTGACACTCGCACAGTGTCTTTTTATTTGGTTTAGAGGTCCCTACACACTCACACGCAAACACACACCTGCGCTGTACTCCTCACCTGAGCTGGGCGATGAGCAGAGCGACTCCTCAGCGAGCTGGAACCAAACAGAGGGGGGAGATGAAGCTCCAACGTGGCGCTGTGAGCGGGAAACCTCCCCGGCAGTCTCCTCAGTGCAGCCGACTGTGCTGTGGTGCAGCTCAGATGTGTTTTGTTGTTGTGTGTAGGAGGTTGATCCACAGGTTGATAACTAATAAACTCATTTTCACTTCAGGTGGTTTTGTTTCATTAAGTTTGTATGTGATGAATAAAGTGTGCTTTATCTCTCTTTGCAGAATGAAACACACCACCGGCAGGTGTGATAGGTGCCTGTGAACTGTCTAGAACAGTGGTTGTGGCTGCAGTGGGCTTAAATAGAGAAACTAAAATTCAGTATGGACGCTTCTGAAACTTAAAAGTATGTTGCAGGAGTAACTGGTATTTGTACCACAATCATGTGTTCAAGCCTGAAAATGGAACCACGTTTATCTGTATGCAAAAGCATAATTGCCAAACTAATTAATAGTGCTAAATTAGACAAACGACATACTGTAAAGGAAGATGAGGACTAATGGAAAAAGGGGCAGGATAGGGGAGGAAACAGGACAAACATCCAGTATTTTAATGACACTGTTTAGTACGGTGGCTGAGAGAGCTGAACGTAGTGTGACTTAACAAAAAAAACATAAAAATAGCCAAAAAACAAAATATTTAGTAAAATGCTGCAATTAAATAAAACACAATTAAAATATGATTTGCTATTTTGACAATGAGCAGCACAAAGAAATGTGATGCACTGTAGGACCCGCTCCATATGTAGATATAAACAGCTCACTCTAAGGTGACGAAAACATCATTATTTTCCAGTGATTAGGCACTACTGAAAACATAGTTACAGATATTATAAAGCCTACCATTTCTGCCAATAGATGCCCCTAAAGCCGGCACACTGGACCTTTAAAGTAATAATCTCTCTGATTTTCATTTAAATCTTCTTTATTCACTATCACCAAATGAGGTCACACAATGGTGACTGAGCCTGAGCCTATGGCCCACTGATTAAAGTACTATAATATTCATGTATTTGCAGTATAATGAACCGACTGTCAAGAGCAACATTGACAGAAAAAATGCTGTTTGACGTTACTGCTATTAACTATTATTATTATTATTAACTATTAAACTGCTACTGCCAGTACCTACAGGCGTCACCACATCAATTAAGACTGTCACTTTAACTTCCTTGTACATCTTAAAATGAAATCCAGAATGACAGAGCAGAGCCGCTGCAGGAACTAGAGAAGAATTTTTATTTTAGAAACCAGAGTCCTCGACACTGTTAAACATAACCTGAGAGTAAAACAAGGAAGACACAAGTTTTCCCGGAACATTTACAAACTGCGGCACAACAGAGGCTGACACTATCAATCATATTTACAACTTATACAGTCATAGTCACATTTACAACTAATAAAACGATACTTAAACCTGATTTTGTTTTTGCGGTGAATCTTTTTCTAAAGTGGTTGGTTAGTGTTGTTCTCAACACTTGACAGTTAAAACTAACTATGCTGAACATTTTTAATCACATATTACTGGACTTAATAACAAATCTGTAACTCTTTCCATAAAATCAACAGCTAAATATTTTCAACATCCAAAAAAAGATCCCAGTCAGCTTTGACGGTGTGACACTGGTTAGGTCTGAATACTGAACTCAAGAGCTGAAACTCAACAGCTGCATATAAACTTCACAGTCCTGTTATTTTGTTTATGCATTATGTTGCACATCTTTTCTTTCATTCCTTTCTATCCGATCAAAATTATGTTGCTCACAACTTTTCTTTTCCTAAACTTTGGTGGAATAGGAAAACAAAAATCCCTCATGTGATTGTCAGTGTGTTGGCACATTGAGGTAAACAAAATGAAAACAGAAGACGTTTACTACTGAACCATGTTTGTCTTGATCTCTGTCACTGTTACTTACAGCTGAATGAAATAAATTCAGAAATGTTTTCTAAGAAATGTCGGAAAAAACAAAAACTGAATACAAGTATAAAAGAAAACTGGAAATGTAGGAGCACCTAAGTCTGATACTTCCTGTCAAGCTCACCTTAATCAACAGTAATGAAGACCGACGATGACTCGTAGTCTGTCTCTTCACCAACAACATCAATGTCCTCATCTTCCTCTTTCTCACTGTCTAAAGACTGAGTCCAGTTGATGATCACTGGATCAAGGGCGGGGCTGGAACCGCCGATCACATCAATGTCTTCGTCCTCCTCCTCTTCCCAGCTTCCTGTCGACCCCAGACGCACATCCTTCTCTGAATGTAAGGAGGGTGGAGCAAAAGACTTCACTGTGACACCGCTGCTCTCCATCTCTTCATCCATCAAACTTTGCTCTGTGAGTTTGATTTTAGTCCACACTGGTTCTGCCTCTCCTTGTTCTCTTCGTAGACCATCTCTTGCACTGGAAACCTGCCCCAATTCTCTGATTGCTACTTCACAGACAATGTCTGCAGAGAAGGAGCTCAGTGCGTGTGTTTTGGGCGTCGGCTGTGCCATTTGCTCAAAGCAAGCCCTCTTGGTCACAGTAGAATTATCACTCGTCGCCTCTTCTGACTCTGCTCTCCTCTTCACTCCCCTCGGGCTCTCTGTCTCTTCCTGTGGCTGGACAGTCAACTCTTCTTCATGTCTCTCTTTATTTCTCTCTGGCTGTGGATCCATGCAACAGGGCTCCACAGGCTGCGGCTGAATTGGTGGTGCAGAGCTCACATCATTCGATAAACTGAGGAACTGTCCATTTTTCTTGGGCCCACCTGTGTGGCAACTTGGTGGGCCTGCTGAGGACGGCTGTTTGTCTACAAGTGGCTCAAGAAAGAGCGTACTGTCCTGTAAAGTAAATTAAACTTATTAAATTATACAGACAAATACAAAACAGTATAACTGGCAAATGCACAGGACTCAGTGATTTTTGCAGCTGCTAAACCTACACAAATAAGACAAAAAGAAACAAAAGAGAAATAGTAATTCTCCATTATCAGCGCTAAAAGCCACATGCTGTTAACGTGAAATTATTTACATTGTGAGTGAGCTGGTGTTAACTAAAGCACATCAGGTATAACAGCATCAGGTATATTTTCTTATGCCCTCTAGTTCAAATAATGTGAGCTTCTTTTACACTATGAAAGTGTACGTTTTAAAACGTTATGAGCACTGACAGACCAGGAAAGTAAACTCCAGCTAAGGTTTCTGTCTGAAGTTTCAAATTCTTTGCACAAAGTTTTGAGAAATGCCTCTGCAATTCGTTGGTCAGGACCTGGAGCTCGTGTCTGCGATTGACCTCCCTCCTGTGTTTTTGGCGCAAAGGCAACATTCATACTTTGCCACATAGATAACGGCAATCACATGCAGAAAAACAAGGGCAAAATGCACTCAGCTGCAAAACTTTATGGGTGTGATTGTGCTGTGATATAATTAGCGCAACATCTTTTGTGACCCTGAGACGGGGCAGATAGTGGTTGAACGTGATGTGCAGGTGCCATGAGCGGCCGCTAATGCCTGGGTCCAGACCTTTGAATCTGCCCAATCCACAAGCTCAACTTGACTGATTCATTTGGCATCGTGACATGAAATGGTGGCTTCTAGGTTAAAATTAAAATGACCAATAAGCGCAGGGGGACTGAAGCTGAAAACACACGGGCGCCACCGCATCACGTCCTGTGACGTGCGTCAAGTGCCGCCTCTCACACACACTGAATGCGTCACACTGAATCTTGTTAACAGGCAACCACACAAAGTTATTACTACTTCTACTGAAAGATCTGTATCTCTACCACCTCTGAGTTAGCTTAAAATCATGTGTGAAGAGCCCCTAATTAAACGTGATTTCTCACCTAAGGAGCTGATGTCCAGAGCTATGACTCGCCTGGCAATATCTTTTTGGCCATGGTCTTTATAATGACGGGATGGTGGGTCATTTAGCTTGGGATATTTCTTGACCTCAACAACGAGTCTCTCCTCATCCATTCTTTGTCACACACGAGACAGCAACAGAAACAGAGTTCTCTTTATGCATGAATGGTGAGGAGAGGAGTCCACCTGCCACAGGAGCAAAGTAGAGCTGCTACGGGAGCTGGTGCGTACAAGCAGAGAGCAGGAGGGGGGAATGCATTTAATTATGGGAGCAGTGAGGCTGGAAACAGAACAGTGGCATCCAATGCTGCGGGTCAGTGTGTCCAGGAGCACCAACATGTGTCTACTGGTGCCGCCACTGGTGTGGAGCTGTACATTTAAAAATAACAGGGGCAGATTTTTTTGTGTGCGGTGTTCGCCATTGGTGTGGTTTGGCCTTCAGGAGTGGTTAGTTAGTGGTTAGAGAAAATAGAATCATCCCCCCTCGATGGCAATCAATTAATGTCAGACCGAAAACAGAGGACAATTCTGTCTGATGTCAGGCAGTGGCTGCAATCCTTTGTGAATTTGCCTCTAAGAGTCTAAAGTCTACAAGAAGGCTAGCATCTCTGCAAAGCTGTACTTCTGCGCAGCAGTGCTTTAAGCGTAAAGCTAATGTCATCATGCTAACATGCTCACTATGACAATGCTAACACGCTGATGTTTACCAGGTATACTGTTTCACATTTCACCATCTTAGTTTATCGTGTTAGCCGGCTACATTTGTTAATTAGCACGAAGCTCAAGATACAGCTCAGGCTGATAGGAATAACATCAGTTGAACAGACAATGGCGTCACATGAAACCATAAAGGGTTGCAAAAAATTTGCAGGCTTCATTGTCTGGGAGCAATAAATGTCTGTGCAAAGCTTTTAGACAACACTTTGGCTTGCTGGAGGTGTTAGAGGAGAGGGGAATCACCAAAGCTGACAGGATACATTCTCTGGGGACCATGAATGTCTGTACAAAATTTCATGTCAATCCACCCAGCAGCTGTTTACATGTTTGAGCCATTGTTATCTTGAGTACCTCACTGCTAATGTGGCTAAAACCGTAGCATAGACAGACAGATGTAAGGAAGACACAGTCGTGTACACAAGGTCTGTGAACTTGTAAAAAAGGCCCATGCTCACCATGATACATGCTTCTCTAAATCTACTCCTGATCGGGTAAATCTTTTTGTTCCACAAGACTGGCTGATCCTTTTCAGACAAGTTGTCACAAGGCACTGATGATGACCCAGGCTTTATTTTTGCAGGAATCTGAAAAAAGACAAACGATTTGATACATTTTCTGTCTCATTCTGTGACACAATCTTATTTCACCCTCATATTAATGTCAGTTATCAGACTTTGACTCAACCGATGATGACAGCAGACATCATCAGGAGCATTAGTGGAGAGTAGTTTGAAAAGTCTGTCACCTTGACTTCCAGACAGCTGCCATCCTGCAGTGCAACTTTGGCTGGCAGCGAGACACTCCTCTCCAGTTTCACCACAGGCATCTGCTGCAGCTGCTTATCTACTTGGTCAAGAACAGTTTTCGCTTTTGCTTTACTCGACTTTGGCTTCCTCACCTCAATCCCAAACGCATACTCATTTTTTCTTCTCCTCTGTCGTCTGGCTGGTGCTCTGACTTTCCCCGGTGATCCCTCAGTATGTTTGGATAGAGCGGCACTGGGAGCAGAAGCCTTGCGTGGCTGTGAATGTCCCGGCTGTCTTCCGTTTGCATCACTCTTTTGCAGTTCGGTTATTTGTGAGTGTCTGACTGGACCAGGTGTGTGTTTATTCTGTTGATGATGGTTGTGAGGCGTCTTGGTTTTTCTGTCTTTGCTCAGGACAGTATGAGGCTGGCTAGACTCTGTGCAGCTCCAACTACCCATCTCCACCTCTTCCCTGGCAGCACAGCTGTCAGTGTGCTGCTCAAAGGACTGGAATAAGTCATCAAGTATCTCACTCAGTGCTCCTTCTCCCTGATGCTGCAGAACGGGCATCTCATAGTTTGCGGTGGAGTCGCGTTGTTGTTTGTTTTGGGCCAAAGTACTGCCACAGGAGGCGTAGGCATGACTTCTGCTAGTGGCAGGAAGAGGCTGAGAGTGTGGAGCACCGTTGTTGTTTGGTAAAATATCGAGGTCCATCACAATTTCCTCAAACAGACGTTCAAAGTGTTCCTCGTGAGAAGCAGGAACTGGAGGAGGGAGGGAGGTGATGTGGAGGAGGGACGAGGCTGGAGGCACGTAAGAGGCTTCAGGTGGCAGCAGGGCGAGTGATGGAAAAGGCTGTGAGGTTGTTGGTTTGGCCCTCGCACTCTGAGCCCTGCCAACAGGAGGGCCTTTCTGCACCATGGGAGAAAAGCACGTTAATTATGCTACAATACAGAGTGCAGATGTACAAGTATTAAATTTGGATTATGTTAAATACAGGGCAGTGTTTGTCAGCAGTCTCACCTGCTTCAACTGTTGCGTTGTGCTCCTTTTACGCTGCGTGTTACCTCCTCCTGTCCCACTGTACGGCGGCATGTCTCCACTCTGGCTGGACTCCCACACATTGCTGCGCCCTCTCCTCCTCTTATTGGTCTTCAGAAGCTCTCTGGTCTTCAGGTACAACTTCCTACCCGCAGCTCCTCCGCCCTGACCCGTCTTGGAAGCCCTCAGCCCCCACCTCTGCAAGAACATCTTCTGCAGCCTGCTCACCCCCACCTCCTGCACATCCACCATCTGCGTTAACCTTCCCCTACCCCTCCCTCCCGTTGTTGATCTCCTGGCTCTTCTCTCACCCGTCCCAGCTCTCCTTGCACCACCCGCCCCTGCTCGCCCCCTGGGGGGACCCTCCTCCTTAGACGGGTTCAGGAAGTAGCTGATGTATCCAGGGATGTTGTCTTGAAACTGCCCTAACTGCTCGTCCCCCCATTCTTCAGCCTCTCTGACAATGCTGGCTGCTTCCTGGGGGCCCGCCCACCAGCTCTGAGGGTCAGCAGCATACGGGGCCACTTGGCTGGGTAAAGGAAGGGGTGGGGAGATGAAGTTGGGCAGTGGTGCCGTAGCAGCGACAGATGTGTGTCCAGCTGCTGTGGATACTTGCATAGAGTCTAAGAGAGCAGAGGAAGGTTGGTGCATTTGATTCTCATCTGGTGGGTAGACGAGGGATATGGGGATGTAGGGAATACTAGGGGGAACGAGCTGGGAGTCTGTTGTCTCTAAACTCTGAAGAGCAGACATATCTATGGTTTCAAAGGCTGCTGGTTGAGAGGTGGGAGCTGTGTTTACTTCCAGCTCCTCTGTCTGAGTCCACATGTCTTTTTCACCCTCTGACGACGTCTCTTTCCACAGAAACGTGCTACCCTCTCTCACTTCTCTCCTCCACCTGCCCCGTCTCCCTTCATTTACCTCAGGCATCAATGGCTCCGTCTGCACTCCTACCTCCGCATGCTGCCCGTCCTCTTTTCTATCCTTATGATCACCTTTTGTGACCTCCACCAGCCCGTGGATGCCCAGCTTGGCTGCAGCAGAAATAGCATCTTGCTTCTCCTTCTCCCCCTCCCCTGCCATCTCCCCACAGTACAGCAGTCTGACCATGTGGAGCAGGGTGCAGGTGCGGAGAGCATTAAACTCCAAGAGACGGCTCTGTCCTGCAGGGGGTGGCGGTGCGGAGGACAGAGCGGAGGAGATGTGGGGGCTGATGGCTGAGAGAATACAGCTGTGTGCTGGGACTGATATACCTGGAGACAAACAGTGTCAGTAATGATGATGGCTTCCACAACTATATGAAACTAGAACTCCAAATTGTCTGTATGCAAACCTCCTACACAGTGTACTGATGAAATGGACTCACACACCAAAAGACAATGAATAAATGGCGACAGTGTTTGTGTATTTGTAGCTGTTTTTATACCTTCTGTTTTAAGCAGAGTGTCACAGAACTGGCTGCACTGCTGCTGTCTCTGCAGCTCAGCGAGGACGAGGGCTTCAAACCCTGGTTTCTGGTAGCACCACATCTCCCCATCCACTTCAGAGGAGGAGCAGAGAGGAGAGTGAGGGTGGATTAATAAAGGTGATTTGCATTTGGTGCAAATATGTCTTTCTACACGACTGTAACTGCAATAACACACAGGTGTTTGTGTTAGTGACACACTTTGCTTCACGTTCATCAGGCTCATGAAAAAGCACAGCACACCAAGAGCTCACATGAGAGATTTAATAATATTTCATACACACTTATACTGGTACCCACTGGGGAAAAGACTCACCTGCAAACAAACAAACAAACAGTAATCAATAAAAACATCATCAGTCCATCTCTGTATGAAAAAACATTTCACTCAGCACATTTCTGACTCCTGTTGTGTGTTGTATTGATCACATCTATGATGACTAAATCAATTCCTTGATCAGTCAGGCTAATATGAGTGGGATTTTGTCTGTTTTACACAATTTAGCTATTTTTGTTCTTTAGGTAAAAGCAGAATTTCTACAAATCAGTGTATCACCAACACTTGAGATTATGCACTTTTTGAGCAGGGGTGTTGGAGTACTGTAAAGCAGCGTAATAGCTGTTACAGTGGAGGGAGCTGTTACATTAAAATTACATCATACGTTTAGTCTGTGTACTTGTGTTATCTTTATTTCTATATACTATTAATGTGATTATTTTTCACTATATTTTGAGTCATTGGTTTATGTTTTAAATTACTGTTCTGAAAGAGAATTGTTCAACTGATAGTGTAACATTTTGCACATTAAGTCCAACATTGACTTCTTATTAACAGCCTTAAGTATTTCTGAACCTAATTGTTAAGAGCCTTTCGCTCACCACAAATTATATCAAAGCTGTTTTTAGTATATGAACAGGTCTTTAGGTGTTTAAATCAGTAATGTGTGCACGAGAAGTTAGTGATAATTTGGAGATTTTGGGCCAATTTACTTCCACAATCTGACTTCTTTCAGACTGGTAGAAAGAGAGTGTGCAAAATACACATTAAGGTGTTTATTTAAGTTCAGATTTCTGTTTTGGAAATGAATGCAAAAAGGACATATCTAATTAGATTTGTATATTTAAACTTGTAATACGCAAAATAACTATCTTAAAGTAAGTAATCAACTAAAGAAGTTTAATGGTGATATATATGTTACTTAAAATTTCTCCTCTTACTTCTTTTGTCTAAAAGTGTAGGAAATCTTACATGACATATCTTTAAAGGCCATTTACTCAAAATAAGGGTTTTTTCCCTCTTACAACAAGCCAAAAATCAAAACTTCAGTAGCAACTTACATACACCAGACTTTCCGGTCTTATTCCCATCTATTTTCTAAAGGTTTTTTGCTCAGATATCAGTCATAGACTAATTTATGTTTCATTTTATTCCTAAAAATACATCACATACTCACATCTTCTGCTCTTAAATGAATACTATTATTGCTGTTTTTTGTTGTTGTTGCAACCAAACATATTTTGCTATTAGTAGTTTGTTATTACTTGAATTATTTTATGTATTGTTCCATATGTTTCTGTCCTTTTGAGTTCTTAACATTATGAACATTTTAGCAGGTGGAGCCAAATTCATTTTTCTTGCCTTTCTTGTGTTTTAATTGTGCCAAAAAATAAATAAATACATAAACAAACTAAACTGAACTGAACTAAAATCACAATATGAATGTATTTTTAATGGCTGTTGACAGTGTTGTCTGGTTTATGGAGTGACAATAAGAGATATCCAAACTTCCCTCAGTGACAGATATTGACTCTAACATGTGAAACAGGAACTTTGAACCTGATTTAATCAAATATTCAGATTTTTGTTGAAACATAAACATTCAGAATATAAAAAAAATAACTGTCTCCAGCTGTTTCACTTGAGTGTCATGGTGGTAAGTGATGTATTAGCTACAGATGATATCGTGTTCACCTGCAGTGCTAATCTGCACACCTGCATGTTAGCATCACTGCAGACAGCTAGCAGCAAGCTAACGTTAGCCGCGCTCAACACAAGCGGAGCAGCGGAGCCAGGAGGAGTAAACCAGTCATAACACACCTCCTGTTAGTTAGCATGTCATGAACATTACGTTACGGACTACAACTAAACTTCTGACGACAACCTGAGCAGTTTGCACTACTGTCAGCCAGCTGGCTGTGGTGGAGTTAACGTTACACAAAAACGCGGGCGGGGGACGAACATCTGTGTCACTCACCGTCTCAGTGCTCCCGATAAATCCGGCCCCACGTCAAAGACATGTCATGAGTTGGTTTTATAAAACTTAAATGCATAAATGAGATGCACATACAGTATATTGTTTGTTTTCTGTGTTTCCCTGTCCATTAGTGGAGGTCATCCTCGGGTCAGCGTGCTCCTCAAAGGCGTAACGGTCGCTCACTGTCATGTGTCGCTCCGCCACCAGGGGGCGCGAGAGAGCGCGGTACAGTCAAAGAGTACAAACACAAGACAGTTCACTTCCCTTACTTCCCCTTATCGCCTCGAAATGTTCCTTTTTGATACCTGATTTGTAACTTCTGTGTTTTTATTTCTTTCTGTTTTATATTTGCCTCTGTACACACTATTTGTCTTAGCTCTTCACATTTTTTTTAAAAAAAAAAGTATTATTGTTGTTTTATTTTCATGCAATGTGAAGCACTCTCTTGCTTTGTTTAGATAAGTGCTATAGAAAAAACCCATTATTATCACTATCACTTTTGTATTCAAATTACTATTATCATGTACTTTTTTGATGGTAACTAAATACATTTAACTAAATACATTTTCTCCATCTTACTGAGTAAGATGGAGAACACGCCCTCCTTTAAGAAAAAAGTAAATTTACTGTAAATTTGAAAAATATATTTGGATATGATTTCAGCACATGCACAATGACAATGCATAAACCAACACAAAAAAATAAAATGGAAAGGTTGCCAGTTTTGTTATTACAAAACTACAGTACTGTACCACTTCTGTGGTATGTAGCTATGAACTAAATAAAGTCACACATGAATTTACAATTTTACTTTAAAGGAGAAATTTTTTTTTTTTTAATCTTTCAGAATAAATTGAATAACTCTCCCCACAAATCCCCATAATCATATCAAAGCTTTTTTTATGTACAGCTTAATATAAACACAGTACATGATACAACAAGATGATAACACATAGATTATGAAATTTTGTTACAGGCTAAAATACCCAGAAGTATATAAGGTCTTAAAGCCCCACGTTAACCAGCTGCAACATTTCAGTGTGCACATTAGTCGGGTCATACTGGATAATGAGAATGTTTACTTTTAGTAATTTCAGTATATTTTGATGCTTATACTTTTGTAATTTTACAACATAGTTTATATCGCTGTTTAGTTGTATTGTATTATCCTGCTGAGCCCCGAGCTATTGTTTGGTATGCATTTTTAATTTCTCCAAGTTATTTTGGATCAGTGGGATCTGATAAGCATAAAGATTAAGCTTTGTCTTTGAACAGTTAGTAGCTTTTGAAAAAACTATGTCCTTAAATGAGGACAATGGGTTTATTCTTAAAAGTCACAAGTGCCTAATAAAGTATAAAACAGTTTATTTCGATGCCTAAACACTGTTGTACAAAAACATAATATGAAACAATGCAACATATGCTCAATATTGTGTGACTCTTAGGGTTAGGGTAACTGTTCAAATCCAAAAGTAATACAACTGTTCATTTTGATGCCTGAATATGGCCGTGCAAAAACAAAATTGCAAATAAAGCAACATTTCTCTAACTCTCTAAATATTCCTTGCTCCATACTCCGCGCCAGAAATGTCTTTTTCTCGTGTAGGAACAGTCTGTCACATCTAATCGGCCTGAGTACTTCCTAAATAACAGTGTCCTAACTTTTTACTGTTGCTAAAATTGGTCATGTTTGTACATCAGATCAAACTACAAACATTATCAAGCATTAATAGACAAGTTTTAACTATAACAGTCAATCAGGTACCTTGTCTACTTTTGTAGCAGTATTGGCTGTAAACTGAATTGACAGAGATGACTGAGATGGATTAGTGTATTGTGCTCTTGCTACCACTAGATGGCACATAAAAGTGTCCATGAATGAGGACAGCAGGTCTAAATTAAGCAGCATGAAGTATAAGGTGCAGCAATACCAAAATATAATGTCCTCATATGAGGATGCAGGGTCTGGTGTACTTAAAGTGAAACGTTAGACATTTGAGGGAAGAAATAACACATCATTCTCTTGAAAAATGAAAATGTTTAATTCAAAAGCGATAAAACACACCCTTGCTTTGCTCTTTATACTCAGGCTTTGCTGCTACAATCTTATTTGGTCTGGTGTGACTTACAGTGGCTAATGTTAGCAAAGTTTTGGTATATATTTCTGTGTAACAGTTCAGTGGTTTGGTGTCTTCTCTCCTTATGCTACTGTCACAGCACCATTTACCAGCAGCAGAAAAATGTTAAAATTATAAAAAATAAAATAAAATTCTGTAATGACTTTTTAACTGTATATCCATTTGTGTCTATGGTGCCGTGTGGTGAAACCCTATAAATGGCACATTACTGTGGTGAGGACACTTCATACTCTGTCACACAATATAACATCCCGTGTTAATTGTTCCCACCCATCTCTGCCACAGTCCAGCTGAGATCTTATTTGGGGAAACAATTTTAATGACCGACCTTGGATACACTGTCCCTGTGTAGCACGAATAAACAAATTAACAAGGTGTTATTTTTATCCAGCTATATGTTGTCCTGTACTCAGCTACCAGTCTGCCTGTCAGCCCCTGCCTCACTGTTTGTGCATTAGTGTAAACATATAGGATGATACCGTGTTGCAGGCATCTTAATGAGTTTTAGGATTTGTAGTCTGTATGTGTACATGTGGGAGATGACAGGTAGCTTCTGCAGCATAGTGCATCAAACTAATCATGTCTTTATGGTAGCTTATAGGGGACAAAGCCACAGGTTTTGCTTTGTGAAACCTCTGAAGTTCATCGGACGCAAAAATGAGTCTGAATTAGTCAAATTAAGTTGTTATTCTCCAAAGTTGTGGTCTTTATTGTAGCATATTCCCTCTTGGATTGCTTGCTGAGCGTTGGTGGAGGGATTGTAACACAATGTGGGAAGTTACAACTAAAAAGAAATTTGATTTGTCAAACTCAGACTGCTGAAACCTCACATTATCTTCAGAAAAATAGTGCTTGCTCAGGCGTCAACATCCACCGCTACAGAGAGAAATACAGCCCAAACATATGATGCAACTGGTGCTTTACTGTGTCAGGCAGCAACATGTGCTAATAAAACTATAATTAATATGTCTTTTTACAACTTTTCTGGCAGTTTAAGCACCCTCAATGTTCACAAAATCCCTGTCCAAAAAAGTTACTACAGAGACAAACTGCAGTTCTGTCGAATTGAAAAGGTTGTTACGCAATCACGGCCCAGTGTTACATGTTTCACAAGGAGTATGAAGCAACACTTTGACTGTTTAAAGTTTGCTGTCCTTGATCTGAGAAGAGCCTGACGTAGCTGCAAATTGCTGGAAGATGATTTCACCCGCTAACCAGTGCTGGGGAAGCTACATTAAAACTGAAGTTTACCAAACTAAAAGCTATTTCCCAATGAACTCTACTTGAACTACATCTAACGACTCTCAAAACATGTTAGCTTGTCAAAGTAAAACTAGTTTCAAAAAGTAGTCCAACTACACGATGGGGGATGATCACAACCTGAATCTGGAATCTCATGTTGTCACACAGAGCTACAACTGACATGATGTAGGTGTGTTTGATTTCCGAGGCAGCCTGAGGATGTTGAAGGAGAGGACAGGGAGCAATTGCTGGAGAGGAATCAGGAAAATGCTAAACTTCTAAGGAATTTCATAGTGTTTGATCACAGACATCTTGGCAAAGCAGAAACAGGCGATTGTCAATAATCGTGGCCAATGAGCTGCAGCACTGTACTATACTGTACGGCAAAAAACATCTTGAGAATACTATGAATATGTAGTTTGTTATTAACAACATGTTAAATACTGAAAAAGCTACTGAGATTGAATGTACTTAACGACTCCCCGACATTCCCCGTCACATAACTGTACATAAAAGGACTGTTAGCATATCAAATACAACCAATAATAAATTACTCATAAACATAGTCACAGTATCAGTCTGCGTGCTTTTAATAGCACTGAGAGCTGGTGAAATCCTTGGTGAGTCCTTGTTGCTCATATCCACAGAGAAAAGAAACATTTCCTCCAGTTTCTGTAATCAAATAGTTCACATTGTTGGAGCACATTGGGTAGGCGAGTGGTTACACCGCATGCCACATTAATGCAACATCCTGGGATCGAATCCAGGCTTGGGGCCCTGGTGTCATACCTCTTCCTCTCCCCATGTTCCCACTCTGTGTCTGCTCTGTCAGATAAAGGTGAAAACCCAGTTCACATTGTCTCATTTTCTCCGTGCAGTTCAACAAGGAATTGCTCAAAGGACGAGGACGGAACCGGACTGAAAAACTTGGTAGGTGCTGGAGAGTCCTGTTGGTCTGGAGGGGGCCGGGGCCAACGCTCGTTGAACTTGACAAAGAAGTGCGGGTCTTTGAAGGGTCCCCCGAAGATGATGGCCTGCATCAGGTAGACGAGGGCCACGACCATGAAGCTGATGAGGAAGAAGGGGATGAAGGGCCTGAGGTGGTGCCAGGCCACAGCGACCCCGTAGCCCAAGCCGCTGAGCCCGCTCTGCTTACCAGTGTGGGACGTGTGGCGAGAGGAATCCGGGACCGGAGTGCGATCGGGGGACTCGTCATCTGAGTTCGAAGAGGACGGACTGGGGACAGTGTGCGAACCCATGAGTTACAAGTCAAGACCGAGCAGCTCCTTTGCTCTTAAACTGATCTGTTTGTGCTCACTTCCCTCCACAAATTAGCTCCAGGGCTCATGAAGAAGGAAGCATTAGGCCTCACATAATCTCCCAGTGGTGTGGTTTCCCAACAGCGTCCCAAAAGTGGACTCTGGCTCCCTGTGATGAATCCAGTGCTAAATTCCTCCCAACAGTCATTCCTCTTTGAACATGTGTTATGTTCCCTTGGTCGTATCGTCCCGGCAGATTTCCCCTCAGATCTCGGGTGCTGGAGTTAAATGTTGCTGCTTCTATTTGAGCTTGAGAGAGAAATCGAGAGGAAATGAGGAGCAGCGGGGGAGCCCTAAATAGATATGACACCGAATGACAGGACACAGGGAGGGAGGGAGAATCTGCTGCGTTTGGTGGTCTCAAATTTAAGGAAGGGTGTGTGTGTGTTACAAACATTACACACATTCACTGACTAACACAGACATATGCACACACTTGTCACTCAGATTCATGGTTGTAGCAGCTAGAGGACAAAACCATTTATGTTTCTTTGCAGCTCTAATAATACTCCACTGTGGCAGGTGTAGCTATAGGATTTTTATTATCCTAGTATATATGGTATACTCTATATATATGCCCCCCTACAGGAAGGTCCAAATGCTGTTTCAGACCAGTCTACACACTGCAAGGAAACTTTATAAGGAAACTTTATACTTTATAGAGCTGAGTATTAAACCTTAAAGGGACAGTTCACCCCAAAATCAAAAATACATATTTTTCTTTATACCTGCAGTGCTACTTATCAGTCTAGATCAGTGGTTCCCAACTAATCCAGCTCACGGGGTCCAGATTTCTCCTCAGTCATTAGTTCAAGGTCCACGTATTTTAATATATACAGCATCATATTCAGCGTCTCTGTTAAGTAGCTGTCCATTATTAACTCACTCTACAGCAGAAAACGTGCTTAAAAATAAAAGCTCTATGCCGGAAATTTACTGTACTTCTAAATAAAGTGTGTTTTTTTACAAACATGACACATTAGCAAGTCACTTGCGGTCCATCCAGAATGGATCAGTGACCCACTTTTGGGACCCAACCCACCAGTTGGGAACCACTGATCTAAATTGTTTTGGTGTGAGTTGCAGAATGTTGGAGATAACGGCTGTAAAGATGTCTGTTTTCTCTCCAATACAATAAAACAAGATGGCACTCAGCTTGTTGTGCTCAAAGCACTTAAAAATACACTTGAATCACTCAACAGCAATGTCTCTTTCCAGAAGAAAGATAATAAAGGCTGCCATTTATGTTTACATCTCACGATTTCACAAGCCTCTCGTCCATGAGTAGATGCACACTTCCTTCTGTGCAGTGATACAGTCAGTGAGTGTAGTTCAGTAAAAAGAAAATAGTTCCTACATGAAACTGCTCACAGCAAGGTCTGTGGGTTATCTTGAGTAACCCGGTCATGATTTCTGGAAAGAGACATTGCTGTTGAGTTTTTCAAATGTATTTTGGCACTTCGAGCACCACAAGCTGAGTGCCATCCAGTTCCATTATATTATAGAGAAGGCAGATATGTCTACGGCTGATATCTCCAACACTTGGTAACTCACACCAAAACGATCTAGACTGATAAACAGCACTACAGGTAAGAGGAAATACATGTATTTTTGATTTGGGGTGAACTGTCCCTTTGAAGGATAAGTTCACTTTATTTTCACTTTGAACAATTCTCACATGCCCACATGTACATTTCAGGAGGTATTTGTCACTGTAGTTGTTTCTCCTCTTCATACTAGACATGAAGAAAGTCCTTCTTAACAGAAGAAACAAAGACTGTGAATTTTGTAAATATACCATATGATAATATCGTATAAATAACCAAGTGACTCTTGAAGCATTTGTTTCTTTCCGTTTTCACTTTGTCTTTGTTGTTTGCCATATTTTGTCACAATTTATTGACATTCCATAGACTAAAATATTTATTAATTACTCGGGAAAATATCAGCAGAATAATTAGTAGTTTTGAGTTGTGTATCTACTGGGTCAGCCTCTAAAATACTTTCATGTGAACGTTCATAATTGCAGAGTACAAAATAAAACTCCCAGGACATGGTCTAAGACACTGTGTGACTTTGTATGGGTCACAGTCTGACACACACACACACACACACACACTAAACCTGACTAATATCAAACTTTCACACTCTGACATGCACTTAGAGCCCTCGTGATTCAGCAGCTGCTTCTCCATCTGTGTGGGATGAATTTCAGGCGTGTTGCATACTGGAAATGCTGAGACACTTTCACGTCCTCGTACTACCTTCATGTGTTCCTTGGACATGTCAGGAGTCTAACAACACACACGCACACACACATACATACACGCAGCAGCTATCCCTTGTCAGCATGCGTAACTGGAGACGACAGCAAAGCTGAGAACGTCAACACTTAACAGTCTTTAAGTATGCTGAGCTGTACGTCGTGTTTGAAAGTTAATCGGCTTCACGCAGACATGGATACAAAACCTGACCACAGTTTGGAGTCTCAGACTGGGAGATCAATGTGTCTGTAGTGAGTTTAAAAAAAATGCCTGGTGACACGCATGACTTCACACATGATGAGCCTTGACAGTTAAGAGCATCCAAAACGGAGCACATTGATGTTAGAGAGTGAATATCTGTCATAGTGTTGAGTTTGTGTGCTTGCCATTTGCTTTAACAAGAGTGTGGGGATGAAATTACCACGGCGGACAGACTGCTTCTCTTTAATTAGACGTGTTTATCTACATGATACAGCAGTCCTTCCTCACCTCACCACACAGCCACATCAATCACACGTCGCCAAATCTTGTCTAAGAAAAGATCTTTATTTATAAAAACAACAGTATTACCAGTTACATACTTTACTGAAAAAAGCAACTTCTCAGAGCCAAGGCAGGTATGAATGGTACATCATAATTTTACATGGATAGGCAACATTACAAATATACTGTGTGTGGAGAGTAAAAAAAAAAGAACAAAACAAAGATGATTGGTCTCTTTTACCTTAAAAACAACTCAGGAGTAAAACTGGGGACTAAAAAGTTGAACAAATTGCATAATGCTCTCACCCACCGCTCCCATACATACAAAACCCGAAATAAAATACAAACAAACCTGACACAAAGTGGAAAAAAACACAACAAAAATGGTAAAAACAAATGGAACACAGACCAAAATGTGCTTTATGTCCACCTAGCGAATTAAATTAAAAGTCAGCATCTCTCCCAAATCTGTCCGAGTCTCCTCTGAGTGAAGAAGCCTCACATATTAAAGTGTTTCTTATAGTAAATCGGCATGTCAAGACTGCCAACATGAGCATTTATATTGCAAAAACACACAGCAAGTAGTGATTTCTTAAAGAATAGACGATAATTATGTCAAAGAGACCCTCCTAAAGTGTTCTTTAATGTCTAAATGAAGCATAGACTGTTTCTACAGCGTGAATGTTTTACTGTAGAATGGTTTCAAAAGCAGGAAATGTTTTAGTGGTTTGGTAGTGTACGATGCTCCCAGCTTCATAAATATTTCAGTGCCAAATTTGATTTGCTGCACTGATGTCGTTGGTGAAATCCAGACAGAAATGTAAAAAAACAGCAGCTCAGTTTTTTATTTTTCACTCAGGAGGAAGAAAAAAGTTAGCGAATAATGGTATGAAACACAAAAAGAGGCGGTTGGTCCGTAAAAGCTAACGAAACAAAACAAAGCTTTGTCACAGGAGTAGGAGCACACTATAAAAACAGACAATATGAACGGATGAAATAATCAACGTGTGGTCTTAGGGGTCTGATCCGTGCACACACATACACACACACACACAAAAACACACTCACTCCGAGGTCCATTTTCCACACACTCACGGCCACAGGCTTTCTGTATGACAAATATACACACACCTGCCCTTTTCTTGTCTACACCTGTGCTCATCCCAACTGAGAGAAAATAACTCTAGACAGGAAAATAACTCCTATATAAACAACATTCTCAATCTACACGGTGGCCGTCGCTCTGTCGGCCCGTCCCAAACCTCCCAACGATCCCTGTAAAGGGACGATTTAAATTAATGAGCCAAAACTAATGCAGTCATCCCCATTTTCTTTTTATATACAGTATATACCCTACATAGAAGTCTACGTACAAATTCGTCATTAGGATGCGGGCGTTGGCATGACAAAAATTTACCAAAATGTTGACAATAGCAAGAAGAGAGAGAGAAAAAAAAAGCAGGATGACAACACCAGAATTAAATGATTGTCAACAAAGGTGATTGCCTTTACAGGAAAGTTATAATTTAAAAACTGAATATATTTCTGCTGCTACAATTGAATGAAGTTGTAAAAAGTAGGTGTGTATGTATCTGTAAGTGTGTGTGTTGCATGAAACGTTTTGCCTGCAACATGGCCACTTTCTTTGGATGCCAACCCTCATCTTGTAATCCCATCTGTGTGGTGATAGAGAGGGAGAGGAGAGGAGGGGAGGGGAGACGAGAGGGGGAGAGAGTCTGTGCATCTGGATCTTCTCTCCTCAGTAGCAGTGGTAGGGCAGGGACGGCCCAGTCTGGGTGATGCACACTATCAGTTTTTCTGGAGGAACAGAGCAAAATTACGTTGATTAAAACCGAGTCAAAACGTGAACGCGACAACACAAAACGTGGGTAATCTGCATGGTAAACACGGAGGCAACACAGAGACTCACTATGTGGTATAAGTATGGCACACTGCACAGTAGTGCCGTCACAATAACCAGACGTTTAAGGGGAACACCACCTAAAGTAAGACCTCCAATACTCCATGAGTTACTCTCTCTCAAAGCCAAATACAAGAGAAGTCTCAAACTTGTGATGTCATAGGGTATAAAGTCTAGAGCTGCTCCTCAGACAATGAAAGGGAGACTAATTTGGGGATCCACAGACAGTTTTTAGACACAAATGAGCTTTATTCTGTTGTAGTGTTCTCAGTCCTGAAACATAAATGTACTAACACACTCACAACATTCCTCTGGGTGCTCTCAGTGTCATCTATACCATCTTTCACAATTCATCGTCTATGGAGCAACTCCAGACTTTATACCCTATTACATCACAAATTTGAGTTTTGGCACTCTAGTTTTTGGATTTGGGAGAGAGATGTTCATGTTAACTAATATGTTTGAACAGTCTTGGACCATAGTTACATGTGTAACAACATCTAAAATTAAACTTTATATAGTTTGAATCGGGTCCCTAAGGGAAGACTGGAAAAAAGGAAGCTGTATCTATTGCATGTCCTACTATTAGTAGCCAGGAAGATGATAACTCTATCATGGCTTAAACCACTTCCTCATACTATACTTAGTGGCATGAGAGAGTGAAGAAGGTATATGTAATGGAGAAGATAACAGCACACCTTCATCTTAAGATGGACACTTTCAGAACAAGATGGGCTCCTATAAGTGCATACTTAAATCTGCCAATGTGAAACACTGTTAAACTGTGCTGTCTTAGGAGAACTGTCCAAGTGTATTTGTGATTTGTGCAGAGGAACATCAGAAACAATCCAACGAGACTGAGTTGTTTGCCGAACTGTTATTGGTTCAACTGTTTAGTTTATCCATTTCTTCTATGACTTTGGTTTCTTGTATGTATATAACAAAGAAGAATCAGATGTAAGCAAAAATATGTGTGTAAATACATACGAATGCCAATAAATTCTTGGTTTAAAAAAAAAAGAAAAAAAAAAGTTTGAATCAGGCATTGAATTTTATTGTAACCTTTAAAATAAATAGCTCAGAGACTGACATAAATTTAATTAGATTTCCCTGTAAGACATTTGTAAATCACACTGGCATTAATGGACAGTAACTAAAATTACAGGCAGGCTACTATTACAGCCTTGCTTGATTAATATAAAATATATAAAATAGTCTGCTACACTTCAGTTTCCCCAACACACTGGAAATCATAATATGGCCCATAATACTGCAGCATTCAATACAATAATAAAAATACACGAAAACAGACTGTTTCACTCCAGTACTCCCCTCCACAGCCACAAGAGACATCAAAAATAACCACACTCACAATTGTAATTTGTTCAAAACTTAGCCAGACTGATTTCTACAGCTTTTCAACATTTCTTGTCAAAAGATGAAGTTTTAATAAAATTTAAATTTAATTTCACTGTTTTTTTCTTGTGTGATTTCTAGTGAATAAAGTCCATTCATACATACAGTAGCTCAGTATACGACCATTTGTTTGACTGCAATTGTCCTTGCTTTCAGTGATGTAAAATTTCCTTCTATAGCATGTCTGATAGAGTTGTAAGTCGCAAGTACATTTCTGATCCACCTTCCTGACCAAGTGACATTTTGTTGTTAATAAAATTAACAAATACCAATAATAGATTATTATTTCTTCTCCAAATAAAAGCATTTGCACTCACTAATTTTCCCAAAATCTCATTTAATCATTCTTCTGACAAGTTTCTTTTATTCCATAACAATAATTCTCACACTACTATAAAGTAACTAAATGGCAGGCAGGCCATTAAAAAAATCCAATTGATTAAATATGTGTTATATATGGGCACATATGTGGCTGTAATACCCTGCAAAGCCACAAGAGTGCACTGACATGCAATCATTAGACTACTCGCAATAGGTGACAAAGGACAGAGCAGCTGAAACTTGGATCCAGGATGAGTCCAAAAGCTAGTCAAACATTTCACAACATGTCAACGGTATCAAACACTACAACACATTCCTAAAGTGAGTGTAAGTCCACTCTGGCTTTTGCCACTATAAAAAGACACGCACAACTATTTGAGAGGTCAAAGATCACACTAAGTATCATGTTAAAATCTATTTGGCAAAAGTTACAAAGCTGATTAAGAAAAGTTTTAAGGACTAGCTTTACAACACAACATCGAATGCATAGTGTAGTATTACAGACTACACTATGCATTTGATGTTGTGTTGAAGTAATTATACTAAAATTAGCACAGGGATTAAAGTCAAAGCTCTGGTATTGTGACGACACTGCTGCACATACAACAGTTATTATTCTGAGGATTAAAATCTATCAGCTTTAGGTTTATCTCTACACTGACAGACTGCATGGACGACACTGTACAAGGAGCACCTTGCAGCATACTATACCAGCATGTACACATCACAGCAGGGTATCGTATAGTTAAATATCAGTACAGCAGAACTCAAGTGTTTTAGTACGCCACCAGGGTCTGAGGTTATATAAGGCAAAGGAACAGCGCTCATAGAGTCCATGCAGGACAAGAGGTGAGTTGGACATACCATGCTGTTACATGCAGAGGGGGGTAGAGGGGAGGGGGGGGGGGAGGGCTAACCATCGTAGGAGTCCAACAGGGGCAAGGAGCCCTTTCTGCCCCCATACACCCCTCGCTGAGAGACAACCAGAGAAAGAGAGAGAGAGAGAGAGAGAGAGAGAGAAGAGGGAGAGGATGTGAGTGTGAGAAAAGAAAAATGTCAGTAATTGTGAAGTTTTAAAGGCTGCCAAAGGAAAAGGTTTAAGTCAGGAAATATTCAAAGTGGTGCAGGAGATTAGGGGTTAGTGTCGTTATGTAAGCAGTCCAACATGACATTACAGGTATGAGCGTGAGAAAGATTTGAAGTACCGGTAAAGTGTCTGTGGTTTCGTCCAGAGTGTGTCTTCTCTCCCTCTGGTCCAGTGTAGAGTAGGCCTCTGAGGAAATGAGACAACAGCAATGAGGATTAAATCAGACCACATCTCATTATGACTTTGATGAATTAGTATTGATATAAAGCAGTGATGATAAATGTACTAACCAGGGCCAAGGTCATTTAGTGGAATCATGTCCCTCTTCTCCCCTGAGATGAAGCAAAACACAGTCACAAATTAAATTACACAGTCTAAGCTTTTTTTTTAAATAAGTTTTTTAAATATCTCTAAACACTGTAGAAATGTTTTTAAAGCTGGAGTGCGTGACTTTTGTCTGGTTGTGACAGTAATTGCACAAACACTGTCAACAAGTGCTTATGACTTATGCCTGCAGGTGAGCTCAGCACATCTCCCCACCCCAAACAGCACTCTGTTCAAGTCTTTTTTTGACATTAATCCTTCCTCTGAACGTCAAATTTACTTCTCTTTACTGCTCTACTGCTATCGTCTCTCCCCTCTTCCTGTTTTACAAAAATATCTTTATGTCAAACTGTCAACATGCACAGTGTCAGAAGAAAATATTAGAATCACAAATATGCAGATGATGTACTGAGAAAACAAAACAAAAAGCAGTGTCAAACAGAAAAAGACAACATAAAAAGAAACAAATGAATTAGTCTACTCTCCTTCTGCTCTGACTGGTTGATGTAAAATGATTTCTGGTGCGCCTTCACAGTTAAGTCGCCCCAGACGCCCAACACCACATCTCTCTGCGTGAACTCATCTGGCGAGGCATTAACATGTACAAGTCCCGCACTCCAGCTTTAATTATAAACTGTTTCTTGTTCACTGACCTCTGTCTAGCAGTGGTGTGGTGCTGTCTTCATAGGTGCCGTTGGCTCGGGTGCTCGGACCGTTGGTGGTGTTGAGGTTGACCATGAAGTCAGTCTTCTTCCAGCCGTCTTTCTCAAGAGGCTTGCGCAGCTCTTTGTGGGCCCAGATGAGCTGCAGCACCTGGCCGGCCCCCCGAACCTCACGCTCTGAGCGCTTGCTGTAAGATACACACAGATACTGTATGGTCACACATTTACCAGAGGTGTAGTTTTAGCTTCATATTTTGGCACAGTTGTCTTTGAAAGCCAGTTTAGGCCCCTCACAAAGAGTCAGACACTTGATTTCTCAACATCTCAGAGCTATTTAACATCAAAAATGGGTGATTAACTAATTATTTAAAGCAAATCAATCTTGCTTCTGAGTGAATAGTATTTACCCATTTGACAGTTTTGACAGTTGACAGTACATGTTCTCATTTTTCACAAAGCCTCAATTATCTTCAATAGACTGTTTTCATAAATATTACATGCATGTATTCATAGGTGGCTCCATAACAGAAAGAATATCTTCATTATAAACTGCCAAAGAATCTGTTTTACATGTCTTATATGTCTCTAATAATGAAAGCACACTGAAAGCACTTTCTTTCACTGCGTTCTTAGCTCACTTTACAGAACACACTTACCCGTCCTTGTTGATGAGCACCAGCCTCTCAATGCCCTGCGAGGCTCTGAGGGTCTTTGCTGCCTCCACACTGTTGCCTAGCACCTCAGCGAGCGTGCTCAGTACAGAAACCACTGTCTCCTCTGATAGAGTGCGCCCAGATTGACTCTGGCCTCCAGGCAGGTTGGCCACAAGGTGAGGCACTGCATGCAAACCTGCAGGAGACACACAGTGAGGTAAGAAAAATGATCTTGAGTGATACAAATGCAGACATTACAAAATCCAAGTCCAAATAATTGCACACACTTTCCAAGATGCATCAAATATTGCATTTAGAAGAAATATAAATATACAGCAAGAGAGAAGAGTATTTTGTAGCTCATCTCATTGCATAACACAACATCCTTACCGAGCAGTTGGCAGTTACGGTTGTCGATGGAGAGGTTCCTCAAGGCTCCAGACATCGCTCTAACAACACGGTCGTTGCCATGAGCCAGTAGCTCTGCCATCATGGGAAGGCCCTTCTCGAGACGCACTGTAGCCCGGATATACCGACCATACTGAACAACAAGCGAAGAGAGAGATAGCAATGAGTATTATTTAATATTGACAGCATTTTCATTAGAGTAACTTCACGAGACAGGCAGTGTCATGGACTTTATCACAACTGACTAATCAGATTAAATTTACTTACTTTACAAAACTCTCATTTAGACAACACCTGAAAAACTAATAATAATTTCCCCTTTTTTCCAACAGCAGTATTCAAGTTTGTTAAGAAATGGTACTTACAGTCCATCTGCCAGCACAGAGGTTCTGAATTGCACCGGCGGCAGCCTCCAGCACCGAGGGGTTCTTGCTCTCTTTGAGCAGCGATGTGTAAACACGGACCACCTCTGGTTGGAACAACAGCTCGTAACCTGAAGTCGGCAGAGAGAGATGGGGGTTAATTTAAGTTGTAGACTGTATATAAAGATGGACGACACCTCTCCGCTTGTTCCCACTGCATACAAGTGCCAAAATATCCCAGAAATGGGTGCTGCCATCTTGCGCTGGTGATGTCATTTTGGGCCAGAGTCTGCACAATAGTGATCAGGAAGTGGAGCTGTGGTATCGAGCTTCTACCCACACAACTGCGTGCAGCACCTTGGATCGCGAGCACACTAGCTGACACACGCAGCTGTCAATCATGACATCCCACCCCCTTTTTAAAGCATCAAATAAACACATGAACACACAAATACGTGACAAGAACTACCTAAAAAGACAGCAACCATCTTTGGGAAAAATTGATTTGACGTGTGCTTTGATCATTTAGTTTTGCCTGCGTCTCATCTGCTGACATGGAGGGGGCAGAGTTTATGACCTAAAATGCAGCCAGCCATCAGGGAGCCATCGCAATATTTTGTCTGAGACAAACTTCAACATTTATGCTGGACACAGCTAAATTAGATACCAAAAACTACTTCTACTAGTTGACCTCGTATTTTGATAATGTCCAAACTTAACCTGAACCGTTTATCCCTGTAATTAGGACACATTAACACACTTTGTAGCCTCAACACCTCAAAGCTTTTTAAGCAAAATAATAATAAAAACCCTCTAATATCCACTAGTTTGGAACTTAGTTGAGATTTTACTCATGAAATTCAGGAACAAATGATTTAAGTAAACATTAACATTTTCAGCTGGCTTCCCAGAAAGCCTTTTCCCAGACTAATGCGAAAGTTAATGCAGATATCTGGTGACAAAGGTCCTTAGTTCAGAGCTCTATTTTTATCTTATCTTGTTTGTGTTTAGCAAATAAAGTTACAAACTGTGCTAAATGGGACATAAGGTAATTTGTTATTTAGCATTTAAGCATGCTACTTTTGGGACTGATCAATTATTCATCCAATCAATTAGAAATGATATGAAGGGAAAAGAGACGCACATACCTTTGGCAGGTGTTGTCCTCTTTGGAATGTCGATCTGCTCTGCAGACCCTTCCTCTCCATCCTTCTTTCCTGCAGCAAGAGATGAAATAAAAAGGAGAGAGAACATGAAAGATTGAGCTGAACATGTAACACAGATTATGTGAAGCTGGTTGAGATGAGCAGACAGACATCCCCAGTCCTCTATTCTGGCACAATGTTATGTGAAATGCGACCATGCAACCAGTGGAACAGGCACTGTGAACATGCAGTATCGTCTGCGTGACATCGAGTGATCATGCTCATGAGCTGGATGTAAATTCAGCATTATTCTTGTTTCTTTAGCCAAGTACTGTTCTGCGTTAGTTAAATGAGAAATGACAGAGTGGTCAATACTTTCAAAAGTTCACCAACACTAATGAGGAGATCTTACCTTTTGAAAACCACTCATCTAAACACAGCAGAGAGAGAGGAGGATGTGAAGGAGGGTGGGAAGAAAGATGGAAGGGGAAAGGTAAGAAGAAGGAGAAGAGGAAAAGGAGGGAAACAGTGGTAGAGTGTGAAAAACAGCGACAGGTGCTTCCACCACCAACAAGCTCAAAGCCACCAGCAGCTGCCCCTCTCTTAAACAGCAAATTGCACGACAAAGTGGAACTCAAAGCTGTAACAGCCGTCTGACACTCACCTTTGCCCTTTCGAGAGCCGAAGCAGCCACCTTTGTTGGCAGGGGGCGGTCCCTGGTTAAGGGGCGTGGCCTCTACATAGCGCTCGCAGCCGGGGACTTCACGGTGAACGTGATAGGACAGATTCCTCAGGAGGCAAACACAGTTCTCCACCAACTGCAGCAAGAGGAGAAAAAGGGTTGAGATGATCAAAGTTGAAGACTAAGTAAGAGAGGTGCTTTGGTTTCATGAGGTTAAGTGTGACTTAAGCGAACAGGTACCTTGTTATCCACATCTTTGCGGTTGATCTGTGATTGAACAATGTACATGAGTGAATCCACTAGTCCTGTGCATTCTCTCAGCTTTCGCCTGGCCTCGCTGCGTTCTGAGCTCACATTCCTGTTAGACAGAGGGAGACGTATAAGCACATAATTGCATGTTTCCTTCTCAAAATAGTCTCTCTTTCTCCTTGTCCGACTTTCTCCGCTTTCAGTCCATCAGTCCCTTTGCGTACCTAAGGCAGCCAGCAGTGTTGGTCAAGGCGGTCTCCCACTCCAGATGGCGTGGTTTGCAGCTCTCTTCTCCTCCGTTGCTTCCTCGCTCCCAGCCGGAGCGGGGAACGACCACCTCGTCAGCTAGGGCATGCAGGGCGTGGTCCACAATCTCCATCTTTACGGAGTCATGGGATGAAAGGTTCCACAAGGTGCCTGGGACAATATAATACATAATGTTACTATCACTGCAATAAAAACAAAAGTTTGGCCCTTTAAATAAAAAAATACATTCAGTGAGACCTTTTGTCTCATCTGTTGAATTTTTCTTGATTTGGCTTTCTTCTCTTTCGTTTTGTCAATACTTGAACATATTAGCATGTTATGTGACAGTTGTTATGACCAAAACACTTGTGTCTGTATTTGAATGCTTAAGTAATAAGTTAGAACAAAGGGCTGCAGCTTATGGCAACACTACACTCATACAGACATTACAAAATGAAATTCAAGGACTTTCAAGTACTTTTTCAAGCACCATTTTGTCATTTTCAAGGACTTTACTCAAAGTAAACAATTCATGTCATTATATATATTTATAAAACATAAATACATGATATGATCAATGTCTCTCTTTTCACGCTCTTTTTAGGCATTACTGTATAAAATCCTCACAAAACCTGAATGGCATGAGAGCTATTGTGCTTTCACTATGAGTGACCACTTTCTAGCACTTCAAAAAGTTTCAATCCAGAGGAAATTTCAGAGCGAGAGCATCCAAATAACCACAGAAAATCACAACAACTGAACTCCAACTGGGCGAGCAGTGTCCTCATGCCTGCCCTACACCTAATGACTGACTGCACATGGTGAGAAAAGGAGAAAGACCCTGCTACACCTGCCTTATATCAGACAGAACTGTCAACTTGTTGCAAAAAGCTGGCTCATTAAATTAAGTCATGTTAAGTTTAACCATGCCAACATAGCCCTACAGGTTTTGCTAGGGGCTTAGGAGTAAAGCAAAGTAAAAATGAACTACGACGATAGGCGGGACATCATCAAGGCGAGGAAGAAAGAAGAGGCAGAGCGCACTGCTGGTGATGCATTAGATTTTGAAAAAAGAAAAGCAGAGTGATTTATGATTCTGTGCAATTAATTATAATGACGTGATGAAGCAAAGTATAAGACAGAGTTACACAGTTCATTTGAACTTTTAAGGATTTTTCAAGCACTTTGTTAAAAAAGGGGCTATTTTCTAGGCATTCAGTACTCGATTTCCCCCATTAAAATTCACATTATATATGTGCGCGCGCACACACACACACACACACACACACACACACACACACACACACACACACACACACACACACACACACACACACACACACACACACACACACACACACACACACACACACACACAAATGATCTCTGAGTATCACATGATGTTGATACCTGTGATAGTGTCAGTAAGGTCCTGGTCGTGGGTTTTTCTCAGTAACCTGACCAGAGCAGGCACTCCATCGCAGTTCTTGATGGCGATCTTGTTGTCTTGGTCTCGCCCATATGAAATGTTCTTTAGTGCTCCACAGGCCGAGTGGTGCACCTCCTTGCTGGGGTGGTCCAGCATTGACACCAAGGCTGGGATGCCCTTTAGGCGACGCACCTCTGACTTCACCTAGACACAAATAATCAAGCTCACATGAAGGAATCGCCAAATCGCCACAATACCAAAAGATAAATATCCATTAAATACTGTAATTCTGCATTTTATTGTGACCAGTGTTTCACCTTATCATTTTTGAATGTGAGATGCTGGAGGAAGGCGGCGGCGTTGGTCTTGACGGGGTCCAGACGGTAGTTCAACATGGCGATGACCTCTGGCAGCTCAGGCTGTCTCCATGAAGAGGGAGGAGGCTTCCTCAGTGTGCTGTCCAGTGAAGCCATGCTCCCCCTCTCCATCGTCATGGGAACACCCCAGGCATAAGGGTCAACTCCTCCGACATCACCATCCAAAGTGTCCTCACAGCTCCTGCATGTCACAAAAGGAATACAGAAACATTTGTTAGGTGTTGTTCAAAAACAAAATTTAAATGTTTCAAATTAGCTCAGCAGGAAACGTTGTGACGTAGTGCTGATATACATTATCAATGTTGTTTTACCTGAGTCTTCGTCTGTCCATACCAGCAGGGCCAGGCCCTAGGCGTGGCATGGTACCGTAGCCCCCAGGGTGAATGGGTGGAGGCCCCATGCCATAGTCATCATATCCCACACTGCGCTGGTCATCCTCCAGAGCGTAGTGACCTTGGCCATACCGCATCTCCAAAGCTGAGCCCAACGCCCTCATCCCCCGGCTCACCTGGGGCTGTGCTGCATACGGGTCAAGCTGCTGACGGCTTGGGGCCCGGTAGCCAGAGTCCAGGGTCCTGTAGCCGTCAACTGGCCTGGGGGAAAAGGGAACGAGGGAAGTGAACAGAGTTGTTAAAGTGAGATGAGATCCCATTACATTAACTTTTTCCATGAAAAGAAAACACAGAAGGAGGACATCAAAGTTAAACCACTTTGTCCACAATGTTTTATGGAGGAAATATTCTTGTGACCACGTTTAAAGGAACTGAAACATCAATAAATCTGTCTAGCAAATATACAGTGCTTTGAGTTTAGTGTTATTTTGTTTTGTGTATGAATTGCAGTTGTAGTTACAGATCTTGTTTAAACAACCATGATCGGAGGTTTAACTGTGGCGGCTCAAACTCTGGTTTAAATGATCCAAACATGGTTGGAGCATGTATTCATAAACTCATAAGACAGTTTGTGTGCAACAGACGTACAAATGTGATACATTACGCTTTTGTGTCCACTCATGAAAACCCACAGTGACAGTTTGGCTTATGGGGATGTCACAAGAACCTTTACTTTGGTACCAAGTTAAGGATCAAATGCTGAAAATCTGACGGTACTCGCCATTTTCCAGTATGATAGGGATTGTATTCTTCAGAGCCCAACGGGGCAGCATTAACGCCTACAAGTGTTCTAGTCTGCCGTTAAATGCCAAAGGATGTAAAACAGCAACCCGCGGAAGACTGAGACAAGTGAGACTGCAGCGGAGGCTCTGCCTTTTTTTTGCCTGTCTTTTCAATGGGTACTAAATATTTACACAGTAATACAAACACGAGCAGTTTGACAAGACACTGAGCGTCAACTGTGCACGTTTCTATTTTTCTCACATAACCCACATAGACTAGCACTTCGCATTCGAGAAAGGTCATCAGTGATTAATAATAAAATTTAAATTAAATGTTTTCAATAAAGGAGTATCTGTTTAAGTACATGGGATATTGCCTTTTTTCTAATTGTGGAATTTCACTTGTATTGATATCTACTACAAAATTTCTGCTGTTGTCATATGCCTAGTGGCATAAAGTCAACATATTGAGATAGTTTTAACAACAATCACAGGAAAACATTCACAGCACTCCTTTGTGCAGGGATCTTGTACCTGTAGCGTTCATCCATGTGCGAGCCCCTGCTCAGGCTAGTGTATGCCTCCGATGGTGGGCCACCCCGGTAGTCATCATAGCCCACAGGACCATAGTGGTAGTTTCTGGGCACTGTGGCAGTGGGGTAGTCTGCTGGTACAGCCTGCCTGTAAGGACGGTCCAGTGTGGCGCTATAGCCACCCATACCAGGCACCGACAAGCCCCCATCGATGGACATCGAGTCAGGAGGCAGGACTGTGCGCGTGATTGGCTTCTTCATCTGAGGCAGAGCGAGATCGGAGTGATTTATTAAAATATATTATGGTAAAGAATAATGCAGTGTTTTAAGACCCTTGGATGTGTAGCTAAATGAATCCATCTGTACCACTAAAATTTTAACTGTCAACTTGATTCTTTAGACAAGCCTTTGCGGAAAAGTCTCATGACATCACGTGTCATAATCACTTACGCCATTGTCTGACCGCCGTGCGGTTCCCTCATCAGAGAAGACTGAGTGCACTTCCTGGGAGTCGTCCTCTGGTGTGTAGCTCTCATCAAGAGCGCCGTGAGCAGGGTCCACCATTCTGTACTGTAGCACAGATACATCACACATTAATATTCTTAAATCACTAACACTTACTGCTATAAATACAAAAAAAACCCCATTTACTTAATACACTACAACGTACCTGTGTGCCGTTTATATATGAGTCAGTCAGTTTCAGCCGTTCTATGTCTGCATCCCCTAAACGCCCGTTCTGACATAAAAGAGAAAGACCCAACTGTGAAATTTGTAGTGTAGAAATTTTAAATGTCTTACACTTTTGCTTTAACAGTACATAAACCTGAGGCTGAAGGCATGATTCCCAGTAACCAGTGCTGTCTCCTTTCTTACAACCTCCCAGATGATATTACTGCTGCTGAAGCACATTCATTGCTGACCAAACTGTCCCTGCATGTTTATGGTCTGTGAATCACTGCCAGACATGAGGGAGGACATTTTGGAGTGCAGCCACTCATCCTCACACCCTACTTCCTCCTGCTGTATTCTGTTACATAACCAATGACTGTCACACTGTATAACTTGGACACTTTCTACCTAACCCTGAGTAACACTCAGTTTTAAGCAACATAACCACCTCAGTTATCAGCAATACTCTCAAGCTGAATCACTGTGTAATTGAGATACTGGAACTCTTTCCCAGGAGCCATTTCATCACACTGGGTTACTATCAGTTTCAGTATTTCTTTGACACTATTGACTAATACAAGAAAAAACAATGTCATGAACCTTATCAAACACTGACTCCCACTCAATTTGCAGAAGTATGTCGTACTGCACTTGATATAACGTCCACAAGGAGGCAGGGCCGTTACTAAAAAGCAATGGGGAAGTGTAAGTGGTGCTCTACAACAAGGAGGGCACACTTCCTTTACAGCTGGCCCTTCCTATAATACCACCTCATTTACCAACAACTCTGTCACGGTCCTGGAAAAATGCTCATATGGTGAGGTTGGCAAAGCACAAGAATCTTCATCAGCATGATTATTTTTAGAAATAAAACATGCACAGTTAGCACAAGGCCAAGCACAAATATTCTTGCCTTCTTAACCTTCATCATCCAGCTGCCACACACATTATCAAATAAGTCACCTCCAAGGATTCAAAGAGACAAAACATAATGTCTAATCTATGTCAGTGAGCCCTAATGGAAGGAAAATATTGAGGAATAGATTTCAAATGCAGTCAGTGTACAATGCCAAAGGCTTGAAGACATGTTTAAATGTCAACCTGTGATTACGACACAGAATACGACCTTTTTTCTTAATGATAATGGCTCTGTTGTTAATTACTGCTGCCTTCAGGCACCTAAGCAAAGTTTACCAGTCTCTGATTGTCAAGTCATTTGGTAGAGACAACAAAATGGGACAAGAAGGCAAGAGTGGGACTACGTCCAAGAAAATAACTCAGCTGTAAACTAAAAAGCTAAGTGAGCCTCTCACCCTCAATCAAAGCCATGTTGTCCATTTATTTATTCAGATATTTAGGAACAGTACTGTGAGCTCACTTCACAGCAAAATAGCAGTTCAGGACAGGTGATTCACTTGTTGCCTAGCAACAATTAAATAAAAGACACAGCGACCTGCAAAACACACTCTGTCTGATGGGAACCTGAGAGCATTAAAACCCCCAAGACAGGGAAGCTGACCTTTATCTGCTAAACAGATCTAAATCATAATACAGTAAATTTAATGGAGAATCAATTAAGAAACTGTGGATAAAATAATGAGTTATGAATGCCTGTCCTTAGTTCAGTCAGCAAATTAAATACCTTAGACTTAGAAGTGACAGCTGATGTGGTAATAACTGGTGTTAGGATTGAAAGTGTTTGTCTGTTGATAGTAAGTCAATTGACAGGAAATCAATCTGCTACTTTTATGACAATTGATTAAATCATTTAAATTATTTTTGAAGCAAAAGTGCCAAAAATTTAACAGCTCTGACAGCTCAAACTTAAACATCTGTGTTTTTCTTATGTCCTCTGTGACAAAAAAATAAACTTACAAAATAATCAACACATTAATCAATAACTAAAGTGAACTGAATGCAGCTTTGAAGGTATGCCAACACATCTGATGGTAGACACAACAACACAGCCCGCAGGTGTAAATCATCTTATCGCCCAACCCTAACACAGGCTACAAGGCTGATATAATGTAGCACATGACGTTACAGATACCAGTGATTTTAATACACATTTTCGTCGAATAGCTTGCAATACCATGGATGTTCAACACACAAAAAGATAACTGCATGCAAAAAGGGGCTTGATAAATGATTTAAATAAGGAAAACACAAAAACAAAATTCTTCATGGTGAATAAGAAACCACAATGGATGCAGGAGTACGTGACATGCATGACAGATGACCGCACTCTGTACCACGACATGCTGGAACAGAGAGGGAAATAACTGAGATGCCACAGTGGGGGCTGACAAAAGGTGTATATGTGTGTGTCAGTGTGTATCCTGTAAGTGACAGTAAAGGCATGCAGAAAATGTGTGATGACCATCTCAGGCACGTTAAAAGTTGTGGATCTACATGCAGGCGCGAACTGATGTGTTTGCAGATGAAGGTTGAATGGCAGAAGGACTTCAGAGACACAGAGTCAGTGAAGAAAGACTTTTCATGATGATGCAAACAAACGTAGAGGGACACAAACTGGCCGAGCGCTGGTGGAGAGGAGGCGGGCGGAGGCAGAGAAGGGATGAATGATGGATGGATGGAGAGAATCATGATCCATGGATTGGACGTCAAGTGAATGTCAACGAGAGACATTGGATGGGGAGGTTTTTGTTGGGGAGTGTTACCTGTGTGTGAGGGAGGGGGCGACCCAGGGCCGAGGGGCTCGTTGCGGGGAGGCCCACTCTCCTCCTCTCCTCCTCCAGCGCCCGGGTCAGCTGTTCAAACTGCACCTCCTGCTCCCTGACCGACTCCAGCAGAGCCGCTGCGCTCTCACACTGCTCCATACACACTACACGGCCCCAAGGGGAGAGAGGGGGGCGTTACACACATCCATACAGCCTCGTTCACACTACAGCACAGGGGGAGGGTGTCTAACAAAAAAACAGACACACCTCTCCATGTAAAGTAAGCAAGTTCCGGTGGTCGCAGATTTTTGTGGGCTAGGGGTTACCTTATCCTCTCTGAGTCACCTGCTTTGCTTTGGTAACTGACACTGAGATGCCCTCTTGAAACTGACACCGTTGGGATTGCACAACACTTCCTTTGAACTCAATAATGATTATACAGCAATGGCAACTGTAAGGACATGTTTGTGTCTGAAACTCAGGCAAAACATTTCCCCAACTTATACAGGATTCTTGTGTATAACGTCTATTCCTTTGAAAACATGTCATGGTATAATGACTCATTCGTTCAAGTTTTTTTCCCGCACAGAGACTTTAAAAGTGGCTGACTTGCTCCAATTTCATGCCTCCTTTAGGAATACCCGGAAAATGTCAGCACTGAAGAAACCTGCATCACAAGAAATGTGCTGAATGCATCACTTTTAACTGTAAGTGCAACTGTGAAATCATTCTAGGGTGGCACTACATAAAAAGAAAATGCAGCAGTATATTAAACTACTTCATTAGTGTCATTAAAAGGTGTAATTCACATGACACAATACTATAAATTTCAGGTCTGACAGTAGACACAATATGAGCAAAACACTGTGTGAGGATAGTAGTGATAATGGAGGGGAGTCTTTACCATCAGGGTTTTTGCAGTGAGCATTAATACTGCAACATATTGATCCCGATGATGTGGAGATTATTGCAACATAACATTGTTCAAGACCACCATCCCTTCCATGCAGATCAATGAAGTTATTACCACTTAAGGCATGCATGGAGTAGCTTTCCGGGCTTTTTCACCCTCTCAGACACCACATCAGAAAAAACATTCTTACATACAGAAGGCAGACAAAGAGATTTTTGAAAATAAATGCTCTACAGTGTGAAGTCTTTGCAAAGCAAACAGCACTGATGCATTACCAGAATGCTACAAGCAAACTTCCTTTTAAAGGAAACATTGCATTTGTTTCTCCACATTTGAGAAGAATATGGGTTGTCTCGCTTGCATAAACATGTTTACTTCATGGATATACAATTAATGCGGATTACAAAGTTATAGGGGAAAATGTTTAGTTGGATTTTCCATACTTATACATCACAAATTGAAACTTAGACCACCAATTTTAAATCCCAAAAGTCTGGTGTCATGACTGTTTTATCTGCACAGGCTGCATCTGCAGCATAATTTAGGGTGATACAGAGATCTGCAGTGTACAACAAACTGTAAGAACAAAGAGGATGAGATAAGGCTGGGTGTTTCATTTTCGATTTCGATTTTTGCTTCAAAAGATTATGACAAGATAACTGAGATAAAATGATTATTGTGGCACATTCCGTTTCGAAATGATGTTTTTGTTTTGTCTTGTGTTATAAATCCAGTCCACGCTGCCAACCCCTGTCCATCACAGCAATGCATTAGTGTTGCGAACTTGGTGACTTTACCACTAGATTTTGTGACTTTTTTAGACTATTTAGACACTATATTTCCAAAAAATAACCTACTGCGAGTTTTTTTTAAGTTCAATTAAAGCTTGTTTTCAAGGTAAATGAATAAATAATCGTGAGCTAAATCGAGCAGCCCTAGGATGTGGCCTATCACCTGAAGAGAAGCACCTTTCATAATTTCTGGGGGGATCTTAACATTACAACACACCGCATTCAATCCAAGAAGAGCTGCATACTTGTCTTTGTGAATAAAACACAAACACAATCTCAAAGAATCTCAATTTCAGAGAAAATCAGAGATACACACCTTCACCTGTGGGCGTGGTTTGGTAGTAGAGGTGAGAGATCACACCAAGGTCAGAGGTTGAGCTCTAGTTGCTCATGGGTAGAATGTCACCGAACCACCAAGCCCAGAAACAGGGAGGAATGGACTGCAGAGAGAGAAAGACAGAGAGGTGGAGGGAGGAAAATAATAAGCAGACAGAGGGGGAAATATTTTAGTGAAGAATGAAGACACCTCGGTTTGAAAAACAGCAACATAGTGAGAATACCGTATGAGTGTGTTAACAGGGTTGTGTTTGCTTTGCGAGCAAGAAAAAAAAAACATAGCGAGAGACAGAGACATACAGTAGCTTCAGCCTTTCGACACACCCTGTATTTACACAACATTTGGCCTGCGCACGGCAGCAAGCTGTGGGAAGTTGACCAACCTGCAGCTCTTTCTGGGCCGCAAAACATTGACCGTCAGCAAAAAGAGAAAGAGGGTTAGAGATAGCAACATTCTTCAAAAACCATATGTTCTCATATCAGCTCATTCTTTTCTTCTTCTTCTTAACCTGGCTTTTTTTTTCAGTTTTTCTTCCAGCCGTTCCTCTCTAATCAGTCTTCATCTACCTCTGGCCTATCTCCGTAAGTCCGCTACTCATGTTCTTTCAACTTAACTGCCTCTTTATCCCTCCCCCTACGTCTCTTTGTTATCTTGGCTGTGCTCTGAGAGAAAGACATTGTTGTGGCAGAGCCAAACAAGTGGAGACTCGGATCCTCTTATCTGTTGATACACCCCTCCGCTACAGCTACCCGGCTCCTCTTCGGCCCTGGTTTGAAAGGTGAATAAACACAGGCATTACCACCCACACACACGCGCACGCACACCTGTGTAACTGGTTGGACAAGGTAGAGGAGGGGCGACCCGATTTCAGTTTCTCAAAGCCTCTCTGTGTCTCGCCAACATGCACAGACATACTCCTCTGACAATCCGGAGCGTAAGTCCACAGCAATTTGGGCAACAAACATGGACCTGCATTTATATTTCAGGCAGCAGGTGTTTTTGTGCACGACAGGTAGGGTGTTAACAAGGATAGGATTTCAAGTTGAGAGAGGGTGACGAATGACGCAGAGTTTCACCTCCATCAGATTGTGTAAACAGAAAAAGAAAGACAGACATGGTGATATGACTGTGTGACAGACAGACTATTACAACACCCTTTAACTAGTAAAATGAAGCCTGCAACTGCTGCGTCGATTCTTGTACGTCTGCCAATGACTAACACACATTCACACACACGAATATGACCTGTGGCTTATTTAAAAAAAAAAAAAGCCCCAGTTCGGGGTGTGCCCAGTGTGGGAAAAAAGGGAGGAAAGTGGGATGTCCTGATGAGAAAACAAGGAGTGGCTGAGGCTCATTTCACAAGACAAAGGAATTTGTCATAACCAAAAGCAGGATTTGCATGCGGGATAAGGCTGGCTGACAGGAAGACATGATGTCACATAGACACACTCACACTATCCTTTGCTAAATGGCTGTGGCGCCCCAGAGCTATAACCTCCCACCTGAGCAAATCCCACACTGCTGTCCTGTACCACTCATGCCTTTATATGGTCATAGCCAGGACAGGGCTGGTATTACCCACTACAGACAGACGGAGATGAACAGGACTGCAAACAAATAAAACGAGGAGAAAAACAGACAGTGAAAAACTCAGAGACAGAGTAAGAGGGTAAGCCGGAGCGTAAGATGGGGGGGTTGAGATAAGGAAAGGAGTGCTGAATAAAAGATAAAAGCCAATCTTGCATTCCTAGCATTGTCTCTTGCCAATTCAGCACAGCAGCCCACCCACTCATCCACTGTAGAAAGACCTTAACAGGACACTGGCTAATAATCTTTTAGAGATGTGTGTTTACTGTACTGTTGCAGTATTTTAAGGCAAGTTCATAATTGCAATAACCCAAACACAAACTGTTGATCTTACCCTCTTTTCATCTGGCATCATTCCATAATTTTAAGCCACATGTAAACACTGCCTCGCTCCTCATGTTATCTCCAACGGAGCAAATTATCATCACTGACATGCTACATATTATCCTGTTTCACTAATGAGTGCAACTGTCATTCATACAAGATAAATTATAAACTGTGATTGATATTTCTTGGCAAGTGTACTAGAATGTGATTCTAAGTGTGTTTCTGTGTGTGTGTCTGTGTTTTAACCACAGTCAGAGGAGGGAATTTGCAGCTGTCAGTCCGGGAGGTTGGTGAAACAATAAGAAGTTTGTGAAACTGAGAGCATGAACGCAAGTGTAAGAAGAGCTGGAGAGCAAGGAGGACATTATTGGACATATTTGAGTGCGAGTGCATCTGTGTTTGTCTGTGTCTAGGGGGGGTCAGGTTAAAATTGCCCTTAACCCACTCGTGACTTCTGTTCTCCATCCGTCTTTCCCTTTCACAGCTGTTAGTTTTGGCCTTGACAGTCAGCGGTGAGTTTCGCTGAACAATGAAAACAATCGGTGCTGTCCAATAGCCTCCCCCCCCCCTTTCCCCTCTTTCCCACTTCCTGAGAAACAGGATGTTATGGATTCAACATCAGAGATGAGTAAAGGGATGCAGCGGCTAGCTGAGCTCAACGAAAACCATTTTCCTCAACAGAACTGCTGGTACACAAAACCGCGAGAGCCTATTGAATGGACACTTTAATAAACCACCTGATGGTTGGAGGAAGTTTTTGTGGTGAAAATCCCCGATGGTCAATATGCTGATCACACGACCACTAACAACTTCCTGTTTTGCTAATACTGTTCTCCATCTGCTGTTTTTTTGTTCTGCTTTCATGACCTATCAGAAGTAATATTTGGGAACCTATGTGGCCACATCATCACATCTTTTTAATGATAAATTACCACATTTTGTTTTGTTCCTGTAGTTTAACCACCAAATCCTCATTCTCTCTTAGTTTTCAAGAAGCTAAAACAATGGAGTTGATTGACACGTCAAAGCTAGTGGCACAATTTATTGGTTCCAGTTTTTTAAAATGTTAATATATGCTGTTTTTCTTACTCCTATATTGATTATCTTTAGTTTTGACTGTTTATTTAGAGAAAACAAGCAAGGCATTGCCTCGGGCTCTGGGAAGTTGTTTCACTATTTCCTGACATCTGATCAAGAATATAATCTGCACAATGATCAACAATGCCAATAATCTTTAGCTGCTAACCTAGTTTTTTCCCCTAAGATGACAAATTATGTCCAGGTAAACCACTTCAAGAAAAGAAGAAGAAAAACAGCAAAATGCAAGCAGAAAATTAGAAATCACAAACAAACTAAGAATGGGCTGAACCATTTTTGTCATACATGCTGATTCTAAGACCTAATCCACTAAACATTAAGACATGTAAAGGTTAATGTAAGCAGCCAAGCACAATGTTTTTAAAAAGCTTTCAAAGGTGAAACAACAAAAGTGCACAGATGGGGATTTATGTTCGGCTTTCCCAAACACACGGCCAACAAATGGTCAAGAGGTCAAGCACAGTGCCTGAAAGTCAACAACATACAAACACCCCTCAAACATCTGATGGAGCCCTGACACACCACGAGTCACATATCTCCATCTGATTCTGCAGCCATCAGTCAGCATGATTCACTCAACCCCGTCAGAAGACATCTGCAATCATACACACACGAAACCAACAATACAGCCTTTGTCGACTTAATGAAACTCTGGTTAATACCTACACCTGCCATCGGCGGCAAAAATTCCCACTGAAACACACTCACTGTCAAAAAGCACATGTGTTCACGCATCTCGAAGTAAGGGACACTGCAATTAACTGTTAAATTACTGTGATGCTACCGGCGCTGGTTTAAGCTGAGCGTGGCTTGTAATGGGATTGAAGCTTTAGCCTGCTAATCCACTTACCGCCTAACACATACACACATGATGTTAACATGCACGCAAGTACGTAGACAAACACACACAGGTTAGGCCCTCTGTGGATTAACCTGCACACCTTAAGAGGGCAGACACAATTGCAGTCGCCGTTGGAAGCATGCATCAACAATCAAACACTGTCTAGGAGACAAGTGGACAGGAAAGGCTGATACCTGGGTGTTCACAGTCACACACGGTGTTATTAGAGGTGGCACTTCAGGCACATTAAACAAGCCCTGACCCAGTGATACCTACACCCATACTGTGTAAACTTAAACCAAGATAGTCCCAAGGCCCACAGGGAGGACAATTACCTACACAGCAATTAATGTGCCTGCATAAAACCAATGTTTACAAGAGGAGAACTAACTAGTTTATTTGTTCACAGTCAAGCTGACAGTTATCCCCACCCAGGCATTTTCCTACCACAACAAGTTCACACAGGACCCACCCAACAGGTTCACAGGCGGACAAACTTTGACTCCCAGCCCATGTGACAGACTGCAACTGGGGGACCGCCACCTTTTGGACGGACTCAAATACACAAAACTGGCTCAACGTATACATGTGTTGTCAAACAAGTTGCGGGGTTTTCATTACCATAACCTGAACTGTCCTCTCCGGGGATCCTTACAAATGATAACCGTCGCAGTGTGAAAATCTACTTATCTGCATAGCTGATAAAACTGTCTGCTACCGACTTTTTTTTTACCCAAACATTTCCCTCTGGAGCCGCAACCAGCTAGCATTTCCCTTATCTAACAAAACCCCACAGACTGTCGTGAATTGATTTGCTAACGTCATACAGCAATCTAGGGCAGGAGCGACGAGCAGGGCTGGCAGCGTCAGCTAAAGCACAGAGGCAGTAACAATAAGACGCTGGTTTAAAATGACTCTCACGAACAAAGACTCGCGTATTTCAGCACTGAGTTACTCGGTGCTTGTGCTAACGCCGCTGCCCAGATAAATGACAATGCTGGAGATCAAATCAGCCCAGTTGGCCATAATGCTCGCTCAGCACCCGCATGACCTGGTTTGGCTGTCTTGCTACGTTAGCATCACAATAACCCACATAGCCGACCGAGAGCGGTGCCAACAGCCAGGCTAACGTTAGCATAGCAAACACAGACTAGCCGCAAGTTAGCTTGTGTTTAGCTTAGCGGCATTTTAAGCTAATTTAGACGGCGTTCTCGGTTTTAACTGTTGGTATCAACGGCTCTTTTTCACCTGTTATAACAGTGTGCGCTGTAGACAACAGGCCCGAGAGTCACGGTATGAACTTTTAACGTTAGCATCGTCAGCTAACGTTAGCCTTGGGGAGTCGTGTTGCTGATCTGTCGATGATGTGACCACTCCTTGCCAACGCTGCAGTGCACCCACTATCTGAGGAAAAAACCCCGCGGCCCCCGCTGTATGAGCCATATTGTAACATTTATGAATTAACTCACCTTGCTCGTGGAAAGCCTGTCCCGACCCCTTTCAGACTATTCCGTTTTTAGTGTTTTCGCCCCTCTTTTCCCCTCCTTCCCTGGGTTCTGGGTCAAGCTCGTTAAAGACGAAGCGACATCACCGAGTTTTCTATCACAGAGAGGGCGGGATCAACAAGCGGCTTTACCGTAAAGACGGCGCACGCAGAATTCCTTCTCTCATACAGGTGTTTTGTCGGAAGTTTCTAGACTGGCACAGGTACTCAGCAGCCAGTGGCCGGATTGGGAATATAAATAAAACACACAGGGGCCGATGTGAGCGAGCCTATGATTATAAAACAAGTAGGGGATTTAAATTCTGCTGCAGAATAAATAGGCTACCACCCACCGCCTCCTCTCTCCTCCCATTTATTTCCGTTTGTCGTTCCCTCTCCCTCACATATACACACACTGATGTCATTTCATTGATTGCCCAAGAACAATGGCCTGAGAGGAAGCTGCATTTCTTGGGGAAGTACAACAACAGCATTCCTCACCAACACGACAAAACTATTGGCACATCAAACCACTACCAGTGACCATCACATCCTCCGCATGTAAATAGACTGATGGCAAACAGCCTCTGCAATCACTTGATTTATATGAATCATGCTTCACCACTGGACTATTTAGGGATGACTGCATGACTGCAACACAGCAGCACTTCTGAAGTGCCAAACTTTAAGTTTTCTCTTTGATATTACAGTAAATATTATACATTTACTCCTTCTGTATATTAGTATCTCTAACATATGTATGACTTTACAGATCTTTGGGTGAAACCAAATCCAAACAAGTAGGATCTTGATAAAAAATACTTTAGTGTGGGCAGGGTGGAAAGAGGAACAATGCAAGGAATTTCCCCCAGTTTCCTTGAGAGTCCCCCCACGGTGCTACAGTACGAGTAAACCTTAGTCACAATAATCACTGGGAGCAAAAACAATGCTGCACCCTAGAGGTGTAAAATGATAAGAGACTTGTCCGACATTGAAAACTGTTAAAAAAAACTCTGTATTTATTCATATTTGCAAATCCAGATTACAAATCCACAGACAGAATCCACACTACATTGATTATTGCCGAGTCTGAAACTATCAGGAAGTACAAAAGAGAGGAAAAGAGAGCGGCAACAGAGATAACAGAGGTAGTTTGCCTTGTAAATGAAACACGCACATATGAAAATGTAAGACAGGTAAATGCCAGGTATGCCACATATTTTTCTCATAATTTTTAATGTTTAGATTTATAAATCCACATTTAAAATTTAGCCAGTGTATCTGAGATTTTTTGTCAACTGTGTGATCTGAAAAACTTAAACACTTAAGATTAGCACTTATACAACATTTAATTGTACCAAGACTTGGGCACTAAGGCAATACGTACCACCACATGGTTTCCTCCTGTTACAGTTTACAGGAGTTCCTGCTGTCAGACAAGTCAAGATAACAACTGTGAGGGTTTGTAATAATGAGCGTAATGTATACAATGAATGATTACACTGAGCTACACGTGATAACAGAGTTCGTCATGTCTGCGTAAAGAAGATTTAAGCAATTTGTCAAATTTATCTTAAAGCAGGGGTAGGCAGATTTATTTTGGCATCATTAGGCAAAAACTTCATAATTAAATTTGAGCATATTGTAATTCAAGTGGTCTGTGAGAACACTAAACTTTAGCACAGTCCTGACTGGAGACTTTTGGCCAATCACAGATCATTTCAAACAGAGAGGGCTTTCCTATTGGCTGTTCTACAAATGCGCATGCAGTCCCTTTGGTGAAGGCCTGACTCCATGGCAGAGAGTCCTATAGAGAAAGCTGCAACTCCAGCATTTGCAAAAACTGCCTACACTGCAAAGCAACCCAAAAAAGGAAGACAGACTTTTCAAAAAGAAAATCTCAAAGAGAGAGTGACTGTTAACTAAATAAAATGTGTCAATATAAGCAAAGGGTTTCAGAGATGGAGAGAAAATGTTGCTGAAGTTTAGCCTTCTGCTGACTGGAGCAAAATGCTTTTGGCTGCAGCTTCAAGTTCATGTTTATGTAGTTATTGTTGTTTAGAGCAGTTGTTCCCAACGCTCCAGAAATGGGTCCATTCTGAATGGGCCAAAAGTGACTCGTGAATGTATCGTGTTTGTTCAAAACACACTTTATTTTTAAGTACACTGAATTTCTGGCACAGAACTTTCATTTTGAAGCACCGTTTCCTGCTGTAGAGTGAGTGATTGGGCGATACTGCTTGACAGAGACAGCAAACTAGCTCGACAATATAGCCAAACGCAAGTATGATGCTGAATATATTAAATTGTGTGGACCTTGAATTCATGACTGAGGAGAAATCTGGACCCCATGGCTGGACCAGTTTGGGACCACTGAGCTAGAGCCTGAAATCCCAGCGTGTCCTTTGCCTCACTCCCCACAGCTACAACCCACCAAGGACCAAGAGGAGATTGGGCAGCAGCTCTGTAGACAGACCCCCAGTTAGCGGCTGCAGCAACCTAAATCCAGCCAGTGCAAACCCCTGGTCCGAGGGACTGGACAGCCCCAACTCCCTTTCTGTTGTTGTTAGACCCGGGCGCTGCTGCTAGCCAACAGCGGTGGGTTGTGAGGCGAAGGGATGCTGGGGTGGTTAACTTAAGCTTGCTAATTCTTGTCTCATTTGTCGTCTGATAAACAGAGAGGGACTGGGGCAAGGAGGGGGTGTGAGAAAGCGCTGTGTTTAATGTAACAGTAGAATTAATAAATTAAATAAATAAATGTGTGGGAAACACTGGGTTACTGAATAAAGCGCATGCATATGCCCATGGCTGTCTGGTGGGAGGGGCTTAGGACAGAGAGGAGAGAGCTGCAAGCGGAGGGTGTATTTTCAAATTATGCATTTTTTTTGTTGCTATTTCAAGATTTCTGCCTACCCCAGCTTTAAATTAAGGTACTGTATATTTTCCTCGAATGATGAATAAGGCATACGTTCGTCTGCTTTTCAAACAGTAAAAAATTCCATTAGCCAGGAAAGATAAATAAAAAGGCATTTTAGTTTTGAAGCTTGTTTTCCTATTGCTGGTTTTTCTAGAACTAAAAGAATGCAAGTCTTTTTGTACTGAACAGAGGTGATGCTTGTTTGTGAACTTATTTGAACCTCAGCAGTCCATTGATTTAACTGAGAAGTTGTTAAAAAATATACATTGGTGTACTTGTAGTTCATTAAGTACTTTTAACACCTGACAAGTTGTGCTGTGGCTAAACTATATAGACAAAAGGACCAGAAGATGAGATGCTGCCACAGGAAACACATATTCCCCAAATACACACAAGTGTCAGTAAAAGTAACATGCTGAAGAAATGTAAAATTCCGTGTTAAGTTTTTAAATCTATGTATCGTTCATGGTCAGAGCACTCCGTTAGAGTTGTGTGTGATCATGTGCCTGCGCAGATTGCTGGGGTTGTTGAAGCTGGCAGTGCACTGATTGCAGGTGTACGGCTTCTCCCCAGAGTGAGTCCTCAGGTGGATCTTCAGGCTGCCGTTCTGCGTGAAGCGCTTCCCACACTGCGTACAAGCATACGGCTTCTCCCCGGTGTGAATGCGCATGTGGATGCTCAGTGTGGTCTTGTTGACGAACGACTTGCCGCAAAAGGTGCAAAGAACGGGCGACTCCCCGGTGTGACTTGCCCTGTGCACAATCAGGTCTTCACGGTTGAGGAAGCGCTCGCCGCAGAAGCTGCAGTCCAGAGATTTGTTGATGCCATGAGGGAAAACGTTCTGCGGCTGGGTGAACTGGCTGACATGACTCGGGTGCCCCACTTGATTATCACCTCCTACCACTGTTTTTAATGCAGGGTTCAATGCTGCTGCTGAAGCCATTTGGGTGGAATGATTTCTTTCCAGCTGGCTGTTTCTGTTATCCTGCATCCCTCTCATCGGGGCTCTGTCGCCGGCACCAGTGGTGAAATTCAAGAGACTGTCATGGGTGACGTTGTGGTCGGGAGACAAAGAGCTAAAAGCCTGGAGTTCAGAGGCAGTGAAGAGGGTGTCGCTCTCATCCTGCAGAGGCCCTTCCCCTCGTCCGTGAACACTCACAATTCTCAGGTCCTCATTATCACCTGTCAGGCAGGAGGACTCTAAATTCTGAGTCCGTGTAGAAACTCCACCCTGCGTACTGTGGTTTCCAAAGTCATCCCGACCTAAAAAGGTAAATTACACAATGATATTATGAATCAGTTTTTGTGTATGAAACTTTGAGACTGTGACTTATGAGTCACAAAATTATTTGTGGGCATAAATTATATTAAGAAGCTAAAAGACAATCTACATGTGATTGTAAAGTGTTGACTCTAAGTTTTATTTCATTTATTAGGCATATCATACACTGCAAAAACAATAGCAAAACATGTCACAGATAACAAAGGTACCCTTTACCATCACATAGGTTTGTGTTAAAAACAACACATCCTTTCACATACAACTATAGAACAACGGAAAAATAACTTAACACAGCATCCCACCTTTTTTCGAATTGAAGTTGTACAGGCTATACTTATAGAGCGCACACTACCTACAAGTTTACGATGCATACCCACAAACTAACACACATAGTTAAAAATAATGAGCACAGTGACGTCTACCCAAACTGCGCTTCCTCTACTGTGGAATCAGCCAGTGCTGGACTTTAAACAGTTATGTGTCATGGATGAATCATGCAACTCATCTAGTTTCACTGCACACTGTGATGTAATAAATCACCCTGAAAGCCTACTCATTTACCCAACCTGACATATGTTTCAATACACTGAAGTATGCATAAAAAGTTTGTTTAATAAAATATTTAACTATAAAAATAACAACACCAGGGATGAAATTTGGGATGTTAGTCATTTATACAAGTGTTGATGATCTGTCTTGTCAGTGTACATTGTTTAGACTTAAACAAATACTAAAATGTTTCTTGTTTTATAGTTGAGAGTCCAGGTTTTGACCCAAGATGGAAATGCTTTCCATTAAACTTCTGGTGCAGGATACATCTTCTGTCAGCTGTGACACACACATACATTAAATAAGTCTATTTTCTGCTATTTTGTTTCCTCATTCGTTGATTATGTCAACAAATCTCCTGAAAAGGCTAAACCAACAATTAATCTGTACAACTATCAACTCTAAGACTGATCTATTTAGCTTTTGCCTGTGAGTCATGCTGTTGCATCTGTTGACTGCTCACCTACAACTGGCCCACATCCTCCGACGTCGTCCTCATCTTTGATCAGGATGACATCTGGGCTCTCTCCATCTGCACACTAACCAATAAAGACACATATACATGATGAGCAAACAAAATGTCAAACAAAACTATCAGTATCTCAAAGTACTTGTATTTTATTCACCTGCACTTGAGTGGCAGCGGAGGAAGTCTTGTTCTCCGGTTGGAGAGAAATAGAAGCAGCTTCCCCAACTGTCTTTTGAGCGACTGGTGGCTTAATGACAACTGGAGGAAAGAAAAAGACAGAATTTCAGGACCACTGATAGTGATATAAGGGTAGGAGGGGTGAAGAGGTGTGGACTATCACTGTCCACAAAACCAGAATTGTGAATTAAATACACATAAACAACAAAATGACAAAGCTACATTTTCCAACAGCTCATTTACAGTCTGAATTTCGAATCTGTTGCACTGACTTAAATTCAAGACTCTGCACTGAAAACTGGGCCTGTAAACTTGTGTGTATCACTTTAGTTTGAAGAATTAGCAGCAGTAAAGCTATGAGTTGGACATAGTGAAGTCCAAGATGAGCTTTATTTGACTGACAGCTTATCAAGACATCTCCTGAGGGGCATCCAAAACAGTTTGTTGTGGATCACTTTGGACAAAAGCATCTACCAAATTTGACATAACGTATTTCAGCCTCATCACGCACTCTCTCCACAATATTCTGCATATAGTATGACTGCATATACTTCTACCTGTGTAACCTGAATGTCTATTTTCTGAAAAACATATGTGCGATTACTGCAGCTGCTGCACCTGCTTGCATCCAAGGAATTAAACCATTTTTTTTTCTTTTCCCGTGGTTCATGACTTATCAGCCAAAACATTATGTTCTTAATAACTGGTCAAATGGTGATGCTATTTGATTGTATGCCCTCGCCTACAGACTGTCATTCAAATTCAATCTAAATATTTGTTTTTCTGTCAATCACTTAATGAATTAATTAATCGACAGCTACTTCTTATAAAGAGTTAAATTACAACCCCATTTCCAATAAACTTGGGATGCTGTGTCAAACATAAATAAAAATAGAATGCAATGATTTGCAAATCCGTTTTGACCCATATTCAGTTGAATACAATCCAACAGCAAGATTTCTGAGGTTTTAACTAATAAGCTTCATTGGTTTTTGTAATACTACACTTATTCTGAATTTGATGCCTTCAACACGTCCCTAACACGTTGATACGGGGGCAACAAAACAGTGGGAATGCTAAAAAAAAAAGCACCTGTGTGGATCATTACACTGGTGAACAGGTTAACTATGAACAGAATTAAGTATCATTGCCTGGTATAGAGGGATATCCTCCAAAGGCTCAGTAGTTTACAAGCAAGGATGGCGCAAGGTTCACCACTGCAAAAAACTTTGTGAGCCAACAGTCCATTTCTTAATCTACAATTGCAGGAATTTAGGGGATTTCATCATCTACACTCTATATCATCAAATGATTCAGAGAATCTAGAGGAATCTAAGGGGTAAGGCTGACAGCCAACACATCATGTCTGTGAACTTTGATCCCTCAGTTGCCCCTGCCTTAAAAACCAACATCGTTATATACAGTATATCACTACATGGGCTTGGAAACAGTTAGGCAAACCATTGTCTGTGAAAACAGTTTTTTGCTGCATATACAAATGCAAGTCAAGACTCTACCGTGCAAAGTGAAAGCCATATAACAACAACATCCAGAAACGCCACTGACTTCTCTGAGCCCGAGCTCATCTGTGTTGTGCTGTGGTCTGATGAGTCCACATTTCGAACTGTTTTTAGAAATAAATTATGAACGTCAAGTCCTCCGGGATAAAGACGAAAAGGACCATTCAGATTGTTACCAGTGCAAAGTTCAAAGCCAGCATCTGTGATGGAAGAGGGGTGTGTTAGAGCCCATGGCATCATGGGTAACTTGCACATCTTTGAAGGCACCATGGATGTTGAAAGGTACATGTAGGCTTTGGAGCAACATGTTGCTATTCAACCAATGTCTTTATCAGGTGCGCCCCTACTTAGTGCAGCGAGACAATGCCGAGCCTCCGTTCTGCACGTGCTACGACAGTGTGGCTTTGTAGTAAAAGAGTGCAGGTGCTAAACTGGCCTGACTGCAGTCCAGACCTGTCTCGCACTGAATATGTGTGGTAAAAATTTCACTTTTTAAAACTTTAACGATAGTGTTCTCAGTTCCTGAATGCTTCCTGAGTGTTGTTAAAAGAAAAGGTGATGTAACACAGAGGTAAACTGTCCCAACTTTTTTATAACTTGATGAGGATGAAAACAATAAAATCTTTAAATCTGAAAGTTAAATGTTTTCTCTTTAAACTGTATTTAACTGAATATAGGTCAACAAGGATTTGCAAATCATTCAATCCTGTTTTCATTGATGTTTTATAAAGTGTCCCAACTTTTTTTAGTAGTTTTAATTGAAACACATAAACAGAGCTGTACACACACTTTATACACACTTGTAACTCTGGTTATAATTTAAGATGTTTTGACAGTCAGTGTTTGATTAGATGTTGAATTACCCATATATCAACTTTACTAACTAACTTTAGTACACTAGTCATAAACATGTCATGTGAAGTGACTCAGATCAGGCTCATATGTCATGAACAGACGTTAACAGCGTAACAGCGTTACTTGTTACTCGAGTATGAAGTATCTTTTAAAGTGAAAGTACTCCGTTACCTTGTGATCTAGCCCGTGGTTTGGGGATATTCCCTCTGATCGGGGAGAAGCGGCTGGCCGGCCGGTTGCTCCTGGTCTGCAGCCTGAGGGAGAAGAGCTCACTCCTCATCACCTTCATCCTCATCCTCAGGGCTTCGTTTTCCTTCAGGCTCTGGGTTAAATGCAGGCGGAGAGACGACGAGCTCTCCGAGAACAGCTGACTGATTTCCGTCACCGCCGCTTTCACCAGCACGTCCATTATGGACAGAAGCTGCGACTCCAGGTTCAAATTGGCCGGCGGCATGTTTGTGGACATGTTTCTCTTTGCTGCCGCCGAGAAATATGCTGGAAAACAGCGCTACACAACCGCGGGGCTAGCTCACAAAAGGGACAACACAATGGCCTTTCCGGTAGCATGACGCTCGTTACCGTAATCCCTATAAAGCAGGGGCAGCTTTAGTTCACGTTTTCCTGGTCCACGGCCTCATATTCTGTAAGGTCAGTGTTCATATTTGATATGCAATAAAACCTGATCAATAAATCTGGCTGTAATATCGGCTGGCAATAACAATTATTATTAAAGGCACAACTAATTATATTTGACCTATAGCCTAATTAATAGAGATTAATAGTGGTGGAAAGTAATTAGGTACTCAAGCACAGTACCCAGGGGCGTAAATATAGACAGTGCAGACAGTGAGGTTGCTCTGGGGCCCCTGAGGTGGGGGGCCCACAGAGAGAGACGGTCCTCCGACCATGTATTGGGTGGAGGAAGGGCCCTTATGAGTGATTGCCACCTTGAAAATATGCCTGTGTTCAAAGAAGAACTCTCATTAAAAACAGTGTCATTTGCTATGTGTCCAATCCATCCTTTCATCCATCCATCCATTTTCATCTGCTTATCTGGGGCCAAGTTGCAGGACAAGCAAAGCACCCCAGATGACCGCTTTCCAGCCCCTCCTGGGGGACCTCAAGGCATTCCCAGGCCAGATGGGATATGTAGTCCCTCCAGTGTGTTCTGGGTCTGCGAAAAAGGCAAACTCATCTCTGTCATATTTATTTTTTCTTTTTTTAATAGTCAACGGCATCTTTAACAAAACCATATCCTTAATCTATTACTATAAATCAACTGTTGTATAAATAAACTATCCTATAACTATGAATAAACTTTAGAATTGTTAAACTAATAATTTCTGAATTTCTTACTTTCTTTGGTATTTTTTGTTGCACAGGTATGCAATGATGAGTGCTGGGTAATATGTATGTTGATGTCATCCATTGTCAAGTCTCTGATCATGTGAGGAGACGATATGTGCACGACAATGTGCAGTAGGGTCCATTGTCACTACCTTACGCCACTGACTGTAACTAAGTACAATTGTGAGGTACTTGTACTTTACTTGAGTATTTCCTTTTTTTTTTTGTTGCAACTTTATACTTCTACTCCACTACATACGGGGGGGGCAAATATTGTACTTTTTACTCCACTACATTTATTTGATAGCTTTACTCAGTAACTTTGCAGATTTATGTTGTTAAACTAATTCATTATGATATATGATTACAGGTTAAGGTGACCAGTAGTATATAAAGTACGTAAAATGAGCTCCACCTTTACAAGCTGCAGTAGAAAAGTGATGAACACTTCAAAGCACTGATAATTAATAGTATTATTACCATTATTGTGAAATGGGCCATTCTGCATAGACGGTACTTTGACTTTTGGTACTTTAAGTATATTTTGATGCTAATACTAAAGTTTGAATGCAGGAATTTTACTCATAAGAGAGTATTTCTACTCGGTGTTATTACTACTTTTATTTCAGTAAAAGGCCTGAGTACTACCTCCACCTAGAGGTAAAGAGTCAGTAGTAGTATACAGAGATAACTACATTAAAAAAGGCTTGTTTTACTCGTGTAGACTTTTTTATTTATTTATTTATTTTTATCAGAAACTTTTCAAAATGATGTTTAGTGAGGTATTAATATCGCGTTCTGTCTGTTTTTTTTTTTTGTTGTTGTGTTAGTCTTTATTTTAAAAGACCTGTCACCCATTCTTTGCTATAGCTGGTTATCCATTGCTATTTATTTTGATTATGGGGCAATCCTGTTCTTAATAGACCTCTGATTCACCCTTGAACAACATAAAACAACAAAGTTTTATTACTGATAGGGTTAATTGGCTTAAACTCTGTTCATAAAAATATTTTCAGGCAAAACGTCTTGTGTACACAGTAAATTATAACCTCATAACTTTGATTTCTTTTACTTTCATTGTATTACTTTAGACTTCTCTTTAAAGTGTAATATAGGCTAATTTGTGTTTACCTACTACTAATATAATTGTACTTTTACAGGGATTGTGATTTCACATTTATCTGTAAGTCACTTCTTAATTTTTATTTTATTGATACTTATATTCTACTTGGCTTTATTTAACTTTTTTTTACTTTTTCATATGTAGCATCTTTTTCACTTGTCCAACATAGTATAAGTTTTTTGTAAAGTGCTATAACTATGATTATTATTATTATTATTACAAAAACTGTCTCTTTGGCAAAAAGACAACCCATTGCCATTGTGAATTGTGAATACACAACATCCACCATACCAAAGATTTTCTTGTTGCAGAAATAACTTTCCAATTCACAAGGTCATTGTTTAATTCATTTTTTTCTATAAATACACGGCAAATGGTGGAACTGAATATTTCTGCTTTATGTGCTCAAAACAAACATATGCAACAACAAAAACACACAAACATAAAGATGACTAACATCACATTGCCTGTGGACAATCCAACACCAGACTAAGACTTCAGCTACTCATTGAAGTACCACAACCATCAGCAATACTTTTGGTCTTTTCAGTCTTTCTGTTTGCCGTCAGTATTTTTCTAGGACTCTGCCTTGACTAACATTCCTCCATCTCCCTCCGTCTCACAGCTGTCTGGTGCATTTTCTTCCTCGCCAGCTGCCTCTTCAACATCTTCCTGTTTCTCCTCTTGGCTCTCTGTCGTCTCGACCTCAGTAGACTCTCCCTCCTCCTTCTCCGGTGACGCCTCTCCTGCTGCATCCTCTCCCTTCTCTTCTCCCTCATCACTAGCTTTTTTGTCTTTCTCTGCTGTTTCTTTGTCCTTCCTCTCTTTCTCTATTTTGGAGAGGCTTTGGCAGAGGGACTGGACGTATGTGAACACACACATGGGGTCAGGGTTGTTGCCCATCATGAGCATGTCCTTCACTTCCAGCAGAGGGTAGCAGTCGGCCAGGGACCTGAGAGTGGGAGAGAGTGTGAGGTGACGAGGGGACAGAGGAAAGGAGAGAACTGAGGTGAGACAAAGCAGTGACATAGAGGAACTACATGTTTAGAGAGAGTCCTGACCTTCTTACTGATTTAATGGTACAGTCATTTTAAATATGCAAAACAGGAATAAATGGGGCAACACTGTCAAGGTAGTGAGTAATTTAAACTATCCTCTCCAAGGAATTTGACATCCTTCGCACCAGTCAGATACAGATTTGAGAACACTAGGTGCCAGAGCTTTGAGGTGTCACTTATGTGCAATAACCACCAACATTTTTGGCAACATGGGGGAAGCGGAGACAAGTTATGAACTCTTAAATATGATCACCCTTTATGTTGAAATGACAAACATGGTGGCAAGCAGTTGCTTATTTACACATCCAGTAGTTATGTGGATTAGCTGGAATGAGATGCACACAGAAGATGAAGTCTTGGCGCATATATAGTATATGCTTGCTTCACTGGATCTCCTGAATACATGACATATTTTAGAAGGCTGCGAGCATTTGACCAATGTGCTTATGGGAGTGCACAAGGAAGAGGTCCTGAGGAGTTCGTAAGGAGGCAGGTTGGGGTGGTGGATAGGTCACAAAACACAGAGCTTTCCCCTGGAGACCTAACCTCCATAACGTTATGTCAATTATGTAACTTTACATTAAGGATATAACGTCATTCATGGGGCACTAATTCATAGAAAAAAAGAATTCATAGGACATCATAAGAATGTTGTGTTATGTTGAAAAACACTGATTATAGCTGCTTTAATTCTAATACACTAAAAACTGCTGTTGGTTCCCTGCAGAGCGTAGTGCTTCCTTCATTCTTAATGTTGTTATTGTATTATATATTTTGTGTATAGTACCAGAAATTTAATCGTCTGAGTGTGTTGCTATAGTGTTAATGTTTTATGGTGTTATGCTGTGAGACAAACTTCTTGTTGTGGGACAATAACGATCAGAACTGAACTGAGAAAAGAAACAAAGGGGAGAAAATAAAATACTCCATACTCTGCGGTTTGGAAGGCCAGAGTGAAGTTTTTCTCCCTCTCCTTCGAATTCAGGGAGCTGAAGTCAAAAGCATCAGGAAAGTAACGATGGATCAGAGCACAGAACGCCATCCCGTCACTCCAGGACGATGAGAAGTTTTCTATCTCGACACCCTAAAAGGTCAAAGGTCACATGCGTACATGACAGTAAAAAGGCGGACAGAGCAAAGCACATCTACACCGAGGCTCAGTTATATTGTTTTGTAAGTTCCAAATCCAGACAACAAATTTGGTGACGAAGACTGTTGTGTTGGACTCACCTCATACCGACGAGTCTTGTTTTGACACCAGTGAAGAATCTTCTGTTTGATAGTAGCTCCTGTAGCTCCAGCCGATGCCGACTTCTGAATTTTGAAGTTGCGGGCTATTGGTGTCCTAAAATGTCACAACATTGCACAGTTTCTAATGAAACCTTTATCAGACTATATTTACTGTAACTTATTTGCAGTACTGGGTGTCGTACAATGACTTACTCTGGTGCACCTTTTTGGAATTTGGCAATGATGTCATTTCTAGCGGCTGCTCTAATAGAGCGTGCAGATTGTCTCGGCCGTGAGAGAGCAGAGGAGGGAGGACCACTCTTTCTTTTGGGCTTTGCTTGCTTTTCTACCTCTGCCGGCTTCCCTTTGTCTTTTGTTTCTACATTCACCTCCTCGACTTGCTTTTTCTTCTCTGCCCCTTTTGCTGCTTTGTCACTCATATCTTTTTCTGCTTCTTCTGCCTTTTCCTCTGTTTTACTCTTCTTTTTCTCTTTGCTTTTGTCCGTCACGTCCTCTCCTTCTCCCCCAGTCTCGCAGCTCTTGACCTCTTCCACCTGCTCGCCTTTCTTGTCTTCATTTTTCTCTCCCTCTCCATCTTTTTCTTTGCTTTTTGGTTCAATATCTTTCACGTCGACATCCGTGGAGGCTTTGTCTTTATCTTGTCCAGCTTCTGTGGCGTCACCTTCAACATGCTTTGATGGAGTAGCCTGGGCCTTGTCTGTGTCTCCAGCACTGGCCTCCTCTTCTCCTCCCTGCTCTGGTACTGAACCCTCCTTCACCTTCTCCTCCTTCTCCCCCTCCTCCTTTACTCCCTGACCTTCTGGTGTCTTCTCTGCTGGAGGCTCTCTCCTTGGGTCCTTACTCTCCTCCAGCTCTGGTTCATCTGTCTGGAGGACACGCAGTGTAAAACAGAGTTTAGTGATGTGACAAATCCATCTGCAAATACTCTCTGATAAACAAGTTGCATGTTTGTGCATTTACAGCCCAGTCACCATAAAAAAATGTTGGCATCATCCATTTCTGCAAACGGAGAGACCACATTTGTACATTTCACACGTATCATATTAACATTTCTAGAGTGACTTAGTTCAGATTACATGTGTATGAGCCTAGTTTCTCATTAAGGAAGATGATGGCGTGACCCCTGAGTCAGACAGCTAAGCAACAGACCACTGGGTATTTTTAATGACACATAAAGACATTTGCATGTTTGTGGTGTCAAAACTGCCTAAACATGAGATATCCTAACCTTGACCAAGTGTTTTTGTGCCTAAACCTGACCACCCAGTGGCCACAGCACTGTCACAAAATGAAATTGAAATAACAGCTACATATAAACTGTAAAATTTAACATCTGTGGTTGTTAAAAATCAGTTTGGCCTCTTGGACTCTCACTTCTTAACACATGCCCAATTATCTTCTATTCTAAATAAGAAATGTGAAGAGAGAACAGTTCCTGTCTCATGTCCAGAGAAGGATCAGCTTCTAAAGAAGGCAACCCTGGCAAGAGGTGTGGTCTCAGATATCTATAACTTAATGTCTATAGCTGCCCCTAATGCATATTCTGTCCAGCTGTCTTGGAGGCATGACCTAAATACTTTTCTGACTGCTTCCCAGTGGAACATAATTTGGGGTTCGGCTTTGAGATCTTCTAAAATGTGAGATTTAGGATTATTCCATATGAAATTCTGTGCAGAGCATATATTACCAAGATTATCCAGATTATCCAAGATGGATGGCAAACATCAAAATTCATGCAGGCATTACTGTGGCAACTGAGGTTCTTTATTCCACTTGCTCTGCGACTGTCCATCTGTTAAAACACTCGGGTTAGAAGTGATACATCTTATGTTAGAGTTTTTTAATGTCAATTTCCCAGTGTGCCCCAGAGTTTGCTTGCTAGGCCTGAAGTTGGACAATAATGTTGGAGACAATTCTTCTGATTTGGAAGGTGCGTGAAGCAGCCTGCTTCTCAAGGGACTCCTGGCTGAAGGAATACTTGGACTTACTAAACAGGGAATGGGCAGCCTGCCTGTTGAAAGACTTCGATAAGGGGCTAGAAGACCACTGGGACACTGTCTATACACTTTTAAAACAGTAGCTGGAAAACAATGGAAGTATGAAATCCAATGTATGTTACATGAATGTCACCCTTGCATCCTTACCCATCCCTTTTTTTTATTACTGTAAAATTTCTAAAATTTCCTTAAATTTAGCTTGTACCACATGACTGAAATTCCACACTCATCATAACACATCACAACAAATCAAACCATATCTGTGATAAATGAGCAGCATCATCTGTTGAGGAAAGACATGATATGTCTTTCCTCAACAGATGATGCTGCTCATTTGTTGAGGAAAGACATGATATTTGGTTTATAGGTTTAAAATTGTTTTTTTTCCAAGCTACTTGAATGCTCATGGATTATCTTCAGTAGATATGTATTCATGGGATGGGGCCAAAATATCTAGAAAATATATCGATATTTTTACTTAAGGTGTGTGGATATGGGCTTGTCATGTTCATTTTCATTTCCAATATGTTCTCCCTCGGCCACAGTTATATTTCTTGTTGAAGTTATCCTCCAAATGGGAGACTAAAACATGTTTATTTGATTGGAAGGGTGATGTATCACACATCTATCAATTATTATTATTATTATTTTTTTTACAGTTTATTCTCATTAGACCAAGAAGGGCTTTACATCACCTGTCCACTATAAATGTGTCACATGGAGATCATCTAAAATAAGCCTGACTGGGCCACAGGAGAGTATGGAATTAGTTAAATGTGCCTGCGGGCACACGCCCAAAGGGCCAGGAGGCCCCATGGACCATAGCCTCTGTCCGAAGTTTTTAACCCTTGTTGTTGGAAAGTCAATCAAACAGCTCCAGAGAAATGCAAAGTGACCACAAGGAGACACAATACGACCACAATGAGAGGAAAAAGGGTTGCAAAGACACACAAGCAGCTACAAAGAGTTGCAAAAAACTACAAAGTGAGGTAAAATGACTACAAAGAGATTCAAAACAACCTCAAAGGGACACAAAATAACCACAAAGAGATGCAACCTGACCACAAAAAGACTCAAAAGGGAGTACAAAAAGACAACAAATGACCATTATCAAGAGAGGTGGGAGGCCCTTTACATATCAACACCCAGGGGCCCGTTGTCTGATAATCCGTCCATTAGTACAGCTCTAGCTAAAACCAATATAAAAGTCCATTTGCGTAGAGCATGACCTCTGTTTCACTTCATTTATTTATAATGGACATGGTTACTGTTGATTTTGTTCATTAGTCTGGGCGCTAATGAAGTGTCCAGCCATGTCCAGCAAACAACTAATAATGGTTTATCACTTGAACAGTTTGAGATATTTACTATTCCCACATAATACTGACGTAAATAATCTAAGGCAAAGTGTATTAATATCAATTGAAGGACACACACCTGATCCTGCTTCTGTTTCACTGTGGTTATAAATAAAACATTGACAACAAACAAACAAACAAACAAACAAACACAGACTAGTTTTAATCAATCTGGTGACAGTCTTGTTTGAACTACTAAGAGCATGATTTATAATTGTGAGTTAACATTATGTAAGATGTACTAAAATTAGTGTCTACACTTCACTCTAGGGATAACGTGGTCCTCGAACCAAAGAGCATAATGTAATGTGAGACCTGAAGCTCTACGCTGGGATTTGATGAGCATCTCAGTTATCTGAATACAACTAAGAGGTTGAACTTTCAGATAGTAAATATGCCTTTTGTAGTTTTTAAATTGAACCTGACAGATCAGCTTTATCCCAAAGGAAAGTTTTGAGCCAGAACTAATCAATGAGCAAACCCCCTCTGGCTCTCGACATTTAGATACGATATACACTAGTTTCTTGAGTGTGATCTGAAGTGTCTTCATGAGTGTCATTGATAAATTTTAGAATGAAAAGGTGTCATCACTTCATCAGTCGGTGAAAATTTTGGCTTTAGAGATGTAATCATGTTTGACATTATGTATATCTGGTAAAAATGTCACTGCAGGAAAAGTCACATCAGGTCAGGCCTGCACTGGTGACTCATCAGAACGAATAGGAAACTCCACAGTGTGTGTGCATGCGCATTACTTTGCATGACTTGTGTGTCTGTGTGTGCTCTACAGGAGTATGAACAGGTGTAGCACAGAGAATTCAACCCAAACCACTTCAACTGTCCTGCTGTCCAAATACAACACCTGCCACAGCCACAAATACACTCGCTGCCTGTTCCTGGAACACATAGTCACACCGGTCAATGAGGATTTTACAAATGTAAAACGTGTTTACGGTGCAATTTAATGTATCAAGCAAAAAAACAAACACAGACCTGATTGTTGTTGTTGTTGGTGTCAGTCTGAGCGGTCGTCTCTGCGGACACAGATGCCTCCTTATTGGACGATTCTCCATCCATGATGTCCAGAAATGTCTGTTTATCCGCTGGATCAAAGGTCAAATCAGACTTTCCTTAAAAACTAACACCCCAGGACTCTTTCTCTTCTACCTTCCCTAGAAAGTTTTCATTCAGTCAGAGGTGAATCCTCCTCACAGGCAGCCTGCTCGGTGTCTCACTCTCTGCTTCTCACTACTCTACTTTGCTTCCCTGTCTCCCATGTCTCCCCCTCTCTGTCAGCACTGCCCCCCCTGTTTGTGATGTGTGTGTTGGTTTGTGGATATCCGCCTTCACCCTTCTTCACCCGACACCTCCACCCTCTGCTTTGTGAGGATGCCTATGCTTCTTTATCTGACCTTTGGAACAACACAGGGTCCCGAAATAGAGTCACAGTGACATAGGCACAGTCCAACAGGCCAGACAGCTGCGTCTGCTGTGGAAACCGCGGCTGTACACACACGCATCTTAAACACGTGGGTGCATGCATACAGTCCTTTAAACATGCTCACAGACACACTTCCTTTTTGTTCTTAATATAAAATGTTCTTTTGGATATATATATTAGCACCTCTTTGCTTTATTGCCAAGAGTTAGAAAAGAAGCTCGACACCACTCTCATGTTGTTGGTAAATATGAGGCTACAACTAGGAAATGGTTAGCTTAGCTTAGCATAAACAAAATCTGCCTATCAGCACCTTTAAAGCTCGCTAACTGATCAGTTATATCTAGCTTGTTGAATCTGTGCCAGGATAGTTCTTGCTCAGCACATAACTCCCCAAAGACACCAAAGAAAATGAACTTTTTTATTAAAGGTAAGTAGCCTACATGATATCCAATGAATATCTTTCCCCTCTGTCTGCCTTACTTTCAGTGCAGCATCAGCTGAGACCTTCACCTTCTTCTCCCATTTGACTCCCCCTGTCTACCATTATCTAGCTTCTCCACAAATGATTTTCTCCTCTCTCTTTTTTTGTCCTCCCTCTTTACAGTCCTGTAGCTCATATCATGAAACATTCAAGTGGCACATACATATAAAGTTGATAGGCGACATGGTTAACTAAGACTCGTACAGCTTCTCAACTAAACATCCTAGCCAAACAGTGTATCTCCTCATTCAACACAAAACAGATGGATTTAAAAATAAATGTCTATCTTTATTCCTACTCTGTCTGTCATTATCTTCTCTTACCCCCCACATCCTTCTCCTCCACCTCCCTTAAGTCCTGGGGGGCTATAAATATGTCAACGCCTTCTTGTGTATCTGTCCCACTCCCTCCTGCTCAAGCACGACCATGCATCTGTTGCTCTTTGTATGTTTGATACTGTTCAAGGGAACAGGGAAAACAAAGGAGATTTTGAGAGAGTTATGTGTAGGTGCTTTTGAGGACAATTGTAATGGATGGCAATACAATGTGTGTGTGTGTGTGTGTGTGTGTGTGTGTGTGTGTGTGTGTGTGTGTGTGTCCATGGGTGGAGTCAAATGATGGTGTGATTGCCCTTGTCGTTATTTTTTGCCTTCATGTGGGCATCTTGAATTGTTGTCTTTACTTTAAGTGAAGTGCCTCATACCAGTAACTCTACTCACTTATCTCAGTGTGTGTGTGTGTGTGTGTGTGTGTGTGTGTGTGTGTGTGTGTGTGTGTGCATGTCCACATCAGAGGCTGACTTGCATGCCTCGGTTTATAATGTGCTGTGGTGAACCACTCTTCCTGTTGTGCTCTACTTCTTGGACTAGATGCATCAAAGTGGCAGCTTCCTGGTATGAGGTCATTGTTTTTCACTCTCACATTGCAGAACACACAGTTTAAAACTTTTAGACAATTCAAACAAAGATGGAAGACATCAGCTCAATTTGTTGTCAGTGTTCTTTATGAATCATTAATAATTATGACCTCATCATGTGCGGTGAAACACTGATCACAAAGCTGCAGGAAGATGCAACTGTTTGACCTTGATGTGATTTGAATCATTTTAATGTGGTGATTGTATTTTAGAGGGATTATTCAAGATCCAAACTCCTTATATGCCACAGAACACAGAAAGGATGGTTTTTCATTTAATTTGTCACATAAATCAATCCATCATTCATTCATCACATGGAATTATTCAAGGTACGACTCCAGTACCATCAAGCCGAACCCATCAGCTCGTTTAACTTGTGCACTGTAATTTAGTCTGTCTTTGCGTCTTCTTACATTGATGGCTGCTGCTTTGTAATTGTCCATGTCTGCAGATGGTTCCAGTAATGCTCTTTGGTTGTGTAATGATTTAACTGTACACACATCCTGACCTCCACAAGACAGCCACATGGTTGCTTCTCCCGAGCATTCCCACTGTCACACCAGTCCTTCATCATTATTGAAAACTGGTGCAGTATGGAGGTCATCCAGTTTATTTTCCAATGCCTGTACAATGGCTAACAGGATGCTAGTTCAGCTGGTGCCCATCTTCTCCGTCTTTTCCTCGATGCTCACTGATGTTTACATTTGAAAACATTGACCAGGCTTGCCAGAAGGAGAGATAATGTCCATATCCTGATGAGTGACTCACAGTCACACACCACCACCACCAAAGGTGGGATCCAGAGATTAACAACTGTTTGACCTTGACGTGATTTGAACACGCAGCCTTCTGATCTGGAGTCAGACGCGCTACCGTTGCGCCACAAGGTCTGTTCAGAGAAGCAGAAGTGGCGCTTTATAAAGATCATCTGGGCAGCAAAATCAGCCTGAAAGAATGACTTCTTAAGAAGTGTCTTAACTATCTGTTAATTGAAAGGTTTCCACAAAGGTGAGTGAACCTAACGTGATTTGAACAGGCAGCCTTCTGATCTGGAGCCAGATGTACTACCATTGGGCCACAGATGCCACGGAGTCTCAGACTACAAGCTGTGGAAGCACTTCAGATGGATGGCATACAGGTCTGAAGGCTATCACTGCAGCAGGATTCAAGACTGAGCCAAGATATTTTTTTACACAGAAGATATTTCCTAACATGGTATTTTGGTGATGGTGGTGGAGAGTGCTATTCAATATTTTAGGTGTGCTGGTATGCCTAAATTTACAAAGACACACTACATTAACAAGGATTTAAGATGGTTAAAAAAAGACATTAGGCAATATCACACACCTAAGTCAGCAGTGATTATTTGGAAACCTCAGCTTGGATTATGTAAAGATGCAATACTCAATGACAGAAGGAGAAATATTTATATTTTCATTCATTTATTGATACATAACATTCTGAGAGATTCAGATATTTTTTGTATCAAACAGAACCTGTTGTAAATCTAATTCAAAGGTTAGTTGGAGCACCTGCTTCTTTTGACCTTGATGTGATTTGAACACACAACCTTCTGATCTGGAGTCAGACGCGCTACCGTTGCGCCACAAGGTCTATGTCCCAAGGCAGAAGCAACATTTTTATAGAGGTCAACTGGGTCTGCTGAGCACTTTTATATACACCACAGAGTTTGGAGAGGATGTTTTTTTGATATATTTGTCACATAAATACAGAGAACCTGAAAACTTATTAAGACTTAAAGTTATATATCAGGGTGGGGTCGCTTGGGTGACAGGCTGTCTGCGAGGCACAGCCACAGTCTATGTGTCATATCCACCCATCGCTCCCCCACACCTCCAGCGTCTTGTCAAGATATGGTCACTACTGACTCAAAAGAGTTTTGTAGGTGTTTAACCCTGATGTCATTTGAACACAACACTGATATGGAGTCAGATACTCTTCAAGTGTGCGACAAGGTCAGTTTTATAAGCTGTAATGGCACTGTATAGGGATGGCACTTTAATTGGAAAGCCAAGTCTGCCAAGCAATTTTTAGAGCATGAAAGATATTAAAAGGATATTAATCTATGATCAATGCTGTGCTGTTCAAAAATGCCCCTTTTCTACCAAATTAGCTCTGGTTTTTGAACTGGTTCTGCTCAGGGCCCTTGGAACCCCAGTGCTATCTAGCAAAACAGCCTGTGTTTCCCACAGTTTTGAGCAGTAATCAAGGACGTGTTATCAATGGAGGGTGCGTTGCACAATTCACAACAAAAGTAAACAGTCATAGCAAGACGACGGATCACATTGATTACTTGCAAACTTTTGTTCTGTCATTACAGATATTAGTTTTTATCCAGCAGAAAACCTTGACCAGTGTGAGACCACTTCAGGCTTTTTTTCCCAGATGAATTCTTACTGTACATCTCTATTGTTGCATCTCCATCCTGTCTTTCCAGCCTGTCGAATGTTAAACACCCTCTGATGAATTCACAGTTCACACTTCAGGTTGAGTAAAACCTTCTGTTTTGTGGTTTGAGCTTGGTTCAAACTTTTCAGAAGCAATTTATTTTTGGTCGAAATGCTCAGAGTGGTTCAAAATTAGGTGCAGAAACTGGATGGGAACATGAGGGGAATAGTTTATTGGCAGAGCACTTGCCCTTCAGAATAATATCTATCATATGCTTTGGCATTTGTAGTCTTCAGATTTCAACTTAATTTTGGGGTGATGGTGTTAAACAACACTCTTCACCACCAAAATCAAAGTAACAAAGCAGGAAATATCTTGCCTGCAAAAAAACACATTGATCACACATTGCTGCAGTGATAGCCTTTGCATTTACATTCCATCCCTTTAAAAGTGCTATCACAGCTTATAATAGCTGACCTTCCACTGCAACAGTAGAGCATCTGACTCCAGATAAGAAGGCTGCATGTTCAAATCATGTCAGCATCAAACATTTTTGAGTCTAACAATCAGCTGATTCTTTCACCTCTCAGTTTGATTATACACTTTGCTGAATTTTGTGTGACAAACTGAATGAAAACATCCTCTCCATCTCTCTGTGACATTTAAAAAGTGCTTAGCAGGCCCAATTGACCTCTATAAAGTGGCTCTTCAATTAGCACACAGCCCTCTCCCACCTGGACCAGAGGAACACATGTGAGATCACTTTTCATTAACTATAGTTCAGCATTCAATACAAGTGCGTCCCAAGCTCGTCATCACACTCAGAGACTCAGTGCTGCCCTCTGTGATGGGACCCTGAGCTTCCTGACGGGCACACCCCAGGCTGTGTACTCCCTGTTCATGCATGACCACCCACAGTTCCAACATCGTCATTAAGTTTGCCAATAACACAAAGGAGGTGAGAGCCCTGACGTCTTAATGCCCGGACGACAACCTCTATCTCAATGTCAGCAGAATTAAGGAGTGATTGTGGACTACAGGAAGCAACAGGGAGAGGGACACACTGCCATCTCCACCAAAAGGACTGTGGTGGAGAGTATCAGCAGCTTCAGGCTCCTCAGAGTTCACATCAGCGATCATCTGAGCTAGATTTAACACAAAGACACCATCACCAAGACAACAGCTTGTCTTCCTCCGCAGGCTGACAAGGCTCAACATGTTTAGATTCCCTTTTTTAGTTGCATGATATTCTTTTAATATGTAATTAAATCAGCATGAAAGGAGCCTGAGATCTAAGGTTTTCTTTCACAACTGCTCCTCTGTAATGAATATGAACACAAATAACTTCAGCATCAATTATGGGAAGCCAGCAGCTTTTTGTACCTGGCTCCTGTTGGACTAATTGCTTAGGTTGGATCCACCTGCTGAGAGTCATTCACCAGCAGCTGTCCATGGTTAACTCGTTAAGCTGTGATTGGTCAGTGCCGATCTCTGGCAACACTTATAAGCCTGCACAGTTGAAGAGATCTCCAGTGTCAGCCTCCACCATGATGACTGCACGCTTCTTCTCAGGGTAAGTTGCTGGCTTGGTGTAAGTTGACTGCTTACTGGGAGACAGTTGCTGATGCTTTTGTGTTGTTTTTAAATTGTTTCAGGGCTTCCCTCTTTGCTCTGCTGATTGTGGACATATGCTGCCTTCCTGTCAAGAAAGGTTAAGTAACCATTCCAGTTAAACTTTGTGTTTCAGTTGAGTTCTCTTGTAATTTTATTCATATTCTCTTGTACCCAGGCTCTGGTCCCGGCGCTTCCTATGGCGGGGGTTACTCAAACACTGCTCCGACTTATGACTCCTACCGAGGAGCGTCCTCTGGCCAGTATTCACCTGGAGCTGCTGGGCATAGGTATGCTCCCTCTGCAGGTGTCTCCATATCTTATCACACTGTGCCAGAGCCCAGTGTCCCTCAGCCTGCTGCTAAAGGACCAGCACCATCTGCTGGCTCTAGTTCTTCTTCAGGACCTGCTTTGCCAGCACACAGGGGCAATCCAATGAGGCTAAGCTCTGCTAGCTCTGGTCCTGGTGCTTCCTATGGCGGGGGTTACTCAAACACTGCTCCGACTTATGACTCCTACCGAGGAGCGTCCTCTGGCCAGTATTCACCTGGAGCTGTTGGGCATAGCTATGCTCCCTCTGCAGGTGTCTCCACATCTTATGAAGCTGCTCCAGAGCCCAGTGTCCCTCAGCCTGCTGTTCAGAGAGGACCAGCACCATCTGCTGGCTCTAGTTCTTCAGGAGCTGCTTTCTCAACACGCAGGGGCAATCCAATGAGGTTAAGTTCTGTTGACTCTGGACATCCAGGGGCTGCTTTTCAGCTTGGCCCACGAGGTGAGAATCTACTGCTTAATGTTCTAATTGCTGTCAGTTTATTGGGCACTCCAAAGCTTTGTTTGCTGATATAACTTGTGTTGACCCATGTCTTAACAAATGTGTAATGTGTGACTTCAACATTCCTGTTCTCAGACATCAACTGGGCTGTTGCGCCTCCCAGTCTCCTCTCTGGAGATGAGGAAGTGTCCACTGGCGCACGTGCTGTTGCCTCTAGTCAACCTGAGAATGTGAGTCCACCTGAATCCATGTACCAGGCAGGAGAGTTGTCTCATTTTGAGGAAAGCTTTGAGCACGGTAATTCTGAGAGGGAGACTGAGGAACAGGGCTGGATGCCCCCTCCTCCACCACCTTTTGCAGCATCTGAAGAGTCTGCTGGAGCTGGCTTCATCAGCCAGCCTCACCCAGACTCAGGCTTCATCAGGCTGCCTCAGCCAGAGCTTAACATGGGGAGAAGCTGGTTCCCTTATCCCTACTACGACTACATGTTCCTGACCGGCCAGTATCCTCCAGGCACAGTCACTCACACCAGCAGCAGCTTCGAGCAGGGGAGAGACCACTGGCAAGACGCCCACTATGAGAGATACTACGCGCCCCAAAATCCTGCTCCTGCAGAACAGACCGAGACCTTCACGGACTTTGCAGCCCCCCTGACCATTGAGAAGAGGCCTGTGAAGACTCCTGCGATGGCTGGTTACAGACAAGGTGGTGCACAGTCTGCTCCTTCCCATGGACGCTTCAGGCAGCCAGCTCACAGCCAAGCTGGTGGCAACAACATGGTCAAGGTATGTTGAAATGTATTTGCACAAATGGCAACTCAGTATTTTTGTAACTTGTGCTAATGTTGCTCTTTTCCTGTTTCAGGGTGGATACTAAGTGGCTGATCCCTACAGTGAACAAAGCTTTCTGAATTCAATAAAGAATTTAAATTCATCTGAGGTTGTCTTGTTTCACAGTATCTGTCAATACTTGCAGTGTTTGCAATGTAAAGGTGATTTGTATATAAAAAACTTGACTTCATTTGGGAATGTCAGTGCAAGATTTGTCAAACTTGTTTCAAGAACATGTGAGATGCTCAATGAGTTGGGATCCTATACTGACACAATGAGGAGCTCTTTGTCCCCTGAGCTTAGTAAAACATGTACAGGTTTCAAGTGTTGGCACTTTCTTACCTAGTGGACACTTTCCTGCTTTGGCATTAATTTCACTAGCAAAAGCTGCTTTTTCATACAGTATTACAAACAGGCTTGTCAGTTTACCTGACACTTGAATCCTTTAGTAAACAAGCTTCTACCTCCAGTTACTGGTGTTGACCAGATTTTTGGACAGTGCTATCAACTGAGAATCTAGATCATGGCTGTCTTTGGTAGGGCCTTAAGGATCCTAGATGCCTACACAGGTGGCAACAGTAAGGGCAAACACATTAAAGGAGAAGGTCCATTGTAGGTTTATACTGTTCTGTAGCTTCCCAGCAGTGGTCCTTATGTGCTCTCACCCAAGCTTTTAAAACTAAGTTATTTTCCCAAACTGAGCAAGAGTTTACTCATGTATTCCTCCAGGTAAAATCAGTTTGTTTTTCCTCCTGTCACCAGGAGTCTGGTGGCTTTGAAAAGAGGGATATAACAGCTTGAGTTCCCCAGTACCCTTACACAACCCTACTTCAAAAAAATCAGAACTAACCCTTTTGAGGTAAATCCTTATCAGCACTTGCCACTTTAACCTACATCACTGCTTTTTGCCAACGCCTGAGTGGGAGTTTCCATTTGAAAAAAGAATGCAGTGGACCAACCCTTCTGAATGGCTTTTAAAAAATCAACGTGTAAATGGGAAGTACAAAGAGAAAACAAACCAAACATCATTGTATAGGCCTATGAGATACCTTAGTTGCATCAATAGACTAAAGTCCATTCAAGCTTGTTGCATAATGGCAGCTCATCTGACTCTTGATCAGAAAATTTCATGTTTAAATCATGTTAGGATCAAGCGATTGTGTTCTGACTTCCTTCGAGAGACCTGGGGCCTGTTGTTCGAAACCTAGATATGGGATTAAGCCGGGATATGTTGGTTATCCTGGCTTACTTTAGCGTTGATTTGGTTGTTCGAAAGCAGAGGCACATATGTTGCCATGGATATTTATTCTGTGCACTTAGCCTGGTCACAACCAGGCTTAGTTTAGCCTGGTGCCTTATCGGTTCATTCAGCTGTCACTGCGATCAGAAGTCAATATGTTTTACCGTCATTTCATGTTCTTATGTACGTCTTTGCCTCATTTTTGAACAAAATACATTAAGCCTACAATAAAAAAAACCCTTTAAAACATTATTTTTGTCATAGCCCAAACATACTTTGACATGCACATATCTTAAAAGGATTAATTGTTGGAATAAACATACAGGTAGGTGTATTTGGCATTAACACAATTAGTGGTTATTAGGTTTCATAACTGTATGACCAGTGAACTTTACATCAATGAATGAAAACATGAAGATGAAACCACAATATTCTTTGACCTCATTTTATTTAAATGAAAAATACTAAAATCAGTCACTGTCTGCTTTGAGCTGTGGGGAGAAAGAGAGAAATAATATTGATTAATACACTGCGTCACAGTCATGCTTACAATGTGCATTAAAATCACTTCTTTCTCTAGTCTAGTCCAGTTTCCTTAAGGTTTTTCTTTTAATTTGTCAATTTGTCTTACACTGCAAGACAATCCAAAGTCAGACAGTCCACATAACACCACTGGTTGATTAATGAATGAATGAAATGATTGAATTCATGTACAGTATACTGGAATAATGTACCTTATATAGAGGGCAGTTTCTGTGGGTGGGACAGAGTCTGTAGCTGGACTTAAGGGAATTTGTCCAGCCTCGCTTTTCCACTTATCCTGGATTTCGAACAATGGGCCCCAGGTTGTTAAACTGACTCATGAGTTGTTTTTTTAAAGATAGTTTTGGGGCATTTTAGCCTTTAAATTGATAGGACACACAAGCGTGAAGGGGGAGAGAGGGAGTGACATGCAGCAAGGTCGAACCAAGCCCACTGCTGCAACAGCCTTGTACATGGGGCGCCTGCTCTATCCAGTAAGCCACCGACGCCCTGACTCATGAGTTTGTACTGTAATTGTCATAGATACATACAGAACATTGTCAACAGATTGAGCGCAGCTCTCTTTCTCTGTCTTTTTCTTTGTTAGAACTAGCTAAGAAAGTTGCCACATCATACAGTTTTAATATCCTTCATGCTCTAAAAATTGCTTGGCAGACTTGGCTTTCCATTTAAAATGCCATCCCAGCTTATAGAGGAGGCTATCCTGTGTTGCTCTGGGTCTGGGACAGCTTGGCTTGGGGCCGATGCTTGGGTGACAGGGATCAAGATAAGATAATGTGATCTATTTGGCAGTGGTGTAGGGGGCACCCAGATTTGAACTGGGGACCTCTTGATCTGCAGTCAAATGCTCTACCACTGAGCTATACCCCCACACATGAGGTCAGAAATATGACTTGTTATCAGTAAATTACTAATTAGGCCTTCACCACATGATTAAAATCCATGTTGGTGCCCGATGAAAAAAGTTTCTGGACTTTTCTTCAGCATTAAAGATCCACTCTCTGTGAGGCTGTGGGTGAGCTGAGGATGGAGGGGGCTATCCTATGTTTCTCTGGGCCTGGGACAGCTTAACTTGGGGCCTATGTGTGGATGACAGGGATCAGGATAAGATAATGTGGTCTACTTGGCATTGATGTAGGGGGCACCCAGATTTGAACTGGGGACCTCTTGATCTGCAGTCAAATGCTCTACCACTGAGCTATACCCCCACACAGGAAGTCAAAAATATGACTTGTTATCAGCAAGTCATAAAATCCATGTTGGTGCTTGATAAAAAACAAAAAAAATTTGGGCCTTTTCTTCAATATTAAGAACTCACCTGTAAATTTTCATCTTTGATAGGGCACACCTGCTGTGGTCAACCTGAAATAATGTAGGTAGGTTACTGTGGATGTCATCCATGGGCAGGTTGGCAGCCTATGCTTGGGTGACAGGGACCAAGAATAAGATGATGCTGTCTATTTGGCATTGATGTAGGGGGCACCCAGAGTTGAACTGGGGACCTCTTGATCTGCAGTCAAATGCTCTACCACTGAGCTATACCCCCACAAAAGAACACTGGTCACTCACTGTGTACTATAGTCTAATACACAGTATATCATTTGTTGAAATGAATACAAACAATCAAATTGAGCAAAATGTGACCATGGGTATTGTTTTCTTCTCTTAGCCATAAACATACAATATGTTAGACAGTCTGATGGCACCAGATACACATACCTTCTTAATCATCCCAGTTGAAGCTCTACATTTATCTGTATGATGTGGCAACTTTCTTAGCTACTTCTAACAAAGAAGACACAGAAAAGGAGAGCTGCGCTCAATCTGTTGACAATGTTCTGTATGAATCTATGACAATTACAGTACAAACTCATGAGTCAGGGCGTCGGTGGCTTACTGGATAGAGCAGGCGCCCCATGTACAAGGCTGTTGCAGCAGTGGGCTTGGTTCGACCTTGCTGCATGTCACTCCCTCTCTCTCCCCCTTCACACTTGTCTGTCCTATCAATTAAAGGCTAAAATGCCCCAAAAATATCTTTAACAAAAAAGTCATGAGTCAGTTTAACAACCTGGTCTCTCAAATGAAGTCAGAACACAATCGCTTGATCCTAACATGATTTAAACATGAAATTTTCTGATCACGAGTCAGATGAGCTGCCATTATGCAACAAGCTTAAATGAGACTTTAGTCTATTGATGCAACTAAGGTATCTCATAGGTCTATACAATGATGTTTGTTTTCTCTTTGTACTTCCCATTTACACGTTGATTTTTTAAAAGCCATTCAGAAGGGTGGGTCCACTGCATTCTTTTTTCAAATGGAAACTCCCACTCAGGCGTTGGCAAAAAGCAGTGATGTAGGTTAAAGTGGCAAGTGCTGATAAGGATTTATCTGAAAGGGTTAGTTCTGATTTTTTGAAGTAGGGTTGTGTAAGGGTACTGGGGAACTCAAGCTGTTATATCCCTCTTTTCAAAGAGAGATTCACCCCATGGTCTCCAGTGGCACACACACTCAGTGAAATAGCACTCTTACAGACTTTGGGATCCAAACTACATCCACAGCAGTCCATTGCTCAGCTTCTGTGCTAGAGGAATACAGTGCATTTTGATAATTCAAGAAGCATAGGCAGGCTAGGTGGTTTATGTGCAGTATCATACAGAGACCCACATCAATTCACCAGGAAAAACTTTAGAAGGGCTTGGGAAAATAACTTAGTTTAAAAGCTTGGGTGAGAGCACATAAGGACCACTGCTGGGAAGCTACAGAACAGTATAAATCTACAATGGACCTGTCCTTTAATGTGTTTGCCCTTACTGTTGCCACCTGTGTAGGCATCTTGGATCCTTAAGGCCCTACCAAAGACAGCCATGATCTAGATTCTCAGTTGATAGCACTGTCCAACACCAGTGACTGGAGGTAGAAGCTTGTTTACTAAAGGATTCAAGTGTCAGGTAAACTGACAAGCCTGTTTGTAATACTGTATGAAAAAGCAGCTTTTGCTAGTGAAATTAATGCCAAAGCAGGAAAGTGTCCACTAGGTAAGAAAGTGCCAACACTTGAAACCTGTACATGTTTTACTAAGCTCAGGGGACAAAGAGCTCCTCATTGTGTCAGTATAGGATCCCAACTCATTGAGCATCTCACATGTTCTTGAAACAAGTTTGACAAATCTTGCACTGAAATTCCCAAATGAAGTCAAGTTTTTTATATACAAATCACCTTTACATTGCAAACACTGCAAGTATTGACAGATACTGTGAAACAAGACAACCTCAGATGAAGTTAAATTCTTTATTGAATTCAGAAAGCTTTGTTCACTGTAGGGATCAGCCACTTAGTATCCACCCTGAAACACAGGAAAAGAGCAACATTAGCACAAGTTACAAAAATACTGAGTTGCCATTTGTGCAAATACATTTCAACATACCTTGACCATGTTGTTGCCACCAGCTTGGCTGTGAGCTGGCTGCCTGAAGCGTCCATGGGAAGGAGCAGACTGTGCACCACCTTGTCTGTAACCAGCCATCGCAGGAGTCTTCACAGGCCTCTTCTCAATGGTCAGGGGGGCTGCAAAGTCAGTCAAGGTCTCGGTCTGTTCTGCAGGAGCAGGATTTTGGGGCGCGTAGTATCTCTCATAGTGGGCGTCTTGCCAGTGGTCTCTCCCCTGCTCGAAGCTGCTGCTGGTGTGAGTGACTGTGCCTGGAGGATACTGGCCGGTCAGGAACATGTAGTCGTAGTAGGGATAAGGGAACCAGCTTCTCCCCATGTTAAGCTCTGGCTGAGGCTGGCTGATGAAGCCTGAGTCTGGGTGAGGCTGGCTGATGAAGCCAGCTCCAGCAGACTCTTCAGATGCTGCAAAAGGTGGTGGAGGAGGAGGGGGCATCCAGCCCTGTTCCTCAGTCTCCCTCTCAGAATTACCGTGCTCAAAGCTTTCCTCAAAATGAGACAACTCTCCTGCCTGGTACATGGATTCAGGTGGACTCACATTCTCAGGTTGACTAGAGGCAACAGCACGTGCGCCAGTGGACACTTCCTCATCTCCAGAGAGGAGACTGGGAGGTGCAACAGCCCAGTTGATGTCTGAGAACAGGAATGTTGAAGTCACACATTACACATTTGTTAAGACATGGGTCAACACAAGTTGTGTCAGCAAACAAAGCTTTGGAGTGCCCAATAAACTGATAGCAATTAGAACATTAAGCAGTAGATTCTTACCTCGTGGGCCAAGCTGAAAAGCAGCCCCTGGATGTCCAGAGCTAGCAGGGCTTAGCCTCATTGGATTGCCCCTGTGTGATGGCAAAGCAGGTCCTGAAGAAGAACTAGAGCCAGCAGATGGTGCTGGTCCTCTCTGAACAGCAGGCTGAGGGACACTGGGCTCTGGAGCAGCTTCATAAGATGTGGAGACACCTGCAGAGGGAGCATACCTATGCCCAGCAGCTCCAGGTGAATACTGGCCAGAGGACGCTCCTCGGTAGGAGTCATAATTAGGAGCAGTGTTTGAGTAACCCCCGCCATAGGAAGCGCCGGGACCAGAGCCTGGGTACAAGAGAATATGAATAAAATTACAAGAGAACTCAACTGAAACACAAAGTTTAACTGGAATGGTTACTTAACCTTTCTTGACAGGAAGGCAGCATATGTCCACAACCAGCAGAGCAAAGAGGGAAGCCCTGAAACAATTTAAAAACAACACAAAAGCATCAGCAACTGTCTCCCAGTAAGCAGTCAACTTACACCAAGCCAGCAACTTACCCTGAGAAGAAGCGTGCAGTCATCATGGTGGAGGCTGACACTGGAGATCTCTTCAACTGTGCAGGCTTATAAGTGTTGCCAGAGATCAGCACTGACCAATCACAGCTTAACGAGTTAACCATGGACAGCTGCTGGTGAATGACTCTCAGCAGGTGGATCCAACCTAAGCAATTAGTCCAACAGGAGCCAGGTACAAAAAGCTGCTGGCTTCCCATAATTGATGCTGAATGCAGCAATTAGTCATTTGTTGTTTGTTTGCTTATTTTCTTATAATTCAGAGGAATTTATGTCACTTTGTAGAAATGTGTTGCAGTTTGATTCAGGTTCAAGTTATTTGTGTTCATATTCATTACAGAGGAGCAGTTGTGAAAGAAAACCTTAGATCTCAGGCTCCTTTCATGCTGATTTAATTACATATTAAAAGAATATCATCAACTAAAAAAGGGAATCTAAACATGTTGAGCCTTGTCAGCCTGCGGAGAAAGACAAGCTGTTGTCTTGGTGATGGTGTCTTTGTGTTAAATCTAGCTCAGATGATCGCTGATGTGAACTCTGAGGAGCCTGAAGCTGCTGATACTCTCCACCACAGTCCTTTTGGTGGAGATGGCAGTGTGTCCCTTTCCCTGTTGCTTCCTGTAGTCCACAATCACTCCTTAATTCTGCTGACATTGAGATAGAGGTTGTCGTCCGGGCATTAAGACGTCAGGGCTCTCACCTCCTTTGTGTTATTGGCAAACTTAATGACGATGTTGGAACTGTGGGTGGTCATGCATGAACAGGGAGTACACAGCCTGGGGTGTGCCCGTCAGGAAGCTCGGGGTCCCATCACAGAGGGCAGCACTGAGTCTCTGAGTGTGATGATGAGCTTGGGACGCACTTGTATTGAATGCTGAACTATAGTTTATGAAAAGAGATCTTCTGGTCCAGGTGGGAGAGGGCTGTGTGCTAATTGAAGAGCCACTTTATAGAGGTCAATTGGGCCTGCTAAGCACTTTTTAAATGTCACAGAGAGATGGAGAGGATGTTTTCATTCAGTTTGTCACACAAAATTCAGCAAAGTGTATAATCAAACTGAGAGGTGAAAGAATCAGCTGATTGTTAGACTCAAAAATGTTTGATGCTGACATGATTTGAACATGCAGCCTTCTAATCTGGAGTCAGATGCTCTACCGTTGCAGTGGAAGGTCAGCTATTATAAGCTGTGATAGCACTTTTAAAGGGATGGAATGTAAATACAAAGGCTATCACTGCAGCAATGTGTGATCAATGTGTTTTTTGCAGGCAAGATATTTCCTGCTTTGTTACTTTGATTTTGGTGGTGAAGAGTCGCCCCAAAATGAAGTTGAAATCTGAAGACTACAAATGCCAAAGCATATGACAAATATTATTCCGAAGGGCAAGTGCTCTGCCAATAAACTATTCCCCTCATGTTCCCATCCAGTTTCTGCACCTAATTTTGAACCACTCTGAGCATTTCGACCAAAAATAAATTGCTTCTGAAAAGTTTAAACCAAGCTCAAATCACAAAACAGAAGGTTTTACTCAACCTGAATTGTGAACTGTGAATTCATCAGAGGGTGTTTAACATTCGACAGGCTGGAAAGACAGGATGGAGATGCAACAATAGAGATGTACAGTAAGAATTCATCTGGGAAAAAAAGCCTGAAGTGGTCTCACTCATAGCTGGTCAAGGTTTTCTGCTGGATAAAAACTAATATCTGTAATGACAGAAGAAAGAAGGTGATTAAGAAGGTATGTGTATCTGGTGCCATCAGACTGTCTAACATATTGTATGGTTTGTATGTTTTAATCACAGTGTAGATGTTTATGGCAAAGAGAAGAAAACAATACCCATGGTCACATTTTGCTCAATTTGATTGTTAGTATTCATATCAACAAATGATTTCCTGTGTATTAGACTCTATAGTACACAGTGAGTGACCAGTGTTGTTTTGTGGGGGTATAGCTCAGTGGTAGAGCATTTGACTGCAGATCAAGAGGTCCCCAGTTCAACTCTGGGTGCCCCCTGTGCTGATGAAACTGTCAACTGACATCTTTGTATATGAGCTTTTGTTCCTATATACAATCAGAGCATCTGTCTCTATCATGTGGTGGAGGCCAAATCAATGCTTTGGTCATGAATTGGCATAAATTCTGTCAGCAGTGTGGGGGTATAGCTCAGTGGTAGAGCATTTGACTGCAGATCAAGAGGTCCCCAGTTCAAATCTGGGTGCCCCCTACATCACTGCAGGTGCAACCTAGCAAAGAAAAAAATTCAAACTGATTTTCAGCCTGCAGGAGGCTTTTTTGGTTGCTCGGATGGCAAAGGCATGACCTGGCCCACCCTCTGATTGGCTAAGATTTGATGCCTTTGTTGGTTGGATGAGCGACATTGGTTTGGGTTAGTGTAAATATGTCAGGGTAAACCAATCAGTGGCAGAGTAAGGCAGAGTAACGCGAACTAGATTTCATCTTAACAGTTTTTGATAGTGAAGAAAAGACCAAAAACTTTTTTCATCAGGCACCAACCTGGATTTTAATTATATGGTGAAAGGCCAATCAGTGCTTTACTTATGAGGAGTCATATTTATATAATGCTATATGGTTGTATTTTTGATCCATGCCACCTCAGCATAGGCCCACAGCTAAGCCACCCCACGTCCATGCAAGGCAAAACTGGCCGCAGACAAGCTTTCGCTATCCTCAGCTCACCTACAGCTTTACAGGCAGTGAGTTTTTGATACTGAAGAAAAGGCCAAAAACTTTTTTCATTGGGCACTAACTTGGATTTAATCATATGGTGAAGGCCTAATCAGTGCTTTGGTGATAACAAGTCATATTTTTGTGTTTGTGTGTGGGGGTATAGCTCAGTGGTAGAGCATTTGACTGCAGATCAAGAGGTCCCCATTGGCAAAGTGGATTTACATTTAATTCAAGCAAATTTCTTCCACTTCCATGTAAGTATTTCCCAGCTGAGAATATAAACGGACAGCAATAAATGCAGGCTCCTCCAAATCAGGTTCTCGAGAGCCTATAGGCAAGGCTGTAAGAGGCTAGTGAGTGCCTCAGTGTCCATCACTGAGGGGACCCCACCTTCAATTCACATCTGTTACAAGTAAATTATTGCTGTCTGTGTATATACTCAGCTGGGAAATACTTACATGGAAGTGGATGAAATGAAAGTCCACGTTATCAATGTAGGGGGCACCCAGATTTGAACTGGGGACCTCTTGATCTGCAGTCAAATGCTCTACCACTGAGCTATACCCCCACACATAAACATGACTTGTTATCAGCAAAGCACTGATTAGGCCTTCACCACATGATTAACTCCAAGTTGGTGCCCGATGAAAAAAGCTTTTGGGCTTTTCTTCAATATCAAAAACTCACCGCCTGTAGAGCTGTAGGTGAGCTGAGGATAGCGAAAGCTTGTCTGTGTTACTCACAAGAAATGCCTTCTGCAGGCTTACAGAGAGTTTGAATTTTCATCTTTGATAGGGTGCACCTGCTGTGGTCAAAGGTGGATGTCATCCACCTTAGCCAGTCAGAGGGAGAGTGGGCCAGGTCATGCCTTTGCCATCCTAGCAACCAAAAAGCTTCCTGCAGGCTTGAAATCAATTTGAATTTTTTGTCTTTGCTAGGTTGCACCTGCAGTGATGTAGGGGGAACCCAGATTTGAACTGGGGACCTCTTGATCTGCAGTCAAATGCTCTACCACTGAGCTATACCCCCACACATAAAGTCAGAAAGATGACCAGCAAAGCAGTGATTAGGTCTTCACATGAGTAAAATCAAGTTTGGTGCCTAAGGAGGAAAGTTTCTGCCCTTCTCTTCAGTATCAAAAATTCATCGCCTGTAAAGCTGAAGGTGAAGCTGAGGATAGTGGAAGCTAGTCAGCCTTACTCTGCCACTGATTGGTTTAAGCCTGCCATTCTTACCTGAACCCAAACCAATGTCACTCCTCCAACAAAAACAGCCAATCTGAGGGGGAGTAGGACAGGTCAAGCCTTTGCCATCCTAGCAAACCTGAGCCTCCTGCAGGCTTACCTTGTGTGAATTACAGTGGATGTCATTCATGGACAGTTTTGCCTTGTGTGGGCCTGGGACAGCTTGGCTTGGGGCCTATGCTTGGGTGACAGGGATCAGGATAAGATAATGTAGTCTATTTAGTACTGGTATAGGGGGCACCCAGATTTGAACTGGGGACCTCTTGATCTGCAGTCAAATGCTCTACCACTGAGCTATACCCCCTTTCTAGATGAGACAAGTCATTCTTATTCATCAGCTAGCAGAAGTCCTAGAGTCTAACAAACAGCCCTATCCAGAGTGTTCCCCACTTCTCACCCAGTGTCAGCTGGGATAGGCTCCAGCCCACCCTCGACCCTGAATAGGACAAGTGGTTATGCTAATAAATGTGACTTAAAACAGCTTTTCTCCCTTCCCGCTGAGCAAAAGCTTCCACTACATGATTGAGGTTGATGACCCTCTCAAAAGCACAAGTCCCTTCTTTGTATGTTCAGTATGTTCATATACTCATCTCATCATATATACAATCCAGTCACCCTAGTCAAGGACCAAATCTTGAATGTGGGGATCAAATGTGGTGCTTTAAATAAGCAAATAGTTCATTTAAATTCTATTCCACCATAAAGGGGCACATAGACTACTACTTTACTGCTGAGCTACATTCTCAAAAAACAAACACATCACCAAGTTGCTGTGTTAAAGATGCAGTATTCTAGTTTTTGCTGTTGCATGCTCACATGATCACTATTCAGATAAGGTTTTTATTGCTGTAATTGTTGTGCCTTGATATAAATACAGAGCTTAAACTTTAATACATCCATCATGGCTGGGTCCAACTGCATTACATTTCTACAAAGTGACATAAATCCTTCTGAATTATAAGAAAATAAGCAAACAAAATAAAACATGACTAACTTCTGCATTCAACATCAACTAAGGGAAGCCAAGAGCTTTTTGTACCTGGCTCCTGTTGGACTAATTGCTTAGGTTGGATCCACCTGCTGAGAGTCATTCGCCACAAGCTGGCCGTGGTTAACTCGTTAAGCTGTGATTGGTCAGTGCTGATCTCTGGCAACACTTATAAGCCTGCACAGTTGAAGAGATCTCCAGTGTCAGCCTCCACCATGATGACTGCACGGTTCTTCTCAGGGTAAGTTGCTGGCTTGATGTAAGTTGACTGCTCACTGGGAAACAGTTGTTGATGCTTTTGTGTTGTTTTTAAATTGTTTCAGGGCTTCCCTCTTTGCTCTGCTGATTGTGGACATATGCTGCCTTCCTGTCAAGAAAGGTTAAGTAACCATTCCAGTTAAACTTTGTGTTTCAGTTGAGTTCTCTTGTAATTTTATTCATATTCTCTTGTACCCAGGCTCTGGTCCCGGCGCTTCCTATGGCGGGGGTTACTCAAACACTGCTCCGACTTATGACTCCTACCGAGGAGCGTCCTCTGGCCAGTATTCACCTGGAGCTGCTGGGCATAGGTATGCTCCCTCTGCAGGTGTCTCCATATCTTATCACACTGTGCCAGAGCCCAGTGTCCCTCAGCCTGCTGCTAAAGGACCAGCACCATCTGCTGGCTCTAGTTCTTCTTCAGGACCTGCTCTGCCAGCACACAGGGGCAATCCAATGAGGCTAAGCTCTGCTAGCTCTGGTCCTGGTGCTTCCTATGGCGGGGGTTACTCAAACACTGCTCCGAATTATGACTCCTACCGAGGAGCGTCCTCTGGCCAGTATTCACCTGGAGCTGCTGGGCATAGCTATGCTCCCTCTGCAGGTGTCTCCACATCTTATGGAGCTGCTCCAGAGCCCAGTGTCCCTCAGCCTGCTGTTCAGAGAGGACCAGCACCATCTGCTGGCTCTAGTTCTTCAGGAGCTGCTTTCTCAACACGCAGGGGCAATCCAATGAGGTTAAGTTCTGTTGACTCTGGACATCCAGGGGCTGCTTTTCAGCTTGGCCCACGAGGTAAGAATCTACTGCTTAATGTTCTAATTGCTATCAGTTTATTGGGCACTCCAAAGCTTTGTTTGCTGATAACTTGTGTTGACCCATGTCTTAACAAATGTGTAATGTGTGACTTCAACATTCCTGTTCTCAGACATCAACTGGGCTGTTGCACCTCCCAGTCTCCTCTCTGGAGATGAGGAAGTGTCCACTGGCGCACGTGCTGTTGCCTCTAGTCAACCTGAGAATGTGAGTCCACCTGAATCCATGTACCAGGCAGGAGAGTTGTCTCATTTTGAGGAAAGCTTTGAGCACGGTAATTCTGAGAGGGAGACTGAGGAACAGGGCTGGATGCCCCCTCCTCCTCCACCACCTTTTGCAGCATCTGAAGAGTCTGCTGGAGCTGGCTTCATCAGCCAGCCTCACCCAGACTCAGGCTTCATCAGCCAGCCTCAGCCAGAGCTTAACATGGGGAGAAGCTGGTTCCCTTATCCCTACTACGACTACATGTTCCTGACCGGCCAGTATCCTCCAGGCACAGTCACTCACACCAGCAGCAGCTTCGAGCAGGGGAGAGACCACTGGCAAGACGCCCACTATGAGAGATACTACGCGCCCCAAAATCCTGCTCCTGCAGAACAGACTGAGACCTTGACTGACTTTGCAGCCCCCCTGACCATTGAGAAGAGGCCTGTGAAGACTCCTGCGATGGCTGGTTACAGACAAGGTGGTGCACAGTCTGCTCCTTCCCATGGACGCTTCAGGCAGCCAGCTCACAGCCAAACTGGTGGCAACAACATGGTCAAGGTATGTTGAAATGTATTTGCACAAATGGCAACTCAGTATTTTTGTAACTTGTGCTAATGTTGCTCTTTTCCTGTGTTTCAGGGTGGATACTAAGTGGCTGATCCCTACAGTGAACAAAGCTTTCTGAATTAAAGAATATCAAATTTATCTGAACTTGTATTGCCTTCAGTCTTGATGCCTTAATTTGCAATTTAAATGGTTCATGTATGTAATCCTAACCTCACACTCAATTTTTGGAAAACATGGTAACACTTATTGACAGCCTTAACAGGTAATTTAAACCTGGAATCTGACAACTGGTGCAACAGAGGTTTAACTACTTATTCAACCTATGCTGAATCTGGTTTGAAGTTCAACTAAACTCAGTGAATTGTTCCTGTAGCTTAAACATACAGGGTCAAGGAAATGGTTGCCTTTCCGCAAAGCTGAAATGCAAAGAATAACCAACATATGGCTCACAGATTACAAGTGGAAGTGTCAACAGCTTGGTTCTTGTTCCTAGTTTCAAAATAAAGGGTATGGTCACATGAGCAAATGTGGACAAAAGATCATTGCCTGCCAGTGCCGGTTGTGACACAAAGCTAGCTTGCTGATTCATGACTTTTAAATGTTCCATGCCTGACTCAGTGCTGGCAGCATCTCATGTGGGGCAGTCTGTGATTTGTGGCCAGTATCACACAATATTGGCTGATTAAAACAAGGCAACAAACAAGTTGATCTCCATGCAATGTTATGCCACTGGAACCGTTCATGTAATTTCACTTGTGACCATACCTTAGATTGGTCAGTCTTTGCATCCAATGGTGTGGTAGTTGAGATGGGTGAACTACAAGGTAGATGGTCAGCTACAGAGAAGTGGGCTGACTCCTCCATATATTTTACTTGTTCAGAACTATTGTGTTCTGATGTTTGTAAATCAGTCTGCAAAGTAACCTGTAACTAATATCTGTAAAAAGGCAGTGCAGTAAAAAGTACCTCAAATCTGTACTTAAGTACTGCACTTGAGTAATTGCACTCATTTACTTACTTTTCACTATCAATCATGTTTTAATGTTTTAAAAGCAATACTGACAACTGTCACTTTTACAAGGCCATGCAATGTTATTAATTGGTCACATGGTGGCGCACATTGAACAGCTCCAGTGTCGTCCACTTACTTACTGAATTCATTTTTTATGCTTTCATTGTATGAATTAGCTGCATTTATTGTTTTTACATTTACACCGTCTATCAGACTTGAGAAATGATGAGGTGGCACAGCTGTAACCTTTAAATTAATTTAGACCTACTCTGAAGACAATTAGTTTTGACACTCTGTGATTGATGGGTCCAACACAGCACGAATATACATATTTGTAACTTTAATTTATTGTAAGACCATTCAGAATTTACACAAATCGGTCCATTATAAAATATATTTTATATAAGTATTTCCAGCAGCAGAGGGGAATACAGGGGCATTTGGACCTGGAGGAAGCATTCAGAGCGCAGAGATGGGAGCAGCAGCAGGCTCATTGCACCCCGCCCACCCCTGTCACCAGCGTGTAGATCCTCCCCGTTGGGTCCTCACATCTTATGGGGCGGACAATATGTGGATGGTATGGACAATGCGATCACTGTAGGAGGGCGTAACATCACGTAAGTACACATCCTGCCATGAAACACATCAGACAGCTATAGACTGAAAATAGATCAGAAGCTCTCTTCTGTGTGAGCTCATGCACGACTGTTCAGTCACTTACAGCGGATTACAGTAAGCTACTGTGAGATAGAGCCCACAGCATGACCGCAGGACTACAATGACACTGTATCACATAGAAATGACAGTATTATCTGCTGCATCAAGTCAGAAAGAAGGCTGAAAGCTGTGAGTTTGGGTGCACTGCTTTTTACCCACCCAGGTTCAATTTAATGCCTAGTGTTTGTATTGCTCACCCTTACTCAACATGCAATAAGAGCCTGGTAACTTAAAGTGAACTGCAGCTGAACTGTGTGTAGTCCTACTGTTTTGTCAGTGGCCCTTCAGTAAGGACAGTAGTTCCCACCTTTTTTTAACATCTGAACTCAAAAGTATCTGTAAATTGTGAGCAGCTCAGTAAGAGAGATCATTTCATTTGAATAATATTTAGAGGCCTGAGGGGCTAAAACTAGTATTTAGCATATTATTGAAAAAAGAAGACAAAGAACCCTTTCTTATTGCTTTGCAACTCTTTAACAGCTGTCATAAATAACAACATCACAGGCCATAAATGTTTAAGAAGGCATTTTTGGAGCATTACAGGTCCAGTGTGCAGGATTTAGGGGCATTTATTGGCAGCAGTCGTAAATAGTCTTCATAACTGCATTTTCATTAGTTTGTAATCACCTAAATATAAGCGTTGTTGTGTTTTCTTGTCTTCAGAGCGAGCCATTTGTAGCTACATACAGGGTAGGTCCTTTTTCTTTTCTGCAGTAGCCCAGAACAGACAAAGTTAACACTGGCACTAGGTTGGGCTTCAGTGTTTTTGCGTCTACAGACTTTGCACGTATACTTTATGGCTCACCAAGTATAGACGTGAACACTCTCAAACAGGAGTTAGGCTGAAACTAAGACTTCTATTTTACAGTCATTTTTCAGGTAAAACCCAACACACTGGAGTGTAGAAAATGTATCACTGCCTGACGATGCTATGAATGGTTCACAGACTCTACTGTCTGTAAGTAACGGCAGTGAACTGACTGTCACTGACAGACGTTCGGTATTTTTCTGAGGCTGTCATCCATCATCAGATTGATTTCAGATTGATTTCTTATTATTTTGCTGGTGTGAGTGTGGATTCAGCGAGTTCATTCAATTAAACTCAAACTTGAGTCAGACACATATTTTGTCAGCTTCAGAAGAATTAGTACAAAGTGCAAATATGCATATCAAAACAGTGAATTAGGAAAATCATAGTGTTAAAGAAAGTGTTTAATTTTGTCACCAGACGATCTTCACTCAGTTCACTTCGGTTCACTCGTGTCATTTCATCTTTTTGCCCCCCATTTTTTTTTTTTTTTACAAAGAAGAAGTAGTGAGTGAGATGGAGAAAGAGAATCTCGTGGTTTGTTTCTATTTTGGCATCATTTTCTAAAGAAACGCAATCATAGATGATGACATCTGACCATTAGCTGTCCATGAAGTTGCTGATGTTTGCAGTTTTCCTGATTGCACGTGTGTGTTTGACTGCTGGTTATGCAAACACAGACACACACACTCTACAGTTTACGTAGCCATTACAGCTACATGGCTAACCCATACCTGTACACTAACCTTGACCTCAACCAAAATCTGTATTACCAACAGGCAAATTGTGCAACTTCCCAAGTCTACAGACCCATCGGGCCAATATAAGCCCTGTTGATATGTGGTAATAACTGTAGCTTTGCCTCAGCACTAAAGTGCAATATCAACTGTCAGAAAATTATGGCCCTGTCTTGAAGCACATCCTTTTGTCAGAACTTTGTTTAAAGGAAAACAAACATAAAGGAAATTACTCTTATTAGCTTTATTTCCTCGACTCAAAAGCGCTGAAAGTATCTGATGCACTTCTTTGGAAGTGCACCTATTGTTTTAAATGTCTGAACATGTGCCAAAAGTGTTGTAAGGCACGTCAAACTGCTTTAACAGCCCTACTCTGACCTTGTTTTGATTTTGGAGCATCCAATCGGCGCCAAAGACCAAAGCTGTTTTCTGCAGCCGCAGTTGTGCTGAGGTGTGCCTGCCTGCCGAGATCTACATGCACCTCATGGTAGCCTGCACAGTGTAAAGCGAAAACTACCAAACTTTTTAATGATCCCGAAAGCAAAGAACTGGTTAAGAACTATAAAATCTTCATTGTTGGGTTCATCAATGGTGATAAATGTTCTGAAGTTGCATTTAGAGTCACCAATGTGTTATTAGACTCAGTAGAAGGAGCATTTCCCTGATACGATTAGTCTGAACTTTGCAAGGCTTCCTTGATTTGTCTCTCAATATTTCTACATAGTGGGGTGGTATAGCTCACAAAATCAAGACAATTGTTCAGTTTAGGATAAAAGCACCAAATTTGGTACATACATAGCTTAATATATGTTGAAGACATCTGGATATCAGGGCGTTGCAGACTGGCATTCTGATGACCATGGTCGCAGAATCCAATATGGCCCCCACCTGAAAACAGTTTTGGCTCCAACTCTTGAACCAGATGAGCTACAAATGCAAACTCTGTGTCTATTTTGTGTTTGTTTGTTTGTTTTTTTACCATATTTATGATCATTTTTATGATTGGATGTGTCAGGATCCATAATTTTCCAAGATGGTGGCTACATAAAATAAAGTTGTTTTTTTTAACTCTTTTGGAAAACTTGGTGTCTATTTCATATTTTTAAGCATTAGGAACACACTGGAATACTCAGATTCATTGTTTATTTTTAAATCATATTGTATTTTATGTCCAATATTTTCATTTACACACATATTTTCCCACAGATTGAGTTGTAGGGATGAGCTGTCTCCATGTTTTGATTCCATGTCCAGAGTAATCTTGTTTGCCCACTTTATCCACAATTAATGATGAGATGAGAGACAGAGGGGCACAGAGGTGTAAAGTAGCTTTCTTGGCCATCTCACATGTGCAAACACGTTCACCCCCGGGGCAAGTTGTGGCGCCAGGGAGAACCATAGTTGACTGTAAGTGTTGCGTTGGTTGGCACACACAACCACTTCCACTTTCGAGCTAAGTCCAGATCTGCCTCACCACTTCAGGGTGAAGCATCCACTCATTTAGTAGTCAGAAGGCAAAGCTTTTGATTTTCCGGTCCATCTACGTCCCAACCCTCACCTATGGTCATGAGCTATGGATAATGACAGAAAGACTGAGGTCGCAGATACAAACAGCCGAAATGAGTTTTCTCAGAAGGGTGGCTGGGCTCAACCTTCCCATGAGGAGCTGGAAAGCGTTGCTGGGGAGAGGGATGTCTGGAATACTTACCTCAGCCCGCTGCCTCTGTGACCTGGCTTCAAATAATGGATGTGGGGACTAGCTTCCAGGCAGAGATTCCAGTTAGGCTACATTCAAAACATAACAGGTGTTGTAGCAAAAACACCAGTCCTCTCATTCACTTGAATGTGGGTAGTGTGTACGTATGTGCTGATGTGATGGGGCCGCAGGGGATGCCCGCAGCATTAAGTTGAAACTTGAAATGCAACCCCATGTTGCACTGCAGTGGCCAATTTTGTAACCATGCAGCAATCAGACCAAAAGACACCAGCAGCAGCCAGCAATACAATCTCTTTCTATCATTAAATATAATAGTGAGTAAAAGAAATAACGAGGTACTCATTAACGGCTGGGGTTTACTATCATACAAAGGAGAGTACTTGCTTTTTTTTTGAGTGTGTTTGTGCACTTGTGTCAGTTGAGACAGTAAAGATACTACAGTAATGATAATCAAATGGAATCCTACAGACCTTTTGAGACAACATAAATAAACTTACTCAGTCGCTAAGATGTGGTGATTGGCTTTTTTTTTTTTTGTTGGTCTCCAACCTCCACTCCCTGACAAGTGGGCCATTTAAGTGACACTCCCACATGGCTGCACAACCCTGCAGCTAATCACCTCTATGTCTGATTTGGTGTGAATGCAGCCTTATTTTTCACAGCCCCAAAATAGTCTGGCAGTGTGCAGTGTCTGTGCCAGACTCTGATCAATATGACAAGTTCTAATACAGCTGCACCATATGAGCTGGTTTATTCAGACAAAATACAACAAAGAACTGAGAAGAATAAACTACACTGCACACTTTACAAAACAATCCCCAAACACTGCTTATCCCGCTCCATAGACAGGCCAAGCTCACGACCCACATGTTTTCTGAGCCATCTAAGTGCCCTTAAGATGATAAGGTTTTAAATGTCATATTTTTCTGATTATTTTAATGTGCTATATAAATAAGCTTGATTTGATATTCTGGAGCTTCAAACCATGCCACACTGCTCAGTGATCAATTGGCTAAACTTTCCATCAGACACATAAAAGCCGTCTATATTGGTTTGAAAGTTGAGCCTGACGGGCATGTGTGGTTTAACATAAGAATATGTAAGGCAGTGTAAGAGCACTGCTTTTATTTGTTTGTGTGTATTTTTTAGGGCAGTAATGCAGGTCTATGGCACATAGGAATAAGCTGAATCAGGGCAGTGACACAACAGATTTGTTAAAACTTCATTGTTGGTTTGGGTCTTCTCATGAAATTTGTTTACAACAGTGAACCAACATTATCCTTTAAGATATAGTGTGTCTGCATTGTGATTAGAAAGAAGTCATGTTTTTCAAGACTTTGACAGTTAGTATCTCCACACTTCATCTATACTTATACACACACATGCATGGGGTTGATGCCTTCGATAATGTGGGGTCATCAGTTTTAGGAAGTGTGTACTACCATGTTTGCGTGTCACACTGTGTGTGTGAGTGTCCACACTTAATAAAAATATCTGTGTCTTGTGATCAGGGGGATGATATGGTAGAACATACATTCTGAGGTCTCATGAGTAGTGATGTAGCTTTCGTTAAGACTTCCAGGAGTGATTTACATCTCTTCCCCTGTAGCTACCAGCGACCTTTCCCTTGACCCGCTGGATCCCGCTGAAGGAAAAACAGCATTGAAGTGAAGGAGGCTTAAACACTGTGCAAAGTATCTGGGCCTAACACACCAAATCACAATGTTTGTTCACAATACCTTCCAAGTAGAAAACCCCTGTGACATGAAATGCTACCTTATTTGGTCAGTTTTTAGCCACCTGAAAAAGGACCTCCTAAAAACATCAATATCAGTTTACGTTAGTGTTATATTTTGATTTTTTTCTCAGGTTTACCTTGTTGTCAGACAGCCCTTTCAGACCCACAGAGAACTGAAGCTGTTATTTCAAAGCCTCCGGACTCCATTGAAAAAAGCAGTAATTTTTCTTCGTACAACATGAGAGTTGCTGGCCTCATTCTGTTATTAAAATGATCGAGATAATTAATTCAGTACCAGTTCATATAGCCTATATACTTCCAAACCCTGCTAAAACTGTATTATCACTTGGCAAAACTCAATACACACACAGTGAAGCTGGCAGCAACCACACACTGCTAAGAGTTTGTGACACATCGGCTGTTAAGAGTCTGTTAAGCAGTGATAAGACCAATCAAAGATGCTTTGTACATATAGACCCAGTTATGACACACACAGCCAGTTTCCACGCTGCTCTCACTGAGTTATTTTCCTCCAAAAGTCACATGACCTTTTGGGTAAACGGGTCTAGACCGCACTGTCAGCAAACAGCATCCAACATCTGGAGTACGTCTCACAGCTTCAGCGGCAGCTTCACTGCTGTTTGGCTTGCAGGGAATGCAGGGAGTGTTTATTTTCTGTGGCCGGTAGCACCACACGGAGAGGGATTTTCTGTGCTGCCCAGCAGAGAGATTGATTGAAAAAAGAGAAAACATTGGGGAGGGTAGGAGAGGGAGGGAACTGGTGAGGAAGAGGAAGGAAGCGCTGGCCTATATAAAGAAAGAGAGTGGAGCAAGAGCAGAGAGGAGTGGTTTGTGAGAACGTTTAGGTGACCAACAGAGCCTAAACTGTGAGTATGACAGAGCAGTAAACTGGAAACTAGAAACAGTTGAGGTGACTGTTAAATAGACATGTTTACACATTTTAATTTGTTTTTTTTATGAACAGTATCTCAAGAAAGGTAAGTTATCCAGCGACTGAATGTATGCAGAAGTCCGTCTTTTTTGGGAAGAGGACTGAACTAACGTCTGGGAAACAAGCAGCATATTTTGTGCAGATGTTTCCCGCTCATGTCTAGCTTGTGCATCAGTAAGATTTTCCATTCAAGTGCTTTTAATGAGTCATGCAGGTCAGGATCTTTTTATACAAAAATGTCATTTCTTTAAAGATGCAGAGCAGTCAACACATAGCCATGTTAAATGATATCATAATTACTAGATATTCTTTCTTTTTCTTCGCAGGTGCAGTGACAGGAGCCACCTGTGTGTGTATGTGTGTGTGTGCATTTGTATTCCCATGCACGTGAATATATAGTGTTTGTAAATCATCTGTGTGTGAGTGTGTGTGTGTTGGAAAATGCCGGGGTTTGCGAACAGCTCGAAGGTGCGACGCGGCCTCACCTTTGCTACAGGTCTGGTGGAGTGTCTGTGTTTTGCTGGAGCTGTGTTCGGATGGGCCTCACTTGTTTTTGTCCTGAAGAAGGAGGACTACTTCAGCTCTCTGTGTGTCAACACCACAGTCAATGCAACACAGGCCCTAGGTCAGTTTGATATCCTCAGCAACACTTTGAATTCACCTGTATTGCTAAAATTAGTCACAACTCTTTGTGCAGGCATCTACCTGCACATTTCACAACCTTACTTCTCTCTTCTTCTGTTTTATGTGTCTACAGATTGCAGCGGACAGGATGAGCAGTTCTCCCTTGTTTTCACCATCGCCTCGTTTATGAACAACTTCCTGACGCTGCCCAGTGGTTTCCTCTTTGATCGGTTTGGTACCACAGTGGCTCGGCTCTTTGGAATGTGAGTCCAACAACATCTTAATTACTCCTAAGTTAAAAAGAATTTCCTTTCTTACTTATAAGAAAGGAAGGACTAAAAATCCCACTGAGGATTGTCATGACAAGCACTGAATAGAAGAGAATAACAACAAGAGGTTGCTGATCAGTGTGGTTTCTTTCCCCCAAATGATGTACAGATTTTTAGGCATTGTTATCTCAAATGGGTCAGACTATACAGTTGCAGTAAATGGGGAAATAAATCTCCCTTGGAGAGCATGTCCCCAGATACCCTTAGGTTTGGTCTGAGCCCTGAATGTTTGCAACGTCTGTTTTTATCTAATCTCAACACTCATGTTTCCCAACATGTGGCTTGTAACGTAGCAGTTAACAACCCACCTCTTCTGCTTGTAGTTGGACACAGGTGGACATACTGTAGCTGTGTGTGTTCATGCATGCACATATGTACACAAACACATGCCTGTGTTTTGTGGAGTATCTTCTTTTGTGGTACGCCATTATGCGTAGTACAATGAGTGCTGCGTCCACATGTGAAATTAAACACAAAGAAGTATGAGGATGAGGCAATTATGCACATGGTAAAAGTAAGGAAGAGCTGCTGGAAGTGTTTGTGACCAGAGCTCCACTGCAGATAATGAGAGGGTGTCGTGGAGGGAGTACAGGAAGGAGCTTAGTGTTGAGTTTTCCGACTGGGCTGAAGTGTGGCAGTCCCCAGACCTTTATTTTGACTTTGAGCGTGTTCAAGTAGCTCTGCAGAACAAAAAACAGAAGAAATCCAAGTCTTTGCACTAACATGTTATGTTCATTTATTAAAAATCAGTTCTTCTCAGACTTTTATATGCTTTTACACTTCTTGCACTGATGTATGACACTGCCTTTGAACAGGTTACCACAAAATAACTCATGTATCTGTAAAATGACAAGTAAATAAACATAAAAAGCAAGAGAGATTTTTTGCTAGATTGACTTTGCATTGAGTTTTCATACCAAAAGCAATAAAAGTGCAATATTTTCTTTTTTTTTTAAAGAAATAATGACTGTTTGCGACAGGTTTCTTTGCCAAAACATCCCTTTTTTTGACACAGCCATAAAACTAAACATAACAGTGTCTTTGCAGCTTGCTGCTTTCACTAGACCTAACATTTTGACTAAAGACAGAGGGGCCTCTATCCTCTTCATCACCCTGCATGACTCTAACTCCCTCTGCCTGTGGTAGCAAAGCTAACACTATAACGCAAAGAGGCAGTTTGATATAATTTCAGTCTGTCTCTGGTATTTCCCTCCCCTCCTGTGTGGTAAAAGGGACACGTAGGACAGCTCGAAGCAAGAGCACAGACAGAGTTCAGAGTAGCTCCCTTAAGGAATTTTACGTAAAGTATTTGAGGTCTCCAGACAGCAACAGACACATGAATGGAGATGCTGTGCACACACCAAAGCTGGACACTTAGCAATGCAGAATATGGAGAAAATGTATTATGAGTAAGGGAGCAGTAAAGCAAACAAAGCATTAAATTGCACAGAAAAGGATTAAGAAATAGAGAGGTCAGGATCATAAATCACCAGAGGATGGAGGAATGTCTGAAGCCCTCCCTACTGCCTATCTAAATCCACAGCAACGAACTGGTACAAAAGAACATATGTTTCCACTAAAACAGGGTGGAGGGAAAATAAAAGGAATGCAAATAGTTGGACAAGACACAGCAAGTGGAGTTGAGGGTAGATTTGTTTTGCTCATCAAGTGCCAAGAAAAGGACGTTGGTGTTCACCAAACAGCAGCAGTTTTACCTGGTTACTGTAAAGCCCACTGAGCCAATAAAATGACATGAAATCACTGCCAATTCTTTTTCCCACCAGATGTCTTTACACCCTGGGTTCTTTGCTGGTGGCCTTCTCGAGTGCAGGTGAAAAACATTTCTCATGTCTCATTGTTTTGTGCTCTCGTAGTCCAAAAAGAAGACACAAAAAATGTTACAGCAGACTCTCACTACTGTGGGTGCTCATTTCCCCCGTTTTTTCTCTTCTTTTCCCTTCAGCTTTGTCAAACATGCTCTTCCCTGCTCTCTCCTTCCTGGCAGTGGGTGGCATCCTGTTTCTAATGACCAACATGCAGGTACAGAAGCAGTCGTTCAGATTATTATCAGATTTGATGCATCTAAATTAAAGGGCCAGTGTGTAGGACTAAGGGGCATCAGTTGGCAGAAATGGTTTATAATATTCACAGCTACTCTTTCATGATTTTAAAACTTAATTTAATTTTCTATTTAATTCATTACTTTATAAAAATTGTGAAAAGTGACCATCACAGTTTCACAGCGTTTAACTTGACATATTCAAATAGTAAAAAATTTTTTTATTGTTTTTAATAATTGTTTGAAGTAGAGATGGAATAGGGCAGCACAGTGGTGCAAGTCTTGCACACTGTCGCCTCAAGGTTTGAATCCGCACGCCAGCAAGGGCCTCTCTGTGTGGGGTTTGCATGTTCTCCCTGTGTCAGCATGGGTTTTCTCTGGGTTCTCTGGTTTCCTCCCACAGTCCAAAGACATGTAGGTTAGGTTAATTGGGGATTCTCAATTGGTTGTTGGTCTCCATGTACACTGCCTCTCGTCCAGTGTCAGCTTGGATCGGCTCCAGTCCTCCTGTGACCCTGAGTAGGATGAGCGGTTACGGATAATGAATGAATGAGACTGAAGAATTCTGACAGTGCTCAGGAAAGGGAGGGTTGAGGCGTGTTGTGTTCCAGCTATGCTGACACAGTGATAAAAGAGATGATTTGTGGTCTGAAGGGTTAGAGGAGACATTCATGATTTCGATAACTTAATTGAGTGATTTATTTGGATATTGCAAGAATAATAATGTATCATCTGTGAAGAAACTTATTTTTTGTGTTATGTTTGTTGTGATGCCGATGATGACATAGTGTGGCAGTTAATAGTTCAGTGAATAAGGTGATGGTGAGAGTGAACATGCTTGTCTGGTCCCTCTGCAGAGTGTGAAGCTTTGTGAACTTGATCCATTGAATAAATGAGTTTCCAAAGCCAAACTTTTCAAGGGTTTAGATGACAAAAGTCCAGTTCACTCTACGGAATGTTTTTTTCTGCATCTAAAGACAGGATAACTGTATTGATTTTGTTACTGTATTAAATCCTGTTTGATCTGGGTAAATGAGAGATGAAATAACTGGTTTAATTTGAATTGTTTAAGAGTAACTACACCCCCAAAGCACTTTTTTTAAAAACTGAAAACCAATAGACCAATGTATATGTATTTAGTACTGTTGCTGATAGAGTCAAGTCCAAATCTTGACATTTGTGCAAAGTATTTGGATTCCACATATGGTATCATGAATATGCATAGTGCCTTCCCAACAATGGTTGAAACCAGGTTTTTGCAATTGAATTTTCCTACTGGCTGATCTGGTGGCGGGTGTCATACAGTATATGGTGGCAGCTTAAGTCAAGAGCCAACCTTATCTTAAGATTCAAATAATGAAATAAACGTATGTAAAAAATAATCCCTGTGAGCAAAATCTTCGGAGGGAATGTTTCAAAACCACCTCCTCATGTTCAAATGTTCAAACAGGCATTTCAACTCAGCAAGAACAAATTGTACATTGAATGACAGAAAAATAAAAGGCAAACAAAGGAAAGAAAGCCCCACAGACATATCGACAAATGCAATATCTGTTTTAATAAATTCAAATTTCTCCCCTGAAGGTCGGAAACCTGTTCGGCTCACGCCGCTCCACCATCATCACTCTCTACAATGGCGCCTTCGACTCCTCATCGGCGCTCTTCCTTGTCATCAAGGTGAGAAACATTCACACATTGTTCTCATATATAACGTATATTTATACCAGCTCATGTTGTCTTGATGTCTTCTCCTGCAGCTGCTACATGAGGCTGGTGTTGCTCTCCGCTCTTCCTTCCTCTTCCTGTCCGTCTGCAGCTTCATTCACCTGCTCAGGACTTTCTTCTTGTTGCCCAGAAACCACATTCCTTACCCGCTGCCTGATGACTACACATACGGGTACATATCCACAACAAACCACACACATCTTGGCAGACTTGGCATACTTGAGCTTTTTACTAGAAATGTTTGCAGTTTACAGAGCTCATTGTACTCGTACAGCAAGAAAAACTGGCTTGTTCTCATTCCCAGAGCCTCAAATACCAGGGCTTTGTCATGCCCCCCCACGCACCGCGCTTTCAACAAACTCCAATGTAAACTCATCCACGGCAATAGTTGACACTGAGAACAACTGACACAGTAAAAAGAATGGGAAAGTCTGTGTAGGACAGGAGGGAGGGGAGGTAGAGGGGTAAAACAAAACCTGACCTTTGTCCACGGGTCCACAGTTTGTCATGTGTGAAATGACGTCAGTGTTGTTTTAACATAACGTATGTGTGGTCATTACACACTGACGTCTCTCACATAATGTATTTGTGAGGTGGGTTTAACTGTTTGGTGGTGTGTATGTAGATTTGATTGTACAGTTGAAAGATTATTGCCAGATTTGTTTGATCACGGTGAGAGCAACACTGACGAGTGACCAAGGAGACTGATATAAAACACCAAATTGGCCCACAGACAACAGTCTAAAACAATGGGCTAAAAATAATGTTAAAAATATAATAAAAGACAAGGGAGGTTAAAAGTCGGAATTAAAAATCAAGGGGCTAAGAATAATAAAAATGGTGGGCTACTTTTCCAGACGCAGAACCTCCACCTGCTTGGTACAGGTTCAGCGTCGTTGGAGGTTACCCACAGGCTCTAGGCCGGAAGTCAAAGTAAAAGTCCTTCACAATAAAAGCATTAAAAGTTATTTCACAATAAAAACATGCAATAAAAACCTATAAAAACACAGCAAACAAGGTAGAATAAAAGCATAACTTAAATAAAACTCAAGTAAAAAAGATAAAACATACAATATAAAAACCCTACAACAGACTTCCATCTTGTGACATACTTACGTCATTTTGCGTTGTGTAACAAAAGTCTATTTTTAAATCCAAAGTGTGATCCTTTTTTAAAACCGAACAGTGACTGTTGCACAATATATATTTTTTGTACATTATTTTATTAATGATTTTGTATTTCCATACAAATATACAAGCCACAACAAAAATCCTGGCCCAAGGCCCAACTAAAACAGACAAACACAGACACACAACACACACACGATTAAGATTAATAACACAAAAGCACATAGCAATTCATATCTTCCATGTGTGATTATCAGGCAAAACCAATCACAAATGAAAATATGCAAGAACAAGAAAACCAAAAGGGGATAAAGCGAAAACAAAACAAAAAAACAAAACAAAAAAAAACACCCAGCTAATATGTACAGCCAAATGCGGTCCTCATTCAAATGCACTCATTGAATCTAGGTACTGCAAAAATGAACCCCAAGCTTCTTCCCATTTATGTGCACATTTTGGATGATTAAATCGCAGTTTTTCCATGTGAATAACCAAAACCAGTTCACACAGCCAGTTTCTGAAGCATGGTGGAGTTGATGTCTTCCAGTCTTTTAGAATGAGTTTTTTAGCTAGTACCATGCCCATCAAGAGAGCTGTTTGAATGTATGATGGAAGTGTTAAAGAGTCTTTGGAACATCCAAAAAGAGCCAAGTCCCTGTCAGGAGAGAGGGTCCTCTTATAAACACCAGAAAAAAAGAAAAAAATTCTTGACCAGAATGGATAGATTAGTGAACAGCTCCAGAATAAGTGCAAAAGTTTGTCATCCTTTGACTTAATTTATCACAGACTGGAGATACAGAGGGGTAAAATTTATGTAACATGACCTTAGAATAATAAAAACGGTGAATCAGTTTGAACTGAATTAACCTGTGTCTACTGTTAATGAACACCTGTGTATATGGGAAATTGCAGCCTTCCATATTTTATCTGGTGACACATCATTAATTTCCCCTTCCCAAGCTTTCTTGATACAATTAGCAGAATCAGACCTCTTAAAAACATTTATACATTTAGTAATCAACTTCTTCCTCTCTGGTGGAACGGAAACAATTCCAAAATAGCACTCAAAATGAGGAGCGTTTTTCCTAACAAAATGTCTAGCTTGCATGTAACGAAAAAAATTAGAGTGAGGTAAATTATACTCGAGACTTAATTCACCAAAGGAGGCAAACTTATTGCCTATATAGAAGTCCTTTATACATTTGAGTCATTTTAGACTCCATATAGCAAATGTGTTGTCTAGCAATGCAGGGGTAAAGGCGTAATTATGGCAAAGTGGTGTATGGACTGAAATACAAGGGATTTTATATGTCTGTTTGACCTGATTGAGAATCTTAAGTGAGTTTCTGACAACAAAACTATTACTTACTAATTTAGTAGGAGATGTACAGTTTGTAAAAAGTAGGGAAGATAGTGAAACATGTGTTTTTTTTAAAAGACATAAGTTCTAGTTTTAACCAAACGGGAGCAGAGTTGAGTGATTCATAGTCTGGAGAACCCCACTGCCAAAATGCCAGTGCCCTAGCATTAGCTGCCCAATAATAATCTTTAAATACTGGAAGACCCAGACCTCCATCCAATGTAGGCCTTAATAGATGCTTCCTGGATAATCTGTGTTTTTTATAACCCCAAATAAAATCTAGAAAAACTATCTCTAGTTTCTTAAAAAGGTCTGCCGAGATCCATATTGGCAAATTTTGAAAAATATATAAAAACTTTGGTAGTGACATCATCTTAGTGGCATTTACTCTGCCGATCATGGAGAGGGGTAATGTCCTCCAGTATTCTATACTGCGTTTTAATTTATCAATACCTTAAAGAAAATTTAATATAAGCAGAAATTTAGGGGTTTTTGAGATCTTAAGTCCAAAGTATGTAATATAGTCTTGTTGCACAATATTAACCAGGTGTTAGAATGTGTTTCAGCTGGACGTCACATAGAAATGCTAAAGGGCTATGAAATGCAGTTTTGGGTGTGGATGTTAAGTCTGAGTCAAAAAAACAGTTCAAAGGGCTGGTCCATCTGTGGTCACTGCTGAAACTCCTACACAGCTGTCAGCAAAAAGCAGTAATGCAGATTACAGTGCTGATGCCCTCCCCTCCCTTTTATTGCTGTGGACACAACATTCATTTGCTTCCAAAAGTCACACAATAACACCCAAAGTAACCAATCAGAGACAGTGGCAGACCTTATACATATATATATATATATATATATATATATATATAAAGATTTTTCGGGGGCATTTTAGCCTTTAATCGACAGGAAGGGGGGAGTGATGTGCAGGAAATGGCCATAGGCTGGAGTTGAACCTGGGCCCCTGTTGCAACAGCCTTGTACATGGGGCGCCTGCTCTACCACTAAGCCACCAACGCCCCCAACGCCCCCAGACCTTATATTTCACTCGGTAGAATTACTGCTTCTATCAGATGAGTCTGGTGCCTGTAGATTGGGGCAGCTGCAGCAAAATGCATTTTAGCCACATAAAATAGGACTACTTAAAAAATCTAAACTGTAATTTTACCACACAGCACACAAGAGATGCTGGACTACCGCTGTCTACATTGTTTACTCTGTTCAGCCCAAATGCAGGGACTTGGACACGGTGCATGCCCACAGCAGAGTGTGTCCATTATTCAATCAGGAGAGACTCATTCTTAGAGAAAAGAATATTTATTCACATGTGCACATAAGATGAGAAATGTGAATAGTCTTTGGAGATTAGACCATCCAGGAGGATGGTAAAGACATAGTAGATCAGGGAACCCCTCCTTTGGATCTGCTAGCGGTGGTAATGGTGGTTATGAGATGGGATGAAGACGGAGCTAAGGATCTGGATGTGAAAAGTAGTGTTTGGTTTTTTTTGATGAGCTTGTCCTGGGGTCTAGATAAGGTGACTAGAGATGAATGAGTTTGAGGAGAGTGCGATGATTCCACCTAAAATGGCAGCTGACAGGAGCAGAGAGGAGAACAGATTTAAAGTTTGGCTGAAGGAGATTGTGGTAAAGTTTGACAGGCTAACTGGGAGAGGGAGTGCACATAATCAGCTAATTGGGGGAAGCGGTGGGAGTGGGATAGAGAGACAATTGTGAAAGGATATAGCATAAAGAAAGTCTCCCTGATTGAACGTAGGTTGAGCTTCATCTGTGTGACTTTTTAATCAAAAGGTAAAGGTTTTAGAAGTGCCTGTGAAATAGCATTTTAACCTAAAACATATACATTTAAACCAAATTGAAATTTTGTATTTTAAAAACATAAGGAACACTACAATACAAAAATCTAATAAATAATAAATAATTCATCATACCTTGTACATTTGCTTATCTATCTACTGAATGCAAGTCAACCACATGGAAACTCTCACCTGCACATGTACATTTCCTGTCCGCCTCAACTGCCTGTTTAAACATACTCCCATGAAAAAAAACAAATTCAAGTTTCAATCATAAGAAAGTGTTTGCTCAACTAAAAAACCTTCAAATATTAATTTTGTATTAACATACACCATAAAATCGTTATATTTTCTGATACGGTTATTGTACCGTAAAAATCTCATACCACTGCAACCCTTTAAACAAATCTGCTCCTTTCACAAAAATCTGCATATTTTTCTGTGGAAATTCATAAAATGAAGAAAAAGAAGATGAAAACACTGAGCTCTCCTCATTCAATAATGATAAATACACCCAGCTGCAAAGTTTGAAAGACAAACAACCAGTTGATGAATTGAAGTTTCTTGTGTAAACAGGATTTTCTGAGTCTTACCTGCACAGTTTATGTTCTCATCATCCACCCACATTCCTCAGAAATTCCCTTCATATCCTGCTGTGTTATTATAGGAAGTTAAGTAAATAATTATCAAAGAACTCCCACAATGCCCTCAGTCTGTCGCTAACCCACTGTGACTTTTGACCTTTGTCAGGATAACCTGCGGTAAATCAAGGAGTCAGAGCTTAGAGCAGACAGCAGCCAATAGTAACACACTGAAGGTAACGGAGGAAACGCCCCTCAAAAGGGATGTGACTGCGAAACAAGGTTTGTGAACTTTACTGTGGCATAGATTAATACATAGACCGAACAAAAGAGTTATCATACATCGTGTTTGTTCATTCATTTATGTCTGTGGTGTCCCCTCGTCTCTCAGAGAAGAGTTTCCGTGAGTGTTTGATGTCCAGGTTCTTTGTGTGGCACCTGCTCTGGTTGTCGGTGATGCAGCTCAGACATTACCTCTTCATCGGCACCCTCAACCCGATGCTGCAGCGGCTGACGGAGGGAGAGCCTTCACTGGGTAAACACACACATACATCATGTTACTGCCAAAGGTGGGAGTGTTATAAGTGCAAGAAGCTCCTGAATAGAGAGTACTTTTATCTCATAATTTGGCTGACTAGTTAAAGTGTTTAATCTCTGACCATCTTGTCTTTGCTTGTGTGTCCCTGCAGTGAGCCAGTACACCAATGCCTTTGCTATAACGCAGCTGTGTGGCGTGCTGTGTGCTCCCTGGAACGGCCTCATCATGGACAGACACAAGGGCAAACCTCGTGCTGAAGGTAACATACTAATGAGGGCAAGTAATGAACCCAACAGGCTGCAGCCATGGCAGACGTACTATCAGCGTGTCTCTGTGTTCTCGGGGCCCAGCATGTCAGTGGGATTTTGCATGTCTAAAGAGACAATAAATATTAACTAAAAAAGTCCAATCTCTAACTGTACAAAAGCACTAAACACATGTTCATACATGTTCCTTTAAATATTTAGTTATTATTATGAAAAATAATTGTTTAAAAGAAACATAATTCTTAAAACTACTTATTTCCAGATGTGCTTTTTGCCATCATTTTCTCTTTTCATTTGTGTGTGTGTTTGTAGGAGAGAGCGAACAGGAAGCAGACCTGCGGGCCTCGGTGCTTTCTCTCTTCCTGACGGCGCTGCAGTGCGTGTTGTTCTCAGTGTGTGCCTCCACCCCGTACCTGCCGCTTCAGTACCTCACCTTCATCCTGCAGGTTATCAACCGCTCCTTCCTCTACGGCGGAAACGCAGCCTTCATCAGTGTGGCGTGAGTATCAAACACACACACGAATACACACATGTACACATCTCTTTGTTGACTACACTTAAGTATTCTCATATCTGCTCACAGCAACATTACAGTGTGTTATGAACTATATGTTTACACACTGTGGGGTTACAGTGAAGTGTTACTTTTAGTTTTGAGGAATGTTTTAAAGGCTTAAAAATGCTGATTTCCTGTTTTCTACATTCTATGTCTTCCTTCTCTTTGCCGTGTCATCACTTTGTGTGTGTGTGTGTAGTTTCCCGTCGTGCCACTTTGGGAAGCTGTATGGTCTAGTCATGGCTCTGTCTGCAGTGTTCTCTCTGCTGCAGTATCCCTGCTTTGCCCTGGTGAAAGGCCCTCTGGAGGGAGACCCTTTATATGTGAGTGCAGAGTTGTCATTTACACTTTTTGAGATGGCCCATCCCCATCCCTTTAATAAAAGCACAGTTCGTTAAAAACCTTCTGAAAAATGGTTGCACCAAGAAATGTTTAGTAGCAAATGATAACGCTTTGACAATATTTGCCAGATTGTAAATTCAAATGAGCACCTATTCTCATAGGAAAGATAAACCTTTTCTGTTACTTGTGACAGACAATAAAGGTTTATCTTATCTTATCTTATCTTATTCACTTATTCATACACACAGTCACACACCAGTGGCCGAGGCTACCAATCATGGTGCCACCTGCTACTCAGTAACCATTACATGGACTCACTCACACACTGATAGAACAGCAATGGGAGCAATTTGGGCTTCAGTATCTTGCCCAAGGATACTTTGACATGTGGACTAGAGGAGCTAGTGATTGGTGGACGACTAGCTCTACCTCTGAATCAGTAAATGAAAAGTAAATCATGCCTACATGTGAGCAGCAGAGATAACATTAAATAAGAAATGCTGATCTTCTTCATTAAAATGATGCATAAAATTTAACCCCCCGCTATACATGTGTCCCCCCTCAATGTGATAATGAAACCTACACCCTTGATATTGGCCTAGGCTGTCACCTTTTATGCACCATTATGCATTTTTTCCCCCTGATCTTCTGTGATTATCTACGGCTGTCTATCTCTCACTGTTTCCTCCTCTCTCCTTTCTGCAGGTGAACGTCGGTCTGACGCTGCTCAGCCTGCTCGCCTTCATCCATCCCATTTCTGTCTACCTGCACTGTCGAAGACTCGCCTCCCAGCGAGCCAGCAATGCCTCCTCTTAAAGTGTCATGTCATGTGAGACTCACTTAAAAATGCCCTTAATATTACTTAATGACACTATTACCTCTTTGGCTTGTTTGATTGATTAATTGTGCTTGTGTGGCTGTGTTGTGTTGTCATATGTATCATTACATGCTTGTAAAGGCATTTCAGGTTGCAGTGAAGTGTGGTTTTGGGTACAATCACGGTGCATTTGCCACATTCTCAGATCATGTTCACAGCCAAACTGAATGTATTCATAATTATTAAGAGCTTCTGGTTTACCTCTTTTAAGATTTCCAGGATATATCATTTTATTTTCACTTGTAGATCAATTTTTTTTACACTCTTTTACAATCTGAGTGTGTCACCTGATGGTGCTGATGAGCTTTTTGGAAACAAATCCTCAACAGCTGCCAGCTTTGTCTGTTTTTACACTTAAAATTCCTTGTTCTTGCTGCTTCTGATGACTGAGACATGTTTTCTGTTTCTTGTTTCATGTAAGCTCATATTTTAATTTGAATTCTGGACATTTTTTTTTAAATATATACTGTCATACTAGCCATCTATCACATCATGTTTACGGTGGTTTCACAGTACCAAAAGATGACAAACTGTATTGTCAAAGCTGAAGAATTTACAGGTAATGTTCTTGTCAGTATTCAGTAGTTTTTTTTCTCTAACTGTTTTTGTCTACCTTGAAAATAGAGCATGGGATCAAGCATGTGTGGAAGGGAAAAGCTGAATGTAGTCATATTGTTAGGGACGATTGGGGCTCAGAGTCACTAATGTCAGTTTGTGTTTTAATGGATCGATCACTGAGTGATAACCCAGGCAGCCTCTCTGTCGGGACAAAGGTCCTGTTTGCTTGGTGTCTCTGCACTGACTGCATGTGAATTCACTCAGATACATCAAATAGAGCAGGCGACACAGCGCTGCCATCTGCTGGCCTCTCAGTGTAGCTCTGAGCTACCGATGTCACTGTTGAGCCAAACATAAACAGGAGACTGAGCTCCTTTTATGTTTTTGTTGTTTCTGACATATGAAATCTCAGGTGTTCAGTGTGTCTGTGTAGTTCAATTGGATTTTTCCATTAAAAAAAAGGGAAATATGTTTCTGTTTACCAGTAAGTTTATGTTTTCAGGTCGACTATACATTTTGCTGAAGTGCCAAGCCTGAAGTGGTGGTAATGTTGTTCAAATGTAATTTAAAATATGCAAATTTGTCATTGTGCTGCAATTAAATGTATCTTTTGATATGAACTTTAGTATTGTAGTAAAGGAAACTATTATTTTTTACTCTTTATTCTTGAACAAATAAACGTTTTGTTTTTTGTTTTTTTCAGATAGTGTAAGAAATAATTAATGTTGACATGCAAATATCAAACTAATAAATTTTGAAGGCTAAACCATGAATTCCTTTTTTGTTCCAAGTGACTTTTGACAGATTGGTGTATTTATAGAATGTGAGCTGCACAAGGTCTAATTTCCATTGATGCAATATTTATTGTAAGTTATGTTTTTGGTCATTATAAGACCGAAAGTCATTTTCATCAAGTTATTATTTCTTAAATTTTATGTCCACTACATTTTAAAGCAGAAACATTTTTGTGTTCACTCGCAGAAGATCCAAAATCAAGTTACAAACCAAAAAAATAGATATAGATTGAGGTCTTTCATCACCAAAAAGTGACATTTAATGGGACACTCAGATTTTACAAACCAAGATCAGTTAACTCCCCATTAGCAGGAGAACTGTGAATCAGCTCAGTGTCTTTTGTGGCTCTGAAAGTAGCTCTCTGAAGTCGGAAAAATTAACTAATAACCAATATCACAAACTGTTCTTGTGGCGTATTAAATTTATAGGCATTTACCAGACAGAGAGGCTCCATCAAAAGATGTTATTGAGTTGCATTATGGGAAATTTTGGAACTAAAATCAGGATATCTCTGCCTCTGCTGCACAGGTTCTTACCAGTCTGTCTGTAGGACGTCCCCCAGTGCCATGGAAGTTCAATGCTAAAACAATCTTTCAAAAACACATTTTAGAAGTTTATGTTCTTACTGCTTTAAAAATCCTGTGAATGAGAAGTTATTGTGAATGATGCAGTTTGATTAAAAAAAAAAGAGATTCTCAGGAGAGGGGACAAGTGTTTTTGTGGTGACAGCAGCTGAATGGAGCTCTACATCCCTAAACTAAATGAAACAAAGCGTAATTCCACCAATTTTACACCTCAGAGTCTGTCTGGAGGTCTCATGAAGTGCTACTACATAAGTTGCCTCTCTTGATGTCAACCTGCAGGACTCACAGCAGCCCCAGGGGACAGTCTGTCATCTCCTGTCCACGCCACTCAGTCTGGGTAGGAGTTGCCATGTTGTTCCTGATAGTGGTGCAGAGGTTTCACACAAGGCAGATTCATCTCTGGCAGGGTTAACCTGAAATAGCAGGAACACAACAGCCTGTGTGATGCATGCATGTGCATTGGTTAATGAACTTAATGGTCTAGTGTGCAGGATTTAGTGGCATCTAGTGGTGAGCTTGCAAATTGCCTCATCATATAATCAAGCAACAATCTTAGTTTCCACAGACAGTGATGCGTTTCCTTTTTAGGGAACACCACTGTGAAGACAGCAACAAAACCTGTCGTATCACTGCCTCACAGCTCTCACTCCCCCACCCAGGCTGTCATAGAGAGGATCCTCCACCGCTGGGGGTGATGAACCGCTCACAAGTAGCCTTTAAACATATAAGCCCCAGCCTGGGGCAGATGGGTCTGTGAATAACAGCTAGTGATAAACCACTGATCCTAGAGCAATCCCCTTTGCTGCACTGGCAGAATTCATTCACCAGCAAGGGGCTCTGTGAAGTCTGTTGGGAGTCCTGTGGACAAAGCCTCAAGCTCAGCAGGCACCTTTGGTAACACATTACAGTAACATATCACATTTTAGCAGCAGCGTTGCCAATAGAATACTGGGTAACATTATTACATTTACAGTGTCATGTAATGCATTACCACCCAAAATAAATACATTTTTTTATTCATCCACACCACTCCACTTCCGCCAGTGTGCTACCAGAAAAAAACATCCATCCCCAAAGGTTACAGTGACTTGTCATGTCACTACAGACTACATCATAGAAGGATGCTGGTGATCGGCACATCTGGGTCATGCTGCACTGTGTGTTATCATGTTCATACAGTTCATTGTTCTTTATCATTTTTCTCATTTTAACATGAAGTGGTAACCACTGTATGTGAATGCATGAATGGGTCAGACCCGTGCAGCATTGGATTTGAAATAAACTGTAATAAACTGGAGCTTCTGTGCTTTGATTACCTGCTGTGAAACTCATCCATTTAAAATATTCATTCCTCTGAGGTGATTTTGGTGAAAGTAATGCAAAAGTAGTGTATTAAGTAACTTATTACTAGGAGCGAGGACACGAAAGAGCACAAAATCGGGAAGCGGAAGAAGGCCCCCAATTTCCTCACAGCGCTCCCCTTGTGAAAGTCACACAACCTTTTGGCTAAAACAGTTTAGCCAGCATTCTCAGCATCCCCATCTGGAGTATGTCTCACAGCTTCAGTGGCAGCTTCACTGCGGTTTGGCTTGCCAGGCTTGTAGGGAGGGTTATCCTTTTCAGCTACGAGCACTGCAAGAGGTGAGGGACTTTCTTCGTGGCACAGCAGAGAGATTGATGGAAAGATAAAAAAAAAAAAGGGGTGGAGGGAGGAGAGGGAGGGAGCAGGTGAGGAGGGAAGAGCTGGCCTATATAAGGAAAGAAAATGGAGCAGGAGCAGAGAGGTGTGGTTCGTGAAAACATTAGAGGAGACCAACAGAGGCTGGACTGTGAGTATTAGAGTTACTTTCTGTCATCCAATTCAGAAGCCAATCCAATGCAGAAGCTCATCATTTTTGTAAGAGGACTGAACTAACAGCCTGAACACAAGCAACACATTTTGTGCACAGACGTTTTAGTTCATGTCTTACCTGCAGAACTTTAAGATTTTCCATTTAAGTCCTTTTTGATGTGTGATGCAGGTCAGGTTCCTTTCATGTGAAAAGGTAACTGCTTTAAAGGTGCAGGAGGGTCAACACGTAGTCCTCTATAGATATATCAGGATTACATTTTTCATTCTCATTTCCTTTGATTGGCAGGTGCAGTGACAGGAGCCATCTCTGTGATTTGTCTGCCTGTGTGTGAGTGTGTTCGGGACCATGCCACGATTTGTAAACAGCTTGACTGTGCGACACGGTCTCACCTTCGTTACGGGTCTGTTTGAGTGTCTGGTTTTCACTGGAGCTGTGTTTGGATGGGCTTCACTTGTTTTCGTCCTGAAGACGGAGGGTTACTTCAGCTCTCTGTGCATCAACACAACCGGAGTCAATTCAACGCATGACTTAGGTCAGTTTTAATTACAACATGATCAATTTTTCTTTCTCCATATATATTTATATCATAGTATAACATTGCTCCTTTTGATTATGGCTGTAAAGTGCATTTTATGCTGATGATACTGTGCTTTATTCATCTGCTTCTACACTGGTAAGAGTGTAATCTGTTTGCAGACAGCTTGTAACTCGATCCAGCGCTCACCTCTGGAGCTTGTATTTGTACTACTTAAATGGAAAATAAGAAAAGTATGTCCTCACAGAGGTAATTCAAGGGACCATCAAAATGAATGCCCTAGCCTCTTTGGACAAGCTCAAAGATTTGTCTATTTAAGTTGATGTTGAGATCTGTTAATATTTGATTGTATTATTATTATTATTATTGATATTTTATAATTGATTATTCATAGTTGGTGTTTTCGTATTGTTTTATTTTAACACTGTATATGTATGATCTAATTATTTATTGATCTATCATGTTTTCTTCTGTATATTTCATGTAATTTTAGAATTATTGTATGTATGATTTGTAACCAGTCCGTGTGTAATGCTTCATCAGTCTGGATCAAAATAGTGATTCAGTGATCACTGATCCAATATTACTGATGCAAAGAGAAAACATTAATACACATTGTCATCTTTGAGATGTGCCCTTATTTTGAAATTCCCATGGCGTGTCTGTATCAGCATTTCCACCCAGGCACATCTCTTTCTAAACATGCAAACAATGCTTGCAGCTTCGCGCCACACAACCAATGGCAAGCAGCCAAGAAAAAGGCAATGGGGATAATTATTAATATTGTCTCATATCGATCACAGACCCCTGAATTGAATCAAATTGATATCGTATAGTGACAGACTTTGTGATATCAGCATGTATTGTATTGTTGTCCATAGACTCAATATATTATTGCATTGTGATGAAACTTTTGATTTATACCCCTGGGAACCAGGGCACCATCGAAAATGAGACCTCAGTCTCAGTGGCTCTCCCCTGACTAAATAAAGGTTAAATAAATACATAAATAACTTAACTTTAATTACTACTCTCTATGCAGCCTTCTCTTGCTTAAACTCTCTGTGCTTAAACATGTAACAGATGAACGTAAGGCCAGAGGCCTTAATGTAGTGTTGTATTTGATGACAACTTTTTATGCAGGTTTCTTTGATCACATTGGTCAGCTGTTTTATGACAGGTGACAATAATGGTCCTGCATGAAGAGCTGTTTTATTGGTACCAACTCTTTATGCAGGACTCTCTGTTCTTGATTGTCTTGTTTGTGTTCTCAGCCCGAATGTTTTCTCTCTCTCTCTTGTTTTATGTGTCTACAGATTGCAGTGGACAGGATGAGCAGTTCTCTCTTGTTTTCACCATTGCCTCTTGTATGTTCACTTTCCTAACGCTGCCCAATGGTTTCCTCTTTGACTGGTTTGGCACCACAGTGACTCGGCTTGTTGGAATGTGAGTCCAGCAACACCTTAATTACTCAAGAGTTAAATGTCCGTGGATTGAAAATATTGCCATTTCTCATCAACACAGTTACTAAGTAGAGGACTAAAAGCCCATCAGCTGAGTAGTTAGAAGGGATAACTTGACGAACATTGTTACATAAGGTAGCGAAGATCTCCAGACAGCAACAGACACATAAATGGAGATGCAGCGTATATACCAAAGCCTGACACTTACTGTTTAGGCAAGGATCCACATTAGAAACACATGAATTTGCCTCTAGTTTTCCTGGGGTCCTGCACATCGAAATACACAGACTTAGAAATAATTAGACAACTTAAGATATAATAACAATTGGCATGCTAGACATATACCGGAATGAAAGACATGAAAAAGGATGAAGTAGTCACTGACATAGCAGACCAATTAAACATAACAACAGAGAGAGGAAGACACTTACAGAAATAAGATGGGCACTGAAGAAAGCAGATCAAATACATACAGTTATGAAGGAATTTGAGGATATAAAATAACAGATAGCAAAGAACATAAAATACATACAAATAGCACTATGTTCCTATCTTGTTATTTGGCAAGATATTTGTTTGTAATTTTTTTAGAAGTTATTTTATCATTGATGGTAGATATAATATCATTGGGCAAAAAATTCCAAAATGCTGTTGACTTGTACATGAAGGTAGATTTATGAAAATTTGTTGTTGGTGCCAGGAGCATTATGTGACCAAACGCTGCGCCTCTTGTGCTGTAACCATGCTCAGAGGCCATGTGTATCTGGTAAGCCAATCTGAACAGGTTCGTGGTAGAAATGATGCTCTGCAGTACAAAAGAAAACATAAAGAAACTTTCTTTTCAACCATCAGTCAAGCTAGATATGCATGCATATAGCTGACACGTGTCCTGTATGAGCAGCCTAGTGCCAGAGGAGCAGATTTATAATTGATTCGATTACTTAGGGACTCACGAAAGCAGAACATTTCCTAGTCATACTGATTCCTCTCCCCAATTCTATGAAAATATTGTTTATATTTTTAGACCAGGATCTTGAGCTGTCCAAAGTTACGCCCCTGACGTTTTACTGTGTTAACTTGTTTCAATATTTGTGGTACCAGCTACCAGTTAGTTGAGGGTTGTTGGCTAACATCGTCTGTATCAGATCACATAGACTTTGTCTGGGGAAATATTTGCATATTTAAACTTACTGCTTGCTTGGATATGATGGCACTGTGTAGGGTGGTGTCATTTTTTACACACAACAGCAACTCATTAGTAAAGATGGAGTGTAACAAAGGCCCTAAATGACTGCCTTGTAGTACTCCAGTCTGTCTATATTGTTTTTGTCTTATGGACGTGAAATGTTTATGGCAGAGTCGTAGGGGTCACATGAGCTCTTAGTTTCAGAGTCATTACGGTCACAATGTGTGTTGTGTGATAAACCTGTTGCACACCCTGCCAAGGTTTGTCTCAATCCACAATAACAAACAGGAACAGAGAGCAAAAGTTTCCATTAAGAGGGTGGAGGGAAAACAAAAGGCAAATCATTGCGAGTGAAGATGAGGGTACGTCCTGAAAAGGGAAGTCAACCCAAAGTTCTTCAGACAGCAGCAGAAGCTGCATTTAAAGGTTTGACATGAAAACTCTGGAATTTCTTTTTTCTACCAGATTTCTTTACACAGCGGGGACCCTGATGTTGGCCTTCTCAACTGCAGGTGAAAAACATTTCTCCCTCTCTTTGTTTTGTGCTTTCTTGGGATCCTTATTGTCTAAAGGAATCCTGACAAGAGCTAACAGTGACTCACTTGTTAATGCTCATTTTTTACCCCATCAGCTTTGTCCAACCTGATGTTCCCAGCCCTCTCCCTCATCGCAGCAGGTGGCATCATTTTTCTAATCACCAACATGCAGGTACTGAAGCAGATCTAAAAGCTTATCGTCAATTCTGTTGAATGTGATGATCTTTTTTTAATTATTCAGTTGATTGAGCTATGAAATGTCAGAAAATTGCGAAAGTCAGCAAATTCAAATTGTTTTTTTTTTTAATCGAATTAAGAGTACGAAACCCCAAACTGTTCAATTTACCATGAGAAAAACCAGAGAAAAGCAGCAAATCCGTAAACTTTGAATCATGTCCTATCATACTGTCAAATTTGCAAGAACAATTATTACATTAAATGACGGGAAAGCAGAGGCAAAAAAGGGGAAAAAACAATTCTATTAGTTTAAGTTTCTCTCCCAAAGGTGGGAAACCTGTTCGGTTCACGCCGCTCCACCGTCATCACCCTCTACAACGGAGCCATCGACTCTTCAGCGGCACTCTTTCTTGTCATCAAGGTAGGTTCACACACTGCTGTCATATATGCAGTATGTTTATACTACCTCACGTCTCAAGGATGATCTTGTTGTCTTCTCCTGCAGCTGCTACATGAGGCTGGAGTCTCTCTCCTCCCCTCCTTCCTCTTCCTGTCTGCCTGCAGCGTCTTTCACCTGCTCAGGACTTTCTTCCTGCTGCCCAGAGGCCACATTCCCTACCCGTTGCCTGATGACTACACATACGGGTACATATCCACAACGAACCACACACATCAACATTTCTCACCTGCTTTGAGGATACATCAAGATCAAAAATTGAATTTCAAAAACAAAAATATATGTAAATTACCTTTGATTGTGCCCTGTGAACCCAAACGGATGAGTAAGATAAAGAAAGAGGATTGAGCAGGGAGGTGGCTGGCTGAGGTGGGTGAGGTATGGCTGGACTGGCTGGAGCTGCATGGATGAATGAGGGAGAATGGCCAGAGGTAGCAGGTGGTAAGTGAGTTGAAGAGCAGGCAAGCAGGCAGACAGCAGCGTGATGATCCTGGAGCCCATGAAAGAAAGACAGCAATTAGTCTGGAATATAACATGAGGAAACAATCACTAGAGAGGCCGGAAATGTTTCCTACCACTGTGACTGAAAGAAAGATCTGGCGAATAATGGGCGAAGAGGTGGAGTGGATGTACTGCAGGATGAAGAGGCAGGTGTGTATAATCAGCATGGGGCAAGGAGCGGCATGGAAGGATACTGAGCTTTCCTCATCCATAAAAATTTGGTTAATGATAAATTCACTTGCAAAATTTGAAAAGCAAACAAATATGTGATGCCATTTGATGACATCACAGTTAATCCTCCCATCACAGTTTATTGTCACATCATTGTGCCACATTCCTTTGAAACATCCTTCATATCCTGCTATGTGATTGTAGTGAATCATGACCTGAAAATCTCATATGTGAAGTAGATCATTATCAAGGAACTCCCACAATGCCCTCAGTCTGTTGCTAACCCACTGTGACCTTTGCCTTTTGTCAGGATAACCTGTGGTACATCAAGGACTCCGAGCTTAGAGCACATAACAGCGGATGGTAACGCACAGACGACGACAGAGGAAGTTGAGGACGTCCCTGTGAAACAAGGTTTGTTCTCTTTACTGTGGCATGGTAAGATAAAATATAGACAAAATAAAGAAATCATATGTTTATTTTTCTTAATTTTTCTTCTGTCCTTTTCATTCATCTATCTCTGTGTCAGAGAGGAGTTTCCGTGAGTGTTTGATGTCCAGGTTTTTTGTGTGGCATGTGATTTGGTTGTCGGTGATGCTGCTCAGACATTACCTCTTCATCGGCACCCTCAACCCGATGCTGCAGCGGCTGACGGGGGGAGAGCCCTCACTGGGTAAACACACACACACACACACACACACACACACACACACACACACACACACACACACACACACACACACACACACACACACACACACATTACATCATGTTAGGAGAGAGTGTGTGCAAACCTTTCATATTATGTCAATACAATACAATGCTCACAATATGAGCAAGAAGCTGCTGCATATGTTTATAGAAAGTACTTTCATTTCATATTCTGGCAGACTTGTTGAACTGTTGTTTGACTCCTTAGTCTGTGACCATCTTGTCTTTGCTTGTGTGTCCCTGCAGTGAGCCAGTACAGCAATGCCTTTGCTATAACACAGCTGTGTGGCGTGCTGTGTGCTCCCTGGAACGGCCTCATCATGGACAGACACAAGGGCAAACCTCGTGCTGAAGGTAACATACTAATGAGGGCAAGTAATGAACCCAAAAAACAAACGCCAAAATTTTTGTTGCTACAACACCAGACATAATGACTCATTACTGCAGTGGGGTAACCCTTTAATGAAGGATTTAACATTGTTTCAATTACTGCAGACCTGATGGTTCGTTATAAAGTGAGAAACTCATCACACTTTCGTTCTATCATTAAGCCATCCCATTTGCAGGTGAAGAAAAATAAACCACAGCCCAAATGAAATTTCAAAGCTTGGTTCAAATTTAATCTTTATTGATAGCCTATTACTGACCAATAAAGCTTTAATAAATGGTTTATTAACTGTTATAAACTATTTGTAAAATATGCCTTTTTAGAAAGTAGTGCAAAAATGTCTAATACAGTTTGCTTTATTGTTGTTTATGCACACTACCTAAAGAGATTTTACACTTTGAATAAAAAGAAAAGAAAATGAATGTATGTTAGATGTGATGATAGATATTGGTAAATATAAATAAATTACCCAGGTAGCCATTGAGATCTTAACTCAAGTGTTCAGAATATTAATAAAAATCTACAAACAGTGCAGTGAGTAGATGCTGTTGAGTGCTCTGATCTGTCTGTGTGGACCTGCCATCACTGTCTCTCTATAGAGAACAAGTGTGTTTAATTTGCATGTATCTGTTTGTAGGAGAGACCGAACAGGAAGCAGACCTGCGGGCCTCGGTGCTTTCTCTCTTCCTGACAGCACTGCAAGGTGTGGTGTTCTCAGTTTGTGCCACCATCCCAAACCTGCCACTTCAGTACTTCACCTTTGTCCTGCAGGTAATCAACCGCTCCTTCCTCTTCGGTGGCAACGCAGCCTTCGTCAGTGTGGCGTGAGTATCAAACACACAAACACACACATGCACACACGTCTTTGTGGACCACACTTGTTCCCGAGGTTGGCAGCATACAGAGACACATTTTTATAAATGCACACACACATTTCACACCTAGCGGTCATTCAGAGTTAAAAAATAAAGTGGCAATCATAGACCATGTGGGGCCTAAGGCCATTGTGACCATTATGTGTGGCCATCGAGGGCACCTATTACCACTGTTTTTTGGGGGCCCAAACGTTTTCCTGGTTTGCCTCTCCCGTTGGCGCGCACTTGGTCTATGAGGGGTGGAGCGAAAATTAATGGCTAAAAACTAAGCCAATGAAAATGCATTTTAATTAAAAGGGTTAGGGTTATTCACCTAAATTCAGCTGAAACACCAAGGCATTGCCAACGTGAACTGAAAGCTTTTCTTGTTCCATTCATAGTACATGTACATACAGAAATACTGTACCTTGCTTTTCAATGATTTCTATCATTTTCACCACTTCTTTTGCTTTGCCATGTCATCACTTGTGTGTGTGTGTGTGTGTGTGTGTGTGTGTAGTTTCCCGTCGTGCCACTTTGGGAAGGTGTATGGTCTGATCATGGCTCTGTCTGGATTGTTTGCTCTGCTGCAGTATGGCTGCTTTGCCCTGGTGAATGGGCCTCTGGATGGAGACCCTCTATACGTGAGTACATGACATACTGTATAACTGATACAACTGTACATCTCACTCTGGTCCTTCTCACTTTATCACATTCTTTTTCAATGAACTCACTTCCGCTTCCTCCTCTTTCCCTTAATATGTCGGCAGGTTAACATCGGTCTGACGCTGCTCATCCTGCTCGCCTTCATCCATCCCATTTCTGTCTACCTGCACTGTCGAAGTCTCGCCTCCCAACGAGCCATCAACGCCTCCTCTTAAAGTCTGTCAAATGAGACTCACACTTAAAATGTCGTTAATATCACTAGTGACACTGTTACTTCTTTAGCTTGATTGAATGATTAACTGTGCTTGTGTGGCTTTGTTGTATTGCCTTTTGCAGTGATTCTCGACTTACAGCCAAATCCAGCCCTTGATAGAAAATCGCAATGACAGCAAATTGATTCACACTATGAATTTTCTTTGTACTTTAAATGTAACTAAGGTGTCAGAATGCATAGAAAACATCAAAATAGAGCTTGTTTATAAAAAAAAAGTTCCAGTGAAGGATCCCTCAGACCTTCTTGCTATTCTCAAATCCTAGAAATGCCCCCATGTACACACCTGATTTCTGCAGGGCTGCTGCGACTGGATTTGTATCTTGGCAAAGATGAGCGAGGACAGAAAACATTGATGTCAAAAAAATTTGTTTACTAACTGGCCCATGACCTCCTGTCATTTTGCAAAAGTGGCCCCTGGACAAAGTAACTTGAGTATCCCTAGCCTATAGCATCCATAGCTTTGTGGACTTTGACAAACTGAATGTATTCATATAAATATTTATATTGCTGTAGTTCTTTATACACACACACACACACACACACACACACACACACACACACACACACACACACACAGATATACATATATAGAATGTATCTTTTGATATGAACTATAGTAGTGTGGGAATTATTGCTTTTTATCATTTGCTTTTCCCAAATAAATGTTTCCGTTTTAAATTACTGTGTTAAACATGATGCACTCGCAGGTAACTGCTGTTTCAGATGGTACAGAAAATGCAATTCTGATGTGGTGAGAGGATATTTTTGAAAAGACTGTCAATAAACTATATATTGAACTCTATGACTATATTCAAATAAACATTAAAATTATATTAAAAGGCTTGATCATGAATTCTCTGTTGTTTTTATTCCCAGTGTTTGCTTCACCAATACCAGGTATTAGTACAACATTAGCTGCATATGGTGTAATTGTCAAAATATTAAAAGGTATAGTAGTCCATGTTCTAGATAAGGAGGGCTTCATGTAGATATTTAATATGTATAGGCAGTATGCCTAAATTGTTGCTTTTCCCCAGAAGTTGTGCTTTGTTGTCACCAAAAACCTGCATTCAACGTCTTCCTAATCGGTTGGCTTCCTCCAACACTGTGCTAAAGTAGCCTATATGAGTTACTCAATCAAAATACTAAAAGTAAATTCAGGGAACAAAGAATGGCAAATTTTATGATAGCCTACTTCCCTCGTGTTAAGAAAGACATCCAAGTAGGCTGTTTCTTATAACGTTATATATGCTATTGTGTTTAATGATGGTGTTAAGTGTCTTATTTTGACAGACAGTGATGCATTACTCTTCAAGGAAACGCAGTACTGATTAAACCCACCCTATCACTGCCTTTCTTGATGCTACTTTTTGGCTGTTACACGGCCCTCCTCTCTGATCCTCTGCTGCCCAAGACTGTGGGTGACTGCCCTCAGGTATAAACACGCTCCCAGGACTCCAGCGGGTCACTGCCTGAACTTACTCACTGCAGCTGTCACCCACTAGTGTGCACGTTTTAAGACTCAAGGAACATTCAAATTATAAACTTAAACATCACAGAAATATTTCCATGTCGTTCTGTGAATCAGCAGTTGTGTGTGTGTTTATGGAAAACAACTGAATTTATGGACGTGTGAGGCTTTTATGGACAGTCATTTTTAGCCTGTTCTGAACAGTTGTGCAATACTTGTACAATGTTTAACACTCAGATCAACAGGAAGGCAAGCCAAGCATTAAAAGACGCAGCAATTTTCGCCCACTGAGGGTCTTCCTCAGGGCTTTCAAATTCGAGTTACACGAGATAAGACACCTAGAAAAAATACATTGAAATATATTATACACCTATCTTAACCCACAGTCTGTGTGAAAAATAAACAATGACAAATAGCATAAAACATGTGAAGTCTATATCCTCATTGAGACCAGGATACTTTAAAGCATCCAGTTCATGGATCCAACCCCCCCCTTGATTAAAATAAGATTAACTTTTGTTAGACACTCCCTGTTACTGCAAATAAAACTTATCTAGTAGGAATTTTGTATTTCACTAGCTCAGTTAACAGCTCATTATGGTGATTTCAAATTATTTTTTAAATTAATTATTTTTTCTTCATCACACATGACCAAAACTCTTCCAGAAAATAATATCTCCTTACGAACTATTATGTTATTCATCTACTTATGTGTTTTATATCATAAAATTCAAGAGGGGTCAGTGATGACAGCATTTGTATTGTTACATTTATGGCCATACTCAGGGCAACAGTGCTAACCACCACACCACCATGCCGTCCCTCATCTGATATTTATATGTAAATATGTTTTTATTAGATTGGTGCGTCACAATGTATTATGTGTAAATAACATATTGCTGTGAAAAAAAAAAGCAGAGAGAATTATTGAGAGAGAAATAACTTTGGGGAGGGAGAAGAGGGAGGGAACTGGTGAGGAAGAGGAAAGAAGAGCTGACCAATATAAAGAATGAGAGTGGATCAAAAGCAGAGACGTGTAGTTTGTGAGAACATTTGGGGAGACCAACTGTAACTGTGAGTACTGAATAATATAATTTGACAACTGTGTGCATTTTTTATGGCTTCACAGGAAGTTACTTTGTTAAAAACTCATGTTTGTACATTGTGAGGGATCCCTATTGTTAAGATGGGAGTTTTAAGTCCATTTTTGGGTTTAGGGACAGAACTGCCAGCCTTGACACAAGCAGCACAATTTTGTGCACAGGTGTTTTAGCTCAAGTCTTGCTAATGCAGCTTTTTTTCCATTTAAGTGCTTTCGATGTGATGCAGGTCAGGTTCTTTATGTATGGGGATGTAACTGCTTTAAAGGGGCAGAACGGTCGACTTGTAGTTCTCTATAAATGTATCAGAGTTTGTTTGTTTTTTAAATTCCTTTGTTTGGCAGGTGCAGCTACAGACTTGACCTTTGTGTGTGTGTGTATGTATGTCCATGCAGGTGAAAATATAGTATTTGTGAATGTGTGAGTGTGTGTGGGACCATGCTGGATGTTGTGAACAGTTTGAAGGTGCAACACTGCCTCACCTTTGCTACCGGTCTGGTGGAGTGTCTGGTTTTCGCCGGAGCTGTGTTTGGATGGGCTTCCCTGGTTTTTGTCCTGAAGACGGAGGGCTACTTCAGCTCTCTGTGCGTCAACACCACAGGAGTCAATGCAACAAATTTCTTAGGTAAGTTTGATATCCTAAACTCCACTGCTTTGTACTCAAAGTAATGGAGGATATATTAAAAAAATTACAAGTCATTATGCAGCCGTGTCTTACCTTCATTGTCACCTTCAATGTCAGCAAGGGCCTGCGTAAAGAAGTGTTTTTGATAATGATTCTTTAAGCAGGCTGCTCTGACCATATAATCAACTTGTGTGTTTTATGTGTCTACAGATTGCAGTGGACAGGATGAGCAGTTCTCTCTTGTTTTCACCATCGCCTCTTTTATGTTCAATTTCCTGACTCTACCCAATGGTTTCCTCTTTGACCGGTTTGGTACCACAGTGGCTCGGCTCTTTGGGATGTGAGTCCAACAACACCTTAATTATTCAAGAGTTAATGATCAGTGGATTGAAAATATTACCTCTGGTATTTCTCATCCAAGCAGCTAGAATTGTTCATTAGTGTGACTACTGCGAGCTCATATTTTCAACCTCTAGCCTTAGACGACCGCCAGAACAGTCCTGCGGAATCCGTCCTCTAGACCCACCCTGCTCCATATTCCTGACTAGCCTGGTGGGATGTCCCATCCAACCCTGGAGGAGGGGAATCTCTTTGTTCCTCCTCTCCAGGCCCCGTCATCGTCATTTTCCATCCATCCACCAGATGCCCTTGGACTTTCCCTCCTTTCCCCATCACGTAGCTGCCTCACCCATCCTCACACCTGTTTCCACTTACCTCATTTGCTCTGCAGTTGCCTGGATCTTCCCTGCCCATCCTCATCATCCACTCTCTGTTTTTACCAATACTGATCCTTTGTTCCTCTGCCAGTTTGTCGTTGCATTTTGTGTTTCCTTTCAAGCCACCTATGACAGTAACCGGATGCCTCGACTGTCTGCGTTTGGGTCATGGTTGCGTCAGTTTCCTGTGATGTCATTGTATGTGTCACTGTTTCCCTTGAATTGCTGAAAGTGTGTTAATTTACATTTAGCCAAAAATGTATTGTCTCATCTCAAATGCATCACATTGTAAAGTCTTGTCATTGGAAACACCACTCTCGCTCTAATGCTGATAAGATGACATAACACTGAAACGTCTTTTTCTCACTAGATCTCTTTACACCACAGGGACCTTGATGGTGGCCTTCTCGACTCCAGGTGGTAACATTTCTTTTTCTCATTGTTTTGTGCTCCCCAGCACCCTCATAGTCTAAAGACATACTGCCAAGAAGTAACAGTCACTGTCACACCTGTCAATGCTAATTTTTCTTTCCCCATCAGCTTTGTCCAATCTGCTGTTCCCAGCTCTGTCCCTCCTGGCAGTGGGCGACATCTTGTTTGTAATGACGAACGTGCAGGTACTGAAAGCAGCTGTTTGGGTTAGAAAAGACTTAATATTATTGTGTGTTTTGATTGATCTGCTGATATAAGGGCATTGCCTTATAGAAGCTCAGTTTTAGTAAGTTTTCCAACTTTTGCCAAGAGGGAACTTTAGATATTGGTCCCTAGATTATGTTCACTGAGTTTCATGCAGATCGGTCAAACTTCCTAGGAAGAGATCGATTTTAAGTGTTTTTCAAAAAATTCAAAATGGCCGGAAGTTATGGCCAATTGATGTAATAATGTATAATTTGGGAAAGATGCAACCATTACCTAAGCACTGCTAGTTTATCTCTTCTTGTCTGTAGTCCCGTACATCTGCAACAAAATTGCAGTAGCTACATCTGAAGTACTGTACATATGGGAACTGTGTAAACCAGGAAATTGTCCACAACACATTCCTGTTACTGTTTCACAATAAAAGCCTTGTTAGAGAATGAAGGGATTCAACCCACTGAAAAGTTAGAGGGCTTTTCATTTGAAATGGATTTGGGAAGTACAGAGTTTGTATCAACAGTATAATGCAAAAACAAACTTTTAACAGGGCAAATGGGACGTGATCGGAGAGGAAGGAAGTTTCATTTTGAAATGTGACCACACTAATCAAGTTACACATAAGGGCTTGTGTCTAATAAAAGCCTGCTTCAAATATACAGGTACAATCTGCATTTGAGATAAATAAAAGGCCCTGGTCAATATGAGAATTTACAGTAATACAGTTATTTTTCAGTGATAGTAATAAGACAGTCTAACTGCACCTACAATCATGTTAATTTAGGCTACATAATTCAGTCTGACTAGAAATTATTCACATAAGCATATGGTCCAGGTAATTTAGCTAACTCAGTTTACCTGCTTCTCTTTTTCTTGGAAAATATCTGAGTGAACTCATCTTCTTGGTGGGGGATCAAGCTTTGTGAGCAGAGTAACAAATACAATGCTCAACAATAGCTGCATATGTATTGAGGAAGTGGATCAGATCGCTAGATGTTTTATTTCTTGAGTATTTTTTTTTTGTCATGGTGGCAAAATCTTGTTGCACTTTTTCATTTTGAAAGACCAATGGCCAAAGGGGAAGCTCTAACTTGATCAACTGCTTTGACTGGCTTTGACTTGACCGGCCCCTACTTTGCTGTCTAGCCGAAGAACAATTAAGTCTGTCCTCAGGTCATCAATTAACAGAAACACAAGCAAAAGAGAGAGCGTCTGCCCTCAGAGCACTTTTTCTAGCTGCAGGTCTTTTCTCAGACAACACAAGTTTATTTAAACAGGCAATTCAAAACATCAAGAACAAATCTCACAGTAGATGCAGAAAAGGAAGAAAAAATGCAGACATGTAGACACTGTTTCAATAAATTCAAAATTCTCTCTAAAAGGTAGGAAACCTTTTCGGCTCACATCGCTCCACCATCATCACTCTCTACAACGGGGCTGTTGACTCTTCATCAGCACTCTTTTTTGTCATCAAGGTGAGAAACATTCACACACTACCTTAATACATATGAAATTTATGTATTTATACCATCACTTGTCTTGATGTCTTCTCCTGCAGCTGTTACACGAGTCTGGCATCTCCTTCCACTCTTCCTTCCTCTTCCTGTCTGCCTGCAGCGTCATTCACCTGCTCAGAACTTTCTTTCTGCTGCCCAGAGACCATATTCCCTACCCGCTGCCTGATGACTACACATACGGGTACAGACCCCACAACAAACCACACATCAACACCTCTCTTGCCTATTTTAAAAGTCCGGGGGTTAACACTTATCTGGCAAGAAAATGCTCTGAAAATGTATTATGAATGATACAAAGTGTATATTGAATACTTACATACATACATACTTATTGTATTATATTCCATTTCTGCCATGATATCCCCCTAAATCCTACACACTGGGCCTTTGGGCACTTTAAACAAACATGCTGGATAATCTAAGAGAGTTTAAGATCAAGACTTTGAAACCTGAACAAATCCCCAAACTGCTTGGTCTTTTAAATGTAGATGTACAACATTTTGTCATGTCTAATACTTTATCGTATTCTGACATGGTTTCTAAGAAGATTTCTATTTTCACTCACCTGTGCCTACCCTGTCTTCAGCTTCCTTCTCTCCTTGAATCATCTGGAGCAAATATGAGATTGTCAGGGATTGTGTGCCTATTGATATATAATCAACAAAAGTAAGAGTAATGACAGACTTTAATGTGTGGACTTTGACAAGTACCCCCCGTAGTGTATTGTGATTATACCCTAGCATTGGAGCGCTCTACAGTTGTACCGTTGTCAGTGATCTGTGTGGTTTACAGTACAAATTATTTGTTAGGATTTGTACACCTTAGGACCCAAAAAGCAGAATGTGGACAAGAGGCTATGAAAAAGTTCCAAAGGGTGTTTTATTGTCAAAAATGAATAGTGACCTTGGTAGGTGTCCACGATGAAGCTGGCAGGCAGAGTGAGCTGGGCAGGCCGCAGAGAGACAAACAGGCAGGCTGGCTGAGATCTGTATCTGGATGAAGCCTGAGGCCCCGTTTATACGACAACGATTTCAACTGAAAACAGTAAACTTTAGTTGCAATTTGGCCAATCGTTTACACAACAGCAGTGTTTTGGGTGCCTGAAAACGCAACAATTTGAAAACGGGTTCCAGAGTGCAACATTTTGGAAACGTCAGCGTCTCCGTTGTCATGTAAACTTGCAATATGCAGTTCCTCTGAAAACGGACTTTTCGCACATGCGAAAGAAAGAAAGACCAAAGACTGGTCTGAAGAACTGGGGTTTTATACTGTAGGGCTTGATGAGTTGATGAGCCTCAGGTGAGTAGGTGATCACAGCTGTGCAGATAATCAGGCAGGCACACACACAGAAGACAAACGGGGACTGACAAGAAACACAAGGGAGGGGGAAACAGCTGAAAACAACAGGAATGAGAGGGAGGCACAGCCGGACCATGACATTATTGACATTATTGTACTCCCACAGTAAGAATAACAAGTTTTGGGTGTGGATATAAGGTCTGAGTCAAAAAACAAACCCATCTGCTCCTTTAAAAACGTTAGCAACTCAAACAATGCCCTCAGTCTGTGGATGACCCTCTGTGACCTTTGACCTTTGTCAGGATTACCTGTGGTAAATCAAAGACTCTGAGCTTAGAGCAGACAGCAGCCAATGGTAACGTACTGAAGATGACAGAGGAAACGCCCCTCAACAAAGACGTACCTGTGACACAAGGTTTGATCACTTTACTGTGGCATGAATAAATACAAAATAAAACATAACAAAATAAAATAAAATAATCAGACATCCTATTTCCCTTCATCTTTGTTCTCTCCTCTTCATCTGTCTCTGTGATCTCCCCTTGCCTCAGAGAAGAGTTTCCGTGAGTGTGTCATGTCCAGGTTTTTTGCGTGGCACCTGCTCTGGGTGTCGGTGATGCAGCTCAGACATTACCTCTTTATTGGCACATTCAACCCAACGCTGCAGAGGCTGACGGAGGGAGAGCCTTCACTGGGTAAACACACACAAACACAACTGTGAGCCATTTACACAATAAATAAATAATTTATATCTTACTGTATTTATTTGCAGCTCCATAGTTTCATTGCAGTATGCTGAATTAGAAACAACTAGGGCAGTGCCTTTTCAAAACGTGCCTGGTCAGGCCACACCTGACATTGCACTTTCTTGGGTCTTAAGCAATACAATGGCCAAGTGTGAAGCTGATCAGATCAGTGGTTGTTGAGAAAATGGAGGTACAGACATACGTACATACAGAAAGAGACTCATTCATTTCAGTTAAATGATGACTGCAAGCAGCATGCATGAAACTGAATATTAGTTTGGGACTAAAGTCCAATAAACCAGAAATTTAATATTGTGAAAATAATTCAGTTGATCTGAAACTGTTTTCAATCCTCAATGACAATTCAACTCTCTGTATACTCTCCATATATGTCTAGTCAACTAGTTCTCACAATTTAAATTACAAGTACATTTCAGTTTACTGAGACACAAACCTGGTCACTGAGGAAAAGCAATTGAGCGAGGGCTCACAAAACTCCGATCCTTGATTTCGTTATAGGTACAAAATCTATATAAGCAAAAGCAGAAACGAGAAAGCAGATAGGATTCAACATCTGCCCAGTTAGCACAAGCTAACAACAAACTCACACTGACACTGAGACAGCTTGACTCTAGCCCCTTTTACACTGCCGGTTCAGAGCGAGAGTATGCGCCATTATGCCACCTCGCTGTTCTGTATGTAAGGTATGAACATGGTAAGGGGGAACAGAGTGGTCTCGCCTCTGAGCTGAGAATGGAGGTGGTAACAAGAGCTGAAATGACTTCTCTTCTCTGCAGACAGTTTGCAAGTCCAGATGATGGGGATTTCGTTGCAGCCCTATGGTGTGATATCTGTGGGCTTCTGTCACTTAACCCATTAATAACCATTAGCCCTAATGTTAGCCCTGCCACTGCGTGTCTGTTTGTGTGTGTGTTTGTTTGTGTGGGTGGACTGTCACCATCTGGCTGTGGCACAGAGCTCTCACTCCCACAGCAGTATAGAATGACAAACCTCTGGCTGGCTGCACAAGACTCCTGACCATACCAGATGTAAACAGGGCCAATGTGGCCCCATGCAGCTCAGACCACCTCCAGATGTGGTCTACGCAATTGGATCTCAAGATGCAAAGAACTGAATTTGAATTGTGAGAACTTAATGTGGAAGTACAGAGAGTGCTGAATTTTTATTGAGTATTTAATACTGTTTAGGAGCAACTGAATTCAGTTTCCTAATATTACAATTCAAACTGCTGTACGTGACTCTGAAGACAGGTAGTTAAAAAAGAAGTTAATTGTTAAGTGTCATTTCAATACTGCTTTGGATTGGAAGTTGGACTGAATTCCCAACCCAAAGTGCTAGTACTGGAAATAAGACTAACAATCAACTACAGTATCTCTCTCCAGAGGTGCATACAGCACCTTTAAGAGGATGTAATTCTAATAATATTATATCAGCAAGAAGCTGCTGCATATGATGAGAGAAAATATTTTTATCTCATACAGTATTTTGGCACACTTGTTGAACTGTTGTTTGAGTCTTTAGTCTGTGACCATCTTGTCTTTGCTTGTGTGTCCCTGCAGTGAGCCAGTACACCAATGCCTTTGCTATAACGCAGCTGTGTGGCGTGCTGTGTGCTCCCTGGAACGGCCTCATCATGGACAGACACAAGGGCAAACCTCGTGCTGAAGGTTACATATTACAAATACTAATAAGGATGAGTAATGAACGCAAAAGGCTGCAGCTGTGGCAGACCTAACCTCTGTCCTCTGTTCTGTCATTGTTTCTAAATGTGTGTTTGTAGGAAAGACCGAACAGGAAGCAGACCTGCAGGCCTCGGTGCTTTCTCTCTTCCTGACGGCGCTGCTCTGTGTGGTGTTCTCAGTTTGTGCCACCATCCCATACCTGCCGCTTCAGTACCTCACTTTCATCCTGCAGGTTATTAACCGCTCCTTCCTCTACGGCGGCAACGCAGCCTTCGTCAGTATAGTGTAAGTATCAAACACACAAATACACACATACACATACAAGTCTTTGTTCACTACACGGGAGTATGTTTCTGTTCATAGAGACACATTTTTATGAAGACACACTTCATACTTGTCTGTCCTAAAATCAATTCAACTAAATATAGTAACGATATGAATGAGTGACAGTTTTGGAGCATAGAGGCATGTTTATGTGCATTCAGACTTTTAACTTTATTTTTAAGGGATGTCTTTAAAGCTTAAAAATTAAAAATTCTCTCTCTTTCTTCTTTCTGCTATGTCATCACTTTGTGTGTGTGCGTGTCTGTAGCTTCCCATCCTGCCACTTTGGAAAGCTGATTGGTCTGACCATGGCTCTGTCTGCAGTGTTTTCTCTGCTGCAGTATCCCTGCTTTGCCCTGGTGAATGGACCTCTGGATGGAGACCCTCTATATGTGAGTGCACAAACTGATACAACTGTAACTCTCACTCTGGTCCTTATCCTCCTTTTATCACCATATTTATCTTCCTCCTCTTGTGTCTGCAGGTGAACATCGGTCTGACGCTGCTCATCCTGCTTGCCTTCATCCATCCCTTCTCTGTCTACCTGCACTGTCAAAGACTCACCTCTCAGCCAGCCTCTTAAAGTCAAATGAGACTTACACTTAAAATGTCTTTAATATCACCAGCGACACTTTTATCTTTTCGATTTATTCTTTTGATTAATCATGCTTGGGTGGCTGTGTATTGCCATGTGTAACATCAAGTGCCTTTCAGGTTGCAGTGAAGTCTGGTTTTGGGTACAGTCATAGCATAATCACCATGCTCTTAAATCATGCTCGCAGCCGTACTGAATGTATCCATAATAATCAAGAGCTATCTTGAGGTATACTGTAAATATGAATATGTTTAGGACCAACAATGTGTGATGGGTAGGAAAAAGCTGAATGTAGTAACAGTGTAAAGGACAATTGGAGTCAGAGTCACAAATATCAGTTTATGTTGTTCTAAGGGGTCGACCAGTGATGTTGTGAATATTAAAAAAAGATATTTTAGGCAGCCCCTCTGTTTGCTTTTTAAAGAAGAAAATCATCTTGCACAAATGTTGCACAGCCGTTATTTCAGTGTGCAAGGATGCTTTGCACCCGAGCACTTGACACTTAATGTCAGAAATTGCAAGTTCACTCACCTCACATCCTCAAGGGGACATATCAAGAGGTGATTCAGTTTGACTTACTTTTGGTAGCTCCTCCTACATCTAAGTCTATAAGTAGGAGGAAGAACCACACTTCCTCCATTTTGTTCTTCAAACATGTCCATACTGCCCGGGGGTTTGATGATGTTTGTCATGAGTCTTTGAGAATCTACCAATGTAAGTAACATTTCCTTTTATATTTTGACGTGTACACAATTGGATTAAAGTTAAGGATAACGTTTGATTAATTTGATCAAGTTTGATTGATTACATTTGTTAAATAATAAATGTCAGTACTAATTATTATTCAACATGCATTTTATTTAATGTGAAACAATTCAAAGACTGGATTTATTATTTCTCTCTTCTTTTAGAACCATGTCATAATTCTGGTCATCATCATGACGATGATGCTGAATGTATTAAAATGTGGGAGCCTGAACTGACGATGAAGGAGAAATCTGAACCCCTTTGCTGGACCAGTTGGGAACCACCAATTCAGAGCACACCTCTTCGGTTACCAGAGGTGGAGACTCAAAATATAAGCCTAAATAGCTTGCAGTTCTTCTGAGCACCATGTATGTCACTGGTGCGTAGAAGAAAAGCAGATATTGGCACAGCCCCCAGAGACACAGAGAGCACTATAAAAACATGTTTCATATCCCACTATATCCCAAATTTGGTTTGCAACTATTGTGAGAAATATTGTGCTCTTGCGGGCAACTGTCTACTTCAGATGCTTTAGGGAAATATATAACTTAAGTTGAACTGTATGTTGTTTACCTTGACATAAAGTTATCCAACTCTACTTAAATAAATAATCATTTAAACATGTTTATTTAACTGAGTCCATGTTTTCAGTTGATTGTTTTTTTTTTAACAGATTTATGTGTTTAATTGAACATTAGCTGCACAAGTTCCAATTTTTTTTTAAATGCAAAGTTTACATTTTACTTTACTTATTTCTCTTTAAAATCACATTTTATGATTTCCTGCGACAAATATTGATTATTGTAAGCAATGGTTGAGGTCATTATAGGATCTAAAATTGATTTAAATCAAGTTATTGATGAAGTTATTTTCGTAGGATTCGAAAATCAAAGTTACAAATAAAATTGATTGATTGAAAAGAGACTCTCAGGAGAGGGGACAACTGTTTTTTGTGACGTCAGCAGCTGACTGGAGCTCTACATCCCTGAACTTAATGAAACGGCATGCATTAGTCTAAACATAATCAAAGGATTTAACATCAGAGGGTAATTCCACCAGTTACACCTCAAAGTCTGTTTAGGGGTCTTAGGAAGTTGCCTCACTTGATGTCAACCTGCAGGACTCACAGCAGCCTCGGGGGACAGTCTTTCGTCTCATATGCATACGACTCAGTCTGGGTAGGAGTTGCCATGATGTTCCTGATTGTGGCGGAGAGGTTTCACACGGGGCAGAATTGTCTCTGGCAGGGTTTAACCTGAAATAGCAGGACTTGCAAATGTGCCAATTCTGTGTGTGTGTGTGTGTGTGTGTGTGTGTGTGCCATGGTGGACCCACACAAACACAAGCACCCATAACAAACAGTAGTAACCGTATTCCAACAATTCTTTGTTTGCTGTTGCCGCAAACCTGATACAGTACAACCAGTTTCCTCCCACACTGCGTTTTTTTCTTAATGAAAAGAACCTAATGGTCTAGTGTTCAGGATTCAGTTGCATCTTGTGGTGAGGTTGCAGATTGTGACCAATGGAAACATCTGCCATGTGCCAAACCTGTAGGAGAGCCACGGTGGCCACGACAAATATGCAAATGTTCATTTGTTGTTTGGTTTATCTGTTCTTCATACTGGACCTTTAAAGTAAATTTAGGATGCACAGAATGACAAAATTTAGGATGTAATATACTGGGTTATAGTGCCTCATCATAATGAATAATAATCAAGCAACAATCTTACTTTCCACAAGCAGTGATGCGTCACTATTTTACTGTGAAGACAGCGGCAAAACCTGTCCTATCACTGCCTCACAGCTCTCACTCCCCCTCCGAGACTGGCTCAAAAGATTTAATTGAACATAAGGCTGGTGGTCAGTGCTTGTGGACTGCTGTTTATCCACTACAGTTAGGACTTTACTAACTGTAGTAATGTACTTTTTGGGACTTTTTCGGTGAATATTTATTGTCTCTTTAGATATGCAAGAGCCCACTGACATGCTGGGCCCCTGAGAGCACACTGATAGTAAGTCTGCCATGGCTGCAGCCTGTTGGGTCTATTGTTAGTTCCTATGAGTATTAGTATGTTACCTTTAGCATGAGGTTTGCCTTTGTGTCTGACCCATAGACTGCATATGAATATGGATGACGTGTCTTCACTTACCCCCCACTGCACAAACTGAAGCCAAAATATCTCAGTTAAGGCTGCCGCCATCTTGTGCTGGTGACGTCATTGGGAGCCAGAGTCTGCACAGTCGCGATCGTCGCCTGTATGGAGTTCCTGCCCATGTATCTGTCCGGCCAATTGTGAACAACGCCACTGATAGTGAGAATACCAATTGGCACACACAGCTGTCATTTACTCATTATAACCAAACTTGTACACACGTCAGCATGATAAGAAGTGCCTATACTGCAGCTCGCCACAATCAAGATGATTTGGCTTCACTTTTGTGGAGCTGTCATGTTGTCCATCTTTATATACAGTCTATAGTCTATCCATGATTAGGCTGTTCTAGGGAGCACACAGCTGTGTTCCAGCAAAGGCATTGTTGTACTGGCTCACTGCAAGGACATACAGTACAACCAAAGACATATGGTCAGATGGGGGTCTGCTTGCTTGTTTTTCAGGCAATTCTTCATCCCATGCTATTTTCTCTTTGCAAAGTTCTCTCAGAAGGAGCTTGGCAGGTAGGATCAAAGGTGCTGGGAACCCCAGAAGATTATATGGTGAACTCATAATTGACAGGATACCTCCTCTAGTACATGACTTTTCCTCTGCTTCAATTTTGAGCTTAGATCTGTCAGACTTCAGGTCACCATCAGGACACCACGAAAACCACAACAGATCTGAAAACCTCTTCTGATGGATTTGATGAATCTTGTTCATAAGTCTTGTCCCCAGTCAGCTCTTTGAACTCCCTTCTGAATGAGCAGTAGCTGAGTGGATCTCCTGAGAATGCTGAAACATCTCTCTCTTTTCCCTCCCCTTTGCCATGGTCTTTGACACCCTCGTCTGGCTGTTTGTTGAAACTACCATTATCCACAGTGGCACGCTCACAAACTGTCTTCAGGACAACATCTTCTCAATATTCTACAATATTCCCACAGAGTTTAAACAAGCATCTCAAGAATGACAAATGCAGCTGTATTTTTGATGGTTTCTGGTTGGCTGGATGTTGTTGTTGTTTTTTCCGCAAAAGACATTGTCACTTGTCACAGGAAAAACCAAGAATGATGGCCGACTTCCATTTATCTGTTTTGAGTTCAGGTTCTTGCTACAATGTTGCACACACGCACACGCACACACACACACACACACACACACACACACACACACACACACACACACACACACACACACACACACACACACACACAAACAGATGACATGGTAAAGAGAAGGATGCACTGAGAAAGACGTAGAGTGTAGAAAACACTTGTCGTGGGGTCGTTGCCAGGCCAAGCAAGATAAGTTCAAAAACATTCATTCTTAATGTGTCTTGTTTAGAGGTTTTGTCCTAGTCCATTTATAATGTGTTTTAAAGTAGCTTTAATGATTTGACACCCTGCCAGGGCCTCCCCTAGTGGTTGGAATGGTTGAATTGTTTTGACCCACCTCCAGTTTGGAGCAGCCCTCAGTGACTGCTGTGCATTTTGATATTGTGAACCACTAGTGTGCCGTGTGCTCACTTGCTGTGATCATAGTACTGTGTGCATTGTTTCGTGTAAGGTGTGAGTTATGTTTGTCCTAACTCACTTGCAGTGCTGTGTGTTTTGGGGATGTGGGGTGGCTGTCTAAGTTTTACAGTGATTGACCCATGTGGGGCTTCTTGTGTGGGGGCGTCCTTTGGTTTTTATGAATTTGTATTTTCAATAAAGGCTATTTTTGTATTATGCACCTGTCTGTGTGTCAAATCTGCCAGAATATGAAATGAAAGTACTTTCTATCATCATTTGCAGTAGCTTCTTGCCCATTTAGTCATTCTTCAGTCACATAATCGCAGTTAAAGCAGGCTAACTGGCTCATGTAACTTTATGGACACAATAAGGAAGGTTTGAGCAAGCTTCCACCTTTGCAAAGACTGTGACACTATGTAATGTCTGTGTGAGTTTACCCAGTGAGGGGTCTCCCTCTGCCAGCAGCAGCAGCATCGGGTTGAGGGTGCCAATGAAGAAGTAAAGTCTGAGCTGCATCACAGACAACCAGAGCAGGTGCCACGCAAAGAACCTGGACATCAAACACTCACGGAAACTCCTCTCTGAGACCAAAGATGAAGAGAAATAAGATGAACAATTACCTCTATCCTCAAAGCAGGTGAGAAATGTTGATGTGAAAAAATATATATATATATATATTTTAGTTCATTTTTACCAGTGCCCACACCTGTAGAACTATAAAGTTACATATTCTTATGATTGAAAAAAACTATGTCCCAGTACTATGTACTGCTATGTATGATGTGTAACCAGGGCACCAAACAAAACCTTATTCTCAGTGGATTTCCCCTGGGTGAATAAAAGTTAAATGAGATAATTTATAAATATAATAACAACTCTTTATGCATCTACACTGACCTACATTTTTTTTTTTTTACCTACGTTTTCATCCTCGTTGACAATGTGGGTCAGAAGGGACTGCATACAGAGTTGTATTTGATCACAGTATGCCTTTCAGATCCATGCCGTTCTGTTGTTTTTTCCCACAGGTGACAATAAAGGGCCTGCATAAAAGTTGGACTCTTTACAACTCTTTATGCAGGTCTTCCTGTGCTTAATTGTCACTTGTTTGACCATGGTGTTGTCGAACTTGGCTCTCTCCCCTTCTATGTTTTATGTGTCACCAGATTGCAGTGGACAGGATCAACAGTTCTCTCTTGTTTTAACCTTTTCTCCTACATTACTGTAATCTTTATCAGGCAGTGGGCATACAGGGATTTTCTCCTGTATGTTTACAAGCAACCTCACAAAAGCTGCCAAATTACTGACATTCATTCATTCATTCATTCATTCATTCATTCACTTTCCGTAACTGCTTATCCTCTTGAAGGTCGCAGGGGGGCTGGAGCCTATCCCAGCTGACATTAGATGAGAGGCAGGGTACACCCTGGACAGGTCGCCAGACAATCGCAGGGCTATAACACATAGAGACAGACAGCCATTCACACTCATGGCCAGTTTAGAGTCACCAATGAACCTACCCCCACCCTGCATGTCTTTGGACTGTGGGAGGAAGCCAGAGTACCCAGAGAAAACCCACACTGACATGGGAAGAACATGCAAACTTCGCACAGAAGGGCTCCCTCCTGTTATCAAACCAGGAGCCCTCTTGCTGTGAGGCGACAGTGCTAACCACTACACCACCATGCCGCCCAAATTAATGACAACCATCATAATTTGATGTTTGAATCACAATCAGACAAGATCTCAAGATTAAGACCTCAAGCCAAAACCAAACTGGAAAAACAAGTTTTGTGTATTTAGAGCCTGGGAGAGATGTCAAGTGACCATCAAATTAATGCCCAACACATTATCATCTCAAGTCATCACATGTTCCTGCTTTGTCAGTGGACTTTCCTGTCTACATATTACGCACTAGGTGTCTTTCTGTGTCTGCTGCTGATGTTCTTGCTGCTTCGCTTCTTTTTGTCCTGAAGGTGGAGGGCTACTTCAGCTCTCTGTACATTAACACCAAAGGAGTCAATTCAACACAGGACTTAGGTCAGTTTCAGTCAAGATAAAATCAATTTTATTCAACGAGTTGTACCTATGAATCATACGCACACATACACATGGGGAAATAGGGCCCAGGTTGAAAAATACCGAAGTTATCCTTTAAGGGTGAAACTCTGGTTCTCTTGTAGAAATACATCATGTTTTTAGAGTAAAAACAGGAAACTTTTAATATCTGAATAAAATTGGTTTCTGTGGGTACCCACGAGTCTCCCCTTTACAGACATGTCCACTTTATGTTAGTCCCACACAGTTTAGGGCACAAACTCTGCACTTTTTACATGTAATAATTAACTTAACACACACAATAATAAACTTGACACACAGTGTTGAGCTGCATCTCAAACTTCACCATTTCTATGTAGCATATACTGCTGACTGTAACAAAAAACAAACATGGGTCGACAGTATCTGGGTCTCAGAGGGTTAATTACATGCTGCTATTTTATCTCTTTGTTGTGTCTCTTGTCCACACTGTTGTAGCAGTGCAACACTGATTATAAAGCAATAAATCTAAATGCCATGATCATAAACTGGATGCTGGTGTCTCAGGTGTGATTGTATGTCTTTGTTAAAATGCTGTTACATCTGCTAATAACATAATATATGCCACTTCCTTCCTGTAGTTTCCCGTCGTGCCACTTTGGGAAGGTGTATGGTCTGATCATGGCTCTGTCTGCAGTGTTTTCTCTGGTGAATGGACCTCTGGATGGAGACCCTCTATATGTGAATAAACAAAGTGATACAACTGTAAATCTCACTCCGGTGCTTCTCATTTTATCACCATCTGTATCTATGAACTCTCCTCTTACTGCTTCCTCCTCTCTCCCTTCATGTGTCTGCAGGTTAACATCGATCTGACGCTGCTCTGCCTCCTGGGCTTCATCCATCCCCTCTCTGTCTACCTGCACTGTCTAAGTCTCGCCTCCCAACGAGTTGTATCTGACATATAAAGTCTCAGGTGTTCAGTGCGTCTGTGCAGTTCAATGCAAGAATTTTGTCTCATAGAGGATTCAGTTGTTAAATATAACAAGGGAAACATGTTCCCTTTTTTATTTTTTATTTTTTATTTTTACCAATAAATGTATCTTTAGGTTGACTGTATTTTTCTGAGAATCTGTCTGAAGTTGTCATAGTGTTGATGAAATGTAATTCTAAATATGCAAATGCTTCATTGTGCTGCACCAAATAAAATTTGAATTTTAAAGATAATTATTATTTGTTGATTTATTTGTGCTGGATTAATGTTTCACTTTCTACTGTGCCTACGTCAGATGTTATAGAAAATGGAAAATGCAATGTAATCTAGTGAGAGGATATTTAAAAATAAAAAAATAAAATAAATAAAAAAAACTATAAAAGAAACAATTTAAGGATCTGTTTGTTGCACACCTTTACTGTATTAAAATAAAACACAATCTTAAGACTAAGCCCTGAATTCCTCCTTTTCTCCAGTGTTCAGTTTAGTGAGTCCATGTTATCAGCTGATTTAGTACTTTTGATTGACAGGTGTATTTAATGCAACATCAGCTGCACAAGGTTTTATTGTTAAAATGAAAAACACACATTTCATCAAGTTTTCAAGTTATTATCATGTCCACCAGATTTTAAAGCAGAAAAATTGATTGTCTTGTAAAAAAATAAAGTACACACTTGAGAAGCACGTCCAGTGGACGTTTTTCACAGCAGACAGTCTGACCATCATAAGCACAGGTGTCACCGATAATACTGACGAGGGCTTTGTTGTATTCAAGACTTCCAGTGAGAGTGCCAGCATTCACAAAAGCAAGAACCTGAAATCAAAATAGGTAAATGGAATTTAGCCAACATTCATTTCAATATTTACACCTGTGTTTTTCCTGTGACAAGTGACAATGTCTTCTAAAAAATTTTTTTTTTTTTAAAAACATCCAACCAACCAGAAACCATCATGCAATTAAACTGCAGTGGTCATTATTTGAAGTGCCTATGTTAATATTGTAGAATACTGATAAGCTGTTGTTTTTCAGAAAAGAGCAAAGTTTGTGTGCATTATTTGTGTGAGATTGTGCCACTGTGGATAATAGTAGTTTCAACAGACAGCCAGAAGAGGATGCCAAAGACCACGGCAAATGTTGTCACTAGAACTTAAGGCATGAAGATGAGAGAGAAAGCAAGCTAGCTTTGCTCACTCAGAATAGGAAGGAAATCAAAATCCCCATGAAAGATAAAGCTACTGTTGAAGTAATTAAAGAAGAAGCATTATTAATGTTTGGAAGGTTTTTTGGAGAATTTAAGAAGCTTAATGCAGAAACATCACCTCTTCTTGAAGATGGAGATTTATAAATCAGAATCAGTAAGTGGTACATACCCAGATGTGTTGATTTTGGGGATTTTGTTCAAGAAACAACAAAGAACAAGATTAAAAAAGTAATGAGATGCTCTAAAGAAGAGAGAGATAGAAATCTTGTGAAGACGACAATGAAGTAGATGATAGCATCTCAGAGATCATCCATCCAATAAAACCACACTGGCTCTGTGCTCGGTCACTCATCAGACGTGTCCAAAACAGTTCTGCTGGTTTGAAGCTGGAGGCAGAGTGTGACGGGCTGTAAGCACGTGCTACATTTCTAAAGGCAAAGATAATATAGAACAGCACACTTAAAGGCATGAAAAGAGCAGTTGGAGCAAGAGGCCAAGATAAAAGTTTATGCAGATTATGAAGGTGGTAAAATTACATGAAAGAATATTATGAGACAAAAAGCAAGTACAGAGCAGAGTTAAGGGACACTTGTTATGTTAAATATGAAGATGATGAGTAGGGATGAATATCGGTACTCAATACCTTTAAGGTACCAATCAAAATGACCCAGGTAATATGGCATATTCTCCAGTCAAATGTTCCCTTCATTCAACCGTTTTTGTACCCAGATTTAGAAAAAAAAGACTATTTTTATGTTTTTGCTTGCAGTCAGTCAGTGCAAGCATTTGATTAATTGTGAAATGTAATTGGTCCACGGTCCACCATTGCAGCAGCTACATCACACAAGAGTCCGTGGTGTGGTGAAGTCATTGTGTTTGAAGGAGTTGGCAGTTCATCGTGCTGAGATGCCACAAAAATGTTCCAAAGTATGGCTGTACTACACACCGGTGGTGTCTGGTGGCATTTTACACCACTGAATGCTAATGAATAAAACCAGAAGAAGTACTGTTATGGCCGTATGGGCTCTGTGCTGTTGTCCCTTTTCCTGCTATTGTAGATCTGCACAGGTGTGCTGCATTGCAGAAGATGCATTGCACCTGGCATGGAGGAGGAGGTGCTTAAGAGCTTCTGTGCCAGCAGCAGAGGACAGAGGCCTGTGGTGTGGGGACTGCTGGTGATGCTGCCTCTCAGCCTGCGATTTTATTGTCTTGTTTGCATGATTTTTGTTAATGAATCCCATGGATTTGTTTTAAAGGTGTCTTATGTGGCTATTTTGGGTCAGTGGTGGAGTTTTGTTCACCCCATCGGAGCACCCAAAGGTGGGTATCAGTATCACTTTGAAGGTACTGGTGCCATAATCTTTTAAACAATACCCAGCACTAATGATAAGAAACACGTGGGTTTCCCTGCACCTGCAGAAAAGCAGCCTCCATCTCAGAGCTTTGCCTTATAGAGCAGCCAGTTCCACAGCAACGGTAGGCCATTTACAGCAGGCACTCACTTCTCATGGCATTTCTGAAATAATGCAGCGCCAAAATTGGATAACGGAAGTGCTAGTCAAGCAGTAAAACGTGACATATTTCCCACAGAGAGATATTTCAGCATTCTCAGGAGATCCGCCCAGCTATCAGTCATTCAGAAGGGAGCTCAGACAGCTGACTGAGAACAAGACTGATGAACAAGATTCAGCAAATCCACTAGAGTTCCAGAAGAGGATTTCAGATCTGTTGTGGTTCTTGGGGTAGCCTGATGTCAGAGCCAGCAGTGCAGAGAATAGCCCTACACAGGGATTGTGCTGCAGAGCCACTAAGAAGTCTCTGCCTTACACAGAACCAAACAACAGCAGCATCATGCCACTCCAGTGGCAGATTTTAGACAGCATACTGACATCACAGAAGCAAAAGAGGCTTGATGGGTTTGACATGTCACACAACAGCGTAGGGCTCTGGTGTGATATATAACGTGCGTCAGCAGCGCTTTATAGACAAAATCAGTGACATAACATGGCACTTAACAACCATTTGCTGTTCCTGTTGCCTTCTGCTCAGAGTGTTGTCGTTACGCCAATCTTATTACCTCTGATGCTGCCTTGAGGTGAGACAACTCTGTCACCCCTCCCTCATTGTACCTTTTATACAGAATGGTGAAGCGACATAACAGGATGAAGAGGCAGTGTAAAAGGGCCTTATGTGTGTGCATGTGCATGTAGGAACCTCCTCCCCTAGCTGCACCTCATTTACACTACGAAGGACGACCATAGATAGGAAAGTGAGGGCTGCAAAGAAAGCAGTTGAGATAGTCCTAAACACCTTTAATGTTGGCGACTGTCTACGCCCAGTGTCATTAGACAATCAACAACATTATGCCTCAGTGGAGGATTTAGTTTGACCAAATGGATGAGCAACTCAGGGGCACAGCTGCCCCCCAGTAGCACGCAGTGTCAAATAACTCCTATTTTATGTGGGGTTCATAACTTGTATGTGATCATTTCTGCATGGTTCACATATTTAATTAATACTTTACAGAACAGCAGTAAGCCATTTTATATTCTCCTCTTGCATAACTTTGTCTTTTTTAGCTCGCTCTTTTCTTCACAGAGCCCCCAGCAATCATAAGTGATGCGAGAGGGCTGCAGAGCATCTGGACCATTTACTAATAGGTTACTAATACTTACAACATCAGATGTGATGACTCATTATTATAGCAAGGGAATCCTTTGTGAAGGATCTAACATTTTTCTAAATTACTGCAAACCTGGTGCTTCATTATAACGTGAAAAACTCACAACACATCCACACTGTTAATAAGCCATCCAGTTTAGAAGTGGAGCAAAATAAATCGAAGGGAATTTTCATTGCTTGACTCAAATGGTTTCTTAACAGAGTTATTCACTTTATTAGTGTTATAGTGTCACATTGCCCAGGGAGCCAGTGAGGTCTAATCTCAAGCATTTAGTTGGAATAAAAGCCTACAAACAGTGCAGTGAATAGATGCTGATGAGCGCTCTGTTCTGTCTGTGGACCCACCATCCCCTTCTCTCTTTGGGGGAACAGGTTTTAGTTTTCATTTGTGTGTGCTTGTAGGAGAGAGCGAACAGGAAGCAGACCTGCAGGCCTTGGTGCTAAGTGATACATCTGGTCCTTCCTTTATCACCATCTTTATCGATGAACTCTCCTCTCACTGCTTCCTCCTCTCTCCCTTCACGTGTCTGCAGCTTGTCTGTAGCTGCTCAGCCTGCTCATCTTCATCCATCCCGTCTATCTGCACTGTCAAAGACTCGCCTACCAGCCAGCCATCAATGCCTCCTCTTGAAGTCTGTCAAATGAGACTCACACCTAAAACATCCTTAATATCATCAGTGACACTGTTAATTAATTAAGGGCTTCCGGTGTGCAGCATGCTGCAGTCCTAGATAACACTTTACCTCTTGTGAGATTTCCAGGATACTTCCTTTTCTTTACACCAAGTGATCTGATGCATAAACCAAATCTTTTTACACTCCTCTACAACTTCAGAGAGTCATTTGATGCGGCTTTTTTCTGCACTTTATTTATTGTGTCCGACATATAAAGGTGTTCAGTGTGTCCGTATTGTTCAGAAGACAAATCTGAAGTCATGAAGGATTCTATTTTTTGAGTTTTAAATATGCATTTTACACTGATGGTGGTTATTTTTTGTATTCTTCTTATTTTTGAAATGCCAAGCCTGAAGTGGTGGTAATGTATTTTAAGTGTAACTGCAAAGATGCAAACCCTTCAACATCTAATATCTTCAACATCGTTACATCTTTTGATATGAACTTTAGCAGTTTAGTAAAAAGCATTATTAAGTGTCACCTTACCACCATTGTGAGAAACACTATGCACTTGCAGGCAGCTGCCTACTTCAGATAGAAAATGCAACTGTAATCTGCTAAGAGGAAATTAAACATGAATGGATCTGTAACTTGCAGACTTTAACTATGTCCAAATGTATTAAAAGAAATATTAAAGTGATATTTAAAGAGCTGTCCCAACCTTCTAACCTTTTAATTCCGAGTGTCCATGTTTATTGTTGATTGACTGGTGTATTTAATGCAATATCAACTGGCCAAAGTTTTATCATCAAATGCTTTTTGTAGTTAAAGCAGCATTATTATATATTATATTTTATGTCTACCTAATTTGAAAGCAGAAACTTCTATTTTATTTAATTTACAAACACTTGACGCTTTGGAGTTGTATAAACAAGATGCCCTCAAGTATATTTATTTGCAGATCATCACCAAAACAGTGACTAATTAAAGTGGCGCTCTACAGATTTTACTAACTAATTAGTTTATGGAAGTTCAATGCCAAAGTTACCCTGTGAAAAACACTGCAGAAGTTTTTAGTAGCCTTATTTCACATGCAGTTTGAGGAAAAACAGTTGGTGGAGAGACAGCAGTTGAATGATGCTCTGTAATGTTACACTATTTTAATGAAAGATCTGATTCTATAACTAAAGTCCAACCTGCAGGACTCACAATGACCACAAAGGACAGTCTTCCATCTCCAGTCTATACTGAGACTCTTAACAGCAGTCTGGGTAGGAGTTGCTATGCTGTTCCTGATGGTGTTGGAGAGGTTTCACATGGGGCAGAATGGTCTCTGGCAGGGTTTAAACCTGAAATAACAGGGACACACAACAACCCCCACAACAGCCTCTCTCAAGTTCTCTGCACACCTGCTGTGTGATATTGCAGTGAGGCCAGAAAAACTTGATGCAACTGCACAAAGTCTATTGCATCAAGTGTGTGTCTGTGTGTGCATGTGTGCGCAGGGAACAAGTGCATGGTGGCGGGTTACTCCCTGGCATCTGCGTCAGTGATGATCAAAACCTCAGTATCTTGGCAATTTAAAAATACAGAATTGCATAAACAAATGTATGACAGAAATAGGAGCGAAGGCGGGAGGAGTGAAGTATACAGATAAGCCAGTCTGTTAATGAGGTGATTTGTTATGTGTTGTTTTGCTTTTTTTAATCGGACGGAATCTGTTGCAGGGACTGTGGATGGCTTTATGACACATATATTCAACAGGCTTACGCGAAATCTGCCAACTAACTCATGTCTGTTCTCTTTGACTGGAGCAACAGGAGAAAAACTGTGATGGCCTCACTTCATCAGCCTTAATGTGCTGTTTTCCATCTGCTGTGGGGAGCTGGTGGGAAAACAAATTAGGGTCTGACACTGAATGAATGAAATGCAACAACACGTACACGGAGCTTATTGATGTTCTGAGTTATGTGTTGTAACTCAAAAAAGCCGACTAAACTGCTGAAGATGAATAAATTTGGTGACTTTTCAGTTTCTCTTAACCCTATCACCACCAATCCATCCATCCATCCATCCATCCATCAATCATATCCAGGTCCTGGTCATGACGGCAGCATGCTAAGCAAGGAAGTCCAGTTTTCAATCTCCTCAGCAACGCTTCCCAGCTCCTCTTGAGATTTATAATCACTCCAGCCTGTTCTGGATCTACCCTGGGGCCTGGGAAGCCTCTGTTCAGGAGGCAACCTGATCAGATGACCAAACCACCTCAGATGGCTCATTTTAATGTGAGGGTGCAAGCGACTCTACTCCGTGCTCTCTCTGGATGTCTAAATGCCGGGCTCAGCCGGGAGCTCATGAGTATCCCCACACCTGCCCAGTGCCTCTCAACCTGGGCAACTCTGGAAAAGGTGAGAGTTCAGCTCCTCTATAGGACTTTGGCTTCAGAATCAATGCTACATCTAGACGGTCCCGCTACATCTGCAACCAGCTCTGGATCCATCCCTGCCTGAGAGGTCCCTGGAGCCAGTCTGTGATGCCAGGGGTCAACACACCTTTGCCTGATTCATGTTGTTCTGTGTCTGACAGAGTTCCATGTGGCAAGACCCGGCCACCAGATGCTCACCGGCTCCCCTCTCAGATCTGATCCCCCTGATGAGAAAGGTGTCCCAGTTTCCATTTTCCAGGTAAGGTGCTGTCACTCCTTTTTTGCATATTCATATGAGGTCTTTGAATCACTCTCAGTCTGGCCCCTACCTAGGACCATATCTGGGGCGAACCTAACAGGAGAGATTGCGCCCAATAATACAGCTCCCAGGGTCACAGCATCACGCAAACCCCTTCACCACATTAAGGTGACGAATCATGAAAGGGGGCTAACTTCAAGCAGCAACCTCCATGGCTGAAAAATGAAGCTAACATGGAAGTGACAAAAACTGCAGTTTTTTGAAGTGAGTCTCTAATGGATGTAATGTCTCGCTGTCCACATACTTTTGTCCGTATAGTGTATTTTATCTAATTTTTTTTACCTTTACCTTATCGTGTTTGTAAAACTGAAGTTAAATAGATTTCAGGTATATGATTTAAGATTTTAACTGTCTCAGGACGAAGAACAAAAGGCAACGCTGCTCTACTTTACTGAAAATTAATGTTTGAATTAATTTCTCACATCCAAGAAACTAGAATTCTTACACCCACATCACATTTAATTACAATTTTAAGGCCTTTAAGAATCTCAACAGGCATGTATTTAAATTGTTTGCAAATATGAACTTTACACACAGAGGCTTCTCTTCTGACACTCCAACTAAATATCAAATGATTCATAAGCTCGTTAACAAAGTCTTGTCAGACCTTTGCTGTCCCCAATGACACCCACATTTTGTCTGATTCATACACTTCTTTGCGTATCAGCCTCACATTGTGTTTGAGATCCAATCTCCTGGGAGCCGGAAGACAAAAAGTTCCAGTTTTTATCATTATTATTTTACATATTTTAAGTCATTGGGTTGTAAGAAACAGAACAATAAGAATTTTTTCTCAAAATTGCTATTAATTAATGTTTTACAAGTAGACAGGTGACATAAACTTTTAGTGGACCTCAGGTCAGTTCCACAAAACGTACATTTAATTATTACATTTACATTATAAAATTGAATTTTAAGAAATGTAACATTAAAGGTATTGTGCATGCTTTTAACTGGTGATACATAGAGTGTGTGTGTGTGTGTGTGTGTGTGTGTGTGTGTGTGTGTGTGTGTGTGTGTGTGTGTGTGTGTGTGTGTGTGTGTGTGTGTGTGTGTGTGTGTGTATACAAGAAAAATAATCTCGGTTTATCCTTCCTTGAATCTGTTAAAGGGCTAAAACTTCAGGATCCCAATTTAAGTGTCACACCTTATCCAAAATGGTGCTGGGTGTCTTAGAACCTTTATAGATAGGAGTTGTGCAAATTTGCAGGAAAGCCCAATCAGTCTTTTTTCAGCACTGGCACTATAAAAACAAAATCGGGGAGTGTGGCAAAATGTCACCTGCCTACTTTTGTTGATACAGAATTCGCCTTTTTCGGGCAATGGGGGGCTTGAGCAAGTATCAAAACGTGTAGTTTAGGGTAAGACATTAACAGTAAACAGTGACAGGCCAAAACCCAAAGGGTCAGGGGGCTCCCTGGCCTTCACCTGCAAAATGTCACTCAAATTAATGTGAACCGACCTACGTCCGACACTCAAAATGACCACAAAGAGACACAAAAAGATGACAAAGAGATGCAAAACAAACACAAAAAGGCACAAAATTACCACAGAGACACATAAACCACAAAAAGATGCATAACCACTACAAAGACACCATAGACGGTGAAAAATAATGCAGCCTGTCACTTAAAGCATCCATCTCTTAATTATGCATAACTCTAAGCCTTAATAAAATGTAAAAAGGTGAATTATATAAACGCTAGCCCCCGCACAGTTGTCATGAATGTTGAAATTAGCTGTAGAGACTAAAACGTTTTATTTTGTATCTGGCTGTAAGCATGTTTAATTCTGCTGTAAAGTTGGGTACTTTAACATTAGGGTCTATGGGGACTGACACGCTGTTGGAGTCAGCCCCAAGTGGCCATTTGCGGGACTGCAGTTCTGAGAACTTTGTGTTGGCTTTATTGTTCAGCCCTGGAGGTTGCTGCTTGAAAAACAAGCAAAAAAAAAAGAGGCAAAACCATTGCAAAGTGTGTGTCTTGGTGGTGGTGGAGATGGTAGGGCCGTTGGCATATTTATGCCAAGGACCCATGTTCCTGCAATATGGAAATAGTTGGAAATAAGAAAAGTAGGTCCCACTGTCTCCCACAAAGGTCATGGGTTAAAATGTGCATTTTGAAAGGCTTAAAATTAACATTCTCTGCTAAAATCTTAATATGATATAGTTAAGACTCTTACAGATAAAAAACAACATTCATATTAAGCACAGAAACATTTTTATGTGAATTTGATAACTTTTCTTTTTTGCTGTCATAAAACATGTTTTTGCAATTCCACCCTTTTTGAAAAAAAAAAAAATAAGATGCGTCCTGCTGGTCACACTCTCATGTGTGCCACATCACTACAAAGTCCAGGATGTCCTTTGTAAAGACCATCAAGACTCATGCATGGTGCTCAAAATAAAGGACCAAGAGTCATGTCCCCCAGAGAGGACAAATATGAATTGCCAGGTCTCAGGATACCGCAGACTGTTTTACTATGCAGTCACAGGTCAGGTGAAATAAAAGTGTCCAGTATCATGTGAATATTTCTTAACGGAGGGATTCATGATTCTGGTTCTCTGAGGAGGCAAGACAACACCAAAACCCGTCTTGACCGCGATGTACCCAGTGAGCACAAACACATATACTATCCACACACAAGGTCTTCAGCGCTGTGTGAGAAAGTGTGTATGTGTGACAGAGAGAGAGAGTGTGTGTGTGTGTGTGTGTGTGTGTGTGTGACAGAGAGAGAGAGAAAGAGTGAGTGGGGGCTATAGACGGAGTCAGCGACACATTTTTTTAGGATCAGGACAGATCTTTTGAACATGCTGTGTTTACACCAGATCAAATGCCAGTGTCCCCATGATTCACTTTGACACAGCAGGCTAGTGAGAAGATGTAAGAGAGGGGATCTGGGAGTGTTTGTGTATGTGTCTGTATGTGTTTGTTTGTGTGTGTGTGTTTGTGTGTGTGTGTGTGTGTGTGTGTGTGTGTGTGTGTGTGTGTGTGTGTGTGTGTGTGTGTGTGTTTGTGTGTTTGTGTGGGTGTGTGTGTGGTTACATACATTTTTTTTCTGCTTACGCACTTGGCTGAGACCTTACACAAACACACAGTAGAAGGTTTACATAACATGTGTGCAAGTCTCAAATCAGAAACACACACACACACACACAGGTACGCTCACGTGTCCACTGTGTCAGTCTGGATACTTGATAAATGTTATGAAAGGGGCACCAGAAATCTCTCACACACACACTCACACACACACACACACACACACACACACACACACACACACACACACACACACACACACACACACACTCCCACAGCCTCCCTGAACGTGGAGTTTGGTTGGTGAGCTGGCTGCCTCCCCCAGTTGCCCTGGGGCCAAGAACAGTGTGAATACATTTCATGCACCCACACACACACACGCCCGACCTTCTCTGTCCCACAGACCCCCGTAGAGGCTACTATGCCTGACTGGTGAGTTGTCTCCCCTAATTGCTGCACCACAGCCAAGAAACAATATGACTCCAGATGTCCTGTGCAGCTCACAGCTTGGAATTGCAGCTGACCTTTCATGGAGCAGGTTTTGGTGAGCGTGCGTCCAATTGGGAACAGATGATGTGCATCATGGTGGACCTGGCCTTGACCTGTGTCATGAGGGGAGGATTTGGTTGTGAGTAAACCCCGGCCCACTCCTGCTTTCATGTGGTTTGTTCCACAAGCAGAACACCTCCACGTCCAGTCCCACCTTCCATCTATATGCTGCACGGTGCCTTTCTAGTTGACGGTATCACTTTCTCCATCCATGTTCAGCCCAGTCGCAAAAACTATTTGTCAGATACATTACATTTGTATGCCATTATGTATCGGATACATTAAAACTTTGTATGTCTTTGTGCGTGGTTAGTATAAGGCACAAAAATCCCTTAATTATGATTATGAAAACGTCATGTTTTGGCTTTAAATACCTGCTCTTGGTGGCATGATCACCGCTGTCAGTGTCTTTGTAAAAGAATAAAACACCTCTGTTTGTGGCACAATTCTGGCAGAATGCGGTCACTAAAATGGGCCACCCCAGTTTGGTGGCTGCAAAGCTGCTGGAAAAACAGTGGCGGGTCACTAAAACACAACTGGTTTTGTTGTTTGTTGGTCTTGAACAGTGGTCTGTTGCATCAAACACTTAATGTCCTGTAATTTTATTGCACCAATTTGTGTTTTTCTGTATCAATTTATTGTGAAATGCCGTTTAATGTTGTCAAAATAAAAGTCCTATCCTACTTCCATGGTTTTATTGACTAAATATCCTTAGCCCCTCCTCCTTAATCTACATCTATGTGTCCCTGGTTTGCAGAAAGGTAATGCCAACATGTCCTCGAGCGACTGTGCTGCCATCCCATCACCCCATGTTACATCTGCCCATTACAGCATTCACAGTTATATCATCTTGACTTTCAGCTCTTTACCAAATGCAGAGTGAAAAACAGTATTTGTTTATGAGACAGCTGGATGTACAGTATGTGTTGTCCCACTGAGATGTATCAGTCAGTGGTACTGTTTGTCACCTCTCCTCCTCACACAAATGTAACCATCCATATGCTGCGTTGGATCATTTCGATCCACCGCTGGGTTTCCCTTTCATGTTCATCTGTTGTTCTGAATTGTAGGCGTCTCTCGGCTTCTTTCCAAACTGGCCTACACTAAATGAGGCAGATGATTTTTTGGCTTTAATGCCAAATGAGTTTTACCACCTCCTGTCCTCCTCCAACCCCCTTGTGAGCGCATGGGCCGGTGGAACCACTCAAACACTCTAATTAACCAGTTAGTTATGCAGTAAAAAATATTCATGTCATCCCAGAAATTATTCGCTTGTTGTCACCGAAAACCTCCATCCCACCTCTTCATAAGCAGTTTGCTTTCTCCTCAAATGGCTAAAAGTAAATTCAGGGTTCATTCTTTAAAGGATATGAAAATGTAGGCTTCTTTTCTCATGTTCTGACATTTCCTTTGTAATGTATTGTTGAATATGGTTCCTTTAATTACCTCATCATAATGCATAATAATCAGGTAGGCAAACAATCTTACTCACAGTGAAGACAGTGACAATAACCAGTCCTATCAGTGCCTTTCTTGTCGCTTCCTCCGGTGAATCTCACCCCTCCTCCCGGGCTGACGTAGAGAGGATCCTCCGCTGCCTACGACTGTGGGCGACGACCCGGCCGCGCGTATAAAGAGCTTCCCGGGACTCCAGCATGTCACTGCTTGAAACCGCAGCAACTCGTTCACCAGAGCTGAACCTCAGCAGAGATAGCAGCAAGCAGGCAACTCCTCGCCGCGCAGGCTAACTCGCTTTCGGCTTTGGTTCGAGATGGAAACTCGTCGCATCGTGAAGCGCTCCAGCGCCCGCAACTTTAAGGGTGAGTTGATTTCCATTGTGCACCTGCACTTTGATTGCGCTCTGAGGTTTCTGACTTTGCAAATGCACTTCTGTGATTTAGTCTGGTTGAGTTTTTGCAGTTAGTCACTCAGCAGTGTCTATGTCTTAAGATGTAAGTGATTTGAGGAGCAATGAGATGACAGTGATGTTTCCATGTTATCCTGGGTATCAGCAGCCTCATGTGCCAGAAAACTGAATTTTACGCACAGTCATTTTGCATGTAGGTCTATTTTAAATCGTAATTTGCACAATGTTGAACACCCATTTAAGTCTGAATGCTCTTTGTCACTGATGTATGATAGAAATTTAGAGGAATGCAGCATGTGAAGGAGACAGTGCGCACTTTGGTGGCATTTTAACGCAAAGCTTTGGCAGTAAAATCTCCACAGGAAATCTAATTTAAGTGCGAGTTTATTTGATATCGTCATCTATATAAAAAGTCATTCACAACTCATGATCAAAGTTAGTTTATATGTCATCTAGCTCTCCATATCTCCTTTACGCATGGAGAGATGCAGATATGACTAATGCGCACATGATTCTGAACTTTATTCCTCACCTCATGTCGACTTTAGAGTAAATAACACGTAGGAATACTCTAAAAAAGGTGTCTTATTCCACTTAAAAGACCCTTCTCCAGTTCCCCCCTCAGCTTCCAGCGCAGCTAATAGTCCAACTTGTTAAGAGGTCAAGAGGTGATCCTCTGGAAATTCTTGCGCACAACAGATGAATGGGAACTTCATCATTATTTCATGCATGTACTTTTCCCGCGGTGGACACTTTTGTGCACCGTTATCCGAGCTGTGCCAAGAAGCTGTTGCATTATTGACAAGAACCGAAATTGATCCGGGTCTGGTTGCCGGTTTTACGCGTGCCCTCTGCGTGGCAAACCTTTCAACGGAAACAACCTTTTGGAAGCCTGAGAAGTGGGAAACCAGGTTAATTTAATGCGGTAGGCACGTGTGATCCACATTTTCTGTCCCTTAAAGGTCTTTATAGTAGACTTTTGGTGATTTCTTATTCTGAACAGCTGAAAACTACAACAGCCATGGAGACCTATGTAAAGTGATCAGGTGGATATGAATGGCTGAATGATTTCTGTAATGTAAACTGGTTAATTATTTATGAACCTCAAAGTTCTGGGACCCAATCAACAAGTCACGGCTGAGAGCACAGCAGTGCTAAAAAGAATCACTGACAACAGCGACAGGTTTGATGGACAGACAGCAAAGAAAGACAGGTGCCAAAAGCTGAAATCAACCTCTCTTTCTTTGTCTGTCTCTCTATCCAGGACTAACCACTGCAACAATGGTCCTTTGCAGGCTTTGCTCCTAACCTGACCTTCAATTATGTTCCTTTCTTCACATGAGAATTAACCCCACCTGTCTCTCACTCTCCAGGTGGACTGACTCTGTGGCTGATTCTGTGGCTGGTGGTGGTGAAGCCAGGCGGGGTGTCAGCATGTCCCAAGCTGTGTGTGTGTTACCCCACGCCCATGACGGTCAGCTGCCAGTCGCAGAACATTACCATAGTGCCGGCCGGTGTGCCATATGACTCACAACGTGTTTTCCTGCAGAACAACCGCATCACAGAGCTGCGTGCAGATTCTTTTGGCTTTGAGACACAGGTAAAAATGGCAGTGTGTGTGCATATGTTGAATTTCACTGCAATATTTGCAGACATTCTTAATAGTGTTTTATTTTCCCTTTCTCATCACAATATTTTTCTTCTTTCTGTGCAGGTCCTTTGGCTGTATGCCAACAACATCACATGGATCGAAGCTGGGGCCTTCAGTAACCTCAGGGTGCTGGAGGAGCTGGATCTGGGAGATAACCCGTTGCAACGTCTGGAAGGTGGAGCCTTCAGGGGCTTGGAGAAGCTGCAGAGCCTGCACATGCATCGCTGCAAGCTGGCCGCTCTCCCCCATGACCTCTTCCACAAGCTGTACAGCCTACAGTTCCTCTACCTGCAGGTAAAATGAGCACACACACACACACACACACACACACACACACACACACACACACACACACACACACACACACACACACACACACACACACACCTGTCAAGATACATATTTGATAGTCATGCATGAGTATGTACACATGATGCCTGCAGGAATACACACTCGTGTTGTGGAGTTGATTTATGGACACATTCGTTGCCAACACGCAGGCTGAACACCCACACACATAAAGACACTTTCATACTGTGCATGATGGAGGATTTGTTTTAAGGAGGTTCAGTGAGTTGCACATACTGTAGTCAATATTTAAAATATTTAAACACTGATAAGATCTAGAGCCAAAGTAACACATCTCTGCAGGTCCAATTAGCACTTTTCAACAGTGGAAAAACAAAACTGAAATTTCTGTTATCATATTAATAATTGAGCACAACAGACCGTTTTCAGATTAATTGCACAGGATTAATGACACAAGATGATCAGTGATAGCACTGTGAGCAGCTGTCAGATCCTATATCCACATACACAACATACAGTATAAATTAGGGTCAGATGAAACAAGTATCCAGTAATATACTTTTCACGATAACAAGCATCATCCCAGTAAAATGTGTCAATATCTGTACTCATAATGAACGACAATCCTCAGTTGTGTAGCTTACTCTTGGGATCAAAAATGATCTTAAGCTAAATTGTGAGATTGTTCTGTGAATAAGTTTCTAATAAATAACAAATATTGCAACTTACTGATATTGAGTTGGTTTTAGCTGCAAATTATGTGAAACAAAATGATCAAACATAAATCTAGGAACAAGGATAGAATAAAAGAATATCTTGTCATACATACATGATTAAATCAAGCAGCAAGAAGTGCCAAAAACTGCAAATTTTTGAACGGCTGTTAGAGGCTGGCTCCTAAACACAGACCCCCATGTTAAAATGTCCAACTTCACAGCAGAAATAAACATGTTTACAGCCTGCTATAAAGAACAGTTTTGGTCTCTATAGCTAATTTCCCCCTTCTTGACAACTGTACAGGTGAATTTATATATAACTCACCTGGTAATATTTTATTGAGGCTCAACATTAGGCATAATTAAGCACAGGCCACTTTAAACAACAGGCTGTCTCTCGATTGTGTGCCTGCCAGCTTCTCAGTCAGATCCACTCCTCGCTCCACCACAGTGCCAGCCTGTCGCCAAAATATGGTCACTTCTGGCTCCAAAAAAAACAAGATGGCTACAGCCGTAATACAATACAGAGGGAAAGCTCCATTAATTTACCTTAGAATTTCCACCTGCAGTTAGATGAATATACTCTTACTAAAAAATAAGCACAGGGAATAAATCATGTTTACAGGACAATAAAAAAAATACTTCACTAAACTCAAAGCCAGTGGTTCACACATTCAAGTTTTCTCACTCCCCTTAGAATCAAGAGGGCCCTACAAATCCCCTATGAAGCTTTGGCGACCCCTACTGTTACTCAGCTTGGTCTACACAGCCCTTAAAACCTAACACTGTGGAACCAAATAGCTTTGAAGCACATAGAGTAAAAAATGCTTGTACTTTTTGCCAGAGTTGTTGCTGTCAGCTTTATTGGAAGCTGACAGTGAGATCGCAGCTGTGAGTGTTCTTAGATCTATCACATTAAGCTCTGTTCCAATCAGACAATAAGTCCCCGCCAAGAAATAAATCTCTCCCACACTCATTGTGGTTCCAGTCGATAGAGGTCACTTCTGACCACTGTAAAGCTACATTCAAACCCAACGTCCCCTAAGTGTACATATATGGTAACTTCAGAGGAAGTGAGGGAGTTGTCTTTGGCTTCTATCTCAGTTGATAGTAATCACTGCCAACTTTCGCCAACTAGAACAACAAGACAGCTTTACTTTTTCCATGTGCTTTCCCACAGCACTAAATCTTGTTGTATTTTGACTTCTCTCCAGGAGAATCAGCTCCACTTTCTGCAGGATGACCTGTTCTCAGATCTGGTCAACCTCACTCATCTCTTCCTCCATGGAAACCGCATCCGTGCCCTCTCTGAGAATGTGTTCAGAGGCCTGGTCAACCTGGACCGCCTCCTGATCCATGACAACCGCATTAGGCAGGTCAACCGTCGGGCTTTCCGTGACCTGGGCCGCCTGACCATCCTTTACCTGTTCAACAACTCCCTAGCCGAGCTGCCAGGCCAGGCCATGAGGGATACCCAAGGCATTCAGTTCCTCCGCCTCAACGGCAACCCCTGGTCCTGCGGCTGTGAGGCTCGTCCCCTGTGGGAGTGGTTCCGCAAGGCCCGCATCTCCTCCTCTGAGCTCATGTGCACTTCTCCATCCCAGCGCCGTGGCCAGGACCTCAGATTCCTCCGTGAGTTGGACTTCGCCCTCTGCCCTCTGCCTGACCCCGGCTCTCTGGCAGGAAGCACCACGACCACCTTCAGCACCAAGACCCGCTGGTGGTTCTCCAAGCACAAGCCCGCATCCTCATCCAAAGCCTCATACCAGAAGAGCACAGAGACAGTGAAGGCCTTCCCCTTTTCCGCCGTAAAGCCTCAGTACCTCCCCAAACCCGCCACTGAAACCATCTCCAAGTATGAAATGTCAGAAGATGAGAAGGCACTGCCCAAGGTGGACCCAGAAGAATACTGGACCAACTACGGCAACGAAGACTCCTCCATCCGCTGCTTCGATCTGGATTGCGCCCAAGGCTATGACAACCCAGCCTACTCCTCGTCCTCTTCCTTACCCAACACCCTGTCTCTCCTCCACTTCCTCTCCCTCTCGCTAGTCACATTCTCCCTCCATTTCCTTTTTGGCTGAACTCTTCTCTCCTCCACCTCCTTTTCCCCCCTCTGATTTCTCCCCCTGCTCTCTCGAACTCCAACAAAAACCTTGATCTTGATTCCTTTCAGTTACCTCCTCGACTTGCGGGAGGTGCTACACTGACACAGGAGACAGGCGAGGCAGCAGGGAGCTGTTTTAAAGAGCAGAGATCAGCTGAGTTGATGTAGAGCAGGACAGGATTTCAGTGTTGAAGTAGCTGCTGCTTCTTAGTACAAGCTTTGTGCAGGGATCAGATCACGAAGACTGACTCTGATAGTTACAGTACAAAGGCAGAAACCTACAACAACATGAGAAAGTGATAGAGACACAACACACAGTTAGCCTGTGGTGTCTCCAGATGTTTTTTGATATCTCAGCTGTGAACAACGCAGGCGTTGTGACTCTTTGACAGCTATTTTCTATATCAACTAGTGCTCACCATCCACTCACCACCATTGTCCTTCACTAATTTATTTATTTCATCATGAATAGAAGTTTTGATTAATGATGGCAGAAGAAAGATATGGATCAACACAGATCACGACAGTCAGGGAATTAAGAAGAGAAAAGAAAGACTTAGAGGAGGAAGTGGAAAGAAAATCAATACAGCGTGAGCAGGGTGAGCTTAAGATGTTCATCTGAAGGCAGGGAAGGAGGAGAGGACCGTCAGAACTGCAGCCAAGAGCAGCTCAACTCTCTCCTTCAGATCCAAACTCCAGCAAACCACCACCACCCACACTTGTACATACCACTCATCATCACTGTACATACACGTGTCCTCAACTGCTCTGTATTCCGGGCTAGCTAGATTTTTACATTACATTTTAGGGCTGCTTTGTAAACGACAGCTTGTGGTGATAGAAGAGATGCGTAGATCGTAAATGAAAGGCCTTTTTCACCCCTCGTGTTTTCCGGTCTTGTCTCTTCCTCTGTCAGACAGCCTAAAAACTTTGAAATTCAGATTCAGATTTGTGTGTGTGTGTGTGTGACTCACTTTTTGTTGTGTGAGTGGGATTGGACTGTTGTAGACTAATAACCAAAGTCCTGAGAAGACCACTTTGTTTAGGTCTCTTCTTCAAATGACTGTGTGTATGTGCCTGATTTTCCCTTGAAATATGGCCTTTGTCTCTCTGTTAGTCCAAACTGACACAGAACAGGGCGAAAACAACTCCAGGGCTGAATCCTACAGAGCCCTTTGTGTAGTTTGAAGCCTCTGATCTCTGTCCTGCAGGCTCCTGTTATATTACACTCTGACCTGCAATTGGTCTCTATCAGTGGGACTGTGTGTGTGTGTGTGTGTATGAGGATGTGTGTATTTCTTTGAAGATCAGACTGAAAGCTGAAAAAGTCCTTTATGCACAGATGAATTAAGTAGGACGCATAACTGTTAAAAACTGTATTGTTTCAGAAATGCATGTGAGCATGTGTTTTGTACGATTCTCTGAAGATGTTTGACAGATCCAAGAGTTCAATTGCATTCAAATGATATCTGTATTGTATGGTACAAACAGACCATGCAGACCTGGCATACATAGAATCATCTCTCCCATATTAAAGCTGTACTTTATAAGAGAACCTCTCTGACTCCACTGTGTGTTTTTGGACAACACGATGGGTATTTAATCAGAAACCTGTTCAACACAATGCCAACCTGACTGTGATCTGCGTAATTCATGGTGGTTCTTGTCAACCCCGAATGTTAGTACGCCCCTACCAATCACTCTGAACCATGTGAGTTTCTGTGTGAAGGATACTGTGATGCTGTTAGATTCTGTATTTTTTAATGGGAAAACGTGTTAGGAAAGTGTTTTGCTTTATTAAAAAAAATAAACAAACAATTTAACAGAAGTGTGTGGGGGTTTCGTCTTTGATCGTCAAGGATGCCACATGGGAAAAGAAAAAATGGGCAAAAGTTAGTGAACTGGCACATAAGCACAAACACGGTATATACAGACAGTAGTGGCATATAAGTACAACAGTGACAAACACATTCACATGGTCATGTGCCACTTTATACTTCTACTCTGCAACATTACACGAGCTCCACCTTTAGCAGCTGCAACTTTAAGATGATGAACAAATCGACATAGATCGATCCAGTAATACACATGATTCTGAAACGAGCCAATCTGCATAATGAGAGCATTTACTCTTGGCTCTTTGAGGAAATTTTGATGCTGATACTTTTGTACTTTTACTTGTAACAGAGTATTTCTACACTTTAATATTTCTACTTATACATAAGATCTAAATGCCTCTTCCACCACTGTATACAGATAATATTAGATAGTAGAAACCTTGACTTAGTGATGATAGTCAACATTGCAACAGTTCATTCATGAAATCTTGAATCGATAGCCTGCTGAGCAGAGCTTTTACACACGCAATGCTTTACACTTTCACACAGCAGCGCAGCATGCTACAATAAGAGACTCATAAGCATGAATGTGATCAGATATGTCAGAGCAGTCCTTATTTTGAAATCTGATAACTTTGAAGTCCAATGTAGTCAACAGTTGAGGCTTTGTTTTTTAAGAGATTCACGTCATACGTCTTAGAAAAGGGAGGAAGTATTAGCAGTGTGTCTGTGTGTGTGTGCGCGTGTGTGCTCACGTAAGTGTGTGAAGTGTAAGAAATCCTTTGTGACAGTGTGAGTGTATTTGGAGAAGGTCAACAGTCTCAACTGTGTTCACTCCTCGCCCCAATCACGCAGCTATATTGGGTCATATTATACAGAGAGATGGATGAATAAGAAGTCGAGGTGTGGTGTGCGTGCGTGTGTGTGTGTGTGTGTGTGTGTGAGTGTGGATATGGGGGGGGTAACGATGAGGTATGATTCAGGAATGGGGCTGAATGGGACACACGCCAGGATGAAAATGTGTCGATGTGTCCCGGAATCAGCACACCCCCTCAACAGATTAACTCTCACCGTGATAATGATGGTGATGCATAGATACACTCATGCGTGTGTTGCACATATACTTTCATGTGCAAATAGCCTACACACTAACACATACACACACACACACACGCACAAATTAGAAAGTTCAGAGAAGTTTGGTTGCCTGGCCCTCCAATCTTTTTTGTCTTCCAGCTCACAAATTATTCATCACTTTCACACCTCACTTTCATTCTTCCTCTTTTCTCTCCTTTATTTTCCTCCTCTTTGTGACGAAAGCTCCTTCACCCCTTCCAGTCATCGCTTACAGCAGATAAATCATCAGACCCACCTACATGATTGTCCTTCAAAGCACTTCTTTCAGAACTTTTTATTTCCTCAAATTTAATTGAAGACAAATGAGATAAAGTTAAACCTGGTGCACTGCACTGAGACAACATACTGGGCGTGTCACTGTTGTTCAAAAACCAATGGATGTAAATGTTATAATCCAGTGTCATAAAGGTTTGGTTGGGTTATTGTCCTCCTGTAATTGGCTACAAAAGCAACTGTGTTAAAAATCCTTGTTGTCTCCCAGTCAAACAGTAAACTCTGCTATTTGTGCAGCAACAAGACCTCGCTGTTAAATGAACGAGACTGAATGAGTCTACACAAGCTAGCGATTATCTGAGGCTGTATTTAGGTAGCTTTGAGCTAAATTCTAACAGCATACTAATATGCTTACAAAAATAATGATGCTAACATAGCAGTGAATTAACTTCACAATCATGGTTTCATTTTGTTGTCTCGTGTTGTTGTTGTTGTTGTGTGTGTGTGTGTGTGTGTGTGTGTGTGTATGTGTGTTCCTGCAGATTCAAAACATACAGAAGTGTGATGCATTCACTCTAGACATTAACAAGATTATTATCTTTCAGAAAAACAAGAGCAGAGTCGGGGGAAGCCAAATACTATTCATCTGCAAACACGGTCTTTGATGACACATAGCTGGTAAAATAATTTCTCGATCGCCTGGTGATGTGGTGGTTCCCTTTTACGCTGTGATCTGTAAGTTCGGCTTTAGCTTCTAACTATCTTTATCTTTTTAACCTGTTTTCACTGTTGAGTGAGCCTGACTTCCTCCACATATCCTTCAAACACATCTTTCTGCTTGAAATCACTTTTTCGTTGTTACCAAGTATATGATAACTGGTCCATACCCATTGAGTGCACAGTTGCCCACGCACAGTTTCACATGGTGTGTGTTTGTGATACAGGTCATAGGAAATTGCAGATTAAATAGTCAACTGAACCCATTAAGAAGAGCAATGTATTCAGAGAGAGTTTTTGTGAATTTGATAGTACGATTGCTTTATTGAAAGTACAGTAGTACCATTGCCAATAGTGGGATAGTTAGTGGGCTAAAACTGTACATTAGTAGTTGAGGTAGCACGTTGAAAGGCAGATAGTTGAAGTCAGTGCCTTATAGAAGCTCAGTTTTAGTAAGTTTTCCAACTTCTGCCAAGGGGGAACTTTAGATATTGGTCCCTAGATTATGTTCACAGAGTTTCATGCAGATCGGTCAAACTTTTATCACTGCAGTTGCAGTGGATATTTTGGAAGAACAATATCAGACTTCTATCTCAAAATAAAGAGGTGGAACACTGTTGATAAGGCACTGCCAGAACTTTAGATTTGTAAATACTTTGTGCTGCTTCATCAATAACTCCCACTGGATGTAGCTACCATGACGTTGTGCATTGAAGCCTCAAGTTCGGGGTTTCGGACGTCACCACCTTGGTTTTTGTGGAGCCAGAAGTGACCATATTTGGATGACAGGCTGTCACTGCGGAGGAGCGAGGGGTGGATCTGACTCACAGACTACAGTAACCGGTAGTGATGCCTCACAGACAGCCTGTCACTCAAGCGTCCCGCCCTTAAATATGTGTAACTTTGGGCCTACATAAAAAAGCAACCCCTTGTACAGCTGTCAGGAATGTTGAAATTAGCTGACCAAAACTGTTTTTTTTTTTGTACCAGGCTGTAAACATGTTTTTGTATACTGTAAAGTTGGGCATTTTAACATTTGATGAACTGCGGTTTTTGACACTTCCATGTTGGCCTGGGAGGCTGCTGCTTGATTACTACACAGGAATTGAATATATGGAAAAATGCACATGTAATGACAGAGAGACTGACTGAGTGCGGAAAAACTGAGACATATTATTGAAATTGCACTGATTTTTCCTTTACGTTTCCAGACGAGGCCTTCTTTACACTAAAAGAAAGGTAAACATTCAGAGGTGCTTTAATTTTAAAGTTTTTATGCAATGGTTTGGTGCACCTGAGATCAAATTGGGCTGTATGTGGCCCATGAACTAAAATGCCCCTGATCGAGATCACTGTCTGACCTTCATGAAGATAGCGGAGGCAAAAGATGACAAATTCTATAAAGAGACAAGAATGTAATATCGTCTGTGTTTTGACAAAGGAGTCCAACTTGTTTTTCTCAACTATCTTTGTTCCCAACATGCCACTGCTACTATTCACAGTTATATCTAGTTTCATTCCAAAGTAGGGACTGTAACAAGTTTATAGTTGGAGCACTGGTGCTTGGCAACCAGGGAAAGGTGGAAAATGACTAACAGAAACAACTCAGAGGTGTTGAAGGAGCCAGTAGGGTGCCGGCGTAATATAGCGTAAGACAATTCAAGGGTGGTGTTTTTCTTTGACGTCAAGGTTAGCACTTTAAAGGCGTAGGTTGATATTTTGGGATAGCTGCATGTGGCGTTGAGTGAGATGAGAAGATTGATACCACTCATACAGCTCTCAGACGACAGCGAGCAGCTGCCTGAAAATCAAATTATTAGTCATTGTTTGTCATTGGACAGAAGTCGGCTAGCTTTTTCACCCTGTATCCAGACTTTGTGCTAAGCTAAGCAGAGCGGCTGCTGGCCGTGGCTTCATATTTACCAAACGAGAGAGTTGTGTCAGTGCCCTCATCTAACTCCAACTATGCAACTTTTAGGATTTAATAAAGTAAGAGCATAATTCCTGGCAGTCAAGGCTTCCAACTAGAGGACTGCATTGGGACTGGGGACCCAATACAAATCTTGCAGCGAGGTTTTATCTTGGGTGGTCCAAAAAATAGCTGCTGAGAGATTAATTAACATGAAGGATGGAGACATCAACAGGAAAGGTAGAAAAGAAGATAAAAGCCAGATATTACAAAAGAAGAAAAGCAAGACAAGTCAGACATTTGAAGGATTTTCTTAGGAATATTACAGATCATAAAAATAACACTGAATCCCAGAGAAACCAGAATAACTGGAACCATGAATGTAACTATGCACTGGAGCATAATTCTGCTAGTTATTGCCAACAGATATGCATATCTTTCTTGATGCCAGAGTAAATTACGTGCTTTCCCTGCTGTTACGCAGGAACAGGAAAAGACCAAATCTATTGATCATCTACTCTGCCAGCATGTATGGTCAGAATGTTTGCAGGTGCCAACAGGAGCTGATGCACTTTGTGGTAATGGGCGGGAGTAGATAAAACACTCTGTGGGTGGTAATGGTCAGAAATCCAGCGGGAGTGGGCAGGAGTAGGATAGGAAATCAGTCCCGTGCATGGCTCTGCTTCAAACATCAGTGGGTTTAGACTTAATGCACATTATCTGTGAGAGGAAACACGTAAAATATCACTGCTGTTGTCCAACATTTTCAAAGGACATTGGCGTACACCATTTAAGAAAGAGCAACATGCAGGCAGTGACCAGGTTCACCTCAGGGTATCATAAATATTTCACATTATGACTAATGGCTCAGTAGAAAATCATTGTAAGCATCAGATGGCACTTTAAAGTTATTGTTTGTGAAAGACATTTTACGAGGGGTCATAATTTCACAGAAAAGTGCAGACACGTCTCATCCTGCCAGGGTTAACCACCTCGAGAACTGCACATCAAAAACTTGAATCGTGACCAACGTGCTTACTCTTCCTGTATTTCCAAGTTGCTCTTTTATGGCAGAAGTGTAGGCGTTTGGCCTATATGCCTGGAAGCAGCTGCCTGGGTGGTCACGGGACATCTTTGCTGTTTTTCCGGTGCAGAAACACAACAAGGCCATTAGCAAAGAGAACGTCTCTGAAGTTGTCAGACTTTGATGATGTGCGCATATCACACACTGTGCCCACTTATTCTCCCCCAACTCTCCATCCTATTTTTCTTCCCTGTGCCTTTCTCTTTTGTGTGTTTGCGTGCCTTTCATATGCTGTCACTCAGTCTTTGTCTGAACCCCTATCACTCCAGCACTTCTCTCTCCCTTCTCTGCCTGTCACACAGTCTCTCCCACATGGTTTCTGCTCGTCTTGGCCAAGCGTGCCGGTTGGCTCGTGTGAGTTGGCGTGTTCGCCTGCGTGTCACTGGCGTGTTCGCTGACGTTGGTTCACCCTCACACATGTTCTTATTTGCAGAGGATGAACCGAGATTCACACCCTGACGTCAGAATGCCCAGGAAAGGGAACAAAGAGGCCGAGAGAGACTTTGAGGGATTGAGATGGATTCATTCACTGCCTCTGAGGGCTGCTCTGAAACAATAGGATATAAGATTATTGTCTTTTCTTGACCTTATAGGGGAGAATATGACAACGGTGTGACAGTACAGTGCTGCAGTCAACGTGACATCCATAATTGACGAACATCATTTGCAGCACTGTTGCACTCACCAGCTCCCATTGTCCGGCACGTGGAAACATGAGCCACGAGGGCAGCGAACCCACTGCTGATAACTTACCCAAAGGAAGAGGGAGAAAAGAGAACGAAAACAGAGTGAAGAGGAGATCCCCTGACTATCTAAATAAATCATTTTGCATGGAAACACTGAGTATTCTCACTAAACAGTGAGACTTTGCTGTGGCTTCACCCACTGAGTAATAATGAGCCTGTCCCTTGTGTGTGTCACCAGATGAAATACAAAGGGCATCACAAGGAAACATCCAAAATGTTTACAAAATGCCCCCCCAAAAAGAATGAACACTTCAGGAGAAGAAAAAGAGATGGCCTTTACTTTTAGTCATACAGTTTTATTTCATGTAACTGGTTTTGAAATGGCAGCATGGCAGTGCAGTGGGCGGTCCTGTGTGGAGTTTGCATATTCTCTCCAGGTACTCCGGCTTCCTCCAAAGACATACAGGTGAGGTTAATTGGCAACTCCAAATAGTGCATAGGTGGGGCACTTAGTAGCTTGGTGGGTAGAGCCGGCACCTGATGCACAAAGGCACTGTCCTTACTACTGTTTTCTAGCCCACTGCCCCCCGCTGCATGCCATCCCCCCTCTCTCCCCCCTCCACGCCTGGCCTGTCCCATCTAATAAAGGCGTACAAAGCCAAAAAAAAAATCAGCCTCCTTTACACTGCCTATTCAAGGTAGAAATTCACATTATTCCGCCTCACTGTTCTTTATAAAGGGTACAATCATGGAAATGGAGGTTTTCATAAAGCCAAAAGCTGGAAACCACAAAGGTTCATGTAATTCTTCACAGGCACCAAAAGCATTAAAAAAAAAGCTGCAGCAACCAACACAACAATGTAAAAATACTCCTACTAGTAAAAGAACAAAAGCCAATTATGAAGAATAGAATAAGAAAATATCACATAAAATTGTTGATACGAATGCATCAATATGTGAGCAGCATTTGCTGATGTAGCTACTCTAGGTGGAGTTTATATACATTATCTGAAGTTAGATTATTTAGTCCAGTGCGTCCCACCTGGGGGTCAGAGTTCCTCCATGGTGTCACAAGATAAACCTGAGGGGCTGAGAAATGATTAATGACAGACAAAAGGGGAAAAAAACACAACACAAAAAAGACTCTCTCTATAATCTCTGATTTTGGTGAAGTATTGGATAATTTGAATGTTGTAAATGTCAGTGAAACTAAGTTAGAAAGTTAGAGAGGAAATGTCTCTTTGGTTGGACTGCTAATAACTCATAGACATCTGAAAAAGGTTGGGAACCACTGGTAAAATCTTTACCAATGCATTGTATGGAGTGGTGCAGGGATGATGTTTATTTGCCAGCTTGGAAGTTAGCGTCACCATTGTTCCCTTGACAAGAAGCCGATAGGATTTTTCCATTGGATTTTGGATTACTGCAGATAATAAGCTCTGTGGCAAACAAATGCAGATAAATTGCTATAAACCAACTAGACTGTGCTCACATGACCTAACGTCACCACCTGAGCAAGGCTGTAGAGCTGATGACGCAACTGCATTTGTAAATACACATAAAAGCTTCAGAACTCACAAGTGGGGCATTCGCTGACATATTTCATGTCATAGAACATGAAAATATGTTAAGCTTGTGTGAACCACAGATTGTATTTCTGGCATCCAACAAAAAGCCCCACTGACTTTGAGGTGAGGGAACCAGGGGTGCAGAATTACCAGTTCATTTCCAGGGTTTGGGACTCGTTCCTGCAACACTCTGTTACGAAAGCTTTAAATGTGCCTTTAATGAGTAGCAATTAATGGACATGCTCAAATAAAGCACATGTACCTCAAAACTGCACAATACTTGAGTCAATGTACTTAATTACTCATGGCTGAACCACTGAGCAGCAGACAAGGATTCACTAGAAACAAGACATTTTTGATCATCAATCTACTGTACAATACATTATTTCTATTGATTAAAATTGGGCTTGCCGGTTAATTGGTGACTCTAAATTGTCCATAGGTGTGAATGTGAGTGTGAATGGTTGTCTGTCTCTATGTGTCAGCCCTGCGATAGTCTGGCAGCCTGACCAGGGTGTACCCTGTCACTTGCCAAATGTCAGCCCCCCTGCGACCCTCAACAGGAGAAGTGCTTACGGAAATCATGAGAATTCTTAAAATCACACTTCCCAGCATGTCGACTTGAGATTTAAATACAAGATTTCATACGAGATATGAGCAGCATCACATACTGTCTATGTACAAAGAAAAGGCGCACTGTGAGCAAAGGCCTGTGTTAATTTACTCTTCAAACTGAGAAAATGTAACTGAAATTGTCGTTGATTGAACTTAATATATTAAATTAAATTAACTCGTAGTTAATTAAACTCCAATTTTTAAGGCAGCAGGGGAACGTGTGTTTTAAGTGAAACCAGCTTGCAGTTTTTCACAGTGTAATGTTACAAATTAATTAAATAATTAAACATCAGAGTATATCTTCACCAGCTGCAGTGTCTTAAAGAATCAGAATATGATGCATAGCTGAGAGAGGCAAACAAAAAGACCTGATTTTATGAATGAAATATCTGCCTTCTGTTGTTGCTCCTCTGCTTGCTTGAGTGTACGCACAGAAATATCTGCGTGGATGTACGATTGTTTGTGAGCATTGATCACCAGCTCCACATTGTGCAGCGAGGAGGCAACCAGGAGCTCTGCATCCGGTCCTGAGTCAGTCAGAAGTAAAAGAGGAGAGCAGGGTGAAGACAGGGCACATCTGTCCCACAGTCTGTCCGCCCCTCTGAAGGTTTACGCACATGGCTAAAAATACACTGCGACAGACTGCAGAGACAGATTGGGATCCAAAGACAAAGAGGAGATTTAATGTGTCTTTGTGTCTGGTCTGTCAAGGGTGACACACAGAGTTAAAGATTTAATAGCATGGCAAAGACAGCAACAGTAAAAGTGACTGCAAGGCAAGAATGAAGTGTGCGTCTTGAGTTTGTTGTGAACAAAAGAACATTTATTAAATGAGCACTTGTGAGTCACTCACACCGCCTCGCTCTGGGGAGTTGTATAGCCCATGTTTGCTGGCACAGACGCAGCCTGTGACGTCCTTTAGACAATTTGTATGAGTGCCCAAAAATGTGACTGCCACATCCACTGTGAGAGACACGTGGATTCTGTATTGCTATTCCGGTAGCACCATATTTGCTCTTAACTTTGGAGTACTCAAACACATCCGTCTGGAGTGCTGCAGGGTTTTCTCTCACTTTCCTCTTGTTTGCTTTGGATGCTGTCTTCCTGCCGTCTCTCACATGGCTACATTTGGGAATTAAGTGATGCAAACAATTACAGACTATAGGAGAACACCACTTGGGACCTGCATTAATCTTTCCCACTGTTTACCCAGGACATGGCACAGATCTTGAGTTGAGCCAGCCAGACGGGGGTATTGATCTCAGGGTGTTTAGGTTTTAGCTAAATGGGATGACGCAAATGTGAAACCAAAAAAAGTCTATCTGACTAATATTTCTGTCAGTGGTCCCGACACACCATCTGTGTATCAACAGTGGGCTCTTGGCTGTGTAAAGCTGCTTTACATTGTCTGCATCATTTCATGCCATTGCCAAATCCATTGTGATACAAACGCTGTTCCCTGATAGCCTCCATCTTAAGCTCCTTTCTCACATATTTGCTGAACACCAAATAGGATCATTTTCCATTAAAGACACTGGTGGCTTGCCAGATTATAAATCTGATCTTCAAGTCAGGCAAGAAACATTAACAACAAACACTATAACTGAGTATTTGAAGGTCCAGTGTGTAGAATGTAGTGGGATATACGCACAGGATTAGGATATAATGTTTTCTTGAGTGTAAAATCACCTAAAAACTAGAATTGTCATGTTTTTGTTGCCTTAGAATGAGCCATATATATCTTCAATGGGAGCGGGTCCGCCATGGTGCTCCTCCATGTTTCTACTGTGACCCAGGACGACAAACCAGACACTGGCACCAGATAGGGCCATATCTTTGTACCTGGAGAGAATTATCCGCAGAGGTCTCTTCCTCTCCAAAACAAATGGACCAGGTGGTTAAAACTGATTTTTTTAAAACACTGAATACTACGGTTTCATGTTACTACTCAGTGTTTCTTACATGGCAATCTCCGTGGATGACAACCCACTCCCTGTGTAGATACAAACAGCCCATTCTAAGGTAACGAAAACACATCTTTACAGTATTTAAAACACGTAGGTGTTGGTGGAATACAGAGTGGACGCCTGAGAGAAGAGATGGTCATTACTTGTCTGAGAATAGAATACTGGATTAAATGAGTGAATGACATGGTGATGCAGTGGTTAGTGTTATGGCCTCACAGCAAGAGGGCTCATGGGTTCAAAGCCCTTCTGTGTGGAGTTGGCATGTGTCACAGTGTCTCCAGCTTCCTCCCACAGTCCAAAAACATGCAGGTTAAGTTAAATGGTGAGTCTAAATTGGCCATAGGTGTGAATGTGAGGCTTCAGCTCCCCAGGCCATACACTAAAGAAAACATTTTTTTTTTTTTGTATTGTATTTAATTTCTGTAAATATATCCCCCTACACACTGGACTTTAAAAAATTGTTGTACGCATTGTAAAATAGGCTTGTTTCATTTTTCAACAGAATACTTATCTTCATGCACTATGTATAATGAATATTTTCCAAGTCAGAATTTACAACTATTAATATATGTATCTTAATACGCGTAATTAATATATTTTCGCGAAAAAGCTGAAGTTTGAACGAAATGTTTCAGAGTAATGGAAGAATGGTTTGGTCCCACACCCCTTCAGCCATAAATTGTGGTACAGTCGACATGCGCGGCGCGAAACTTTTGTAACAACAATGGCGACTACTACAGGTAAGTGAGTGTATTTGTAGTGTAAACTCCACTGTGAACAGATAAACTCTATTACAGAGCAACATAATAGAGGTATGATGTATCTTGTTTCCAGTTGACACACAGGCACAGCGTGTTGTAGCACTTGTTACAGTGGTTATCATGTTGGGATTAGACTTCCTCTTGTGAGCTTCAGGTTGCTGTGGAGTCAACGTTAGCTAAGTTAGCTTCATGGCTAACGGTGGAGCTAAGCAGCCAAACTGTGGGGATTTAATGTTTGAAGGTTTATTATCTAGTGTTACCAGTTTCCAATTTCAGCCACAGAAGTGTCTAATAGGTTGAAGTAATGACTCACTCCCCAATCTGACATGGTTTTTCTACAACACTCCAATTAGTCAATGTTATGAAAACAAACGTACGTCACGTGTGTTCAGCTCGTCGAGGGAGGAAGCGCAAAGCGGAGGTTCAGGCAGAGGAGGAGAAACCATCTGTGGAGGAGAAGAAGGACGGAGGAGAAGAGGAGGAGAACGGCCAGGAGGGCCAAAGGGTGGTCATTGAGCACTGGTGAGTCACTTATGCACTCTATGGTGTAAGATTAATCATACAGGGGCCAAATTGCTCGTAAACGTACAAACACTACCAACCTCTCAATAGATTACCATTGTTTCTTAATGGCTGGTGACTGAAGCAAATCTACCAGCCACACGCATATTTAAGCAACATTTGACTAGAGTATGGTGCTAATTTTGTAACCTAGTGATATCTTATTATATAGCCTGTAAGGACTTGGATACTGAACTTTTAAAGTGCACTTAAGCACATGTAAAAGCAATATATTCATACTTTAACAAAGTAAATAAATTTGTGAAAGTACCATTTGCAATTTCCACTTCCTCCACTTTTACTATATCAGAGTGGCCATGGGTCCTTAAAATACATACACAGTTACTAATTAAAGGCCTTTTTAAGATTATGAAATTGTCCTAATTTCTGAATGAATGGGCCTTAAATGTTAATTAGTCACATCACCAATGTAATTTTTGGTGATTAGCCTATAGGAAACATAATTTTAACAGGAGGGAAACACTATCTGACAGGGTACCATACTTCAACACAACACCTGTATGTGCGCTATGTCCCTTTTTTACCCCCTCACACACTTAGATCGCGCAGTGAGTCTGCATCATTTAACTTGCATCATTTAATTTGCAAGCAATGGAAAAATGGGAAAGTGCAAGTGTAAGGACAAATAGTTTTAAAGAATAACAATAACTCATGGTGATTTAAAGTCAGGGCCTGGAAATGTTTACGAAGCAAACTGTGCTGTATGTTGAAGGTTTTAAATGTGGTAAAATGGGGATCAGGGCGGTGGGATCGCACGTGCAGAGCAGTAAGCACAGAAACTATCGTCAGTGTCATTTTACTGCTCATTTTGAACTGACATCAGTGTGTTTACTTAAATAGTATATTTTCGCTTTTTGGTGTGTATTCCGTTGCAAGTTTGGTCTTAAATTTCATTTAAAGTGGTATTAAACAGGTCTTAAAAAACTTAAATTTAACTTAATTATACTTGTAGACACCCTGTATATTTATTGATGCACACATACACTGATTAATGCATCAGCAGCCTTTGATAACTTGGAAGCTTGACTAAACTTAATGAAAATAAGAAAAATAAATCCTCAAGCAGTATCAAGATTTTCAAGTCTTTTATGGACTCATTTGTGCAACCACTGAGCCACCCCAGTTTTCTCTGCAGTGAATTACCTCCAGACAGTTCCCCAAAACCCATCCTATCTATTGAACGGGTGCTTGAGCCTGTCGGACAGGGCTGTTTGGAAAAAAAGGATGGGAGCCTCTGCTTTTTTGCACAATCCTGCTATACATTAGGCTACAAACAAGTGTAATAACTTAATTAAAGAAGCAGCAGAACAATGAATATGCCCTTTGACTTCAACAACTGATGCTACTGAAACGGACTCCTCCATGAAGTTTGTGCAATAAAGTAAATGCACAATATCAGTGGTTTAGTGTTCCTGTTTTTTTAAGTTATTGTATTTGTTTTGCTGTCTTTAGTTCTTCACTAAGACAAAAGTTGTTAGTATAAAATGATAACACTAAAATAAAGTACCTCAAAGTTGCATTTAAGGACAGTACTTGAGTAAATGGACATCATTGGTTCATCATATGCTGCCATGCTCCTTGTGGGTGTCCACCAGATGTCCATCTGATGGTTGATCTCTTATTTCTGGCAGTAAGAGCTGACGAGTGTATGGGCGTAACGCTCAGGAGGTGAAAACTGCCCTCCTGGCTGCCCACCCTGAACTGACTGTGGACCTCAACCCCAAGGCGCCCCGCAGGAACAGCTTCGAGATCATCCTGCTGGATGGAGGCAAAGGTGAGGAGGACGAATCAGGGCACGTCCAAGAATAACTTGGCCATTTGGCGTCCCCTGTCATCATTGTCAGCCAAGTAGCCCTATCTCAGTTTTTGGTCTTTTACCAGGCCTGTTGCTCTTCCACAGGACACTGAGTCCGGAAAGGCAAACATGGACATGGTGTATTTCAACAGGAAAGTTATGTACAGGCATGTGATGTGAACGCAGTCTTCACAAATTACCAGAATTGAATAAAGCAACCATTTTGTAAAGTCACACTACAAAATTTCATTTTATCTTAAAGTTTAAAATGTTTCACATCAGCTGTACATCCAAGGTATTAGCTTAAAAAAAAATCTTGCCAGAACTTGTACTTGTTCTCAGAGTGGTTGTCTCTGAGGTCTCATTAATTCATCTTCAAACAGTCAACAAGAGGCTGTGTTTGCCAAGAGCGCAGATTGGAGAGAGAGAATTAAGCCTGCACAAAGAACGAGACGTGCCCATGTCTAATCAGCCGTGATGCATGCGTATATGTGTTAATATGTATGATTATTTTGCTCTGAAGGTCAGATGTTGGTACATCAGTTGCTTTTCACTTTCTGACTGCTTAGTTTTTGAGTATCAGAATAAACACGTCGAAGCATTTAATTGTACTGCCATCCTCTAGAGGACTTTAAAATACATTTATAATATTGCTTATCTTCTATATTGTTCCTATAAATGACACTGTTATACTACTACTTATTCTGCATCTCTTGTACATTTCTTTCTCATCCCTAAAGAAACCTCGCTGTGGACTGGAATTAAGAAGGGTCCACCTCGTAAGCTGAAGTTTCCTCAACCTGATGTCGTAGTCGCTGCTCTACAGGAGGCTCTGAAGGCGGAGTAGACACCCAGTGAAGGTTTGTTATTTCAAAACTGTCAGACAGAGCATTGCAATATGTGTAACACTAGACACAAAATTAATCAAGGACTGCATGATCACCCAAAATAATAACTGTTCCAATATCTGTACCCTTTGACATTTTCTCCACTATTAAACTTTAAAGGGAAACTTCTGTATGTTTCAATCTGGACACTATTTTCCCATGTTTTTGCGTCCAAGTGATTCATCGAGATGGCAGTATTTAACATTGGTCCAGTACTGATCGAGACCACAGCAGCGAAATGGGCCACAGTGTTATCCCAGTGGGCAATTGTGCACTGTCAATTTACATCAACAAAAAGTGCATGTTTTTGCCACTGATATCAGGTTGTTAGAAGTGTGTGTGACAACATTATGGAAAGGATTCTACAGAGGAATGAAACAGTTTTCCATACTTTTCACTGGTCTGTTTGTTCTTGTGACCAAGTCTCACTCTGAAATCGTTCAAGAGCGACTTTCGGGAAAAACAGTGGTGGAAAGATTAGTGAGAGTTTGAGAAAGGAGTGTCGCGAAGAATTTGTTGTGTTGGAGTACAGAAAGTGTATCTTAGTGTAATCTAAAAGATTTTCAATGTCATGGCTGAATATTTAGTTGATTTCGACCATGTGTACAAGTCTGTGACATTGCAGAAGGAGACTTCTCTTTGAGCGAGACTTGGTGACACGTAATAACAGACAGCCTGGACATGCAAGGAAAAATGTTTCATTTCTCTGTGGCTTCTTTTCCATAATGTTTTCAGACACTTATAATAATGATCATGAGCATGACCGTGGCAAAAACATGCACTTAAAGTCTACATAAATTGATGGTGCACAATTGCCCATAGCCTGTTTTGCAGCTGCAACAGTCTCTCTGTCAATACAGGACCAATTTCAAAAAGTTCTGTCTCCATTCAGTCACCTAAACACAAAAACATGAGAAAATAAGGTTTAGATTCTAAATGCAGAAGTTTCCCTTTTATAGAGTGGCTTTCTTAGTTTATACTCAGGTTTTGTGGCATACTTGGAACACTGAAATGTATGTAACGGATTGTTTTTGTCGATGTGCGCCCCATTTTTCATTATCATAAAATGAGAGTCAAAACACATTTACTCACATTTTCGCATTTCGGATCTCTGAAGATACTTTACAACTCGCATTTATATTTAGATTTTTTTTCCCCAGGGCCATGCGTCATAACCTAAACTTGGATTTTATTTCATGTCTTGGCATTTTATGAGTCACCAGCCTGGGGGAGACGCTAACTGCTTGTTAGTTGAGCTTATGACACAACCTTCAGCCGTTAGACCATCACTAACAGACCTCTTCCTTTCAGTGGGAGGCTATGTGGTGTGGACCCCTCTGTAAAATTAAATTAGCAGGTCTGAAAATAAAATGCAGCCCAGTTTTGTTTTTTGAATAAACAACATTCAGTCAGTTTTATACAATGTATTGTTGTTTGTTGTATTAAGTTCAGTCAAAACTACGTCACAACCCCTGGTTTGTAGATGTGTCCTCAATGCTGCAGGTTGAGACTGTTTTACTTGTAGGTAAATAGGGCTGTAGTACACAACAGTAATGTGTTGGAAATATTTGTATATGTGAGTTTAACAAAAGAAATTCTTGTCTTGCATGCAGCCAAGAGTTCAGAAGATGTGGCCTGTGGAAGCAGAATGATGAGGAGAGACCAATGGGATGTTCTCAGTCCCTCCTTTGATGATCCAGGCTCCATCTGTTCACATCTTCTGGGCACATGGTGACACCTAGTGGAGTGTCTCTGCGCCAGTACATTTTCTCACATGCTGTCCTGCTGTTTTTAATTGTTCCGTCCCATTTCTCAACAGTTAATTGTGCTTTTGTAGCTTTCTTTTTTTTGGTAAATAAAGTGTTACTTGTTTTTGTAATTGTGTTGTTGTTGTTGTTGTTGTTGTTGTTGTTCTTCTTCTTCTTCTTCTTCTTCTTCTTCTTCTTCTTCTTCTTATTCTTATTCTTATTCTTATTCTTATTCTTCTTCTTATTCTTATTATTATTATTATTATTATTATTATTATTATTATTCTCCTCCTCCTTCTCCTCCTTCGCCTTCACTCTTAAGCGGTCAGGATGTGAGGAGGTTTTTATTTCTTAAGTGCTATATCAGAGGCAACTGGATGTGCTTGAGTTTCAGGAATTATATTGTTGTAGTTTTGTTAATCACAACAACACCCCTAGGATCATTTTTGCTGTACTGTGTTGGATTGATACAACCATACATGTATTCTAAAAACAATATGAAAAGACTACACTGCATGTTTTTCCGACAGTTAAAGGGTTAAGTATGATAAATAAACACCATGAAACATGGATAAAAAATTATGAGTGAATTTCAGTGATTACCCTTCTTTACTCTTTTGAGTTACCAAATAATAAGTGTGTTAGTGTACAGTGTTCTGTTTTATGTGATAAAGTTGGCCTTAATCTACAGTTTAAATCTCAGAAAGTAATTCATGGGAACAGGAAATGTTGCAGCACAAAAGGAATGACCCAGCTGCTAGTTTTAAAAAGAATGTACAGTCAACAACAAAAACAGTATTTTTTGACCCAAGATTTATCTCTCAAGTTTTGCTTTGCAGTGTCATGAACTTTGAACATGATTGGATTGATGGATACTGCTTGTGTAAGGATCAGGTGAAGTTTTTGGCCATTGTGACAACAGTTAACTGAACTGCTGGAATAGAAAGAAAAACTTGAAAAGACAATTGTGATATTCATATGCTACAAGGAGATTTACGGATAATGTGGGTGTTTCTGGGGAAAAGGTACAGTTTTTTAGAAAATCTCTCTGACTCTCAATTAATTACTTAAAAACTTATAAAGTTGGCCAACTGGGGACAATGATTTACGTCCAGTAGGTGGCGCTAATGCAACATTGCGGATGTCAACCGTCATTAAAACCCGAACAAGAAGAAGAAGACAACGACGCAGATGATTGGTATGGAGAAGCGATGCGTCATCATCACGCGACTAGCTACAGCGTTAGCTCATCAACAGTTGGGAGCCTAATTTCATTCAACAATACCGCTGTAAATTAGTCCGTAAGTACTATAAACTAAAAATATGAACTCCAAGACATTAGCCTGTGGATATGGGAGTATTGTAATGACATTTGGAGCGTGTTAGGCGTTCATTCTGCCTTTACTACTGATATTAGCAGGGCTAAGTTAGCTAGGGATTGCTAACTGCGAGCTAGCTGGTCTTTGACAGAAGTGTGCTCATTGACACATGTAATAAAATATTTAAGATTACTCTTACTACAGTTTAAGACTGGACTGTGTCCGGTATGAAAGATACGAGTAAGAATTTTCTGCTTTACGTTAAAGCTTTAAGAGTGAGCGTTGAGTGGCTACTCACGGTTGGACATAGGCTCAAGTTGACATGATTTATTACACTTTGGCTGTGTGAGCATGGTATGGTTACCAAAAATATAACTCTCCAACGCCACATTAATAAATGAGGAATTTAACTGTCACGAGCAAATTCAAGCGCTTTTCCCTACAACTCCGACTAGCCACAGACTGCATCATAGCTCTCGGGAGTTGTGTCCTGTGCAAGTGGCTCCGTGGCGCAATGGATAGCGCATTGGACTTCTAGGCTGAGGCGAAGGGATTCAAAGGTTGTGGGTTCGAGTCCCACCGGAGTCGCATTTTGGGATTGCAGTAGCACAGTCCACAAGGACCCGGCTTTGGAGCTGGACGATTAGGGATCCAAGTCCCCGCACGAGGGACCATGCACAAAGCATGGGTCGGTAGCTGGAGAGGTGGCAGCGCTGCGTCCATGTATATGACAATGGGGTGGAAAAAAGTTGATTTCTCCTGGGGGTTAAATAAAGTATATCTACATTTTCCTCTTCTTCTTCTTCTTCTTGTTCTGTATTTGAATATAGTAAATAAATTGTGTATTTATTCATGTGACTTAGCGTTAACTACAGCTGTTATTTTGACTTATGTAACAGATTTTTGTTAAGAGACTTCCTGGATAAATAAACTTTGTACCTCAGCTTTTAACAAACCTGTCAATATTGTTGACATTTTACATTGTCTGAAATGAAAACATTACAGAATTAGAGACTTTGTGACGATTTGTATTGAACTGTATATGCCTCTAACTTTTACTTCAGATATAATGCTCTCATTACCATGTTTTTGTGACACAGATTATCCCTCGTCAGTCATGGCTACAGAAGGTGTGGAAAAGACGAGTGAAGATACCCCAGTTCCTGGGAAGTTAAGCAATAGGTTTGACCTGGAGAAGGAGACTGAACTCAGGTTTGAGGTGGAGGCAGGGGAGGCAGCAGAGCAAGTTGAGCTGGAGCTCCTCTCAGGAATGGCTGAGGTGTTTGGCTCAGAGCTGAACCGCAACAAGAAGTACACATTTGGACCGGGCTCCAAGATCGCAGTTTTCACCTGGCAAGGCTGCAGTGTGAATCTTTATGGGAAGCCAGAGGTGAGCACTTGGAGGAGAGTCTTTGCAAATTTGTGTATTTTCATGTGGGTTATTTTTTGGCTAATTTGGTGATTCCATTCATCATGATATGGTATCACATTTAACCTGTGTGGCTTTGTGAGTTTGACGTGATCAATGAGAGGCACAAATAACCAGCGTGTCTCCCTGATCACCACAGGTGGCTTATGTGTCCAAGGACACTCCCATGCTGCTCTACCTGAACACACATGCTGCCCTGGAACAGATGAGAAAACAAGCAGAGCGGGACAATGAAAGGGGACCAAGGGTAGGTTTGAATGGAAAATATAATTTCAGGGAGCTTTAGATGCAATCCTGCCAGATCACAATAAATACACCTTCCATTAACTTTAAATAATTAATCATCCCTCAGGTGATGGTGGTGGGACCCACAGATGTGGGGAAGTCAACAGTGTGCCGGCTGCTTTTAAGCTATGCTGTCAGGGTGGGCCGGAGGCCAACGCTGGTGGAACTGGATGTTGGACAGAGTGGGGTAAGATGAGTTGGAGTTATCATAATAAACATCAACACAAACTAGGAAAATTAGAGGAATAACACCAGTTGATATTTTAAAGCCAGTGGAAATCTAAATCCACGGTAATCTTGTAATTATGTAATTTAGGGTCTTAAATTTTTGTTTTCTGATATTGGGTTTGAACTGGGCATGGTTTTTATGCTCTGACATTTATTACAAAACTACATAATTAATTCTGTGAACTAAGTCAGTTTTACCACCCAAACAGTTACAGTCATTCTTGTTTGTGATGTCACTTGAGTGCATATTCACCAGTGAAGAAGATGTGTCATGCTTTTATTTTATGACTGCGATGGACTTGGAGAAACAGTGGACCACGTTTTTGGTCAGCCATGGTGAAGTTGTCCACAAAAACTCCCACATATGTACCAATTTTCCCCAAAGCTGGTGCAATAATCACGCCCAGAAAACTATGGGTTTTGCAAATTGGCTGTATTTTGCAGCTGGAGCTGTAAGCGTCAGTTGCTTATCATAGATGAAAATAAGCTATTTGTTTTATGGAATTTACGAGGAAGATACCAATCAAAACATAATCTGGTTGAAACAGCAAAATGAGCTGGTATTTAATCTTGATTTTTATCTTTAACATGTGGATGCTTAATCAAACACTCAATTTTGATACCATATATGCAATTTAATAATTTCAAGCCGAATTTTCCAGTGGCTTACATTATTTTGCATCAGGTCATGCAGACTTATTATCTTGACTTCATGCAAATTGAAACAACAGCATACACAGAATTTGTTTTATAAATAAATATGATGCTTCTTCTCCTGATGTAGGAGCAAAGAATGTCCATGTGGGTGGTTCTGTCAATTAAATTTGAGTTTCTTTGTGCATTCTGTTTTAATGGCAGTGATAATATAGTGAGGTGTATTTCTAGCCTGAGAATGACAACAGTGACCTACAGCTTGTGATTCATAAAATCATGGTCATCATCTCTCAGAGTTGTTTTTTTCAAGCGCCAGAGCCCACTCAGCTCTTATCAATATTAAGTGTGAAGTACATTCTGCTCCTCAGGTGTCTGTGCCTGGGACAGTATCAGCACTGTGCATTGAGCGCCCAGCAGATGTCGAGGAGGGTTTCTCAGTCCAGGCTCCTTTGGTTTACCACTTTGGCTCTACTACCCCAGGGACCAACATCAAACTTTACAATAAGGTGAGGAGAGAAAGATTCTGGCCGTTGGGCAACGTGACGGGATGAAGCCAAAAGCCTACAAACAAACTACAAATTTAGTCTGAGATGTTATCAGTTATTTGGCTTTTCTCTGCCCACTTTAATCTGTTCTCTTTTTTCATAATATGTAGCTGACGTCATGCCTGGCCGAGGTGTTTTCCCAGCGCTGTGAGGTGAACAGGAAAGCCAGCGTGGGAGGCTGTATCATCAACACCTGCGGCTGGGTGAAGGGCTCTGGATACCAGGCTCTAGTCCACTGTGCCTCTGCCTTTGAGGTGGATGTGGTGCTGGTGCTGGACCACGAAAGGCTCTACAATGAACTCAAACGAGACCTCCCTCACTTTGTACGGGTTGTTCTCCTACCAAAGTCTGGAGGCGTTGTGGAGCGCTCCAAGGAGTGCAGGCGGGATGCTCGGGATGAGAAGATCCGTGAGTATTTCTACGGCTTCCGTGGAGTGACCTTCTACCCCTTTTCCTATGAAGTGCGATTCTCGGACGTCCGCATCTACAAGATCGGAGCACCATCCATCCCGGACTCGTGCTTGCCACTTGGAATGTCTCAGGATGACACACAGTTAAAGCTGGTGCCTGTGACACCAGGGAGAGACCTCACGTATCATGTGCTGAGTGTGAGCAGTGCTGAGGATGGAGAGGAAGGTGCTAGAAAGGGAATAGTTGAGAGTCCCGTGTGCGGGTTTATTGTGGTGACGAATGTGGACACGCAAGCACAGGTGATGAAAGTGTTGTCCCCAGCGCCCAGACCACTGCCCAGACACACTCTGCTTATTATGGACATCCGCTTCATGGACATGAAATGAAAAACCACTTCAGGCAAGAAGACTTGGTTGCAAAAGAAGTGGGGTGTGTTTTGGGGAAGAGTTCTGTTGAAGATTTTTTTTCCTAATTGTCTCTTTGTGCTTTTTTGAGGACTACAGAGGGCAAAAGAGAAAAAGATTTAAGTACAGACTTTTGTAGCTGCTGTAAATTATATCCCATTTTGTAGACCACACTGTACAGATGTTTGGGTAATTTGTGGCAAGGGATGTTTTTACCAGTTCAGGAATTATTTTCTTGATAATCTATTTTATCAACATTGTTTTTTGCTCTTGAGTAATAAATGTTTAAGATATAAAAACATCTGTGTTTTGTGTTATTAACACTGGGTAACATGTTTGTCTTTTCCTATCCTTCATATGCACTGTATAGCAGTTCACATCTATGTGCATATGTCCAGTATCTAGTGGACTGGTTGTGAAAACATTTGTCTGTAATTAATTACAGTTTAATTAGGCCTGAAAAATTCCGTGGCTTCATTTATGGCTGAAAAAACACAGTACAAAAATATTTCCACAAACCCTCATCCAACAATGTAAACTTATTATGATTGCTTCTGTGGGGAGGAAGACGTGTCCTGCCTTCTCTGCTGTATACATCCTGCAGTGTTCACCATGTCTGTTTAGACATACTGTAAGTGGGGCAAAGGACACTAAACTGTAGGCAGTATCCTAACTGACATGACCAGTATGACAGTCACTGTTTAGGAGCACTACAATACGAGCTCCTTTGCTGTTTATTCTGTAAACACCTGCCAGTTCACATCGTCAAATATTCTAAAGGCCTGCATGCTGTTTTAATAATTCCTCGAACTGTTACAGGAGCTATTTCAACAACAGTTGAAGTTGGACACAACTTTTTTAACATACAGAAAGAAATTGAAATAACATATACTGCTAGATGCTCAGACAATTATTATTATTTTTCTTTCTTTTTTTTAACCATTTTTTCAATGCTACGGTTGGGATCCAAATAATCCTGAAATTTGGTATCAAATTGATCCAGATCTCTGCCTTAACTTCTGAAATACCCAAATGCAGCCTTTATCTGGATTAAAGGGAGGACTGGATTACCAGATCTGAATCCTGATCTGCAGGATCACTCACTTGATCTGTGTTGAAATACCCAGTTTTCAGACCAGATCAGGATTTAATCCAATCCGGCCAGGATAATCCTATCAGATCACTTTGAAATACTGGGCCCAGAAAATCTATGGCACGTTTGTCAGGTGGAATTTGGCCTCTCCTTGATTTCTGGATTGTAACTTATTTGCATGTTGCTTTGGACAAAAGCTTAATAATTATAAACCTAAAATTATCCAGTATTTCACAAGAAAAAAAGGGGATGGATGGATGGATTTCACAATAAAAATACCTACTAATTATGCTTGACTTATGGATGTGGAACTTTCCAAAAAGGCGCAGAAGTTTGATGGAACCATCTCTTTCCAGTTGGAAACAGTTTCCAGTATTAAAACCCACAATCCAGACATCTGACTCTATAAGCTCCTTAAGCAGAGCGATATCTCTTCAGAAGTGGGCAGAGTAGGGATGATTATTAAATAAGTTTTCTTCCTCATTGTTTCAGAATGAGCAATATGTGGAAATGACACGGTAAAGTGTAGTGTCAAAAATACTGACATCAATACATACCAATGCCCTTTGGTTTGTGTTGATAATTATCCAATGGATCAATACACTGGTGCCAGCTGTGCTTTCTCACTCCTTCTCATTGTTAATGTTTTGTGTTCTCTGCTACTTACCAAGAAAAATAAATCATTGTCATATCATAGCTTTGTTACACTTATCTTTTAATAAAACATATAAATTGTATGCCCTTGATGACAGTTTTTCCCTGTGGTATTAAAATATGGTATTGAATATTGATTTTCTTTCAAAATATCTCAGAGAGAAATTCTAGTATTATGTCAACACTAGTAAAGTGACAGTGGTGCCGTCACAGGGGCGTGGCACCAAATTCTGAGCCTTATGCATGAGTAGTCTCTGTGAGTCCCCCGCCCTTCCTCCCTTGATCCATGTCCCTCTCACACACCTTTTGATTTCTTTTTTTAAAATCAGTTTGCTTCTTTCCCGTCCTTTTCTTTCTGTCTTTTCTTTTTTGAAACCCTGTCTTGGAGAAAACATGACAATGTAAATTTGTGCTCCACCAGCACAAGCAATCACGCGCTTGACTCTAGCTGGATTAAGAATGAATCCTAGTGGGGGATGGATTAAACAATTTTGTGCCCTCAAAGGGGTGAGAGGGGCCTCAGAGAGCTTCCACCACTTTTTAATACAAATTACAGTCTTTCAACTGATTTATTTCGCCAATTTTAATTTAGTTATGGCGAACTACTGAGAAATAAAACTCTTCAAACAAAATCAAACTTCTCATTCCAGGCTTTTCAAGGGTAATCAGTCCTTGCCCCCCACACCCCCACCTCTGTGACGTCTCTGGTGATGTGATCAATAGCAGCAGAGTCAACAAGTCTATGTAAACAGTGTACACCAACGTTACCTGATATATGATATTGTTAAGTAATGGTTTCTCACTGTTTATCTGTATTAGTATATAAGATTATAATGCAAGAGTCAGTGCAACATATTAACATAATAAAGTATAATAAGTATAACATAATAGTTGTATAACATGTTAATACAACAATATAACTGTATATAATATAACTTTGTGTAAGATATAACATAAAATGTTGTATAGTACAGCAGTGTGACAGAACAGAATATCAAATATGATATGGTATCCATAGACTGTAAAAATAAGATGGTATTGTGACGCCCCTCCTGCTGTCTCTGAGAATGTTCCAGCCAGCCTCATCAGGCACTTGGCTGACATGGGAGGGTCGTTACCTGGATTAAGCTCACCTGGGCTTCCAGGCTATAAAAGCTGCCTCATGTGTTCATTTGCTGTCTCCCTTCCTTCAGCTGACATCCACTGAGCAGCATTGTGTTTGTTTTGCACCTTCAGCACCTCCACAGCACACTTGACACTGACCCATGCATGGCTTTCATAACTGATTTTGCTGACCCAGACACTCCATTGATTATTTAAGTTAATTTTAGTTTCATAAATTCTGCTTGTTCAAAGTGAATCTCTTGTCGTCTACTTGTCACATTCACCGAGCCAGTTTGTGACAGGTGGTATCATATGGTATATAACAAGGGTAATATTTGTGTATTATTTTAAGATGTATTCCTTTAGCTGCATGTGGTATTAAACATGTATGAAGGTCACAATGATCGTTTTTTTCTGAGATTGAATTAAAACTACAATACATGATCTCACTCACACACACACACACACACACACACACACACACACACACACACACACACACACACACACACACACACACACAGGGCTGTTTGAGCCGTTTGTTGAGACCACACCTGCTCGGCCTCTGATTGGCTGCTCACCCCACCTGAGAGTCGACGGACTAGTTCCGGGATTCCGATGTCGGCCTAGCCAGCGAGCTAACTAGTTTGCTAGCGGCTAACTCAAGGAGGACCGTAACGACCCACACCCTACAGGCAAGACAGCTCGCATGCTCGGTGTAAGGTATGCCCTGTTTGTTTTACCTGCTCTTCGTGGTGACTGTTTAGCTGAATGTAATTACATTTATCTCGCCAGCCCCCAGTGAAAGCTACTCGGCGAGTGTAAAGCTCCCATGCTAGCCAGGTAATGTTAGCTAACTCTTTTTAGCTGTGGTAAAGGACTGAGCAGTGTCGCAAAAAACTTTCGAGGCTAGGTAAGAGCTAACTGATTACTAAGTATGGATCGCCTTTAAATCAGTCGATAATACACTGAACATTAATACATCGAGATAATACATAGTATATAGTAATACTCTGTTTAAAAAAGTGAAGTGTGTTTTAATGAGGTTCATTGTGGTAACGTGAGTTGCTTTGACTGAGTCCTAGCACTGCCCTGGCCTGTTGTTTAACGCTTGGTCTGTTTCAACGTATGATCCAAATATGACATGATAGTCAATAAAATGGTAAAGATTAAAAATGGCATCAGCTGACACACTGGTAATGTGTCACTGTTGCTGGGAACATGGGTTAAATTTGCTCGACCGGCCACTTAACGATGTGAGTTAGCTCCGCGAACCGCAGATTGTTGCGGTGACATGACAGGCTCGACACGGAGATTTTAGGATTAACATCCATTATAGTCGGGGGGATTTGTTGTGGGGCAGATGAGATGATTAACAACAGGCACACCGACACTGTGCCTCGGCCACAGCTCTGTATTTGTTAGCACTGATGATTGTTGAAAAGAGGGGTGTGTCCTAACTATCAGGTTACACTGATACTCCAGATCCGTTTTCAGTGTGTTCACATCGCACGGACTACTTTTTTATCTGGCGATGAGGGATATTAATCTGAAGTATGTGTGTGTCAAAGGCGTCTTGGCTCGTCACAGATAGTTGTCACCGTGGTGTTTTGACTTTCCAGAAGTGGGAGGAGTTTCATTTGACCACCTGAGGGCATCGAGGGTGACAGCTGTGTATTTAACAACAGCAGGCAGTTGAACAACTCTGTTTATGAGTAATGGTGAGAGATGCACAGGCACACAGAGTAATGCAAGCTTTTTAGGACACTTCAGAGTTGGTTAGTCAGACTGATTGTTGTGAAATCAGGGTGTCACCTCTACTTCTCCTGCCAAAAAAAAGAATCGTTTCATACATCTTATTATAGCGAGTATTAAGTTGTTCATTCTGCTATCACGTGTAAGTCCACAACTATATATGATTTATTCATTTTCCAAGTATTCTCTTACTAAAAGATTGTGATACCAGTGCCCTTAATACCTTTACCAATACAGTTTGTATCTGATACACTTTTAACTACCAACTCTGATAAATACAAAACCTTATTACCAGATAAAATGTTGGCATTGTACATTACACAGCTGCATTACATTTGCATGATATTATGCAGCGGATATGTTTAAACTTTGTGTTTCAACAATGCTGTGGTTAACGTGTGGTTAGGTGTAGGCACGAAACCACTTCATTATGCCCAGGAAAAGATCATGTTTTGGCTTAAAACACTCAGTTTTGATGTTTTAAAAGCCACTGGAAATGCAGCAGTGTCTCATTAAAAACAACTGTTTTTCATGGCACGTTTCTTGATTGAAACAGCAACGGGTGGCTGAAATCACCCATGTTTGGTGGCTTAAAAGCAGTTGAAAACACAGCTGTGACTTGCTAAAAACAATCTAGGTGTCACACCATCCACCATACTTCTCGATGACAAAGTCAGCTTATGTACTATATCACTTTTAAAACTTTATTTTGATATATATGAAACAAGCAAATGCAACGTATCTATGGTTTGCTGTAAAGTACAATCCCAACATTTTCTTCTGGGGACTGGGCTGAAATACACCACACTCAACTTCACCACACCACAGACTGTATGGGTTGTAGTAGGGCTGGGCAATTTATTGAGATCACATCGATATTATGATATGAGACCAGATATCGTCTTGGATTTTGTATACCATAAAATTGTAGGTTTTGTCTTTTCCTGGTTTTAAAGGCTGCATCACAGTAAAGTGATGTCATTATCTAAACTTACCAGACTGTTCTAGCCCATTTGTCATTATATCCATATTACTGGTAATCATTAATCAACAGTCTAACTTTGTAAATATTTTGTGAAAGCACCAATAGTCAACCCTACAATATTGTTGCAATATCAATATCGAGATATTTGTTAAAAAATATTGTAATATTTGATTTTTCACATAATGCTCAGCCCGAGGTTATAGCAGCTGCAGTAGTGGACCAATCACATGCACATAAAATCGAAGCTTGCTTTTTTCAAGCTCTGGGTACTAAAAGGATCAGCACTTAGGTCAACAGTGGTTGTTTTTAAATGTGCTATACAAATAAAGTTTGACTTGGCTTGAGTTGAAGTTTTGATACCTCTTGGCACTGGTTATTTTGGTCAATACCTTCAAGGTATTAAGCACCAATACCCAGCCTTACCCATTACAGTTATTACTTAAAGACCAAAGCACTGTTATTATCTAACCATCAGTCAAAAACCCATAATGTGTAATTTACTGTGACGTATGACAAAGAAAAGTGGCACATCCTTACAATTGAGAAGCTGGAACTATCAAATATTTGGAGTTTTTGCTTGAAATTTGTATTGACTTTTGAAATAGCTGGCAGATAATCTCATCAAATACTTGCTTCAGATGTTATTATTGGCAACATTAGTTTTGTCTACTTGGGGTTTGCCCTATGACATTGTAATATCTTTTGTTTTTTACAGGGGCGTCCAGCAGCTGATGCACAGAGCCAGTGGGTGAAAGACGACGGGGGAAAAAGTGAAAAAGGACTAAAATGCATCAGACTACATAACACCACCAATGCACATGGCTTTGTTTAAGAGATGCAGAATGGGAAAGGAGGTCTATCTGCAGAGAATTTGGAGGCGGGAGAGGTCTCTACACGCAGACCTGGCCAAGTGCGGTGACACCTCGATGACATACACAGGGCTTCTTTTTGGAATGAGTTGATTTTATCCCCATACTTACGCAAAGACTGAAGGCGGGGGTCTCACAAGAACCAGGGGACTCTGCTTGGCTATTTGAGCTATTTTACCTGTACAGGCAAGGCTAGACATCATTTTTTAAAAAAACATTTTTTAGCAGCTTTTGAAATTAAATTCCAGCTGGACCTTTGTTTGACGTTGAGCAGCTTCCTGCAACTGGCTTAAAAGTGAATTTGTTTGTTTAGTTGTTTTCCCCCTGCTGACTTAGTTTGAAACGCTGGAACTGTCCCTCCTGCCGCCATCCTCAGTTTCTTCCACCCACCCAGTGCCTAAATAAGCCCTCTCGGGACAATCACAGAAGTCATCAGCAGCTGCTGCGCTCAATCCTCTGCCTGTTCTCCTCTATGTGCTTCTGCTCTCGGCCTGCTGGCTATCCACCCACTACCTCTTTTAATTTTCTGGTCTTTTTCTTTTTATATTCATTTTCTCTGAGAGGCATAAACAGTACTCAAGCACAGTGACGAGCATTAATGTAATCACTGAGTGTCAGGAATGGAGAGAAACCTCGGTTGAGTTTAAGTCGTGAGTGCTTTTGTGTTCATGCACAGTAGTGTTAACGGTTGCACTGGTGCCAGGGAGCAGTAAGATTAGATTTATTTATATTGTTGCACCAAATACAGTTACATTAAAGCCATACAAAAATATTTATGAATTATCTACACATATTTTTGTATCACATTGCTCTTGTGTAGTTTTGCTTTTGTAAGCTTCTATCAAGATTATGCGCACAGATTAAATATTTACAGCAAGCTGTACACATGCAAGTAAAGCTGTATATTGCTATATAAAGAATATCCTGTTTTTGAGTGAATATATTAGTGCCAGGGGACATTTAGTGTCACGACACGGAGAATCCTTCATGTTTTCATTCAGTTGCTGCTTTGCATAGTGTGTTCTTTTCCAGTCTTTAGTCATGGCCCCTCCTCCCAAACAAACCCCATATTCACCATTTTGACCTGTAGAGCACACTTTACAGTAGGTAGACGGTAGATATCTACCTCTCTCTGTGTCTTCCTCCCCTCTCTCTCTGTCTCTGATGCCGGGCTTCAGTGGTGGGGGGGTTGGGGGAGGAGTAGGTGTCCCTGCTTCTGCTCCTCCCCGTCCGTTTCGACCCAGCCGATATGTCCCGGTGTCTGCAGCCACCACTTTCCTTGTCGGAGCCACCACCCTCTTCTTCTGCTTCACGTAAGTATTGTGCAAACACACTTACAGAGACTTCGAGGGGCAGAGGACCTACATGTATGCACAGCGTTTTGCCACTGCTAATAATGATTGTACAAAAACATCTGTGCTTAAGGCATGTGTAAATATCCCTATGCATTATGATTTATATGTTCTTTTGTTGATTGTTTAACTTATTTATTCAGAAAAAGTTAACTGAGCAAAATTGCCCTCTTTTCAGCAACACTTGTATTCACATAGTTCCTCACAATTACACCTGTAAGCTCCCAATTTACAATGACAGTCTTGTATTTCTGGCCCCTGAACAGCTTCAGTGGAGCTCTTTGGGAGTAAATTGCCTTACGCAAAGGCCTGTCCACAGTTGTTAATTGAGTATACAATGCTACTTGCTCATTTCTCCCATCTGTGTATTGCCAGCAAGTGCAGGGATTCGAGCCTGCTTGTGTAACTTCTACTTGCTGATGTTTCTGTCTGAAATAAACCAGGAAAATATGTCACTCTGACGGACTAGTAGTTAAGGGCAAAAATATGTCAAGCTGTAATTTTATTCCCCTACTTTCTCATGCTGTCCAGGTGCCCGTGGTTGTCAGAGTATTTGTCCTCTGTCATTCCCATCTACATTGCTGTGATCTTCCTCTTCACCCTCGCCAACTTCTGTATGGCCACTTTCATGGACCCCGGAGTCTTCCCCAGAGGTAAACACATGTGAGCAGCGTTGGTATGCAAGTCTTTGCCCTAGAAAGTTAGTAATCAGCAGGCACATAAGGAATCTGTCCCGGCAGAATTCCAACAACACCTCTGCAGATTTTCTGTAGATTTGACTAGGTCAAAACCCAGTCATGACGTTCGCTTACAAGCAGCAGCCCTGCTGTTGCAGTCCAGGCAAAAAATTTGAATTGTAAATACATCTTAAAATGAAGAAGTAATAGTTTACATTCGTAAATTAGCGGTCTTTTCCTCTTTGCATATGAAGCTGCGAACAACAGCAACATTTAACAAAGATTATAGCTGACAATGGTCACTGACGAAACAGTTGTCTTATACTAGATGTGTTTTCCCCACATATTCAACATGCTAACACTATTAGCATTAGCCTGTGGCATTTCCCCTCGCATGAAATAGCCCAGTGGCAAGCAGACAATTTCTCATTTGAAGCTAGAATAAATCACACACAAGACTTCAAATGCTATTTTGGAGGGCTTTATTGTCTTTGCAAGTCATTGTTTCCTATCTGTGAAATAACAGGAAATAAAAGCTTTGTTTTCACCAAAGGAAATGGTTAATAGTTAACAAACATATGCAGGTGCTGACAGCGACATGGGGCGTCACGGCTTTGTCACAGTGAATGGGGAAATGGCAAAACTTGCGTCATCAGTCACTCCAACCAATGGCGTAACTTCAACACTCACTTACTGAGAGACATTTTGTGTTTATAAGGCTGTCCTTGTATTCTGCAGCCTAGCCAAAAACATGTTATCTTGAATGAATAGTATGCATCACATTACAAGCAAAAAAAAAGGCTGCTATAACATGCAATGATTTTAAGTATTGAGATAAGTACTGAAATATTTTTTCCTAGTATAACACAATGCAGGGAGACCTTGTGATCAGGTTTTATGATGTTGGTGCACTCTCAGTGTTTGTGTCTCTTTTGTTCAGCGGAGGAGGATGAGGACAAAGAGGATGATTTCCGTGCTCCGCTCTATAAGACAGTGGAGATCAAAGGGATCCAGGTGCGCATGAAGTGGTGCTCGACCTGCCGCTTCTACCGCCCGCCACGCTGCTCACACTGTTCAGTCTGCGACAACTGTGTGGAGGTACATACGCACGCTATTATGGGCTTGTATTGTGAGTCCTAATTACAAATTCATTTATTTGACAGTGTTATACAAACATGGGTGAAAGTTACACAGGGAAATCAGGTGGAGCAGGGTGACAGTGAGTGATTATCTAGGCTAATTTCTGCTGGTTTTGATATTTTTCCTCAGGTTGTCTTGTATATTTTTCACTTCTTGATTGAATGTTGGTTAAACTTAATAACACATCCTTGCTTTTGTAATTATGAAGCTATTTAAAAATAGATGTATGGAAGTATCAGCAGCATAAAGTCTGAAAATGCCACTTCCATGAGTTTGGATTATGTATACCTGTGTGTGTCTTTTAGTTTAATAGCAAGTCCTAATTTCACAGTGAACTTTTATAAACTCCTGTGTGACTTGAAAGCTCAGCCTAGATCTGTCCTATTCTTAGTTTTCTGTGAGTGAGTGTGGGAGGTAGACATTGTTTGATGTTGAGGTGTCATAGCTGTTGCTTATCATCATCATTTTCCTCTCTGTCGTATCCTTACTGGTGCACGCATGTTCATGTTTGTCCTCTGACCCTCTGCTCTCTCAGGATTTTGACCACCACTGTCCTTGGGTGAACAACTGTATCGGTCGGAGGAATTATCGCTATTTCTTCCTCTTCCTGCTGTCACTTACCACCCACATCATGAACGTATTTGGCTTTGGCTTGGTTTATGTTCTGCACCACCGCCAGCAGCTGGACACGCCCCATTCTGCTGTTACGTATCCTTCACTTGAGTTACTGCAGTCATAAGAATGCAGGAGAAATTATGGGACCTTCTTTTTGAATTTGATTGCATTGTGATGTTTAGTCTGGTTGTCGCAACCTCCTTGACCGTCTCTTCCCAGTATGGCTGTAATGTGTGTGGCTGGTCTGTTTTTTGTCCCAGTTGCTGGCCTGACTGGGTTCCACATAGTGTTGGTTGCCCGTGGTAGAACCACAAATGAACAGGTACGTACAAGAACTGGTTTTGTGCATCATGTCCTGCTTCATTTAATTCATGCAGGCAGTTCGGATAGATTTGTCAATTCTGTATTTTTATCATTAATGTTCATGGTTTTCCTCTTTCTGTAGGTGACAGGGAAGTTTCGGGGAGGTGTTAACCCTTTCACCAACGGCTGCATAAGGAATATTTCTCATGTGCTGTGCAGCTCCCAGGCCCCCAGGTCAGTCCTCTTCACTCCTCTGTTTACTCCCTTCCTTTAACACTCTGCTCCACAATTATTCTTTTTCCACTGCCTCTGTCTTTCCATTGCTCTCTTTCCCCTTCCACTTTTCCAGCCTGCTCTCATATTGTTCTCTCTTGTCTGTTTCGTTAACGGAATATATGAGCACACATCTTCAGTGTGAGTAGATGCTGGTGTTGAATGTCTGTCTGTGTTATTTTGATTAGGACTGAAATGTACATGTCCCTCTCACAGATACATGGGCCGGTGGCGGAGCCCTCAGGCAGTGGATGTACAGCCACCATTTCTCAGACCGCCTCTCACTGAGGCCCAGCTAGAAGCCAAGGTCCTGGACAACGGCATCCAGAATGACCGACACAGCACCAGGGTGAGCGATACGAAATCCAACAAACGCACAAAAACAAGCAGTCTGCATGTGGAAGTTATGCAGGAATTATTGGTAGATTGTATGCCTGGCTGTACACATTGTAGCTGTGGAATGAGAATGTCCCTTTTATTTATTTACAAAAAAAAAAGAGTCACAATGTCTAATAGTTTCTTTGCATATGACGTCATACATCGGTGCGCTGTCCAGAGAGCAGACAACTGGAAGCAAAGACCATAAACACTGCACAAGTACCTATGGTCACGCTGTTTACAGCTCCTCCATCAAATTGGGAAAAGACAAAGGCCACTTCAGGTCCTGAAATAAAAGGACACGAAGTGAAGAAGTTTAACAAAAACAGTCACCGACAAACAGCAGCAGATCTGAATCAAAAACTTCCATCTACAGTCTGGAGGAGTGATGTCAACTAATTTAAAATGTAAACGTTAAAGTTTTGTGTTAAACATGCCTCAAGTTGGATACAGTGCTGTTGGATACAGTGCTGTGACTACTTCTCTGTGATTTTAGCCATGACCAACATTTTTAAAGGTGTTTCACCAGACCTCTGGGAATGGTTGACCCAGCAGGTAGAAAATAGTAGCCAAATTACCTAGTAACATTAGCCTGACAGTGGTTTATCCATGTAAAGAGCTAAAATATAAAAGACCGTTAAACACCAGCACATTTACTCACCCGGCCAACAGAAGAACGCAGTTCTTTCAGTCATGGACCCAACCGCACACAAAATTGTTATGGTCCATTAGAGTTGCTTTCATGGGCTCGCTGTGTAACGTTAGTAGCGTTAGGTCGGCAGGATGAGGTTATTTGTAAAGATGGTCTTGTCCACACCGAGTAAATTGGTCAAGTTGTGGGAAAAATCACTTTGTTTTGTATGAAATGTATCCGACATGAGTTTAAATTTTCCGAGCATACCTTCTCTATTTCCAATTCAAGCAGTGTATGGATTTATCACTTCCTGCCCTCCATCTGAATTTTGTGCGTCATAATAATTGTGTGATAGCAAACAAGCTGTTTTGGGGTTTTTTTATTCAATTTTTTTTTTTTTTTTGTGTGTGTGTTTGTTTTTTTAAATGGTCATTGGGATGTCAACTTGCACAAAGAGCTTATCGAAAAAGGCTCCGATTTTGCACTTAAAGATTGTTTAAGTTATTTGAAAGAAATTATCAGTAGAAAATTGCATTTTAACATAAATTTTTTGGTGCCTTTTGTGTTGAGTTCAATGTTCAGTTTGTTAAATGAAGAATGTAGAGGAAATAATTTTCCTTTATTTTTTAATTCAACAATCGTGTTGTATTTTAACAGTGCACTGAAAACAGCAGAAAGGCAGAACTGAGTATACCTTCATATGTATTTATTGCAGGCAATATTATCATCATGCTGTCCAACTTTCTTGTGTATTGTAAAAGTAATTTTCATGCAAAAAAATTTACCAGGTCGTAATTCGAAAAAAACCTCTCACACCATCAAGCCTCAGTAACAGGCGCGTAGGATTAAAAACTCCACCCTTGGAAAGAAAACCAGAGTCCCACTCACTTTCTATCACTTGAACTCACTTAATAAATGCAAGATTTTTGTCTGCAAACCCTCATCACACAAAACTCTATACAGACAAAAAAAGTCAAGGTGAGTGCTTAACACTGTGCAGGATTCTTTGGTTTTCTTTTCATGTTTAAATACTTTAAGGTGAGAAGCAACACAGAAAATATGAGACCGACCATGAACAGGCAGTTAATGTATGTTGCAGCTGTTGGCATGAACACCAGTGCTTTTATAGTCCTGCAAAGGATAGTTAATGTAGACGAAATAACACATCTCTCTCCATGTGGATGATGAAGTCCATGTGTTAGCAGCTGCCTCAGTGGGTGGTGAAACTAAAAATAGTTTGAGTACATAAGTGAGTTTGAAAGTTTATCAGATGCCAGAACCTTGAACAATGGTTCATGAAACAGGACTTTATACCTCAGAAAGTTGTTTTGGCAACAACCATGCGATCATTGATTGTCCGATGCATTTTGTGTTGGCAGATGGTTTTGCAGCAAACTTTGAGTTCAACTTTTTGGTAGACAGGCCTTTGGGTTTTTTCTTTTTGCTGTAGCCCTCTGTGTCATGCAGTTTCATCATTTATTTCACTGAGTGTGTTTTTGATTCAGTGCTGTGAGTCTGAACATGGCCTGATACTGCGTGTCTGCTTACATGACTTCTCTGTGTGTCCTCTCCAGTCCAAGAGCAGTCTAGATCAGATGGAGAGCCAGTCAGCTGATGCAGAGCCTCCACCTCCTCCAAAGCCGGAGCTTCGTTACCCTGGCCTGCCCCGTGCTGACACAGAGGGTGAGACACACACACACACACACACACACACACACACACACACACACACACACACACACACAAAATACATACTGTATGTGAACCCGTGTAGTTGCAGGTATGTCACATGACATGTCAACATCTGACTGTTGACCATCAAGTCCAGCCTTGGTACTTCAAGTGTTTTCCCTCTTATGTGAGCAGATGACTGTTTTCCAATCACAACCACACCCTTTTTCAAACGTCACTTTCGGTTTCTTGCCACTCAGAGAGCAGCCTTTTGACTGAAGCTCCACCTACACCATCAATGTACAAGTACAGACCAGCCTACAACAGCCCAGGAAGGAACCACACTGCCCTCACACACCCCAACAAGGTACGTGTCAGTACACTCTTTCACAGACCTCAAGGCATTGGGTATGAACTAATCACTTAGCATTGTGTAGATATTGTATATTAAGAGAATTGAAGAACAATCACCTGAGAGTGAAGTTAACCACATATCTTTGCCTGATTGGAAACACAGACACATGTAAGACTGATGAAAATCTAAATATATTCTTTTAAATACACACAATCTTGTTGATTATCACATAGCAAACTTGTTTTAGCATTTATAAGACAAAAGGGATGTGGTTAAGCTTGTTGCATACAAAAGTGAAGAGAACAGAACACATACAGATTGTTGTAACAGATAGTCTGGTGGCTGATATGCCCTCACCCTTCTAATTTCCTTTGTGGTTAATACCATGCCCCTCTTTTTTTGTTTTTTACTTTGAATTGATCATTCAGTGGCCATCGGTTGATCAGTAAGTCTCAGCTAGTGTCATCTGTGTGTATCCCTTTGGCTGTTTCTGTGTGTTTGAGTGGATCTATCCTTTCCCCTGAGACTGCATTGACTGGAATGTGTAGTTCATGTACCGTATGTATTTGTAATTCCATTTATGTGTTGATACACACAGTCTTTGACATGCAGTGTCAGTGCTTGTTGAAGCCAGTCAATGTTTCCAATCCAGTAGTGTGATGATGGAGTAGAGCACCGGTCAAGCATCCAGTTTCTCCCCACCACTCTTTATTTCTGTTAGAATCTGTAGAGAAATGGTTGTTATTTGGTGCTATGTTATCTGTTCCCGAGGTAACATGGTGATTTTCATCTCTCTTCCCCCTCTTCACTCCTGCCTTCATCTTCATCACACTTTTCCTCCCCTTTTCTACCTTCTGCCTTTTTCTCCTCTCAGATGATCCGTGGGGAGAGTCTTGACTCTCCATCTCCCTCCATCCTCCAGTCCAGCCGTCAGCCTAGCTACCGCTCGGAGCCGAGCAGCCTGGACGGGACCACAGTGGTGGGGGGAGGTGTAGGGGCGCGCAGAGGGGGAGGGGAGAGGGGGGAGGGCCCCGGAGGCCCTGGCGGGACTGCTGGGATGATGACAGGGGGCATGTCAGGTTACTCTCTGACTGGGCGCTCCTACACCTCCTACCCATCCTCTCTGGTTCTGTCCACTGGCGGCTCTCGCTCCTCCAGTCTGCGCTCAGCGCACACGGCACATAACCCACTGGCCACGCTCCAATCAGAGGGCACCACAGACACCAGCTACAAAAGCCTGGCCAATCAAACGCCTCGGAATGGCAGCCTGTCCTATGACAGCCTTCTGACACCATCCGAGAGCCCAGAGTTCGAGTCAGCCGCTCATGAGCTGTCACCGCAGAAGCCTCGTGCTCCGTTTCCCCCAGCAACTGTAACAGGCCAGCATGAGGTGGTGTCACCCAGTAGCCCGCTGCAGGGCTACACGTCGCCCTTCCTCTCAGCTCAGATCGCCCAGCAGAGGGAGGGGCAGCTGCTCCAGGGCTCTGCCACTTTCTCCTCCCCCCACAGGGCCTACCTTCGTGCCGTCAGCCCGCCCCCTCCTTCCTCCTCTGGGCCTCCTGAGATCCAGCACCTGCTGCAGCATAACCAGGACTCCTCTTCCCGAGCCCCTCGTAACCTCTCCTCCTCATCCTCTTCCCCCGGGGCTCGCTCACTAGAGCCCCCTGTCTCCCCGCCACCTCGCAGCCTCTCCCTCGGCAAGTCCCAGTCTTACATTGGGGAGGCAGGGCCTCAGCACAAGCCTCGGCCCGCAGGAGGAGGCACTGTGCTGGGAGGGGGAGGAGCCGGAGGAGGGCAACAGGCTCCACAGTGAGTAGTGATCCGTCTCCAGATCTGTCAGCCTGCTACTCTTCCTCCTCCTTTCCCTCCTAATTCTCTTCTTCTTCCTCCCTGGTTTGTGTCAGCCCTCCTCTTCCTCCCTGATCTGTGTGAGTCTTCCTTTTCCTCCTCCATGGTTTACAGTCTTTGCTTGTTTAGCGTTTAGTGTTGGAAGTTTTATTGTTTCAGTTGGTGGTCTGTGTGGATTAGTGTTACAAGCATGCCACTATGTGTTTAGCTCTGTGAAAGCATGTCTAACCAAGCTGCTATTTACTTCTGTCCTGTAGCCTTTTCTGTCCTTGTCTTTTTTCTTACTCACCAAGTATAGTTACCAAATGCCTTACAAGATCACTGGCAGAGAAACATGTTGCTGTTTGTGTTTGTTTGTTGTTATTTTTGAAGTAGAACCACTCACCTCCACATTCATGTATCCTCTGTCCTCACCCCTACTCTGCTCCCTCACTCCTCCCCTCCCATCCCCTTCCTGATGGCTGTCCAATCAGATCCACCTCTCGCCCAGTCTTGGCCAATCACACCATATCCAAACCAGGGGGCGGAGTGAAGAAGGTGACAGGCGTCGGAGGGACCACTTACGAGATATCGGTTTGAGTGACGGACATCCTTCACGGTCTATCACAAGGAAGGGGGAAAAAAGTCATTGGACTACTTCCTCTCCTCACCTGAGCTGGACATTATTCACGCCTGCAGGCTCCTGAAAAATGACTGTTTTCCACTGCAAAGGACTAAAGGAGCAGGCCTGTCTGGTACTCACTTTGTTATGTTTGTAACGCCACTGGCCACTCTCCTCCGCTCGCCTTTCAGATTTGAACAAAGAGTAAAAGGGGACACTGGTTCATTTTTTTTCACAGGATCAAGTTGTCTCCATTTCGCCACTTTGTGAGCCATAGACTGATGTGACTGTATCATCGCGGCTGGGTACAGATATGTCTATAGAACACGCATAGCTATTCAATGATTTGCTGTTTTATTTGGTACATTAGCACACAGAGTATTGACCACCGTGTCCGACACTTAAGGAGAGGATGGCCTTTATCCAGTGGAATTTTAAGAGGGAGGATTTTGGACTGTTGACCAATAGAAACGTCTTCTCCACTGTCTGAACGGACCACACAACCTGTTTATCGATAAGAGTCATGGAGAGTTCAACCTATAAACACAGTATCATTTTAGTTTTATAAATCTTTTTTTTTTTAAATATTGTTTTATATAAATGTATAAAATCTTACAGATTATTATTGGGTCAACTTGTCAGGTATTGGAGATGATTATGGATGAGGGTGGAAGATGAACTGTGTGTAATATTATTCATGAAAGCGATTTCAAATCAGTTGCCTGTTTGTATTTAATGGCTGCATCAGCCACTCATGAGCTCTTGCTGGAATTTTCATCGTCCAAAGAGAAAGACGATCGTTTGGTGGAAAGCTGAAGTGGCAAATAATTGAGCTTAATTTTTTTTTTTTTTTTTTTTGGAAAGCCACAAAGAAATTCTGAATCACGATTGCAGCACAAGTATCTTTGTGGAATGTACGCTTGTAATGTTTATGCTAGAGACATTATGCAAAATCTGTTAGTAGCTTTAAGATCATCCTATGTCTTTTTGGTGTTTATTTTTATTTTCTTTTTTTTCTGTAATGTTTTTGTCTGTCAATCAATCAAAATGCTAGCAGGACCTTAAACCTTTAACAGACGGCCAGCCAAATAGGGGCAGCGAGGGAAGGGCTTATTTATTTCACCAGACAAGACAACCTTGTAGTTTTGAGCACCATTTCAAACCAGTCTCCACCAGTTCGATTTCTTTCTTTTTTTTTTGAGAAAAGATGAGAAAGTATGAATATTTTTTATGAAAAAAAAAAAAACTTTATAAATGAAATTGTAAATGTGATATGCCACTGAATAGAATTTCAAGCGGGGACTGGTTTGCATTGGATACTGTTGATTTTTTTGCCTTGAGACCATTCATAGTAAAGCATGCACATTTTTATTTTTTCTATTGGTTCATATTTTTTACACTTTACTGAGGAAAAAAAAGTGAGGCAGATTAGATTTTTTTGATTGACTTGCTTGTTTTTTCAAAACTTCTGTAAAAGGTACAGTTATTTTTTTTACTCACAGCCATGTTAAGAAAAAAATAATTAGACGAAGGGATGTGTGTATGGGTGTTTGACGATCGGGCATTACGGTTAAGGTTTTATTTATTTAAATTTTTTTCTGTCGAGACCTACAGCGGTGTTAGCAGTAGAATGTCAAAGCTGGCTGAATGTAGCACGTCTTTGGGGGAGAAGTACACGCTTGAAGCACACAAGTATCATCGTTAAACCCAAGAGACCGTGTTACGAATTTTCAACCCTCCCAGGCTATGTCTTCGGTGTGCATGTGACTTTTGTTTGTCGTGCTGAATGCTTCACTGGCGTGCGTACTTGTGAGAATATTGTCAAAAGCCCACCTGGTTGATGTGTGGGTGGCAACAAGAAAAGAAGCATCACTAATGGCACGGGCAGCCGTCGTACAGAGATAAAGAGAACCTGTGTTACTTTTCTTCCTTTCTGGCCAAGGATGATGGCCGCTGAACAATTTGAAACTGTGTGAGTACAGTGAGTATACTTCTATGTGAGATAAAATATCGCTATTGTGGGCTGTGATGAATGGAACGAGTTTCACAAATATCTGTAACGAGTACATTAAAAACATTTCCAAAATGGCCTTATAAAGAGTTTTTAAAAAGATGTCTTCTCAGAATAAAAAGGTCAAACTGATGAAAAATTCAATGTGCTGTGAATCTTTACTTGTCACACTTTTAATTTCAGCTTCACTTTGGTTTTGAAACATGAGACATCAGTAAACACACAAAATACAGGCAGCAAAGGTTTACACACAGTGATGAGATGTGGCTGAAAAACAATCATTACAAAAAAAGGCATTTTTTCCCCCTCAAATAACTTAATAAATGTAATAAAATGTCCCCAAGTCATCGCTTAGCTTGTGCATAGCTGCGTCCACACCATACGGCATCATACCCAGTCAGACCAGGGAACTGTGGTCTAGCTATTTTGGGTATTTATTCGCCACAGTAAAGACATAGCGTAGAGATGACATCTAGTAGTGGTCAAACCTATTTTCCTCTTTTCATTCCATAATGTTTTGCAATAATGTAAGGCGTGGCAATGTCAGAAGAAAAGAAAGACTTGCAGCCCTCTCTTAATCATGATTGATGCTAGAATGGATGGTATGGAGGGACAAGTCCCGCCATACTGTGCTGTGATCGGCTAGAATGCAAAACGTTGTTTGTCCGGTCATAGTGAACAAACATTCAGAGAGCAGGGGCACAAAATCCTTGCAAAGAAAATTGAAAAAACACAAATGACAAAGATAGCGCCACATCCAGGGGTCTATGGACAGTTGAGGAACGCTGACATGGGGCTAACGGCCCTGGGCACGGACTCTGCTGATCCCCTGCTCTCCCTCTGGTTCTCTGTTGGAGGAGCTGAGCACAGCCTGGATCATTGGGGCTTGCTGGAGGCTTTACTGGGGCTGAAGAGGAAAGCATGTTAGAGGCTCCACATCCAGGGGTGCATGGACACTGGAGGACAGCAAGCAATGGGCACCTGGTGTGTGCACAAACCCCTGGCTTGACTCAGTTGCCTGGCTCTATCCCACAGCCCCTAAGCAGCCTCCGGCAGGCCCCACTGACCCACCCTGAGCTGCTCTTACGCCAGAGAACCAGAGAGAGGGCGGGAAGTCGGCGAGGTCTGTGCCGACAGTGGTGAGCCCTCTGTCAGCTTTCCACCAGAGTCCATATACCCCTGGATGTGGAGCTGTGGACTCAACACTTATTGCTGAGATGCAATGACATTAGAAAAAGCTTTGTTTCTGTGGTCACAATCAATTCTGACAGTCCTTCCCCCATCCCTCGGACCATCCATTCTAGCATCAACCCTGAATCATCCTCTCCACTTCACTGGTCTTTCTTGCTCTCTGTGGGCTGCTCCACGTTGTTGGTTTCAGGCTCCAGCTCGTCGCTTCCCTCCTCTGGCTGAGTGTCGTTCTGCTCCCCTTCTTTCAAAGCACGACTTTTGTTCAGCTTCTTGTATTTTTGGAAGAGCTCGTTGAGGTTAAACTCTCGGATAATGTTCTCCTGGGGACGAAATAGGCCACATGTTAGCATCTGTGTGTGAATGTGACAGAACGTGCTCATGTGTCAGTTACAGACAAGACTTACATCATTGAAGGTCCAAGACACTGCTCTGCCTTTATTGTCCACCATCGGACGTCTCATAAGTTCGCGCCCTCCTTGGAAAAGCACCAGTGTGGGCAGCTGCTTAGCCAGAGGAGAGGTACTCACCTTGTACCTGTTCAAAGACAATTCATGGGGCGGTCAACACCTGTACTAAAATTAATGTTGCAACATTAAAGATGGGTGCAGAGAAAATGACTGACCTCTCTGAAACCTCTCCATAGCGTCCAATGTCCACCTTCCCAAACCTGAGTCCAGCGCAGTTGTACCTACAGTATGCAGGGAAGATGCACAAGAAGACATTTAGGCCAATCTTGGACAAACATCTAACATGTAGTCTTTTGTTTTTGGGAGGGCATTTGACATTTGAGGGCTTAAACTTAGCAGTTCAATCCAACCATGTGATTGTGAGTACTGAAGGAAACATTCAATGCAATAAATGCAATCAAAACAAAACACACAGCAGAAGTCTTGTTGTGTCTGTCTAACCTACATTCAGCAGTGTCTGCAGCTGGTATCAAATAAATATATTTATAATTATGTTTCAAAGACCGTGACTTTAGAATGAATGTAGAACAGATAAGAACTATTAAAATACTACTATAGCCTTTATAAAATGCATTGCTACAAAGTAAACAAATATCACGGCTGCTTATTTAAGCAAAAATGTGAGTGATTTGTGTGGTTATAGTCAAAAGTGTGTATTTGTTTAGTATTTTTTCCTTATCACAGCTCATCTGTTTTTTACCATAAGTGACTAATTAACTTGCTTGAGGGCCAGAGGAAAGCCTGACTGAGACCGTGTAGGCCTCGGTATCTTGCGTACTGGAGAGTCTATTTTTATTTATCTCTTACTTGAGTGAAAGGTCGGCAAAGACGGGAGCGAAGGACTGGCACTCAGAGGACCAGTTGGCGTAGAATTCAACAATCCAGGTGATACGACTGTCACTCTGCAGCTCCTCCTAATGAGTTAATAACAGAAATTAGATTACAAGGGTGTAGATCTACCTCCAGGACTGGGGTATCATCATTTAGGAAGATCTAATATTTGACTATTTCAATATCTACAATTCAGCATAGTCTGAAGCGTAACACTCACATCTATGGTCTTGTCACTGAAGTACTTTATGTACTCGGGGCCCATGTAGAGTGGTGGCTTACAGGTCATGACGAACGCTGGAGACAAGGCATAGATAAACACTGATAAGTTTACCTTACAGTGGTTCCCAGTGGATGAAAACAATGGCTAAATGTAAGTTTTACATTTTCGGAAGAAGGCTCCAGAGTGAGAGAGGCAGGCGTGTTAATTACAAGCGACATCATCAGGACCATGAATGAAGTACTTCATATGATATGAGATGAATCAGGGAAACTAATAACCTGCAGGAGTGCTAAGTGTTACAAACAGTAAAAAGTGATATTCATTGTGCAATGTAAATGATAGCATGTAACCTTACAACAGAATAAGAACACGTGGAAACACTAGAAATAATTTCCAAATACTGAAAGTAGACCATGGCCTAATATAGGTGTAGGTATTATGAGGCTGTATATAAAATACGTATGGATTGATTTTTTTGTTATTTAGTTGGATGATGAAGAAACTACTCTAAATATGTCACATAAAAACTTCAAAGTAATGCCAGATTGTTCTGCTCCTGAAATACTGAGTGGAAAAGTAGTTAATGAGGATTTCCTATCTGAACCGAAATAATGCATTCATAATCACGGGAGCCACCTGACAACGCAGGAATTATTTTTCTAACAAAGGACAAGCCTTCGTTTTTATTTCCAGTCATCATCACACACAGGAGTCTCATCTTATTCTGAGCTGCAGTGATGAAATCAGAGTCACACTGTCACATATACACAGATAAAATAAACTCTGCACAATTAAAGCTAAACTAAAATCATCATCCTGTGTTAAGTGTCATAAACAATCTCTCAGTTAGTTAAAGGTTCTTATGTAAAACCAGACTGGACATAGAAAATCCGGAACAATAAAGTTATCTGAGAGATCTGACTCGTCATTTATCAGGGTGTTAACAGGATGTGATCTGATCCTTTGAAGTTAACTTGCTCTGTTGCAGGTTAGCTGTTTAGCATAAGTTACCACATTGATTTATCCCAGTAAAATGTGAACCAGCTTCATAGTACTATTCCCTCGCGAACCCCAAATCCTTCGTATTAAATGCATCTGTTTAGAGGGTTTCCTGCGATGTTTTAATGTGTAATTTGTCTGAAATAAGCACCACCTTCACTAACATTACTAAAATGAATCCACATTTATAAAATAAAACCTTAACATTCCTCTATTTGATACTGCAAATACCATTTACTTGATAAGTTTTCTATTGTTTTGGCTTTCATCTACGAATAAAACTGACTTCAAGACCATGTGATATGGATCTGTCTCTGTGCAAAAATTTACCCTGCATCTATAGTGGTGTTGCTTAACATGAAAAGGCACATTTTAATTGCACCACTGTGAGGTGGAGGTGATGGGCTAATGTAACACCAGCGTAATGTGACCTTGTTTATGAAAGACAGTGTTCCATAATGGACCTTCCCATGAGTCAAATTTCATTGTGAGAGGGAAAGTACTTGTAACACGGGTTATGAGGTCACTAACCAACACACAAGGCGAGGTAAAGGATGCCGAGCCGAATGTCCAGCCTGAAGAAGAGGATGACGTTGGCCACTTTACTGAACAGGAACAAGTTGCCCATGTGCTGCTCCAGTGTGACTGAGAAACAGAGAGAAAAAGAAGATGGGGGGGAAACAATGAACGCAGCACAGGAAAGACCTTGACGCTGTTGATACAAGGTCACAAGATGGCAAGATTACACTGCCACTGTAATGTTTACACAACAAAGCAAAGTTTTTAGTAAAGCACTTCCTGGATGTGGCCTGCTGCACGGCTTCTGGTTTCAGGTGAAGGATTTAAAACAGTTACTCATTAGGTCGCAAATACCTATTTGGTTAAAGTTTAACAGTCAGGACACAGATATCTTGTCCTTGTTGTTAGATACAAAGTTGAACTAAGTTACATGTCTACAGTTTGAAGGTTAATTAGGAGATAGATTTGCCATATTTCTCTATATATCCTGGTGGGTCCCTGCTCCCAAATTGAGCATCCCCTTCTTATAAAGGCCATATCTGATGATGTGAAGTGTTTACAGTGTAAACAAGCACTTACAATATTATGACATCAGTTGGTTTACACATATACAAGTGTGTGTGTGTGTGTGTACTTACTTGCTCTCCTGTTCTTCATCATCACTATTGCACTGAGGAACATGAGAATCTCCACCTCTCTCTACAAAAACAAAAAGATAAAACATAAAACAACTTTGCAATGAGTGATTAAATTCGCTCACTCATCTCACAGCAGCTGATTTGACCCCACCATATTTAGCAGGCAGCAACGCAACACTATCCCCACCATGCTCACCCAGTCAAAGTCGCAGGAGTTGCCGTCCTCCCGCTGGGTCGCCAGGTGCTCGCACAAACCGGGAGCCTTTCGGACCAGCAGGAAGGCGACGGTCATGAAGACCGAGGTGATATAATACGGCTTCAGCAGCCATTTGTAAATCTGCGGTAAGTGGTACAAGAAAGTAAAGAGTCCTGTGATGAGTCCCATGCTGGCAGAGCCAAGTGTCAACCTCGAGGGGTTTGAGGAGGAATGACAGCTGGACGAACTGATTGGACGGCTGGCTCGAACTGCGCTTGCGCCAAACAACGCGGATGTGATGTGTTCTGGGCGCTGCGGCTCGCCGTAGATTTGGCGGGTACTGCAAAACGTAAACAGAAGACGTTGAGAAATGGAGGAAAGCAAAGTAGCAACACAAAAGGAGGCTGTAGATAACACATGCGTTAAAGACTCGACTGAAAACCAGAGTAATGACGCTACAGGAGAAGTTTCCTCGCAGGTGTCTAACACTGGGTCCGTGTGTAAGTCGTCCGAGGACACGGAAGCTCGGTTTAACAGACTGAAGTTGTTCGACAAAGTGATGCAGAAGAGTCTGGAGAAGCTCATCGAAACTGCCAGGTAACCTTAACATGTCATTTGTGATTTTTATAGTAGTAATATGTTCCCAAAACGACAGTTAAAGCCATATATGCAGTTGTCCCACTTTGTAGCTCACGTGTCATAGACCCTGATTACTGTAAATTACAGTGTAATGTTATTAAATTCGCACCAGAAGCTGAAATTGTGATGAACTGAAGGTAACTACGCCCATTTTAAAAATTCATACATTATTTCTATGGTCTAAGACAGGCTAAAATATAAGTAAACATGAACAACTCTCTCCCAAATCCAAAAACTAAACTAAAACTCAAATGTATGATGTCATCAAGTATAAAGTCTGAAGCTTCTCCATAGACAATGAATTGGGAAAGATGTTTTTAGAGCACCCAGGGAAATGTTCTGTGTATATGGGTACATTTTCTGTTTCGGAATTGAAAGCACTACAACCGAATAAAGCTCATTTAGGGTCTGAAAAAGAAAAACATGTGGGTCCACAAAATCAGGCCCCTATTCCCTGTCTATGGAGCAGCTGCAGACTTTATACCCTATGACATCACAACTTCTCTGTTTTGAGAGAGAGTAGTTCATGTTTACATATTAATTTAACTTTAACTAATTTCAAGATTCAAACAAGAGATCGTGAAGATAGAGATTAGCTACAGAAGCAGTGTGTGAGGGTGGTTCTGTGGTCACAGCCGGTGTGACGGACTGAGATCTGAGTATTGTAAATGATGGTTAACAAGTACCCCTTAATCAAATCTGTCATTATCCATCATTTTTTGTTGAACAGCAGCTTATATATAAATCAACTAATCATTTCAGTACTAGTTTATAAACTGGGGAAAAGTATGGTGTTTTTGGAAAAGCCACACTTTGCTGCGTGTTTGATTGACACTGCTTTCACTTACAGTTTTAACAGATTTGCCAGCACCTATGGTCCGCTGTACAAGAAAAACCCTGAGAAGATTGTGAGCATTCACAAGCAGTTCATTGAGGAGTTGCAGAGGACTATACAGGTGTGCAGCACAGCATATTAATACCATGTATGAAAATAAACAACAAATGGAAGCTCTACCCCATTGTTGTTTGTATTATACAGTATATGTGAATGCAGTATGTACTTGTCTACCTGCTTTTATTTTTGCCCGTTCACATGAATGCTTGTGTCTGTGTATGTAAAGGAGGACATCAGCAGATTGATTGAAGAAGGCCGGTTAGAGTTAAAACTGAATGAGCTGGACAAACTGGAACGTGCTGCCAAGAACAGTGCAGACCCTGCATGGTCAGTTAATAGAATTTCTTCTTCTTTGTAAATTATTATTATTAATAACAAAGAGCAAGTACTAAGCAGTAAGTTAATTTTGGCATGAAAATTGACTTACTCCAACCATGTCTCATTTGATGAATGAAATTGTGTTGAATGGAAACTGCTGTTGCTCAGATATTTAACTAAAAAATATTTAAAAAGTGAATTTCCACCATTCTTCAAAGTAGATACACAAAGATGGACACAGGGCAATGCTGTCAGCAGTTGTTGAGGAACAGTATACCAATGATTTGCCCCAGTATTGTTGTATTTATCAATATGGAACATTTTTGTTTACACCATCTCACTACAGGACCTTTAATACAGATGCATTGCATTACTTTATTTTTTATTACCGTGTATGACCGCTGAAATATTTCCATTTTGCTACATGATTACAGTATAAGACATTTTCATCCTTAACCCTCTCACTTGTTCTGTTAGGCGGCCGAGTGGGGTTCCTGAACAGGACTTTTGCAGCTTTTTGATGCCATACTATCAAAAGCAGGAGGCCTACATGCGACAGGAGCTGAAAAAGATTCAAGCAGAGAATGCTGCTCTGGCACAGAAGGTTCAGGCTGGTAGAGAGAGTGTTGCTCAGACTGAACATCGTATTTCTACTGCCGTTGATGAGTGGAAGGTGAGAGAAACAGACACTCTAAGACATTAGAGCTGCACAGAATAACATTAAAAAAAATCATATTTGAGATAATTATTCTTATATTCACAAAAGGGGTAATGTGTAAGTAATGCTTGAGTCTTTATTTTAAAATGTACTTATGACATTAGAAGTCTCCTAAATTATGTAATAGCTGCGTGACTGAACCGCATTTGTCAAAGTCTTTTACTTCCCAGGTAAGTAACTTTAAAGGCCCAGTGTGTGGGATTTAAGGGGATATATGCATATGCATAATTTGGCTCCCGGTAAAAAACAACAACTCCTGAACGCCTGAATTAGAAAAAAGGTGAGCACACACTCACATGTGGTGGATGAGCCGCCCGTCTCTGACATGCCAATTAGCACTGGAAAAACACTCATTTCAACTGTTTAAATGCTTTATTTAATGTTGTTACTGGTTTTAATCACCTAATCTGTTTGTTTTGGAGAGGAGGCGATCTCTGCGGATAATTCAGGTCCCCGTAAAAACCTCCTGAGCAATTAACACTGAAGAAATTTCAACCAGTTGAAGTTTCAGCTGGTTGCAGTTTGCAATACTCACTGCTAGATGTCACTAAATCCCCCTAAATCTTGCACACTGACCGAACCTTTAATATATTGTAAATGGGTGTGATGTTTCTTAACATAAAAAAAAGAATAAAGAAGAAAATACATGGTATCTGCATTAGTACAATTTGAAGGAGGCCACTGTCTGACAGCTGTTGCTGATGGACACAATATACTGGTGCACATAAGTAGAAATATAAAATAGAAGTTTACCTTTGAGTGTTAACAGTTTTTTGTGGGTTTTTTTTTTTTTTGCTCTCTCACATATTTTTAGGCATCTGTCACAGATTTCGAAAGGCTGGCATCTTCTCTCTGCCCTGTTGATGTCTTTGATGTGTGATCTTCAAATTATTTGTCCTGGAGATATATCCACTAACTTAACTGTACATATTGATTTTGTATCCAATGTCTGTTTGTCTGAGAATAAACTTTATATTGGAAATAACAAGTAATGTGTGACTTAAGTGATTATATCCGTATGGGCCAATGTACACCAATCATTATGGTAATGTGCGTGTCTATGCCTGGTGTTACGGTACGTGCGCTATGAAGATAATACCACAAAGAAGTGAAGAGTCGAGTAGTTGACAGTCGGGTGTATTCGTGGTAAACACCATCAGAAATTACAGGCCACACGCTTGGAGAAACCGGCTATTTCTTTCTATATAAATGTATTATTTGTTATAGATATGACAGAAATGTTTTCAACTCTGTTCGGGCAAAATGAAGCTCAGGGACCGCCCGGCTCTTCGTCTTTGGGCTTCGGACCAGGGAAACCTCCGCCGCCGCTGCCGCAAAATCAAGTCTCCATGGCGGGGCAGATGCCACCGCAGCTCGGGGATGAAGGGCCTGCTCTGCGGAAGCCCGGAGCCATGAACGAACCTTTCTATTTACTGCGGGAGTTGCCTGGTACTGTCGGACTCTTATAATTGTTGTATGCCTTTAATGTTACTTGTCTGTTAATTTAAAGAAAGAGTTGAGCTACTATCAAAGGTGTTGCTAAGCAGTTTGTAAACAATGCTAGCTAGCGTTAGCCACCAAGGTAAGTGTTACCGAAGATACTGAGGGGGCAAATTACCGGAATTTGCCCACTTTTTTCATAGGTATGACTCTTTTTTGAAATATCTTATGTTTGTGACACAAATTCATCCACCTGAGTTTACGTTTTCACTTTGCTGCTGTGTTTTAAAGTTAATCGTAATGTAACTAATGTGAGCTGTAGTTGTACTTAGTGATAATGGAGCTGAAATTGCAAGATGAACAAATAAGTGGCATTATGACCTGGCTTTATCATGAATTAGACTGATGTAGATCTCTGTGTTTATCTCTGTTTTTAGTTGGAAACGAGTTAACGGGCAACACCAACCTCATCACGCACTACAGCCTGGAGCACGCCTACAATAAATTCTGTGGAAAGAAGGTGAAGGAGAAGCTCAGCAACTTTCTACCAGAGTTGCCAGGTGAGTTATGGGCAAAGGTGGGGCCATGTCATTTACTGGCAAGTCACAAGTTTGTCTCAAGCCCCAAGTCGTAATGGGGTTTGAGTCCCAATGAAGTCATAATGTCACATTTTTGCCATAGTTAATGCCATTTTAATAGCAGAGTAATAATATGTTCACAAAAAAATCACGCAGCCTTTTTGAAATGTGTTTGTCAAAGCATGCAAGTGCGACAGAAATTCATCATAAAAAAGTTGTGCTGACTTTGCACTTTCATAATATGTAGCAGAACTAACCAATACCACAACAGAATGATTCCTGTATAATTCTGTCAGATCTTTTGCATTAAACTCATGTACGTAGCTTTATCTTCCCAAATTGACTCAGGGGAAGGTGTCAATTATTGTCAGGTCAGAAGAGTCCAAGTGAAGTCACGAGTCACTGGCATTAAAGTTCAAGTGAAGTTGCAAGTCTTTTTTGATTTTTGTGACTAGAGTCCGACTCGATTCCAAGTCAAGTGACAGGAGTCCACAACTCCTGTTATGGGTAAGAACCATAGTCTATAAAAAATAATGGACGTAGCTTCTGTGATGTCACCCATAGGTTTGTGGACTCCTGTTTTGAAGCCTCGAGTGTGGCACTTTAACGTGAGCCATTATGGTTTTTGAAACTAGAAGTGACCATATTTGAGTGAGAGGCTGCCGCTGTGAAGTCAGAGGGAGGGGTGGATGTGATTGAGAAGCAGACAGCCTGTCACTCAAAGCAGTCCACCCTTAATTATGTGTAATTTTTAGCCTTAATAAAATGTAAATGAGTGAGTTTTAAAAAGTTTACCTCTGTACAATTGTAATGAAGGGGGTTGATGTAGGGAGTGATGTGACTGATGTAGAAACCAAAGCTATATTTTGTACCAGGCTGTAAACATGTTATTTGTTAGGCATTTTAACATGGGACTCTATGGGGATTAACTGGCCTCTGGATCCAGGCTTAAGTGGCCAGTCTGTGACGTTGGCGCTTGGTAGGAACAAATGTGATCTGGCAGTCCAGTGTTAATTAAGAGGGCTGCACAACTCTCATTAGAAAAAAATTATTGTGTTGAAGATAGTGATTAGGTTCAGTACAGGACACTAGTTCCCAAATTAGTTTATCCTTTATAGCTGCTCATGTTATTATAAATCTATCTCATGGTAAACTGAGTGCTCAGTATCAGCTGACGATATGCATTTCATTAGTTCTTTGACCTTTTAAGACCGAAGTTGTGCCAAAAAACCCAACCCTGCTAATGTAGCCGTTATCCCAAGAGCAACACCTGCTGTACCTCTTGTAGATGTTGAAGTACATGTAGACTTAACATACAAATGTCAGACTGGTGGTTCTGATCTGTACACTCCATATAAATAGGATGTTATAGTGATGAAAATGATGCGGGCTCAAAGAAACCCTTAACATGCTCCTACTTTTGTTTTTGCGATCCACATGCCTCCTGATTGATTGTTTATGCTGTATGTTCAGTGCTCAACACCTTTCTGTTTTATTGTTTATGTTTCGATCTAAGTCATTTTCCCCCTCACTCCAACTTGTCTTTCCTCTTCTGTGCTGCAGGTATGATCGACTGTCCGGGCACTCAGGACGGCAGCTCGTTGCGCTCTCTTATTGATAAGCCACCAGTGTGTGGGAACTCCTTCAGCCCATTAACAGGCGCTCTTCTCACAGGCTTCAGACTACATACAGGACCGGTACTAACTGAATATATAAATATATTAACAGTAATTATGGCAAAGTGTCTTAAGTTAGCAGATTCTGGCCTGCAGGTATCCTTCATTTCTCAACTCTGGTGTTCAGTTCACTTACAGGCATGCCTCTTTTTGTGTTTGTTTTTTCCCAGCTACCAGAACAGTACAGACTGATGCACATACAGCCTCCAAAGAAGAAGAGCAAACACAAGCACAAACACCATCGACCACAGGACCCATTACCACAAGGTATGACACAAACTGCACTGTACACTAATACAAAGGAATGTAGCATATTTTCAGGCCACTAAGCTGCTTCTGTTTGATGTCACAGAAACTCCATCAGACACTGATCCCAAGAAGAAGAAGAAGAAGCGGGATGACGACCCTGACCGCAAGAAAAAGAAGAAAGACAAGAAAAAGAAGAAAGTAAGAAAATATACCAAGGACCTAGTAATTGTTTTAATTGATTTTGGACCACTAGAAAGTGAAAGAGCTTCAAAGCTGGGAGACAACAACTCTAACTTATTGCTTTATAAAGTAATGGCTTACCTCTTCACAAACAGTTTCTAACACATCCAGTGCCTTTATCAGATGTGTAGCAGTATCCCATCATGTTGTTTTGCCAAACTTCTGTACAAAATACTGGGATCCATAAATGTGCAGAATCTAGTGTCTTGAGAACACACACGGCTGTTGAACCAAACGTATTTTATTTTATTGTATTTTATTTGCAACAAGCTGCAAAATCACAGCGGGGGACAGGAAGGTTACATCTCCGATTCCCTCAATTTATGAAACATGGAATCCTCATCAGCTGCTTCCCTTATAGAAAGCTGATTTGTTCCTCTATAATGTAGTGGATGAGCAGGCTCACTGAACTACTGCTTCATGTTGGTGTATACATCAACCAGCAACAACAAAACAGCTGTGCAGTGCACTTGGCTCACACACAATGTCATCACTCGCATGCCCACCCAGTAAATCACAGTCGGCCTAAAACATAGGTTTGCCAATACACATGTTAAATATAGGGATGAAAAGGTTTCTTGATAAACCATATTTGATTCCTGACAATTTGTAATAACACTTCAAAAGTAATTATCATTAAAACCATTTTTGAAGTGATTATCATGTAAAACTCACAGTAAATGCTGTCCAGCCACAAGCAAAGTTAGCAGCAGTCTCCCAGATGCAGGGGCAAATATGCAGTGTAGGTTTGTTTTGCTATTCCCTTGTTCGTAGAGTGGGCGTGCAGCAGGTAAACCCAGTGGTGCTTCTGGTCCCTTGTGTTTATCTACAGTGACACAGACACTTGCACAAGCAATTCGAAGACAGGCTATCTTTAATGTTAATGCAAATTTGATGTGGTTTATATGTTTAAATAAGGTATTGGCTATGTTATTATTGCAATGTTTATGCAGATAAAAGTGCTGCTAATTTGTGGTTTTAAGTATTAACTCAGTGAAATGATTTCAGTGTATTTATCAGTGCTCAAGACATTTTCAGCATATTAAAAGCATTGCAAATTGTGATATTTGGTCACCATAACAGAGATCTGAAAATTTCATATTGTCGAATATAAACCAGTGTGTTACTGATCTCTCTGTCCTCCTCCAGAACCGCCACAGTCCCGACCACCCCGGCCTCGCTGGATCACAACCCAACAGCAACAGCCTCAGATAGACAGGAGCCCACTGTGTGTGAATGTGTGTGTGACTGTGCATTTTGTAGGAGGACGCGTGCGTGTGTTTTACAGATTATTGTATTATTGGGAGTATGTTTAATGAGAGAGGGGATGAATCGAGTCGTGCAAATGGTTGTATGACGTGTGTGAGCTTGAAAGGAGCAGCGACGCAGTGGATGTGTGGTGACGGAAAGAAATGTTACAGAACAGTGTAAAAAAAAAAGTCAGAAAGCTGCTGATGGGCTGTATGGTGTTACGGATGAATGAGCAGGCACTGTATGTATGTCCCTCTTTGATTTTGTTGTGATATCTTTTGACCATAATGCCAAAATCAAATAAACTTTGGTTATTATCTTTGCTTGTGTCAGTTTGTAAGACCTATTGAGGGAGTTTAGGTTTGTAGATAATATGATTGGCAGCTTGCATTTCTTTTCCTCTTACCTGTAGTGCTGTTTTATGAATCTAGATTGCTTTGTTGTGAGTTGCAGTGTTGGAGACATCAGCTATAGAGGTGTCTGCCTTCTCTCAAATATAATGTAACTGGATGACACTCAGCTTGTGGTGCCAAAAAAAATACATTTGCACCTCAACTGTCCCTTTAAAACACACCATAATAGCACCAATGACTAACGCACTGTAGCTCACTGGTTCCCAATGTGGGTGTCCAGACCACCACTAGGGGTCGCCAAAGCTTCATAGGGGTTGCAAGTTGTTTTTGTGCTTGAGGGGTGTAAGAAAACTTTAATATCTCAGCATTTTGATCATTTTGTGAAGACACTAAATGAAATAGTTATTTTTGAAGTTTAGATTATAATTCAAGATATAAACTAAAATTGCAAAGATCTGAAAACAAGCTCTATTTACATCTTTTCCTTTCTGCAAAACAGCTGCGTTCTGCATTATAAAAGTACGCAGTTAACAACCGAAGAGCTAATAGAACAATGGCCGAGCATGAGGGAGAAGAAAACACTGAATTTTTCAAAAAATAAATAGCTAGTATGATTGTTGAAAACTACCTAACTAACTAAAAAAATAGGAAAATTGATCTCTGACATCTGCTCAACATTTATCTAAATCTCCCATTTGACACAAATCTCCTGCAGTTAGTAAGTTCTCTATTTAGGTTAATTGCACAGTTTATCAGTTGTTCTATACTGTTAATGTTATGCATTGAATAGAATATGAAACATCCATGAAATATGTCATTGAGGGCTCCTCCGTTTACTCAGTTCTAGAAAAGGTGTCCCTTAAGGAAGATCGGTAACCACTGCTGTGGCTGACACTGAGGCACTTTGTTCCAGTGAGAGAATCATTTGCAATGACGGCAGAAAAAAAGTCACATAAACAACACATCAAAATTAATTCATTTATTTGTTTATCAAATGCACAAGCTGGATATATTGATTGAAGGCAGGGAAGAAAGGCATACATTTAGCAAGACATGCCAACACTTCAAACCCACAGGTAACAAGAGAAGATTAACAAGAGAAACCACTGTAGATGACAGTCTAAAAATACAAAATATATTTTTTTTGTTGTAGAGACAGTCAGAGGTGTTGATTAAACTTCATACAAATGATTCAGGTGACAAGACAAAAGCATAAAGGTGCCAAATGTCTGACAACCACTTATTTCTCAGCGACTTCTAAGGCCATTTGCAGAGGTACAAAAAGGTAAGATGGTTGTTGCTGGAATTTTGGTACATTTGTTTAAAACGTTACTGTACAGGAGGAAAGTATTGATATATGCCACAGTGGAAAACCTCACCAACACTAACTGTAAAGCACTCAACAGTATTTACACTAAGCAACACAAAGTACAGCCCCAAAAATGACTTGTGATATATGATAAATCAACACCTGTGACAATCAACAATAAGCCAAACCAGTATTACTGTAGAGCTGATGCATTGTGTTGTAAGGTATTTGTTATTTTGCTCCTGAGGAAAGTGCTGCGTTACCGACTAGCTTACAGTCCCTACACATGGCTTTGGTTTACAGAGAAAGGCGCTTGGCAGAGGCATTAATCTTACATTCGAATCTATTGCAGTAAAGCCGAGATGGCAGCAAAGGCACAGAGTTGAAGCAGAACACAGAATCTTCTTCACGGCGAGGAAGCAAAGAACATATTTTATGTACGAAGGCAAAATAGAAAGCAAGAAAGAAATGCATCAAATAAGAAAAAAAAAGAAATCTGCTAAAGCTGTCTTGACACTGAAATGGATCGAGTCAAAAGAATCGAAAATTATACAACTGATTCTATAAATCTACATGATACTGTCACTGTGTGCAGAACAGACACGTACAGGAGAGACACACTGTGTTGTCACTTTGGAAGAACGTACATTTTTCTGTTTTGATCTGCAGCTGGCTGAAACAGTGTCTTTTAAAAGTGTGAAAATCACATCAAAAAACACAGCCAGTGTTTCTCCAGCATTTGTTAATACACTGTACACACCCATATATAGTAAAGCAAGCAGAATATGTAATAAAATACGAGACACACCTCAGCTCTATTTACAAAAACAATTTGATGGAGGTTTGTTTGCTCCAAAATTGGTACATGACAAGAATGAAAAGCAAAAGCAGAATACACTGTAAATCATCCGGGCTTCATTTATAATTAGCACTCTACAAATAACTGATACTGAAACAAACGCTTCCCTTTTTAATGCTATCGCAGCTAGAGTATAAAAAGACACTTAAATACATCGTTTATACACACACTAGGTCATTTCTGTGCATAAAGCAGTACAAAGTGATTCGTAACAACACACACTGTGTGTCAGGATTTTAAAAAGTCAGTCGTTTTTCCTTGTGAATTTTTCCGTTAAAAACAATTTTTCCTACATATAAAAAAAAAAATCCAGAAATGCAAGGGCTGACTAAAGATCATGAATGCACAAGGAGAAATTCTGCACTGATTTAATGTGTCATTTTGGGTGTTTAACAATCCAAGATTAGTAGTTCCTAAAAAAAAAAAACAGACATAGGAGTCGGTTGCAGAGAGACAGTACATAAAAGGAAACAGTGGAGGTAGATATGGTGTCTCTACAACCAGCCTATCTGTGCGTGTATGTGTGTGTCTTTAAGAATAACCGGGCTCTGAAATACCCTAAAAGCTTTTTCATACGTACCAGAAATCTGGTATTCAGATGTTCAAATGCTTTAGATTATCTTTGATTGTGTGCTTTCTTTTAAAGATATATATTTATAGCTTTTGCCGGAGGGATTACAGTAGAAACAGCACAATATACTAAAAGTTTGCGTCATTCAGCAGACTTTCGGAACAATACTGAAGTAGAAAGTGCAACTTTCCTAATATCTTTAAGCTGTTCTTTGGTGTTAGCGAAAGATTGTGATGATTATCAGAAGACTTTGAAAACTATATAACAGTGTTTCAAGTACCGTGATATCCGCAGTCTGACACACAGGCCTTACCAGGATGTGTGCGTGCGCGCGTGAGTGAAATCTATGGCTTTAAATCACACTAATTTGGCTCTTTGACACTAAACCAAAATAAATAAACAGCAACAAATGATGACGACACACCTCTTCCCAAATCACAAGGAACTGAAAGTCTAACTCTGAGTCATAACAAAGCATGAGGGATCCTATTTGCTCTGTGGTAATGGTGGTTTGTGGTGAGCAAAATGTGCAACAGCAATGACCGAACACAAGACACTGGAAATATCAAAACAAATTATATATATGTGGATGTGTAAATTGCTGGTGCTCATTTTGAAGGCACGTACAAAAATAATTCCTACAATTTCCCGAATCCACGTCTCCGTCGTGTAGCTCTAAGCTTCCACAGCAGCGACGCCGTTGCTGTGAGGTTTGTAGCCGTTGGACTCCGTGTCGTTGAGCGCCTGCATCTCCTGTCCGGCCGCCCGCTTGTCTCTGGCCTCCTTTTCCCTCACCAGCTGTCTGCGGTGGTAGAACAGGTAACCCGGCAACAGGAAGCCAGCCAACGAGAAGATGAGCAGGCCGAGGTTGATCTGTGGGATAGTTGGGTGACAGAGATGGAAAGTTACAGTCACAGTCAAACAGTTCCTGGTGGGCGCCAGAGTTTAGTTTGTCACTTGCTGCATGTGTGTGGAATTCAAGGTTCCTTCACGTTATCCATGTGTTATGTGCAGCAGCCTGTTCCCTCTCTCTCTGTCAGCCTGGTCTCCCTCCTCCCTCTGCCTGCTGCGCACCTGAGTGCAATCTGCACTCAGGCAGAGAGAGGAGGAGGTGATAAGAGGGACAGGGAGCGTAGAGACAGGGAAGGCATGGCACATGGCTCACAAATAGCAGATCAGGCAGTGAGGAGTCTTTTTTCTTCCTCTATTGTTTTCTGTCCCCAAACAGGTTCTTTTCCCGCCATGCTCATTTAAATGCTGGGGTTTTGTTGTGTTAGTTTGGGCTGGAGATTGCCGGTAGTCACATTATTTTGTTTTCTCTAGGTTTAATTCATGTTTAGGTAGTTAAGGGGGAGACGCTGGGAGATGCGTCTTCTCTCCTTTTGTTCCCTTTGGCCAGCGTCTCAGTTCCTTTTTGTTTTCCTTTAGTTTGTTTGTGCTTTTGTTTAATACTTAGGGTCACACAATAAAGCTGGAGGGTAAACTGTTAACTTTGGTGGGGCGTCCTCTCTTTTTATATGTAGCTGCCTCATGCCCCTGTTGAGCCGGGTTTGTTCCTGTTTGTATGGAGGCCGTAACACCATTTCAAAAGTCCATACTTTTCTGGACTAAACCTTCCAGACTTCTCTGTATTTTTTTAAATCACATTTGACAATTGAGTGTACATAGCTTTTTTTATTTTAATTTATTTTTCTTAATTCATTTAAGAAAAGGGACAGTGTGCATTAATCAGCATTTTAACAAAAGAATCAATGAGTTGAAAAAAATCAAACTCCATACGTTTCTATAATGTGTAGGAACCCTAGGAATTATAGATAAGTGCGTCTCCTCACCCAGTAGGGGTCTCCTTTCAACGGTCCGACCATGGCGATGAAGAGCGGCTGCTGCAGCAGAGCGATCACAGCACTGATCATGGACTGGAGGCCTGTCAGGGTGCCAAAGTGGTTGGATGGGTAGCTGTGGGAGAGACACAGGTGGTTACCAACGGTTTGAAACAGCAAATGAAATGACACAGAGCCCCAGATTAGATGATAAAATGTTAAAACAAATAAGCTGCTGCTTCTGTGGTATAAAGTTATGATAGGAAACCATGATTATTGCCAGAGGAACCTAAAATTAAATCTGCTAAATGGATTTTAGCCACCATTGAAGTTATTATTTCTACCTGTGCTTTTCCTACTGTGACAAGTCACAATATCTTCTGTGAAAAAGACCTATTGTTCAAAAGTAGACTATCAAACTGTTTGTAGATTTTGTTGAATGGTAGCAGTGGTGTGGTTGTTTAGCACACATAACACAGCATCTCCTGCTTGTGTCACCACATCTGGTTGCTTTTATCACACTGTAAAGTGCTGCTTTATATTTGGTGTTTACGTGGTGCTGGGAAACAAATCTAAGTGGGCCTGGACTCAAATATTACACTGTTATTAAGTTAAATGTTTATTATCTTATTAATGAACTGGAAACTAGAGGCAAACATTACACCCCCAAGGTTATGTTTTCCCATCTCCTCTGAGATGTGTGTGTTAGAGAGAGTGTCAGATGATGTGGCGGATGATGAATTAGCAGTGCAGCACTCACACAGCAGCATAAAGGCCTCCGCAGCAGGAATGGATGAAGCCTCTGACCATGGTGTGGAGGATGAAGGTCAAGATCTGAGGAAGAGAAAAGAAAACACAATAAATGGATCTGAGAGTTGGGACTATGTATTCTTTATATGTGTGTGTGTGTGTGTGTGTGTGTGTGTTACCTGTAGAGGCAGGCTGTCTATGAGGCAGCAGCATCCGAAGGCGATCAGCAGCAGGTTGGTGAGAATGAAGGCCCTCATGGCGTTGGTCACTTTCTGGATCTTACGGTCTCTCTTGGGAATACTGGTCTTTCTGATGGGGCACACACACAGAGGTGTTTTTAAGGGGTATATACAGTTGATGTCAGTCTGCACGTCCCCAGTTTGGAAAGGCAGGCTGGAGTCTGATATGCAAGCAATCTACTATGTCATGTCTGTCACACACAGTGTGTTACAGAGGTGCATGTCAGCCAATTTTATCTTTCCTAGTAAATCAATACCCGAAATATTTTCTAGTTTCAGAGGGGTTTTTTAAAGTTAAAAATATACTTCCTTGTTTTCTCAACCTCTTCCCCAAAGGGTATCAGTATCGGACACGTGAGGAATGTGTGCAAACAGTATACTGTTGATTCTGCCATTTTGTAATCATCACATCACACTGCATGTACCTCTGATCTGTGGATGAGGAGACGGGCTTCTCCTCTTCACACTCCTTCATCTTCCAGTCCATGATGTATCCAATCAGAGGACACGTGACCAGGCAGAGCAGCTGCAGCGTGCCGAAGATAGACGAGTAGAAACTCACTGAAGGAGAGCACAGTAAATCAAATCATGAAGAAGACAAGTGAAACTGTATGCCAGTCAAGTTGCATACAGTGTTAGAATTTAAAGCTGCATTATGACACAACTCACCGTTCTCTTCTGCCTCAATCACCACCTGGTCAGATGCTGAAATATAATAACAAAGACCCACTCTGTCAGTAACTCTTAAATGTTCTTGTAAACATGAAATACATTTTTAAAAGCCCCCGTTGTTTGATGGGAACATGGTTGAGGGTTCAACACTCACGATGCTCTTCGCCGTGGGTGACCATAAACTCCAGCATCTTGTTCATCGCCCCCATGAAGAAGATGATCCTCAGTTGGGACATTCCCATTGTAACCAGACTCCACAGGAAGATGGGAGAGAACACAGATCGTCGGAAGGGAGGGGTTTCTGAGAGGGAAGGAGACAGTTTGTTTTATCCAGCGAAAATATATAAGAGGAGTTCACGGCGGGTGATAAGGATTTCTTTCTTATCAGAGTTTAAGTGTATAGGGTGTAGGATATCCAGTCTGTCACATCCAACTGAGGGGAGCCCCTTTACTTTCTTGTGACCCCTCAGATACATCTTGTGAAGTCAACTGAGGGGTCACAAGTTGATGAACAGGACAGACAAAAAAGAATTATTATTATTATTATTATATTATATTATATTTCTTAATGTGAGAAGAAAGAATCACATTTGGCTGAATTTATTCAAACCCTGTTGACATATGCCACCTGATGTCTTAAGTCAACACAGTTTTGTTTTAGAGGGTATAAAGTAAATGGCTGGGAGCATAACTGCTGAGTGTGTTTGTTGACTCACTGGGTGCAGCGTCAGGTCCATTAGGAAGTTTCTCTGTTGAGTGTTTGACGTCTCCATTTTTCTGGCTCAGTCTCTCTCCAACAACCTTCTGCTCAGATGAAGGCACCTCGTTCAGTGTGAGGATCTTGCTGTTAAATAAAAACACAAACACGTTGAGGTAGGAGTGAAGGAGCAGTGTTCAGATAAACATTCGTGTCTCTGGAAAAGAGATGAGGCAACAAACGCTGTCGGACACACTGACCTGTAGTCTACCTCATCAGGTGTTGGGAAGCCTTCTGTCGGCCAGTTGAGGAAACAGTTGAGAAAGACAAATCCGGCAAGACCTGCCCACATCCACATGATGACATGGAAGGATACACCTGCATCGTAGATCAGCTGGGACAAAAGAGAGAAGGGGAGGAAGAGGGGTTTTATATTGTTTAAGTAACTTGCACTTGCTTTCAATGTTGTATTAACTGATGAATGTTTGAGGCAGCAGAGAAAGCTACTACAGTTGTTATGGTGAACATGTGTACAATGAACATTTACCTTGACTCCAGGGAAGGTGACAGCAGAGGAGGCGTAGGAGCCGATCATCAGAGACATGACGGTGGAGCTCAGAGCACCAAACATGTTGGGGAGCTGCAGGGACAAAGGAGCAGGTACAATACATGTCAGCTAATCAAACGTGTTTCTCTAGACCTCAGCAGTGTGACACGCATCGCAACTGAATTTAATCTATATGAGCTGAGTCAAAACCATGGTTTAATCAAGCTGCAGTGTGTTACTTTGACCAGCAGAGGGCAGACAGCTGCTGTGTGTCAGCAGCATGAAGCACACTGGAGTTCCCTTTCATCAAGACACCGTGACCTATTCCTACCACTTAAGTTTGCACCCAGTCACACTCCTCTCCCCCCACGGAGCAGACTCATTAAAAAAATATTAGTTTCCATGTCATGAGGAAACAAGAAACAAAGTCATGACCCAGTTTGGGTCCTGACCCCATAGTTCAAACACAGACTAAGCTATACTTAGACACACGCCCACCGTCTTTATTCTTGCTTTTTCAACAAATTCTTTGAGTTAGGATTAAAAATGTAGGAGCCGATGTATAGCTAGCTCTTGTTGAAATTCAGAGGGCTCGGTGCACCCAGCGTGGGGGCATGCATGACACATGGCCAAAAGGGAGCAAGGTGGTGGGCACCAGGCACTAACACATCATATATTAGGTCGACCTATTTACAGTAGTAAGAAGCTTAGCGAACATAACAATGACCTATTGTGCTGCCAGCACACCCAGCGTTGTTTGATTAGAGTTTTAAATGGGTCAATCACGATTATAAAATCACATGTGTGGGATTTTAGGTGTGCTGCATGACAAGCTCGCTATTCTCACTCAACGCTGACCATGGTTTTCCGAACTACTGCTGGCGTCACATAATCTCCCCGCTGGGTCAGAGTTCACCATATAGTGTCAGTTTCCCTTTTTGTCCCGAGCTTTGCCTTTTCCCCACTGATTCACTGAGGTTGGACCAAATTATGTCAAGTCAGAGTTGGGAAATGGCGTTTATGAGTCTAACTCTGACGCGCAGATCTTTCATTTGCATGCTGCGAAGTAGATGAAGGAAGGGTGGAGTGATGAATGCATAGAGGTGGAGGGATGTGAAGTGATGACAATTCTGATTACAAATCTATAATATTAATATCTCAGCAAACAACTATTTGCTATGTAAAGACAGGTGGAGTAATGGCGTCCTGAGTAGAGGAAGAAGTCACGCTCCCTAAGCGTCTTTTAATCCAAGCTTCTCTGTTTGTCGTTGTACTAGATGGTCCCACTGCACGTGCATGTTAGTGCATGTGAGTCCCTGTGTATATATCCCACTGGCCAGCTAATGGCACCCACCCTGCACTGCACTCATACGGCAGTACGTAGCACCCACTGTTCGGTTTCCCTCCAGGGTAACACCTTTAGCTCTATCAGCACTGTGGCTGATGTTAGCACTGTTACTGTTAGCACTATTAGCTGCTAGCCATGAGTAGGTGGAGCAGCTTTGTGACCAAGCCTCCACCATACCTCCAAGTCAGTCCACCATTAGCCCCCTTCACTCCCTTGCCTGGAAGCAGAAGTCCCGACGAAATTTCTAAGTTAGCAATTAGCTAGCTATGAGGCGTTGAGAGGTGGTTAAGGCTAGGGTAATGGGAAGGCTACATCTTCTTACTTATGCTAATGCTAAGTTAGCGATTAGCTAACATTACCTATGAAGTATGATATAAGAGAAGCAATTAAGGTTCAATTAAGGGTAATGGATCTCATTACTTACTTACTTACACGTCTTGATGCATTATGAATTATACAGTGTATTATTTTGTCTTGTATTTGTGGTTGGCGCGTGTCATGTCCTCTACAAACGAAATGTGTCTGCAGCTACACGTCTCGCTAGCCGCCAGTTCAGCTACCTCCATGCTGAAAGCCATGTGCAGGAAAGACTGTGAATCATAGATATGTCCTGAATGTTGTAGCATCTTTAAGTATAATGTCTCATTATCCGTTTCTAATTATCATGGGACTGTATGTTTATCACAACTGCTTGTTGTTTATAGTCTCGTAGAATACTATGATAGTGCGTTTAAACAGATCACATTTGCAGGGGACTTCCTGCTGGGCCAGAAACCATAAAATAACTTCTGAGAAAAGCTTTCCAGAGCTTTATTATCCCATATGTACATTCCAAGAGCTGCTTTTATCTCTCGAGTTCAGCAAGATGTAAAGGTGGGAGATGAAGACGAGAACTAATGTATGCTTCCCTTTGAATGTGCAGGGGTTGGCTGCTGTCTTGAGATAAGGCTGTGGTGACAGTTTTCAGCAGGCAGCATATTGTGTGTGTGTGTGTGTGTGTGTGTGTTGCAGAGGGAAGCATGAGGTCACTCAGAGCTGACACAACAACAAGGTTGGCAGGTAAACAGGAAAAAAAAGCTTTCCTGAGGATGTTCGAAAAAGAGCCTGACTGTCTGAGCGAGATGAGAAAAAACATCTCGGAGAACACCCGTCCTCATTCAGCGCTTCTGAGAACCGAAATAGTTCACGGCCTGACTGTGGCCATGAGACCTACAGCACTGGACTCGCTGTCTGCGGAGGTTTGTGGAATGTAGGCGAGAGGGCCCTCTGAGCACACAGCGGAGTTTGCATCTCTTACTAATGTTAAAGCAAAGATATTCCAGCCATGTGAGATGTCAGCTAACTGATGTTTGCTCTCAGTGTAAAAGTGGGAACATATCCATGTTCCCAGGGTTCTATATTCCCCACATCACTATCCTCTTAACATGACACATCAAGACCTTTAAAAAGGTATTGTTCTTAGCAATGTTTTTCCCTTTAGGTCAAATGTTTAATGTATGTTTCACTGGGTCAACATGTTGAAATCAGCTTATAGCTTACTGAAGTTATATTCCTGGAAACCTACCCCCTCTCATTTGCGGGCAAAACAGTTTTCTTGACTTTAGGCATTGATCATCCACAGGGGCTAAGCAGATATTTACCACTCAAACTGAACGGTAAACCGTTTGAACTGCCTATATATAGGCCTACAAATATTTGTAAATCTTTTCAATTAGTAGGAAGACAGATGTAAAGAGTGTCTTAAGTTTTATATTAAAGATATAGTTAGCATGTTTTTAAGTGGGGTTGTATGAGGTACTTATCCATAGTCACTGTGTTAAGGTGGATTTATACTTCACTCTGCAGTTACACCTCCAAAACACTAGTCAGCGGTGGGGTTTCTATGAAGTGCTGTAAAGTTTAGTTGATTCAAAAACACACATTAAATATGGCCTAATAGCGTCAATTTCAAACAGAAGTACACAAATCGGCGTCACTATAACTCGCAGGATTCACAGACAACACACGTGTCTTTTGCTGGACACATTTTCCCCACAAATACAACATGCTAATGATTTTAGCACAAGCCCATAGTATTTTACATTGTATAAACTAGCCTAGCGGCAAGCAGAGATTTCCTGTAATTATCCTGGACGTGTAGTTACATTTCTGAGGAGGTGCGTGTCAGGCTACAGTGTAGGTACTCCACTGATTCAAATTAAAAATACATTTTGAACTGAAGCCATTAAAGGCCCGTCTGAAAGGGCTGTCTGACGGCAAGGCAAAGCAATAAAATACTCTTAATATAACATACACTTGACAACACTGACTATAGACTTCATACAACCTGACTTCAGAGGATCCGAACTATGCTTTTAAGGTACTATAGAGCTGGGGAACATAGGGATGACCTCCTACAGGGGAGTGTCTCAGAGATTTGTGTGTGAGGCAGAAAGCAAAGAAAAAGCATGAAAGGTGTGTGTGCATGTGGCAGCAGCAAGCGTGAATCCCACCACTTGTGTCCTGGCAGTACTCATAAATAATACTTATTTCAAACAGCACATGTGCTGCATGCAAACGCTAACCATAGAAACACATGCCTGTATGGAGGCAACACGGGGGTCAACTGGTGTCACAAAGTCACACACAAATGGAGCTTTGGCTGTTTGCTTGTCCTGACTAATCAGTTCAGGCTCTATTCCCGCTGTGCTCACTCACTTGGGTGTTGTAAGACTTTGGCACTGAGTTTAATTAAGACCTTAATCACTGAGAGAAGGGGCCAAATAGTAGCTTAATGAGCACTGAAATTTTGATGCAGCTCTGTACACGTGGAAGAGAGGCAGAATACAGGAAGAGAAAGTGGAATAAAAGGGAACAGATGTGGGAGAAAAAAGAAAAGTGGTGTATATAAATAAGCAAGAATAGAAATGACAGTAAAGAGGTGGTAGTGGGAGGAACATTTTTGGTCTGACTGATCTCCCCGAGCCACAGCTGCAGCCGCTCACTCTGTGGAGATCCCAGCGGGAAACACTAAACCACAGCTGATTAGCACCGGCTCCTTCTCTCCACCTCAATTCTCTGCCGCCCTTTCTTACTGTTCATAGATTGGTCAAACCCTTATCCCTCACAGCGTTGGCACAGCACTCTTGGCCAGCTGCACTAAACTTATATAACCTGAAAAAGTAGTCTGATGTTAAGATGGTGGTTCAACTGCTCTCTATGAAAGCCTCAAACCATGACTCATGGTGTGACTCACTTTGTATTTTACCCAAAAAATCTTTCTAAGAGTCACCCCAATTCCTTGCATTGGCCCCTAATTGTTGAGCAAATTTAGGAGAAGCTCAGCCTCTCTCTGCTGGCTGAGCCCAAGTTAGCACATGGAAGACTGACAGCTTTCGCAACTGCAGCAAGGAATGGCGGAAAGCACTTTTATCACTAGCGTGTGATCAGACAGGCCCCTACACGCAGCCAGTCCCGTTGAAGGGCAATCCCACCTCTGTCACAGCAAGTGCAAGAGGACTGTCCTCATTCCTTCACTGCAAATGTGACTCACAAGCTAACAGTCATACCGAACATAGTTATCATGCGTCATTAATGCTAGTTAAGTATGAGGGAACAGGGACGTTCTGAAGGGTGTGTTGGCACGGTAAATGAGGTCAGAGATCGGATCAAAGGAGGTCTCAAAAATGTTCTGGAGCATGATTTGGATATAAAGGCGACATATATGTTGTGTTAGGTTCATCTACTACTTTGATTATTGTTAAAGGTTGTGTATACCACAACAAGGGGACATTCATATGGACTCTCTTGGTGATCACCGTAAACACGTCCCCATCTGAACGCAACATAATGACTAAATGGTGCTCCATGACGTAGACAAGGACATTTCCAGTCGCCTCTCTGTCAGCTCCTGTAAATTTATGCTAAATTTATGCTCTTACGTCTGTTTTACAAGTGCTGGTGGCGTATTTTGTGGTTGGCTTTGGACTGTTGTGGCATGTGAGTCACTCAAAATCAGCTCCCAGTCTGTAAATAATTACAGCGTTGTGGTTTTCAAATGTAAACATCAGTAAACACAAAAGAAAAGATTTGCACCAGCTGAACTAGCATGCTGCTAGCCATTGTATACATGTTGGAAAATAAACTGGAAATCCTGATCAGCGCCATGGACCATATTGTAGATCGTTACATAATAAAGTGAAATTTGCTATTTATGCCTGCCACTCCTGACATAAGAGGGGTTCTCTTTGTCATTAAACTGACGCCTGATGAAGATCTAGTACTGAAACGTCACAACAAATTTATTTTTTTGCAAGTTAGAAATTTGTCTGCAAATTCCGTTCATTGCCAGTGTGATACACAAGCAAACAGTAATGCCGTACATACAGTAGTTAACGTGCATCATTAATAGTAGTTAAGTATGTGGGAACCAGGGGTCGTATTCACAAAGCTTCCTAGTAGAAAGAGCTGCTCCTGGAGACAAAATTCTAAAAAAAAATATTCGAATTTCCCCTTAAAGTTAAGACAAGGTCCTGATAAAGATAAAAGTTACTCACAAAGCATCTTAGACCTTAAGAGAGCTCCTATGGTGACAAACTGTTAGGAGCAGGGAGGAGGACTTTTAAGAGGTTTGAGAGTTTCTTCAGCGACAAAGAAAATGGTGGAAACACAAAGAGGTCAGAGGAATATTCTCCAAACAATGATGACAGTGAGGAAATGAAACGCTACAGATTTGTGTGTATTTCCTGCCCGATGCAATAAAGCTATCACGCTAGACACAAAGTGATCACAACACCAAGATATCTGGAAAACTGGGAAAATGTAACAGTGCAGCAGTGATGACTTGGGTCTGTCTCAAACTTCCATCAGCAGAGTGATCACACTAACACTGACAAAACTTTGACAGTCAGCAGTTTGTTTCATTTCCACGAGGTGTCCACACGTTGCAGGCTCACATAGGGGTGTGTCCGTGACAACCAATCACATCTATTAAAATAATGTGGCCCACCTAGCGACGGGGGCAACCAAACACCCTCACTAAGGTAGAAGTTACTGTCCCTTCCTTACTCAGTTGCTCTGAGACCTTTCCTAAATTACTCCTACGTTTGGACTCCTTACTAAAATTGATGAGGCTATGTTCGGAGCTCTTTGAGAGTGTTCTCTGAATGTTTGTGAACACGGCCCCAGGGCGTCCTGAAAGCTGTGTACTTTTGGTAAACCGCAAGGATGTGTTCAAACAGGTTAATGAAGTTAGAGTTCAGTCAAAAAATGTTCTGGCGAAAGATTTGGACATTTTTCCAAAGTTTTTTTTTAGATCAGATTTTAATATTGTATTGAGCCAAGGTAAACCTCAAGCCTTCAGCAGGTTAGTAACAAGTTTTACAGCGTCATTCCTGTTACATAGAAAATGACTCACACTGCGTCCTCTTCTCCTTTTACCCTTTCATTATGCTTTTCTAATGGATTGTTTTTACAACTTAAAGATGTTATTTCCTACATACACACATAAACCTTCAGTATAGACACATTTTCTTTTTTGATTGTTGTTTTCTTCACAACATCAAAATGCCAAAGAGCTGCTGGGTGACTGGCAAGCTCATTATAATCCCAGGCTTGGCCAGTTTTAAGTAGTCTACTCACACTTTAATCGTTTTTTAAGCTAGCACGAAGGTAGTGGTAGCATAATCTTAGGCATGATTCAAGGCCAGTCAGGGAGAGGTTTCCGTTCAATTTGCCTCTAGTCACCAGAAAGCGCTTAAAAGGTTGCTGTTGCTGAAGGTTGTGACATTAACCAGAAAGGATGAAAAACCATAGCTCACTTAAGATTTTGCAGTGTACACACACAACAGAGTACAGACCAAACAAAGGTGGTGGTGAGCTCGTGACATCACGTTGACTACGTGCTTATCTGTGTTTATTATCTACTCCAACCATTTACGGATGTTACTACAAGCAAGCATGGATGCAGGTGGCTGACAGTTACCGGTTAACACAGTTGTTAAACAAAACACCTGCAGCTTTCAGTTTAGTAGTGGTGATTGCTTTCTTAAAACCATAACTGTTATTTAGCAGACAGTCGATATTTTATGCTCTGCTGCTGTCACTGTCAGCAGGCAGCAGCAGACACTGCGACCTACCACCGCAGTAATGACAGCGCCACAAAGCAGTCTCCAGATTTGTGTATACATCCACACACACCTGTACTTTTCAGATACTTTATCAGAGAATGAATCTGCCTTGTATGTGACTATTTGATTAGAAAATTAAGAAGAATTTCTCCCCTTAGACCATCCTGACTCTTGCACTCAATTTCATGAACTTGAAATGTTAAACGTCTGACATAAAACCATCACAAACTACACATTCACAGGTTTTTAAAGACAGCACACAACATAAAGCTGAACTGGTGCTGAGTGACTCATGAATGTCACTGCTCCTTGAACTCTTATCCTTTGCTGTAATTTATTAGCTCCCTCTAAGGTATTTATATTTCTATATTTCTGCCAATTTTTTTTGCTTTGGTTTGCAACTTGTGTGTATTATGACTGTACACATAATAAATGTGCACACAACATGAGTGCGAATAGTGTCGCCAGGGCAAGGAGCAGTTAACCTTGATCAAGGTCATACAGAAAGATTATTTCATTAACAATGTTCAAAACTTTTCTTAAAGCTTAAATGTGTTGTATTTGGGATATTATTATTTCCACCACGCCAGATAATGCTTACATATGTTATTGTGTATTATAAATTGACAAATCTAATTGTATGAAATCATATGACAGATCCTCTATATTGAAGGTTACGTCCCTCATTATGTGTGCCTGACTATAGAAGGCGCGTGCTCTTTCTTGTACAATACCTTCCCTATACAAGAAGAGACATTTTTCTTGTTATGAGCTATGACTCTGAAGCACATGATTTAAATTATGATGGGGTACGTCTCACAGTCCTTGTGCTCTGCTGCTATTCGCTCATGAGAACAACAGTGTTGAAGCCAGTCGCTGCTGGTACTGCAAACCCAATTAGAGATGGAAAGAGAGCCACAGAGGTCAAACAGGGACAAAGAGGAGGAGGGGGAGAGTTAAGCATTACTCAAGTGTATGAGAGTGTGTGCGTGTTATATTAATCTTGTGTTTGTGGGTGATTAATAGAGTAGAAAGAGTACAGTGCCTTCCTGTGTGAGAGTTATGTGAGTGTGTATTAGTGGACAACCACTAAAAGGAGTGTCCAGGTTGCTGTGATGTTGCTATCATGAGTCACAGGCTCTATTGACAGATATAGCTATGCACTACTGATTATTAATATCAGGGACTGTCAATTATTTATCAGAGGAGGGGTGGCTGGGGTGTGACTCCATTTTTTTTACCCTGCCTGCAGCTACATATATTTTTCCTTGAGCCACCCTGAGTGACTGGCTGAAAATGCATGCACCTCCCTTCACCATAAATTAATCATTAGGTATTTAAAACTTAACCCCTGGTGTCTTGCATACAAGTTAGTTCATGCAATTGGTTTATTATTGTCCAAATTTGAAATGAGAAATGTAAAATTAAGTGATTTTGATGAAATATCACTAGTTTAATCTGACTAAGTGTTTGTCCAGCATCATGTGTTCAAGGAACGTCAGAAATGTGAAAATCCAACAATATTTCTGTTTTGACAGTTTCTGGCTGTGATGAATGGCGTAAGTTTGGCAATCTTTAAAGAAAATGTTGCATGTGTTTAAATTTAGGAGTAAGCATCTATAAAAGATATGGTGGAGTGTGTAAAACTGACTTTCTCTGCTATAAACTTAACCCTCAACATGCCCTTTCCCTGTTTTGTTGTCTTTAAGCTTTAAGGTTATCAAAATCTGTTACTATGTTTTCTAATATATCAGGGCACATTATTTTTTTATAGATCAATTGATGATTTGGTCTGTAAAACATCATAAATCTACTATAAAGTAAGACAAAAAAATCAGCAAATTCTGAAAATAAAAACATTTTTAAAAAAATCCATTAAATATGCAGCATTCTTTCTTATATATATATTTTTTTTTTTTCTACAGCCGATATTTCCAACACTCTGCAACTCACACCAAAACAGACAAGACTGATAAATAGCATGACAGCAACTTAAACAAATGAAAGTTGCATCTTTTATGTGGATGATAAAACAGCTATGCCAGCTGTTTATTCATATTGCCAGCAGTTTTCAGTGATATATACAGACACAGTTTACTTTCAATGTGCAAAGTACTGATTCAATATGAGCCACAGATGGAGACAGCTGTCTTAACTTTTCTTTTCTCCAGAGCCAGGCTGCAAGTCACCATACAGGGGTGTAAGGTCACAAGAGAGGGTCGTGTATCCATACTCAGCTTCATTATCTAAACATCTGTTTCATGTTCGACTCCCTGTGTGTACATAACCATGTGCACACATGTGTACATCCACATGTGTGCACAGTCATGCAGAGTTAAAAAGATTCTACATTGATTTTCTGCTGACTGCTGGGCAGAACAGAGGAACACAGAGAGAGAAGGAAGATGGGAAGACAAGAACAAAGGAAGAAGGAAGGAAATGAGAGGGAATAGAGGAGACAAGGGAAAGCGTGGCCTTGAGTGTTTTGAATAGAGGTGAGAGGCCGAGCTTCGGGGAGGGTGTGTGGTAAACTGCAGGTCGTGATTGGTGGAAACACGAATGGGAGACTTTCCATCTGGGAGAAGTCATGTGCAACTCTGACGGAAACACTGTTAACACGCACTCACACGCAAACCAAAATACTTGAAGTGACACAGGAGGCAGCGACAACATTAAAAGAGACCCGATAATGTTGGTGCCAGCTGACACATCACAAGCAAACGCACATGCCTGACGTGAATGTAAACAAACACAGCTCCCAGTCACAGCACACACTGTTTCCTCAGCTGAGACAAATAGAGGCCCCGACCACGCTGAGGCTGTCAGCTACCAAAACTGTTCTGCTCATTTGTTCCAGGAACACAACCCTACATTAGTACTTTCTCAGAAAATGTTGTGTAACCTCACAGATTGTTAGGGGACGGCTGCTTGGTGCCGTCAAAAAGGAAAAGACTCATTTGTGAGCTAAAATTGCGACTAATAAAATCATCCTCTTCTTGATCACATCATGCTGAGTTAACGTGATGATTACGTAACAGACATGCTTGTGTAGATCAGCTACTCAAACACTGACAGACAGAGAAAAAGACAGAAATCGATGTGTTTCTTTAGGGCTCAGAATCTGACATTGTGTGTTGCACCTGGAACGACCTGGCCCTGTTCACGTTACTGTAAAGACTACATTTTGTCATGGCTTCTCAGACATCTTTACACATATCACTACATCTGTTGGAGGTTTGTCAAAGACACAAATACAGCACATAGCTTGAAAGCAAATAAAGCCTCAGAAGTATTAAATGACCGTCTAATCCAGGGACGTTGTATGGCACATTTTGATCCCAACAGGGCAGAACCAGTAAAACCTTTGCATAATAACCAATATATTAACAACCCATCTTTGCCTTTCTTTTTGTGTAAAGAAGTCTATTCTGGAAACAGTCATCCATTTACATAACAGATGATGAACAGCCTAATATATCTTAAGAAAAATAAGTGCAATTTCAATAATATGTCTCAGCTTTTCCACATTCAGTCCGTCTACGACTCACTGTCATTACATGTGCGTTTTTCGGTACATTTCAACTCCTGTGACTGAAGTGGAAGTTACTGATGATGCAAGTTACAGACCATTTACAAACCTCTGTTTGCAATGCCTTATCATCTGGGATCCACCCATACTGTTTAAAGATAGAAGTCTGACACAGATTCTTTTCTACTGAAACTGCTGACTGACTATATTTTGCACAATGTTAACTATCTTAAATATGACCACAATACGTGTGTGCATTGTTTGCTCAGAAAACTGTATTTAGGGTGGAAAAGACCCCTCGAGCACGATTTAACATAAAGTAGGCCACTCACTGTTTAACTTATTCCTGAGACCTCTTAGCCTTCACAAGTGCATCACTATGAGATGTGTAAAATCATCCAGTGGGCCAGAATGGACCCTTTGGCGGGCCAATACTAGCCCACAGGTTGCATGTTTGACACCCCTGAACTAAGTCAGACAACAAAGCTGCTGAACACAGTCCATTCAAGATGTAAGCTATTATCTTCTTTTTCTCCCTCAGTTTTATATTTTTCTTTTTCTACAAAGTGAGGACAGGCTTCAACAGCAACCAAAATACACATCACTGGACAAAACCTCATCTGTCTAAACAGTGAGAACTGGCACAAAGACAAGTGATCTACTCCTCAGAGCATTTAGAACAAATCAGTAAACCATCAAAAGCAGAAAAGTGTAATGTGTCTCTCTGAGTTGCGTTAGGGCAGAGAAAGGTTTGGGGGGACTTTGGCTGTTGGGGGGCTCATGTGTGGGAGTTTTGGTCAAAAAAATAAAAGGGCAGCAGTTGCTGTTGGAGCTGTTGCACCATCCTCCATCCTGTTTATTGTTTTATTAGTTGTTCAGCTGGGCAAACCCAAGCCAAATTAGAAACCTGAGTCTGCATTTGAGTCTCTTTTGGTTCAGTGTGATAGCAATACACCAAAGATATATCTACATTTTGCGCTACTGATATTCACGATATCACCCGGGTGATATCTCCTTTCAGAAGTAAACATCAGTATCATATTTATTTATAGTCTTCTTGGTTAATCAGTGGGAATCTGTCTTTCTCTGCTTCCTGTTGGTTGTGTGTCTCACCGTGAGCGAGGTGAAGGTCAGGCAGATGCCTCCGAAGCCGTTCAGGGAGAGAGCCAAGAAAATGAGCGCTGACAGAACTGCAGAGAAAAACAGAAACACGGAAGAGTTAAAGCCAAAATCAACTCTCTCAGGAAATCGCTGGAGGATACGTCTTCCACCTCGTCCACCAAAAGACCAACCAGATGCTGCTAGATGATCAGACAGACATAGTTTATCTAAAGCATATTGAGGTCCTTATGTATAAAGTGCATGTAACAGTTGGCACAGGAGCTCAGTAAACATGCTGCAGGAAGTGAAATATTGCATTTCAAGGTAGCATATAGGCAATTCCTTGTGTTTATTTTACACCATGTGTGTGGTGTGAAAGGAAGCTGACTATCTGCCATTATCTAGACCCTGATCAGATTTCGGTTGCACTTATTCCACCTGACACTTCACGGCCACGACCAGAGGCCATCGTTGAGATAAAATAGCTACGAGGCCAGCTGTAAAAGAAGGAATGTAAAGATCATTTGGAGTCGACCCATTTTTACACCTTTGCACAGTTGCAAATGGTTTAATATTAAGTAACATGTCCTCACTGTCTTGTCCAATGAGGGTTTTTTCACTGCTTAAAAACTCTCTGAACAGCACCACTGACAGAATATGTATATGTCATGTGTTATCAGCCTGTCTTGTCTTAGCTGTGAGTACTGTGTTAATGTAATACGTGTAAATTAACACGTCCTCAGTAACATGTGTAAACACTGAGAATGTTGCTCTTCCAGATGAACGGCTGGCCTTGAAATCTTTAAGTAAATCAAGATTCCGGGTGGTGCGCTTCCAGCCGTCACTTAAAACTTAAACTGAAAGATAACTGCAAGAGATAGACAGTGTTCTTACGTCACACTGATGTCTGGCACATGTTTCATTTAGAGGCTGTGTTTGTACTCACCATGAGGGTCATAGGCAGACACGGCCATCATAGCACAGGACAGAGCGAAACACGAACTGTAACAAAAGAACAACATTATAAATTATTTCATGCTTCTTTCATATCATTTCTTCACAAAGTCACATATACATAATTAGTACAAATGATGACACACTTATAGAAACTCCCAGAGGGCCATCACACAAATACTGCAGAGTAACTAATGCTTGGTGACTCAGCCCGTCATGTCTGTGGGTGTGAATGTCTTGAGTCATACAACTGCCGCATTATTCAGTGAAAGTGTGATTCACATGAGCTCAGACACAGTTTAATGTGGCCAGCAGATGTTTATATACCCGGATAAGTTACACAATATTTTCATACAAGAATAAAATTACAAGTATGATTCACAGTACAGCGGTTAAATCGTTGGCTATCTGCCAAAGACTGAAACTGTCGGTTGTTTTACAGCCTGCAGCTCCAGATAAACTTCTCTTTTTCCGTATTTATCAGCGTTGAGCGTATTATCAAAGCACTGGGCTACTCAGTTTCATAGCTGCTGAAACTGTGAATGAGAAAGAGAAAGGGCGTGTGTGTGTGTGTGTACGTGTGTTCATAATGCATGTCTGTGCATGTCCGTGCAGATACTACCAGTAATTCCTCTGTATTCTGGCAGTACCATTGTGTTCACGTGTCTCCACACCCAGTGAGAAAGAATTTCACTATAAAAACAATGTGAACACACTCTACTGCTCCACCTACATTTATTTATTTACACACTTAGAAAACCACTTTTGGAATGTGATCTGTTTACTTTTTATTTTACTCTGTCCCTTGTATTTGAGGACATTCATTCCAGATTCTTATCATCATAACAGTAATAAAGGAAATGTGAAGCAGTCAAGCCTCCACTCGGAAAATCTGCATTTCAAAAAGAGATTTAGGTTTTTGTGAATTATCCTGAACACAAAAAGACACTTGACACTTTAACCAGGTCAACCCCCAGCAGATGTGCATTCCATTACAAATGGGACAGTGCATTAAAACCATTACCTGCCCATCAGGCGAATTGGGCGCGGCCCAAACCTGTCCATCAGGATACCGAGTGGCAGGGTGGTGGCGCTCAACAAGAAGGAGCCAATGGTGAAGCCCAGATTCAGCATCTCCTCCTGGTCCACACAGCTGAGCCACTCCTCCACCTCACCCCTGGAGGAGTTGCCCAAGGACACGACCACGGACTCATTCACTGTGGGAAAGAAAAAAGAGGGGTGAGTAAGGAAATTATTGTAAAAAATAGGTCCCTCTCAAGCCTCTAAAAAAAGGAGTTTGCAAACAGACACTGATCCAAACTGAGGGATCACAAACTATAAAGGTCAGAAACCATTGGCTTCACCTCATTACGTCACAGACTATAAGTACAGTGTGTGTAAAAAAAAAAAAAAGATCATTGCAAAGGCAACCCAAGAATAACTAAAAAAAAAAAAAAAACAATGCGGTAAGCCTTTCTTTTGACAGATACTGGGCCTAATAAAGTTGTCAAAGTAAAGAAATGAGCATAAAGCTATGATGCTACACTAAACATGGCAAAATTGAATGTTTTAAGGTTATATGGAGTATCTATAAACAAATCCATCATTCTTTGGGTTGCTAAAAACTCATTCACTGGCAAAGAAACATTCAGTGTGTTACACTACATGGTGACATTACAAAAGTTTGAGGTCAATTAGACCCCAGAAAACAAACAAACATAAAACTCCATTGGGATAAATAGACTTATGTGTGATACGGGGTTCTTAACTGCATAAAAATGAGCGTCAACACCAATCACAGACGAAGAGAGGTCTGAAATATGTCATTAGTTAAAGATATATATTTATAAGCAATTTTCATAAAGTTGGGAGAAGCCATGACGTTTCAATGTTGAGCATGTTTTTGGAGCTGTGTAAGAGAAACAAACAAACAAAATAGGGTTAACGGTAGAGTCAGCAACTCTAGAGAAAGACTGTTGACATTTAAACTCATCACCCAAACAAATGCACCAAAATATGATGTCATCACTTCAAGCGCAAAGGCTCTGAAAGTTGTCACAGTAGTTGGTCGTGCAACTCTGAATGTCTTGAGCCCAGTGGGCACACTGTACATTTCCCTTTAACAGGGAAGACTGGCTGAGCAGTTTCGCCTGTCCTGACATTTCTACAACCCTTCATGAAGAGACAACTGGATCATTCGCATGGCCTTTTAATTAAGGTCACCACACTAGGGGAAAAAAATGGCTTTTTGCCACCGTGTGTGGATGAACATGAGAGAGCGCTGGAAAAGTTAAAAGAAGTCCAATGGAAAGGATGACACCCGCAGGGCCAACAAAGTGATATAGAATAATGTTTTCATGGAGGTAAGCAACAGCAATAATTACAGTACACAACTGTAATGTTTGACTGTTGGCAGGCAGCCTACTTTTCTGATAGTGTTTCTGCTATAACACTCGTTGATTTCGTGCTTACAGAATACTGACGTTTCAGAGCACATTGCAATAATTAGCCGTTTAGCATTAACACCTCTGTGCATGGTCATAGCTTGGCCATCTACAGAAGCGGGTATAAACAAAGCTTTACACATCCCTGGCCTTTGTTCTGTCCCATGCACGAGCACAAACGCCCCCTGCTGCTGACCGGCTGATATAGTGTTGCATAGTTCGTTTGTTTCCGATTTACAGAGTCACGGCAGTGTATGAACACCTTATTTTTCTGAGACAATATTTGCTGAATTTGACGAAGTGTGTTGCGTTAAAATCGCTGACTGCACCTTTACGTGAAGGAGAGCTGATGTAGTTACCTGAGCACAGGTGGGAGTAGAAGCCTTCCCTTTTCAGCATGATAAGTAGGGAGCCCCAGCCCAGCAGCACGGCCGAACACAGCAGGTTTTCAATCACCGCTGTCACTGCCATCCACCAGCGCCGCCTGTAGGCCTGGGGGAGAGAGGGCGCCATCGCTGTTGTTCTACGATGGAAGAGAGGCAAGGAAGAAGGTGAGAATTAATTCATTTTCAAACTAGCATGTTGAGATGACAGGCCATGTTAGTGGGTACAGAACGGACCAACGTAACACATACGACAGCATGAATTACAGCCGGGCTAGTTTGCAAAGCCTGTCCCTGGATCAGCCTTTATACCAATGGACAAAACTCTACAAGAAAGTAACTATAAAGGGCTTGAGAATATAGAAAGTAGGGTTGCAACCAAGGATTACTTTGATTATTGATCAATCTGTCAATTATTTTCTTGATTAATTGATTAGTGTTGTCCATCTGAAGTTCCCAGAGCTCAAGGTGACACCTTCAAATTCCTTGTTTTACCCAATCAATGGTCAAAAATACAAATATATTTAATTTTCTACCAAAGAAAATAAGAAAACGAGCAATTATGCACATTTTTAGAACCTACATTTGAGCTATTTTTGCTTAAAACATGCTCAAACTATTATTTGACTATCAAAGTCTTTTGCTAGTTATATTTTCCATCGATTGAAATGTCGCTGCACCCTTTATACAAACAGCATAAAACCAACAATGATGCAATATAATCACCCTTAAACTCAAAGACAAGCATTAGATCATTCATGTCTAACCATCTGACTCCAACTTGAGTTTAAAAGGCTCCATTCTGAGCTCTGTCCACGTTGATCAACAGAGAAGGGATTTACAAAAGGGCATCTCCTGTTTTTTCCACTAAGTTTCACAAAATAATAAAAGCAAAATCTATGATATTTAATGTATTTTAAGTTTAAGTTAAGTTTTAAGTTCCGTTTAAAGTTTAAGTTGACTTTTTTTATAAGTTTAAGTTTACTTCACTGAGGAGACCTGATGGAGCCGCTCCAGACGGGACCTTTTTCTCTCAGTTTGCCTAATGAGCGCCCATGTGACCAGTCATTGTTTTGTAAATCCCACTTGGGTACGTGACACCTTGTGCTGCATTGTCCTCAGAAATGCACCCACTGAGCAGCTATTTCACCCTCAATTCTGAGCGGAGGAAACAATGCTGAGCGCCCGACGTGTCTGCTTTTGTTCTGGAAATAGGGACAGAATCCTAAAAGGGCAACATTTCCATCTGAAAGTTGGATTCAACGAGTCTTTCAACAGCGTGTATCCACAGTTTAGCTTCGAGGCTAATCTCACTGGGATTACTGGGTCAAAAGTGAGTGTAAACAAAAAACTGCACACACACAAAGAGAATATTTATGACTCAGGACTCGACAGAACAAATAAAGTCAAGTTAGTCATGACCGCCTCGACACACGCACACACACACACACACAGAACAGGTCATTGGTCGCTGTCACCTGGTGCATTAGTGAGAATCCAGTCGTGATCACTGTGTCAGAATAACACACAAACATGCACACACACATCTGGGAAACATTGACACAAGGAACAAAGATCCAAATATAACCAGCTATTCTATTTGGCGGCACACCAGAGAAGAAGTGGAAAGGAACAGAGGGGGGAAAAGTCTCAGCCACTTGGTTTAAAGAGAAGCATTTGTGTGTGTGTGTGTGTGTGTCTGTGTGTATGGGGGTCAGTCAAGGCCTCGAACAGAAAACAGTGAGTAGTTCCTAATGAGGGCTTCTCCTCTGCGTGTGTGTGTTGTATTGGCAAAGGCGAGGAGATCTAATGGGACAGATTTGACTCTGCGTGTGTCCATGAGTCTGCGTATGTGCTCGTGACGCGTGCATGTAATGCGATTATTCATAGCCCACTGAACGGCCTTTGTGCTGAAAAGGAAGTTTGAAAAGGGGGGATTTCTATGTAACTGACACCCCATGCTGAAAACCCCATTCACTACACACACACACACACACACACGCTCCCCAACTCTTAACAATGAGGCGACAGAACAAAACGGCGCTCATTCACTCAATCCCGTAAGTGTATAATCCACATATCAACCTGTTAATTAAACTACAAGAGCGTATATGTGGAAAAGAGGGTAACTTTTTGCCAATTCGTAACTTAAAGCAGGGCTAAGACTATAACGGTTCAGAGTATAGAGTGCTGATTATTGCAAAGTTGGTGTGCACACGCAAGGAATTTGCTCTGGTGTATTGGTGCGTAACATAAACAAGAAATTAAAAATAAAAACAAGGACAACTAATGACTGTTTTTGTAATTGATTAATCTTCTTAGTATAAAGCCTATAAAGCAGCAGAAAACCTTCAAAAATGGTCATCGCAACTTCCTACAGCCTAATGCGTCCTTTTATAAAACTCGTGTTTCGTCTGACCAACAGTCCAAAACTCCAGAATATTCAATTCACTGTAACATAAGACCAAGAAAAGAAGTAAATTCTCACATTAGAGAAGCAGAAACTGTCCAACTGATGGTATTTATGCTTGAAGCAGCAAGACAGATCAGCACAGCTTCAGGGCCCAGACATGCCAAACCGACAGCAGAGAACTAAAGGTGATGAAGGCCACCTCGCATCGCGTGTGTCTCATCCAAAAAGTTGCACTTGAACACACCGCAAAGACTAAAGCCAAGGCCAACTAGCAGGTGCGTTCTGCACCTGCACGCAAGAAAATAACTCTCCATAGCAGCTGGTGCCATTACTCTTTATGCTTCATTCAACAAGGGAAACTGGAAGTTAGCCAGTGACCACATTAATGACACAAACGCTAACAGTTCTTTTTTTAGCCTAGTGGCTAAAAAATAATACCTAAGATAGCAAGCTTGCTTTGATCTCACACCCTTGTGACTTTGTCCATTTCCTCGCTTTTATTGCCTCCTTTTTTCTTCTCATGCCAATCACAGTGATTTCATTTACTGATGGGTTCTCAGGTGGAAATTCAACACGCTAAGTCATTCGAAAAAGCCAACAAGGGCCGACTAGTTCCGACAGTGTGGGATATATTGCAAAAATTAGGGCGACAGACGCTCACCGACGACCCAACTTTGGCCAACAGCCGACTGTCGGCTTGGTGTTCGGTCGCTTGTTTGCTTCCTCCATCAAAATCCTCTTTTGTCTTTTCGCCTCTGCCCTGATGTCTGTTACTAAGAATACCTAGCTAGCTATTTTTTGTTTTAATTTTTACTTTAAACCGCTAACCAACATGTTAGACGAAAATCCCACACAACAACATGAAAACCAGCACCAAACAGCTGAGCTAGCTGGTGCCGTGAAGCATTTCGTTCTGGTGATCCGCACCACATAACGCAGGAACAGGCGTGGGAATGCGGGAACGACAGAGGTGCCACTCTCCTTATTACAAGTCAGTGTGTCATCAAAATAATGTTGAAGCCGTTATTTAAAATTAAAAAGTTGCATAATGTTGCTTTAAGCACAGAACTATCTCAGAACTGTTCACGTTGTAGACATAAAATGTTAAAAATGACTTGCTAATGTGTTAATCTGTCAGAACGGACACAGCGACCATTCTGTCAAACATGACCTGACACACTCCATTAAAGGCCTAAGTATAGAGCCTACTGTCACATGGACTGGATTTACGGTGCTGTGGCTGCAACTCACAATAAACATCACACACGCTCATTGCTTGGGAGACAATGTTGTTAATGCAACACAAAGTCATGCTTCCTTGGTGTCACGACGACAACACACCACGTGTGTTTATGTGAGAAAGGTATCAGTTGCTCCTCAGTGTGTATTTGAGCTCAGGTTATAAAGCCACGAGGACTGATCATGCAAGTCATTCAAGTTCAATACAACCATCTGGCCTGCTGCCACTTATGGTTTCCACGCATTCTTCCTCCTCCCTGTTTTCCCGCCAGTTTGCGCTGCTTGTCAGGGCAGCAATTATTTGGTTACTGCAAGATGTCATTAAGGCGTGTCCTGGTGATGATACGCAGGGAAGGTCAACACTCAACAAAGACTTGCAAACAAGCTAAAACACAAAAAGGCAAAGAGTATTTGGGGTTGGCACGCAGTTGTGAGGCCTTGTCATAACACTGTGAAGTGTGTGTGTGTGAAGAGCAGGTGAAGACTGCACTGAGCTAAACACCAAATAAGGAAGCTGCTTCCTGAAATACCTGAGCACAAGCAGCTGATGCAATGTTGCCATGACTAAGTCTGTTGCTCCCATAGAGAGGTTTGGTATTTATAGCAGAGGAGGGAGTTATATTGTGTTATATTTTGTATTATTATTTTAAAAACCTTTTCCTCTGCTTCTGTATTAAACTTTAAGCTGACCATGACACGTCCAAGTGATCACGTGTCCTGCTTTCTTTCATGTTTCTGTGTTGATGCTCCCACTCAGCCCTGCTCTTTTTTTCCCCGCAGGGATGTTTCTGACCTTGACCAGCCGTGTTTATGCACCTCTGCCGGACATAAAGGACCGCAGGCCAAACTCTTTATCCTCACAAGTCCCCAACAAAATAAACCACGCACCCTTGGAGCCTCTGTTCCCCGAGGCGTCCACAAACGCAACCCCCGAGGCTGCCCGGGCGGCGAGCAGCTGTCTCTCCGCGGGCATGACCTCAGCCCGGGGTCCGGTTACCGGCCGCTGAAAAGACCCGTCCCGGAGCTAGTCTGATGCCGCGTTCATGTGCTGTCCGAAAAGTCGGAATTGTGAGCACAGCGCACAAGAAAGACCCCCAAGAGGCGCAGTGGGGACTTTCCAACAGGGCTCTCTATCAGAAAGGGATCTCTTGGTTTCAGGTAGAAAAAAGTTTGGGTTACAATGAATAGTTGTCTGTCAGAAAGCCTGCAAGGAAAACTTCTCTCATGTGCCCAAAAGTAGCTGTTTCCCATGATACCACACATACCTACAGGTGACAGTGAAGGAGGCAGAAAGAGACATGAAATCATTGACAAGAACATGTGGAAAAAGTTACTCATAGTTGTGCTGTTTTAATTGATTAATCGATTAAAAGAAAATGAATTGCCAGCAATTCTAATAACTGAATAATTATTGACTTTTTCAGAGGCAAAAACTGCCACAACACACCCAGCTTCACAAGTGTTTTAAACCACTGCAACTATCGATTATTTTCATTGTCGACTAATCTGTCGATTATTTCTTCGATTAGTCGACTAATCATTTTATCGAAAAATGTGTAAAAATGTTGAAAAATGTTGGTCTGTCTCTCCCAAGCCCCAATATTATGCCATCTAATGTCTTGTTTCGTACTCACGCCAAAGGGTTTTAGTTCACGTCACGGTAGAGTGTGTAAAGCTGCCAATATCTGAACGTAAGAAGCTGCAATAAGATTAGGCTATTTTGGGGAACTTTTTTTATGGTACTATTCTACGAAAAATGACTCAAACAGATTAGTCGACAACTAAAGTAGTCACCGATTATTTTAATAGTCGATTAATCGACTAATCGTTGCAGCCATACTGTACATTATTTATCATCAAAAACAAGTGTATGAGGATGTCACATTTTGCTCTGCATAAATTGTGATGGACATTTTCACTATTTTCTGAGGAGATATTTTAATCAAGACCAAAAATAACAGTGTGCAGTTTATTTGACACTTTTTGGCAACGAAACACAGCAGGTTTGGAACATTTTTGTTAATTGATTTTTCAATTGGTACAGGGAGTTTGTGGCAATTTTGTTTTTTTACTCATTTTTCAATGAATTCATTTGGGGATGATATTGAGTGTTATCGTGTCATTGATACTGTGTGACTTTAAATTGATGTATTTTTAAAGTTGCTTTGTGAGATGACCCCAGGAAGACTAGCAACCAGTTTGTGGAAACCAATGGGGATCCGATTAACATGACATAAGCCTACTTTTTGTTATTATAATTATCACCACCTCTGTGTCTGAGTGACATCAAGCAAAACACCCCACTTAAACACGTCGTTATACATGCTCTTTTATTTTAAAGTTATTTTCCCATTAGAATCATAAAAGGTTTGTGTAAAATCTGACTCTGAGGGTTGCCCCTGAAGGCAACAAAGACCATGTCTTTACCTCACTAACCCAAACATGTCTGCCCACAGCTGCTGGCCAAAACTGTAATTTAACATTTCAATTAGGGTGTGATAAAACGCATGTAGCTGTGTGATTATTATAGGCTTACAAATGACACAATTTACCAAAGCAGGAGTTTACCACTTACAGGAAGATAAACACAGGAGCCACTATAACAGCATGAGCAGCCACACATCTAAATGGTCACTTCCTAGACAGCCCGCTGCTTTCAGGTTATTACTCACCCCTTCTTTTGTGGTTTCTATTGACACTTTCTCTGAGTGTGTGTGAAAGGCCAAAATATGAGACTTGTGTTTTTTCTATCACACATATTGGCGGGTTTAACAGATTGTGCACAGAGAGACTTCAGTATGTTGAATTTCCTCTTTGTATTTGACGTACCAGTTTCATGCCACGTGTGAGTATCTGCTGCCGGTTAGTCCTGCTGCCGCCACTTTACACACACATAATTATAGCCTACTTCACTACTGTACTTAATTCATGCACACATAAAAACAATATAGTGGATACTTAAACAAAGAAACTCTTTTACTTACTTTAGTTGAGCGTCTTTTCAGAGAGGAAAAAATGCTTGAGATGTTTTAAGTTGCTCACTGAGTGACAAAAGTAAGGATTAAAGAACTGCTCTAACAGCTGATTGTTGTTGTTGTTGTTGTTGATTAGTAAGCAGTAAACCCCTGAATTAAACCCTCTCCTCTCCCTGCTTCCTTTCTTCCCTGTCGAGGTTTTAGTGGTAGTCCAGAGCAGACTCCACACTACTTTCGCCTATCTGGTTTCATTACAAACTCCCCCCCTTCTCCTAATTTGACTTCTAATTCCCTCCCTCTTTCAATGGGTGGAGAGAAGTCATTCACCACTTCACAAGACGCCTGTCTCCACTCAGCTCGATGCAAATGTCTCTCATGGAGCCTGCAGCTGAAACGCCTCAGATACAGTGAATATGGCGACTTTAAATGAGGTGTTCATCAGAAATGAAGCTGTAGCTGTAATATGCATATGACTATTAAACACATAAGCAGTGCTGGGAGAGGAACTGTATTTTGTTTGAGTAAGAGTAGCAGTGTAGAAACACTCTGTTACAAGTAGTCTACCACAAGTCTTCCATTCATACCTCTTAGTACAAAAGTACTCATGATGCAGAATGACCTATTTCAGAATTATTATATTACTGTTTAATAACCACTGATGCATCAGTTAGTTAAGTCCTTTAATGTTGCAGCTGCTAGAGATGAGGCTAATTTTAATGACTTTATACTGTAAAACTTAAGTTAAAAGCCTAGTCCCAATTAAACACCCAGTGTGGCTACTGACAATGTCTGTTTTTGTTGTTGTTGTTGTTTTTGGTTGTATTAGAAGTTCTTCAGAAAGCACGTATGAAGGCAAATCAAATTATATGTCATTTCCTCGATTACCCTGTGAGTTATTCATATTCCTTTAGTCAGATCAAAAGATGTTTCTTAAAAATTAATCCAAGTTGTGAGTACTGTTTTAACAAGGATATCAGTTTGGTGTGAAAGGAATTAAAGGCCTGTCCCATATAGACGCCTGTCCTAAATATAGGCCTGTTGAGTTCAGTGATTTAAGCAAATAATAGCAATTGATAGCAGTTATTAACTGAAGTTCTACGATATACGCTTCATCTTTTGGGTTGCTTGTGAATTTCCCCTATGAATCAATATAGTCTTATCTTATAGGCTAAAAGTAGATCATTATTTATTTGTTGATTACATCCTGCATTATTAACTTGAATCTGCAAGGTAACCTAAGTTATCAAATAAATGTAGTGGAGTTAAAAGTACAGTATTTGCCTCTGAATTATATTGGAGTGGAAGTGGGTCTACAAAGTAGTATAAGATGGAAACACTCAAGGAAAGAACAAGTATCTCAAAACTGTACTTAGTTTCTTTCTACCACTGCAAATACACCTTAAAACAAACTTCATCTACATAACCTTTTGGCTGTTATTTCCCTGAAAGTTTATGCTGTATGTGTTGATGGGCATCTGTTGGCTGATGCAAATGTCTCCGCTGTTTGTGTATAAATACTGTTCAAAGCTAAGCAGGAAAAACACATTTAGTTACCAAAGCAAATTAGCTGAGCGATGCACTCTACAGAAAGACTGCACTGTTACTTTTACTGGTGGTGGTTCGTCTATTTTTTCACTTCAGTGTAAAGTAATAACAGTAATAAACACACTGTTCACCTTTAACTTTGCACAGCACTCTGTCCATACAGAACAATGAATACATATTTGAACTGTGTTCACTGTGTTTCCCCAGTGTGGGATCAAATAAGTCCATCTCATCTGCATTAATGTGTCTCTGTTATTACTGACATTTGAAACCTTCAGCCAGAGCAGACAGTCTTAGATATTTGTCCACACAAACAAGAAAATTTAAAGTTGAGGTAGAGTAAAATCTGAGATTTACATTTAAGCACATTATACGTCAGAGAACAGACAGGGAACCTATATAGTGCTGAATTGTGGAGTTATTATTATCTATTTTGGGTGGAGCTTAAAGCTTGCTCAGTGGTGCAGTGGAGCAACCTTTAGCATAACCTCTGCCCCTACACTATAGAAGAACTAAAGGCGTTCTGTAGCGGAGTTTTGGAGTTGTTAGATAGAACAAAAGTTCCCATTCTGTTGTAGACGGAGATGAATTAGGTTGATTTTCAGGCAGGTCAGTGTCCTCTGGCTCTGAAATTGAATTCTGTTGGCTGTGGTGGCTCAAACACATATGGCTGTGTAAGTCCGACACAGCTGCTAGATGAAGCATTCACTGTAGTGCTACAATTAAAAGAGGCCGCAGCGTTCCAGCGAGTGGCTTTGGCGCACTCAGCAGACACACCCTCAGCATCTCACAGCCAAGAATACTGCCTCCTTTTACATGATTTTGAAACTCAATTCATATACTTGGTGACTTTTTAAATCATTCAAATTTGGCTGAGGGCATAAGAACACTTTTTTCTGTGGTGTGACAAACAAATAACTCATATTAATTTTTGTTTTACTCGGACTTTAAAGGTGTACCGTGGAGTCTTCCCATAAACACCGTTTCTGTTTACATTAACTGTTACTCACCAACGTAAATTGTTTGTACTCTTGAGGCCTAACAAACACGATGAAAACATTTCCTCCCTCAGCAAATATTTGCAGAGAAGATGTTTTTTGTTTTGTTTTGTTTTATTGTGGTTTTCTGCAGGTAGTCTTATTTTTCATGGTGTTTGTGGCTCATCACAGATCACAGACACCTGTTGATGACAGGAAGGGTGCAACAGGCACAATGGAGACGAGTAGCTGCAGACACATTCCATTTGTAGCGTATACGTGGGCCTCTATGACCCGTGCCCACCATCAGTACAAGACAAACCCACCAATGCAACAGCTATCTGAACCCTGCTACAACACCATGTGTTACGAGTAGGGACAAGCATAACAATAATCCATTTCATATTCACCATACAAAAAACGTGATTCAGCTTATAAGACCCTAACCACCGGGTTGTGTGTGTACCGGGTTGGGTTAGCCTAATGCTTCATAGTTAGCTAAATGCTAATTTAGCATTGTCTTCAGGGCTGATTGAGGACTGACCTGTAGGTTATGGCAGGCAGCTGCAGCTGCAGCAATACCTACACAGAGCAATGGGCCTTTCACTCAGTCAGTTTCCGTCTTTAAATCTTTTTCAAAACCTTACTTTCAGAAATGTGTTTTTAAGTCTTTTATCTTTTTATAGCTCATATTTAACCTGGTGGTCTTTGTTCTACTCTTTTATGTTGTCATCTTTGTACTTTAAGTTGTTCATTTACCTTTTTTTTTTTTTTTTTTTTTGCAAATCCTTTGTAACCTTTTGGAAAATGCTATATAAATAAATTCTGAAAAAGCATTGGTAGAAATGTATTTTGCGTCAAAAGTGACGTATGATATCCTATGACAAAGCACTCCACAACTGAGGTTCCATTCTTAATGTAAAGTTACGTTATTAACATAAAGTTACGGAGGTTTGGTTTAGGAAAGTAAAGTTACTGTGGTTAGGTTTAGGGAAAAAATATGGTGAGGACATACTTTAACATGACTCATACTTAACTCAATGTTCACATGGCTCTGAGCACCAGTCTCCTGGTGAATGTCCCTAACTGGACCACTCGGGACCACCTTTACTCCCATCAGTGCATTTGTCACTTGATTGCCACCTTCCAAAATACATAGAGTTACGTGTGAATTACTGGCTCAGCATTTCGTGGGATATGCACGAATTTTGGTGCATTACTTTTTGTAGGGAAACATAGCACACTTCCCTTTGCATGGTGATTCGGTTGGCTGGTGTACTTCAGCAGACAGAAAATAGTTCCTACATGAAACTGCTCACAGCAAGGTCTGTGGATTATCTTGAGTAACCAGGTCATGATTTCTGGGGAGAGACATTGCTGTTGAGTTTTTCAAAAGTATTTTTTGGCATTTTGAGCACCACAAGCCGAGAGCCATCTAGTTCAATTATATTCAAGGCAGAAATCTCTGCGGCCAGTGTCTCCAGCAAACAGCAACTCTCATCAGAACAATCTAGACTGATAAATAGCACTACAGGTAAAAGGAAATATATATATGTTTGATTTTGGGGTGGACTGTCCCTTTAACTTTCCTGTATGAGCAAAACTTTCCGCTTCCATCTTTATGACTTCCTTGGATTGATAGCTGAGCTCTAATAATTCTCTTGTAATTTCAGGTTTCCATACAAAAGTTTTAGTCCTGCTTATTCATTCACTCCCACAGTGCTCACGCCATGAAGGGAAAATCTGCTCCCTGCTGGGCTCTATAGGGAAGTGTATTTCAAACATACAGCAATTTGCTATGGTCAGTTCCTTACACTCACAGCTTTACAGTTAGTCCTGAAACATTTGTTCCAGCTGCAGGGATAAAATCTCGGAACTCTGGGCCCCTCAGTTTCTTAATAAAATAATCCGCTTGGAATTTGTGTGAGCTCTCTCCAGCTGTGGACACCTGGAAATGTCACCTTTAACCCCACCTGCAAACTGCAGTGTCCACGTGAGCAAGTACAAGTCAGGTCAGGTTATACTCAAGTTGACAATGGAGTACTGTACTTACCTCACAGCGGGGACGCCTGATAGAAATTAATTATTAATAATTAAATGATTAATTAAAACCACTGTGAATCTGAATGTCCAACTGCCATTAGAGCTGGAAGCTGAAAGACACACTAGTAGCTCAGGGTTATTTTGAGGGTACTTTAACGAGTGAAAAATAAAGAAATGTTGAGAAATCAGTTGTGAGAATATGGAGATTTATAACGCCAATATTTTTTGCAGTTTTAAAATATGTTTTTCTCCGAATTTCAAGATGCTTTGAGTCTTTGCGGAAGTGCCATTAATACATTACCACTATTACCTCCAGTTCACACAAAAATCAAAAATACACATTTTTCCTCTTACCTGTAGTGCTATTTGAGGTAAAAGGGCATGAAATCTAAAGAAACTTGTTATCTTTGGTAAGATAATGATTTTTATCATTGAGCTGTTGAGCAGAAATGGTTCGAAATTGTCTGTGTTATTATACACAGGGTGAATATCCTTTGTTCTGTCAATATCGGGTTGTATTGTTCATGTTTTAACTGGCTAGCTAGTATCTTGCATCTGTCTGTCAGCCTTTCACATGGCTGGATTACTGAGCGGGCCCACCAGGCACAGGTCAAGGGGCCTAAAGTGTCAGAGGCCCTTTGGCTGTCATCTGCAAAATGTCACTCAAATTACTGTAACATGCATACTGTACTGTAACCAACCAGAAAAAAGACTCAAAATAACCACCCATGGTCTTTAGGTTTCCCTGTTTGAATAATGAATACAAACTACCAGGCACAAAACACATGTGCTGGTTGGCCATTGGTTGTTGTCTTTGCGATGTGTTCAAGTGCAACTTTTTGGCCAAGACACAGGTGACACAAGACGACATAAAAGTAAAGTTATTTGATGTTGGTTTGACGTGTCCAGGAAATAATACAAGTCACAAGTCTCTCTAGGTGATCTAGACTAAAAAGTAACACGACAGGTATAAGGAAAATACGTAGTTTTGATTTTGAGCTGAACTGTCCCTTTGATGCTCTCTGTTGGCCCCAAAATATATCTTGCTCCATAGAGATCTATTCAACAAGTGCCCCCTCTCCCTCAACAATATTGTCTCATCAGCATGGACTTCAAAAGGGAGAAGAAAGGAGCAGAGCACACTGATCAATTTACAGCCTTTAATAATGCAAACACTAAAGGCTGTTATTTAAGCAGTGTGTTGGATGTTGAGCAAGGAACCCTGTTTCAACTAACAAATGCTTGATTTTAGATTTAATTCATTTTTTTATTTGCACACAGATACAATGATTTAAAATCCAGATAATGAAAAATAAGAAATGTGTCAGCAGAGGTCAAGAAGTCACAGCCTTACACAATGGATGTCCCTTCGACTTAAGGAGAAGAGTAAACACTATCAAAAGAGGAAATAGAGGAGAGAAGAACAGAAGAGGAAGGAAAAAGCTAACATAATTCAGAAAAACACAACAGGAAGCACACAACAATCCAATGAAAGCAAAGAAACACACAAAATACTTTTTTTTTTCAGATGAGCGTGTTTATGTTGGTTCAGATCAGAGAACAGAGAAGCGGCCTGTGTGCCTAACTGACATGACCCTCAGTCAGACACACACTGCAGTTTTCTTCACACAGGATCCTCGGCTTTTACCCAAATTTGTCTTGTCAGACTCCACTCACTAAACAGATGGTGAGAAACTCAAAATCAGAACATCGCATCAGTCAGTGTTTTTCTGCAGTGCATAGTCAGAGAGACTGTTATCACTATTGTGGTGTCAAAACTTCTTCACACTGTTGTTCCTTTGTTTATATGATTACTGCTATTTGTATATTTAAACACAGACACCTAAGTGTGAGCTTAACAGTGTATCAAAAACCACAGTTAAAATCCATTATTAAGAAGAGACCACTGTACAAACATACACTGTACTGAAGAGAAGAGCACAGTGTTTGTTTAGATTATGACATGTCCTTTCTATATGGAGTCAGACACCCATTTGATTGTCATCATACTCAGAGAGGATAACATGAAAAGGATCCTTCATGTATGGACCCCTGACAGAGGGCTCCACCTGCTGGACAGGCAGCACTAGTGACAAGGGATTCAGACAACCACAGCAAAGGATTGCAGCGATAAAATAAAAACCTCAATGTACAAAAAGCCGTGGCGTTTTTTTTTTTACACTGTTTTAGTCATAATTCTGATCACTGATGGAAGCTACTTATGTAAATACAGTGACATTTTCGTGGTCATGTTTTGAATTCAAAGCAGCACTTTGAATAGTGTGTGTAATAAATTAGTTAACAGGTGACACATTCAGAATAAACACAAGGAAACCAGTCAACTGCAAAATATCAAATAAAAATAACAACAAAAACAATAATGAGAGAGAATAATAGTGTCACATTCTCATGTTTCTTGTCTTGTGTTTCCTGTTTTATTTTGAAACTCACGTCTTGTCTCATTTCAGGTCTCCTCACTTCCTGCTCCCCTGTGTTTCCTGCCTGTTTGATTACCTGCACCTGTCTGAATGTGTCACACCTGTGTCTCGTTGTCCCCCCTATTTTAGTCTCTGTGTGTGTGAACTTTGCTCCGTCCCTGAGTCTGCATTTGAGTCTCTTTTGGTTCAGTGTGATATGATAAATAACACATTTTATTTGTATATCACTTATCAATACCAGTGTTACAAAGTGCTTTACAACAAATACATAAAACACACAGTACAGTAATGTCTGAAAAAACAGGTAGCCACAAGGAATAAAGAGGAATAAACTAAAAAAACTACAAGAGAAAATGTAAAAACAAGGGATGAATTAAAAATAGAGCAGAGCAAGACTTAAGTGCAACAACGTAAAGAGTAAAGTTCAGTGTTGCTCAGTGGTTACAGAACAAAAATTAATCTAGTTCTATTTCAAGGAGTTCAAGTATCTTGGGGTCTTGTTCATGAGTGAGGGTGAAATAGAGCATGAGATGGATCTGGTAAGGAGCTTGGACATCTGGAGGGAGCTCGGAGTAGAGCCGCTGCTCCTTCGCGTTGAAAGGGGTCAGTTGAGGTGGTTCAGGCATCTGATCAGGATGCCTCCTGTTAGACGCTTTTCAGGCACGTCCCATTGGTACGAGGCCCCGGGGAAGAAGAAGAGAAAAAGAGAAAAATGCCAGCACTCACAAATGTCCTTTTGGTAAATTTAATAAACCAACCAAATGTTCTAAATATTGAAGGGAACGTGTCTCCTGTGTCCCCACTGATATATACACCTATGCAAGTTGTCAGCAGGTTCCTGCCTGAGGATTAATAAAGTCCAAGTCACTGAGAAACGTTCATCTCAAAGAGTTTGGGTGACCAAATGCTGCATAATGTGGCTGTCAATCACAAGCTGTCACATTCTTTCATACAGACAATGCACTCTTATAATAAATAAGGGTATCACAGCCGCTGATTTACTGCTACAGACTGGTAGTCTGCATGCACAGACACGGAAACACTCTTTGATTCTTCTCCAAGGATGTCTCAGTACAAGAGATTGAATAAATTGTTTTATCACCATGAGCGACGGGCAAACTTTGGACAAACAGTGCAGAGTCTGATGAGTTCAATGAGGACATCTGACTTCCATGAATGACTCTGAATAGAAGGAGATGGACTGCACAGAGGGCATGTTTTGACTGACTCGTGATGAATCTACACATTCGCGTGACAGGATTTTTTCTGTCTCAGCTGTGAGTGTGAGACACTGGAATGGAAAATGTCACCTAAATTTGTCAATTTGAAGTGTCTAATAAGAGGATTTAGTTTCTCTCAGTTGAGTGGTGAAAGAAGTTCAGGGACTCCTGTGTGGGGAGCCCTGCAGTGTATTTAAGTAACTGACATCAAGGTGGTCAAATATTGCAAGGGATTACTCAAATTAATCCATCTGAGAAAAGGAGCTGCTTTGAATTAGTACCTTTTACACTGCCTTACTCTAAAAAATCATACTGTCGGAGTAAATAAATCAGCAAGTGTTTCCTTCAGTCTACAGCCTGTTACGTTCCTCTGCTGCACTGCAAAACGTCTTTTTCCTTTTTTTGTTGTCAAATTTGTCTGACAGCTATAATAACCTACTTTGCCACGTCAAAACTCCTCAAACTCAAAAACTAGTAATCACACTTAGAAATATTTTCTGCAGCCAAACACATTCTCACATTGCTCTCACTCTTACAGTCAGGACGGATTCAACCCATGAGACGTTTTGTGGTTTAAGAGCAGAAGTGCTTCTTTCAGTTTCCAACATTTCAGTGCAGGGGCTCAGATTCCACTTTAGCATTGGGGTGGAGATAAACGAAACAGGGGGTGTCTTCTGTATTCTGGTGAATGTCTATGCACCATGCACCAATTTTTATGTGCCTTTTCTGCATCAGTGTATGGTGTAAATGTCTTTGTCACAATTAAAGTCTTCTGCTACTTTAATGCACATGTTCCATATTACTGAGGAGGACGTGTCCCCTGCATCCCACCTGAAATCTTCACCTATCTTTCACTGACAATAACAGACCTTTTTCACAGCAGATATTTTGACTTGTCACAGCAGGGAAAGCGTGGACAAAACACGTTTTGTTCACGATGACTCCATCAAGTGTCCCAATTACACCTGCACACAAAAAATCTGATGACTGAAAGTTAAGTTAAAAACTCATAATTATGATTACTCCAATATGATATGAAAGAAGTATTTTCCTACTATTGTGTGCCAGATTACCTCAGGAACTGTGGTTGTCTACTATAGCTAGTTAAATGATTACAAATGCTTTTGCTTTTTTAACTGCCTGACTGAAAAACATAAATCCTGATGATAAGGAACAAAAATAACTGCGTTAGCAGAGATCGATTCCAAAAGAATTGGCGGTGATATAGTCACTTGCAGACTTTCCAATCAGCTTAATCAAAGCCTGTTGACTCCAGATGCTTCAATAATGCAGCCAAGGGTGAAAGTTTTGTATCAACACTGGGAGACACACTTGAAAAGGGAGGATTAGGGGTTCGCTGATATAGAATTTGGAGCATCAGACACTTAATTTCCTGCATTCTGGTGATTGTTTATGCACTAATTCGTGCTTTTCAGGGTGTAACTATCTTTGATTTTGTCAAACTCTTCTTCTACTGTCAGATACATAATCTTTATTTTGGGGGGGGGGGGTATCTCCCCCTATGAACGATGGTCTTTGGATGATGTGAGGCCTCCTTACAATTAAATGTTGTTATACTATGTCAAGATGACATCGGAGATGTTTGGAAGATGCTGGATTTGGCATCGACATTGTTCTGATATTGTATTTTGATCATCCGACCTCACAATCTAAATTCAACCAAATATCATCGTCCAGCGACATCGGTGGCCAGCTGGGTACAAAACTTTCAGACAAGTTTCCCATGTTGATGTGAACAAAGTCAGAAGCTTGAAACTATGATCACTACAATATGGCGTGCAAAAATGTTCTTAGTAACACCTGTCAAAATGTCTGCTGTGAAAAAGGCCAATTACCTCAGGAGCTTTGGTAGTTTTCTATTTTAGCTACATTACTGATTGCAAATACTTGTTGCTTTCCTCACTGCCTGAATGAAAAACATCAGTCTTAACAACAAGGGACAAAAATAACTGACTTAATAGAGATGCAATCCAAAACTTTTGGCCTCCTGATCAGCTTAATCAAAGCCTGATGAATCCAGATGCTCTGACAGTGCAGCAACCACACTGACGTTACTTAAACAGTATTATGTTTGACTGTTTATTACAATATTGTTTTTCTGCCATAAACAAGAGGGATTTGTTATGAAGCCTACTGTATGTGTGTTTGCCAAAAACTTTTCAGTCTTTAGGATCGCCGAGGTGCTTTTTTGGCAAACTTCAGACAAGCGTTCGTTTTTCTTCCCAGTGAGCAGTGGTTTCTGTCTTGGTGCCCTGCCATGAATCTCATTCTCCTCCAGCTTCTTTTTGATGGTGGACTCATGAACGCTGACCGAAGCCAAGGACAAAAGGATCCTGCAGACCCCTGGATGTTGAAATGAGAGTTCTTCTTGACTTCCTGATTTTGGCAGGACGATCACTTCTTGGAAGATTCACTACTGTCCCACAGTTTCTCCTCTCGTACGGCATGCTGCTGGCTGGGATTCAGAGGAGTCCTGGAGCTTTTGGAATGACTTTGGAAGAATTTCCAGACTGACAGGCGTCAACATCGTCCCTCTGGAGAGGTTGAGGGATTGTGTTTGATTGTGACGTGGCATGATTCTCGAACCTGTGGGCTTTTCTCTCATGGCAAAGGCCAGCGTTTCTCATATGTGTCAGGTCTACTCACATCAGACAGGGTATAGCTACCACTTATGTGAAAGAGTTGAAGAACAAGACTGTTTAATATTTTCCCAGACTCACACTGATCTGACCATCTCAATATGTGAAAAGGGGGCTAACATTTACAGGAATAGTTAATTATAGTTTATGTTTTTGGAAATGCTCTCACTGGTATTCCATTCTTGCTGAGAGTTAGGCCTACAGAAAATCGATACATCTGTCTGTTAAATGTGAGACTACAGCAAGCAGACAAGTAGCTTATCTTAGCATTAAGGCTGCAAACAAAGGTTACAATATTTTATACCTTGCTCTGTCATCACAAGCAGAGTTAACTGGACTCTATGGGTAACACTCTCCCCCAATCATGTGCATGCATTCACACTGAATTCTGCAGAGACATAGCCACACAGTCAGGACATGTACATAAAGTACATGTATGTGCAACTAAACTAGACTAAACTAAACTAAAGTAGCTGGAAAATCACAATATATTATATCCTGTTTGTCTTTAAAGACATACTATACAGGACGTGTAGACTAGACTAGAAAAGTGATCCTTCTCAATCATCATTTAGGACCCACTAGAAGTGTGTGGCGGTATTCTTCTGCAGAGACAGCTTGTGTTTACTTATTTTCTTTTTATTTTCTTTGCCCTGACATTTTTAGCGTAGCAACCACATGCCAGACCGCAAGCAGCGGGTATCCCAGAGACACAGCACCACAAAAATAATTTTACCTCTGCTTTCGCTGGCAAGCTCGTTTACAAGCAGTAACCAACAATCCTGCATATTATACCTTTAATCTGTACAAAAACATAAGTAACATAACAATAAGTTGTGCTGTTAGTTTACATTTAGCGTGCATGAAATATGTTGCAGAATCCCCATGAGGCTATGTGTAAATCTAAAAACATTCTTATTATGAAGATAATAGCAGAGAGAGTTATCATAGGCCTCATATGACTTTTTGTGCCTCTGTGTGTGTGTGTGTGTGTGTGTGTGTGTGTGTGTGTGTGTGTGTGTGTGTGTGTGTGTGTGTGTGTACGAGTGTGTGTGGTTCCAATTGACCTGAAGCCCCTTTAAAAGCAGCCCTGTGATGCGGCTGCTGTTTGACATAGTTTGGGAAATTCCATCTTATTAGACCTAATTATCATTCTTCAATCTGTTTCTACTTAAATAAGGTCCAGACAGCAATCAGTGAACACACACACACTCACAAACTCAAACTCAATGTGGTCTTAATTTTCATTAATGTGAGGACGGTTGGTGGGTTGGCAGGGGCGCGGGCGAGTCTCACGGTACCTGAAACATAAAACATATCTAATCCCATGATTCCATTAGCAGAAGACCATAACACATCACTCTTCTCAGCTCGAAACTACACACAGGTGGTCAAACACACCCACGGCTCCTGAGGAGTCATGAACTTGTAATGGTAACGCTCACTGCTCGCCACAGGAGGGCAACAGAGGCCTATAAAAACAGCACGGTGCTACTTTTTACAAGAGGAGTCTATTTAACCTCTTTAACTACTGGCCAATCATTTCGGAAACTGTGCTGTGAGCTGAAACAAAACAGTGAGGCTATTTACCCTCTGGTGAGATTTGGAGCAGGAGCGTTCTCCTTAATGTGATCCAGTGCTCTCCTCAAACACAGAAAACAAAGCATGAATACATCTTTTTGACACATCGCATTGGTTCCAGCCTCTTGTTCCCTCCAGTAACTTGGAGGCTTTTCTACTTCTTCTCAGTCCTTATCCAACTTGGAACGTTATCCCCATTACTCTTCATTGAGCTGATTCTGCCCAACATCTCACCAATTGCTTCACCGCAGAGCTTCATACATCTTCCTTAAGTAGGTGCGGCCCGTCACTTGTGTAAGATTAATGGATTTACAAAAAAACAACCCCAAAAGCATGTTTTCAACTCGCTAATACACACCTGTCATTAATTTATTTAGACAAGTAAATATTGGGCAAGGTAACAACAAAACTGCAGATGACTTAAAATGTGTTTTGACATTGAACTGAAATTAGAATTCACTTTAATTTGTTCTGATTTCATTAAGTCTTTCTCCTCCTCTGAAACTGGTCATCCTTGGGATTTGTTTTGACGTAAAATTCTAATGATCAAAAAGAAGAAATGTAAGTTTTAAACGTTTACAAGTTTCTAAGGGAGGTGAATCTTTGGTGATTGACAGTGCCAGTACTCATAATCTGAGTCTCTGGCACTACAGAGGAGGTCCTGTTTTTGGTTTGACGTGGAAGTTTGCATCACTCTGGCTCCCATGTCAAAAAGCCTATGGGATTTTTCCATTGGATTTTGGAATATTGTAGGAATTAAGCTCTGCGGCAAACAAACGTTTATGATTCTTTTCATATTTTGTTCAGCACGAATTTCTCCACAAATGGACACCACTTTTATGATTTTTGAAGCCTAAATGCAATCACCAGAAGTAAAAAGCTAACGTTAGGCTGTAAACCAACTACACTAAGGTCCAATAACTCAACATTCCCACCACACCGAGGCTGTAAAGCCATGTGACACTCTGTAGTCTCACTTAGCCACTTGTTAGCAACCGCCTTTTTTAAGACACATATAAGCCTCAGAATTCATGACTGAGGTACTTACTGACATATTTTATGTCGTAGAACAAAATGTGAAAGGCTTGTATTAACCACAGACCTTATTTCAAGCATCTAACCAAAAACCCACTCAAAAGACCCTTTGATTTTGAGACAAGGCAACGGGGAGTGCTAAAATGCTAACTCATTTCTGGGTTTTAAGACTCATTCCTGCACCACCCTGTAGTTCAAAATATCTCCTCGTCTGTAACAGCCTAGCAGGTAGTTAACCTGCTGACCTCACCAACTTTGTTGCCACATTCATGTCGTGTAGTTCAGACCGTAATTAACTGTGAATTTCTTAATCTCACCCTTGGTAAAAAATAACTTTCAATATAAGTGTGAACAAACTCTTGGCAACTCAGCTGCACCGGCAGTTAAACCTAGAAAAACATCAACCCAAAAAAATCAAATATTAGCACTTATACAATTCAGCTGATTTAAAAGCAGCTGTCTGCTTTTGGTTTCACCTGCTAACGAAGCAAAGGCAACAAAAGTAGCTAGTTGAGGATATTTATTTGGTGTGACTTTGAGGCTGGCGGTGGGGGTAACCTCAGTGTTGTGGTTCTAATCACGGATTATGGAGTGCTGAGGTTACAGGGCAAGTGGTGTTTCAAGTTTTGCCATCACCACATGAAAGAGAGACAGCTGATCCTCTCCTCTGCATGATATGGAGCAAACAATACTTTGTGTGCAGGAGACTTGAAAATGGCACAAATAACAAAATTAATGTCTGGTGTGAATCACGCTGACTAGGGAGCTATTTACAGGGTGCACACTGTCAGGATTTTCCTGGAACAGTTGTGAAATCGAAAAACTGTTTTGAATATAAATTGTTTAGGCTATTGTTTAAAATATGTTAATATTCATGACATGAAATACATGAAATACATGATTTATGATTACTGTTATCTGACTCATTCCAAGTGCACATATTTATTTGATGGGATGTCTATAAACCAATCACAGTGCTCCAAATCATCTTAAATTGACTGCAGTAGAGCGACACCCCTTTTTTCAACAAGCGTGACTGACCATGAGGCAAGGAGGAAGGGCAAGGTAGGTTAAGTCTAATCATATTTTTAAAGTACATAATTTGTGTTTAAACAAAGAAAACATGAAATGTAACATTGCATAAACATGTTAAAAAAAACATGTAAAAGATAATAGCTTTAACTCAGGATTTTTTTGAAAAATGTCCGTCCATTGGAATGGACACGGGATCTGAATGTCAATGGGGAAATACTGTTTTGTATTGATTTACTAAAGAAACAGTCATCTTATAATAGATTTTATTGGTTATGTACACAGAATATTAATCTCAGGAGGTTTTTAACATACTGTTTTCTGGAAATATGTCAGAAATTAAGGACATTTTGTATCAAAATGACAAATACAATGCAAAATATATATGCAATGTGTTTTAAAGCATCACTTTTTTCATTGATATGAGATAACTATTCATGAAAAATAAATAATCCCATGTTTTTTGTGGGGAAAAAGGTCTATTAAGACCATTTATTGTCATTTTTCTACTATCAGGTGATTTCTGCATTAAGAATCTTCGGCTATTGGAACGGACGAAACAACCCTATATAGATATTTTTTTGTGTTTGGAACATAATTGGGTTCTGAACGGGGTTAAATAAAGTGATGTAAATGGGGTAAAATATCATGGAAATGTTTTGAAAATGAATTGATAAAAATGTGCAGGAAGCCTGCAGTTAGCTTGGTAGTGAGATACAAACTTGGTCATCCCAAATGCTGAATTCTGTAGAAGTACAGAATCAATGCCATGTGGAAAAGGTGGGAAAAAATCTTGTATCAGTGTTCGCTGGCTATACAGGGCTATGACGTACTCCAGTCAGTAGTGCAAAACTGAAGCTGACAGCGCGTCTCAGCAATGTTGGCCATAAACTGTCAGTCAGCTGCTGCAGAGAGAAACCTCGGCTCAAAGCTCAGAAGCTGTTTCCACACATGTGTCCAAAAATGGGTTTTTCTCTTTTGAAAAAAAAAAAAGGAAAAATGTCCAAAATACTTGCATAATGGATTATATTTCCTACACAAAAAGTGAAGAAACTTTTTTGCTTTAAATCTTTTCTCATTATCCATCATTACAGATCAAGCAGGCCCTGTGAGCTCTCGGGTTAGTTTTTTGGAGCGAGGAGCCAGTCATGCTGGCAACAAAGATGTACAAAGATTTATTATAAGCAAATAAGACTTCGGTCAGAATTGAAAGAAGATGTGAAAATGGAGTCCAGGTTGAACGTGGCCTGAGCTTTACTTTGGAGAGGCATTTGGACCTTCAGGGCATTGGGTGTAGGCTGTGATTACCCTCTCTGCTGTTTCTGTGCATGCTCCCGCTCTATAGCTCAATGGGCAGAGCATGGCACCAGCCGTGCTGTGGTTAGGGGTTAGACTCCCATTGTGGCTCCTCAAATTGAAACTGTATGTTTGCACAGTATACTGAAAGACCAATAATAAAATGCATCCTCCAAATTGCTTATGGTGCATTTGTACCCTGTGAGGCGCGTAGGTGCCTAAAAGTAATTAGCACATTCATTGTTTGTCTGAGAACGACAGCCTCCGGCAAGAGCGGTGGAAAATCAAAGGGATCCCGCTGTGCTGTTGGGACTGTGGGCCAATCAAACGTCTCCCTCTGGCTTGAATTATGACATGAAGCCTTTTAAGCCAGGGGCATGGAGTCACAGGAACCCTGAGTGTGCATAAAACCAACGCAGCACTGGTACAGGACAAGCATATTCGCATAAATATGAGATAATTACACGACAGCGTCACAACCGCCGGCGACAGCACATGATGGATGAGCCAGGGAAAGAAAACATGTAGAAGGCGAGCGGAGAAAGACACAGGGCTACTGGTGTAACACAAACTGTGGACGGAGGGATGGGAGCGAAAGGCAAAACAATAGGTGGACTGAAGGAGGAGGAGAGAGTGGTGGAGGTCTTAGTGTCTCAGGCCTCAAGTATTACCCCTCTTCTATTTCTGCCTTTTAAGGAACTCCATAACTTCAAGTAGATAATGAGTGCCTTGAAGCAGGCTGAGTAAATCAGACAGAGAACAACGGAGGGAGAGAAAAGGTGTGTGAAGGGGGGTGAGGGTGGATTGAGTGAGGCAGTGGGAAACAGTGGAAGGAAGAGGAAGATTAGAAGTGATAACAAATGAAGCGAAAGAGGCAGAGAGAGGAGCTGAGCTGAGTGGAGATGCGTGATAAGATCTTGCATTAACTTAAAAGCATACTTTAATGAAACTCCACTGAGAGCTTTAGAGAGGGAGAAGCAAAGATGGGTCAGGTTAGGAAAATACATGTCCGTGGTGGATGTTTCTGAGTTCTTGATTTTGAGTTTAACCCCAAAGCCCCTTCTCACCATTCTTTACACTCATCATGTTTCTCTATTTACAGTCTGAGCAGCCGCAGTCGGATTCCCGTCTGTCTTCGCCGTTCCTTTTAAAATGTGTAGCAGAGGGAAAACATTAAAAAAAATCCCAAACTTGATTTTTTTTTGTGTAGAAATGTTGTGACTTCGAAGGAGCCTTGCGAAGACACAGCAAAATTCAGGATTCAACAAGACTGCGACCTCATCACTGGGTTCAGATTAACAGTGATTGAGTCAACTTTGAACTTCGACCTCTATCGGAATCATATGTGTCAGATTGAAGGCCTCAGTATGCTTCAAACAAAAGCTGTTTTTTCAGGCTGTATGCAACTTCTACCACTCCCAGGTCATGAAAAGCTGGTTTTATATACACAAAACATAAGTTTACCCTAAAAAGCTTTGAATATGTACAGCACAGGACATCATGCCTCAGTTTGGATACTGAAAAACTCCCCAAATCAAACCCTTTTAATGGGAAAAAGGAAGAGCCCTCAAGAAGAGCAACAGAGGTTGGATCCCTCTTCCAGTACAAATAAACATGCAGACATGTTGTATGTGCTACTGTCACTTTCTGTGTGTACAACCAAGTACAACACAATGAATGCCTTTAAAAAGAGACGGTCCAAAACTGTGCGCTGTTATCCCCATTTGTATGATTCACCGTACCAAGACTATAGACAGACTCTTGGAGAGACATCAGGGAGGAAGTGCGATGCAGCCAGGCAGAGGCTGTGACATCGGGCCATATGAAACAGGCCTCAACATTTTTGTCTTTAAAATTTCTGTCTGCAAGTTTCCTTAAAAGACCCACAGAAAGTGGTGCCTCTTAATCATCTATTATAACCACCTTCAAAAATGTACTTTTTGACTCACCGGTAGATTAAAAAAATCCACTGGCACTAGCATGGATTTTACTGCCCTTAATAATATATTATAATATATTTTTGTGTCACGTATGTTCCATCTCGCCATGTGCGTCACCAATTTCCCATCATCAAAATATTTGTAAGCGTGGGTCAAAGTTTCTCCCATCAAGTCTACTTTTATAGATCACACTTTTGCATGGGAAATGGCATGTGCCACTTTGCGTGTGAGAGTGTGTGTGTACATCAAACTCTTTAACAGGAGAGGAGAAGCAGCACACCTGTTATACCCATTTTCCACCAAAATTAGTGTGTGTTTGTTGTTTTTTTAAACATGGGATAACACGTTAAAAACATAGCTGATAGACTCCTCTCCCGTTGTCGATAGACTAGAGCTATGCATACATGGCTCTGCAGCCGACGACCATGCTTTTCTGTGTGTGTGTGGGGTTTTTTTTTTTGGTGTTTCACATTCAACGTCACGGACAGGCCAGGGAACAGGTTAGTAAACAGTAGAAAGCAGCATGGAGGTTAAATAGGTTAGATATCTCTCACTTACTCAGTCTCTCTTGCAAACTCAGTGCAGACTAATTTGGATCAATGTTTGAGCATCACTGCATCTAGCTGGTTAAGGGGCTAAAATTAGCATGTTCACCCAGATGTTGTGTCACCATCAATGCTGATTGGAGCTGGAGCTGATAAATACCCTTGTCCACTGCAGAGTCTTTGACCCGGGTGTGAATGCCAGTTAAAACCTTTCCCATCACATTAAAAAGCCAGATGTAAGCGGGTGTTTTTTTGTGCAGTGGAAAAGGGGCTTAATTGACACTAAAACACAGTAGAGACTCTCAGCATAGTTTTTAATTACATAACTTTTTTAGGACAAACATTTCCCTTCCAGATTTACTTGCCAAATGGAAAATCTATCCACGTTTGGCGCTTAATGGGTGTTAATTTCGGACCCTATTTATGACACACGTGAACTGTGTTGTGGTGTTTTTATCTTATTCTTATTTTATTCTTATTTTCTGTGTTTGGGGCGTTTCAGGGCACAGCACACAGGTGAGGCTGAGATTTTATAAAAAGGTAGTGACCAGGTACAAGACTGTAAGGTGCACACACCCAAGAGGAAGCTGTGAGAATCACGGACACAGTGGTGAGAAAAAACAAAACAAAAAAAAACATATATAGCAAATCTAAGACTGACCTTCACTATACGTTTGCTGGAGACACTGGTTACAGACGTTTGCTGACAAAGTCCTGCATCATACACCTTTAAAGCTCCTCAAATAAATATTTTATATTTCTATTGTGTGAGGAACCCACAGACAATTATCATCCAGCTCTGCATTCCCCCAACTCTATGGAGCATTTTAGCATCTCTCATATTTGTCATTATTGTGGTTTTTGTGGCCTGCAACTTTGGTGTTTTGACTCTAACTGCACTCATAGTGTCATTTTCAGCCACAGCAGACATCTTTCTAGTGAAAAAGCTACCTTCAAGCACCAAACAGCTGCCCCCAAGAGGCCAATAAATAAATAAATTCAAGTTTAAAGCTGCCTTGGAGTGCGCTCCACATAAGCTTCTACTTGTGGGATCTGAAACTGTTAACACTGTTACACATTGGTGTTAATCTAATGAGAAAATAGACACTGTAGTAAAATGCTTTTCTTGCCAGCTTGGCTAACTGCAGCTGCTACAGACTCTAAAACAACTGTATCTGAGCATCTCTGTGGTATAGTTCAATTTCCTATTTTTCAGTCACCCTCCCTGTCAAAAATGACAACAGTCACTTTAATGGAAAACAAATAGCACCAGAGCTCCAAATAATAATCTCATGTGATGCCAAGGAAAAAAGAAGTCCCATTCTTTACCCTGCTTTCGAGCTCTGTCTCTGTTTTACTGTGTTTCTCTGTATTTTGCTTTCCCAATCGTTCGGTTCTCTGTCCCTAAACCACAACAGTTGTGGGAAATCAGTCCCAGCTGTCAGCACTTTGATTTGATTGTAGAATGTGTCAATCAAGCCGGGACACGTTGCGCAAAATCTAATTCCAGTCACTCGTTATTTCAGCTCCCACCGAGCTCTTTGCAGTGGGATTAACTTTGACTGTCACACAGAGCCGAGGAACCCAGGGCGAAACTGACCAGCGCATCTGATCTTTGTTCCATCTACCAAGCAAACCAAACATGAAAGCACAAACTTATTCAAAACAACTTGTTCTGGATCCCTTTGATTATTCTTGCTCCTAGCAGTAAATACTTGCATGGCAGGGTTGCATGGCAGCTGTGAGATTATTCTTTTTTTTAATATTCAGAACTGTCTGCAGTCAAACTGCCAGAGACTCAGCACTGTGGGAATCTCTCCGCTGTATATCTGTAGTGGTGTGGTGGTTCTGCAGGTTTTAGAGTTCACATCTCTGTCAAACATCAAACTGGTGTCACAAATAGGATGTGAATCAAAAACCGCTCAGACTCATTTATCCGTCTGGTCAGAAAGAAAAAAAAAGGCTGAACCCAGACTCTCTTTCTCTAAACTTTTCTTTCTTGCTCATCCTTGTCGTCCATCCTTTCTGGCAGACACAAGCATGCCTTGCTGGAGTTTGTTTTGGTCCGGTCTTGTCTTAATGTGCTGAAATGGTGAAAGACCAAAAAGGAATTAAAGAAAAGAAAACTCAGACAGCGTGACGGAATGAAGAAATAGCATCATATTACCGTGGGGTTCTTAAGAGGACCGTAAAAAGATATGCACTGTGTACTTTCCAGGCCTGGAATGAGAAAATATTTGGTTCTGCCTTTTCCTTTTGAAATGGTGCACTGTGGGAGAGGGAAAAAGAAATAGTCCAGTGTTTGTGAGAATTTTAGACAAGCAAAAGAGGAGGCCTGGAACGAGTGTGAGTGTGAGAAAATGTGTGTTGCGTCTGTGCAGGTGTGTATAAGACAGTGAAGGGGTGTGAGAATAAAGTGGTCTACTCATGAATGTCTGTTTCTCTGTGTGTTCTTTTATAACTCAAGCTGTGGGGACAAAATATTGTTTCATACAGTGACATTGTGGATTTGGGGAGTAAACAAAATAAACTATTGCCCTTTACAAGTTTCTTTTTTTTTCTTTTGGTCTACAAATATCATGACAAGACCACAAACCAACAATGAATTAATCAGTTTCTCAAAATGTTGTGCCTTTCCTCGCATGATGCCAGTTCCTTAAGATGCAAAACAGGCTAGAAGAATTTCATGCTCTTCATTGTTCTCTGCAAATCACAATAGGATGTACTTTCTTACAGAAAAGAATAGTCATCTCATGCTCATCGTTTATGAAACTCTACTGTTTGGAAGCTTCCTTCAAGAGTCCCTGTGGGGCTTTGATACCGTTGGTGGGTGTAGTTTGGAAGAAAGAAAATTTTTCCTACATGAAACTGCTCACAACAAGGTCTATCGATTATCTTGAGTAGCCGGGTCGTGATTTCTGGAAAGAGACATTGCTGTTGACTTTTTCAAATGTATTCTTTGGTGCTTTGAGCTCCACAAGCCGAGTGCCATCTAGCTCCATCATACTGGAGAGACTCTTTGGCCAATATCTCCAACACTCAACAACTCACACCACCACAGTCTAGATTCGTAAATAGCACTAGAGGTAAGAGGTAAAATATGTAGTTTTGATTTTGACGGGATCTGTCCCTTTAAAGCTTCTCTTGTTTTTTTTATGATTCTTGCAACTGTTTTTTTCCAGGTGTGTGTAGAGTTGTTTCTGCTTTGCTGATTCCGTTCTTGTGAAAGTTTCTTGTTCTCAGGTCTCTGTTGGAAAAGACATCTTAATCTCAATGAGACAGTCTGATTAAATAAAGATTAAATTAAAAAAAAAGGCTCAAATGATTCTTAAAAAGTGAGCATGTGCAGTTTTAGCCATTTTTACTCAAACAGGAGTTTAAGTATTAAAACAGCCACAGACTAACACACATTTGGTAATCTAATGAATGCTCTGATGCAGGACAGTGTTTGGGGTTCAACTCAAAACAAACTGGAAAAGTGTGCAATGTTGTGTGCAGATGTCCGCCAGGTGGCAGTAATCCGACTGCCATGCAACGCCCGAGCAGATCGCGGCCCCTCCAGAAAATTCTTGCCTCGCTAACATGCTGCAGCGTGTTCCGGAAGCATATCATAAAAATACATGCCTCGTCTATTTTTCACGTCGCACGTCGCACTGATCGAGTTTCCCTGCTAACAGGCACTGTGTATAAAATATAGGTACAATATATTTAGGAGGATGAATGTATTTATAATGACTAAAACACAACCACAAATCTTTGATCTATGTTGCTAACAACTGGACTTTTAACTGTATTAACTTTGTCTGTAGGCTACAGCACAAAAAAGTATGAAATGGAAACCAATAAACACAAAACAGACAAGAAAATCATTTAACTATATCCTGTTTACTTACTTAGGGTGGAAGCACACATATGACAGAATAAAACATTCAGTAAAACAGATTTTTCAACAACCGCAAATCAGCGCAATCACAGCAGATCCTTGAGCATACAGTCATAAACGCGCGCATAAAATATGAGGCCAATTGGTTAAGAGATAAAGTGCAAACAGACAGAGGCACACACGACCAAATGCATTACTCCCTCTAGGCAGAGGAGATAACTAGAGTGCCCATGTTCATCATAATGAAGGAACATGTCACCTAGTGCAACAGTGTGGCTCATCAGTGTGTTTTAAAGATGACAATAGAGGTATATAAAACAGAGAAATAAGCTTTATCAGGATTTGGCTCCACAGAAAATGGTTATTAAAAGGTTGCGTTAATGATTGGTTTGGTTTTCATGAGAATTGTTGACAGTAAGAAAAATATAGGATATTACAAGACATATTTTATCAGGTTAAGGTGGGGCTGTGGCATGCAGCCTTAAGATTATAGGGTAGGTCTCCAGGGAATTAATGTAACGTGTCTTCCTAAGTGACAAAAACAAGTGTGCGACTGTGTGTGTGTGTGTGTGTGTGTAGGGGTGTGTGTGTGTGTAAGAGAGAGTCTGTAGTTCTTCCATAATCTCCTGTCTTTGTGCGTCCCGCAGACAGTTTAAAAGCTTTCTATTTACCTTTCGCACCATTCTCCCATTTTCAGGTCACAGAGTGGGATGGAGGTGTGTGTGTGTATGTGTGTGTGTGTGTCTCTGTGAGAAAGAGTGAGACAGAGCACTGTAAGTCCTCCTAGTGTGGGTGGACAGCTGGTCCAAAACAGGCGTTTTAGGCTCTAACAAACCGTGACACGTCAAACATGTAATGTAGACCGCGACACAGCAACATGTAAAACGCCTCATTGACTCCCACCCAAGGCCTCGGGGAAAAGAAAAGAGAAAAAAAAACTCTTTTTGCTCACACACAACTGCAGCCATTAATCATAAATGAAATTTTACGAGGGATGGGGAGGAATATGATTGTCATAAAATGAGCAAAACAAATGCGCAGAGGGAAGTTCCTGGCTATAACAGCTGGAATCACCTCAGGATAGCTTGGCTCAGGGAACAAAGGTGCTGAGATATACCCTGTGTTTGGAGGAGTGTGTTTACCTCTCTCTCCTTCGCTTCCCCCTCTGTTTTGAATTTGTGCGTCTGTGCGTTTGCCAGGATGCATGTCAGTTATCAGACTTATTAGATGCCATCAAACGTCTGCTCTATCATCTGTCTGTCATCTGGCACTGCACTCTCTCAGCTCTTCTCCTTCAAAGTAGCTCGTAGCTTGTTTTCTCTTTTCATCACTTTCCCTCGCATGTACACACAAAAACATACGTTAAATGCAAATGTTGGCAAGACGAACCGAAAGAAAGGTACAGAGAGAGAAAGAAAAGCAGAAGTGCGGCAAACACACAAAACTGGCAAAGAACGCACACAATCCTTCCCTGAAGCTAAAACACCTGATTCTCAAGATTACACGGAGTCTGAACTGTTCTACTAAGAACAACACGAAGAGTCGTCACAGTTTGTCTTGTAATATGTGGGGATTTGAGAGTTGAGCCCGCTGACCAAGCCTCAGAACAAACTGAGCCGTCACAATTTCATCAAACGTCGAGTTTTTATTGGACTTGAAGCGGGACAAATCTGAACATGATACTCAAGTTTGAGGTGATTAAAGATTGAAATCCGCGCTCCGTGTAATTGTCCCTGACAGTAATCTGCACAATTGTCTTTTACAGCATCTCTCATCATCCATCAGGTGAACGAGCCAGAGGTATTTTTCTTAAGAACTCACAGAGCAAATCATTTTAACACTTACGTGGATATTGGGCAAAGTTTCAACAGGTGTCAGTGAGTTAGATAGCTCCAGTGGGATGTTGCTCTGAGTCTGCCAGGTGTGTAAGTCATGTTGGAAAATTGTTTGCTGTCACATTACCCATGAGAAGTTGATAAGTTGACATAGTAAATCAGGGCCTTAATTTATTATCTTTGAGGCCAAAATTTACCTCATGCACATGTGTGATGTCATGACTTTTCATGGTCAGGTGAGACTTCGGTAATGCCTCATTTCCACTGCATGGATCGACTCGACTCATTTTAGGTGCCAGGTGCGTTTCTCTATTTTATTTTCCACCCTGGATAATACCCCACAGTGTCATCGTGTGAAAGTGCTGTAACATCATCTTCAACATTTGCTGAATGCTTTTATTGGCAACCAAACGTCTGCACTCCGTTACGGGGCTACCATTTTTTTTTAATCTGGGGGAGTGAATAAAACAATTGCAGTCCCTATGACAGTGACTCTGCTGTTTAAAAATGGCAGGTTTATGCAGGATGTGCGGTGACCAGCAAATGCCGATTCTAGTGACGTTTCTCTTTGACCAATCGGTGATCTGCTAGTGATGGAGAAGAATGAATGAACAAATCTTTTTTGAGCAACTCTTTTTAGCGCTCATCATGTACCGGGTCAGCCTGCGGAACATCCGAGTGCTTGTGATAACGATAACGTGTCGTAATTTGAATGAATGAGAAAAGACTGATTAAATCAGACTCCAGACTTCTCCGCCAACCAAGACCATTAAAATCATCTGCTCCTCCCACCCGGTCAAAGCTTGGTCAGTGGCCCTAGTGTCATATACCACCATGTCGAGACACTCTATAGCTGTAGTATGAGACGCACTGGGCATTTTTTTGACACTCTGAACTACTGCTGTAGTATAATAAGCAAGAAAATCCGAAAAGCACAGGTGGGAGAGGTGGTGGATCGGTCAAACAAACTCTGGACTTTCACCCAGTAGACTGATATTCATGTCTGGTGTGAAACCAAAAGTCCATCAAGTTATTTTATTACAACATAGTGTGCTGGTATGTGTAGCATACTATGCTAGTGACATATGTTACATGATGTTACACGATGTTTGTAGCCAGGTAGGTATCCAATCATGTGGTGTTGATGCCTAAACCTAAGGAAGTATACTTAAAACAGAGTAGTTGTTTTTAACCTACGTTGTAAGTTCATTTCAAGAGACTGTATGCATTTAACAAGCAGAAACGGTACATTACCTCTGAAAACAGAGGTTTATTTTGAAAAGGCAGAATGCATACAACATGTGTAAATTGACAAACTGTCCCATGGTGTCCAAAACTGATGCTGGAGGGATACCTAGGTCCTCAAAGTTTAACAGCAAGGGCCACTGACCAAGTGCCGGTAGTTGGGAGTGAGAATGTGTTAATAGTTCTTTGGACTTTGGTGGGTTCATGGACTTTAAGGCGTAATGTAGAAACAACATGGACGCTACAAAGACGATGTGTTGTATTTTGTTTCTCAGAGTGTTTTAAAGACGTGCTGATAATGAAGATCAAAGAAAACTGATCAGGTGAGCCATGAAATACGATCAGGAACTCATTCTTCACATTATTCTGACACCACATGAATGCAGCACAACTACCACCTCAGCGTCCTTGGAACCTTAATTGAGGTGGCACCAGTTACTATCCACAACTTTTGCTGATGAAAAAGCCAAACAGAGAAAGTGTAGTTGAGTGGAGTCGTGCTGTACCACGCTGTGATGTGGCATAAGACACCCACACAACCATGCACGAACATCCACCCATACAAGCCATTCAATGATCAGATGAATGAACCGTCAGCCCCATTTTCTCCCTAATTGCTTTTGAAAACATGTCGGGGAGCTGCGCAACACAGGGAATGACAGCTCCCGGTGTTTTCCTAAGGGACTAAGTCAACATGCACAGACAGTGACATGAAAGAGCTCACACACCTCTGCGGTTTTGCTCACTCACACGGACGACCAATTGATTAACTCATAAATCAACCTCATCCCAGGCCCCAGGCCCTGGTGCACCCCTCCGCCTCCACCTCCACCCCCACCAACCCAAAAAAAAAAACGGCGATGAGAAGCAGCAGCCCAACCCTGCACCCTCCAGCTAAGTAAGTGGAGGCGGGATGTTTCAGCTCATGGCAGAAACCCAGCAGGAGGGTGAGGCCAGGTGGGGCAGGTACAGTGGGTGCTATGGATTTTTAAAAAAAATTTAAGGTGGGGTCATGGAAACGACAGGTATAGGATTAGTGTGTATTATTATAAAGACAGGGAGGGATGGAGAAAGAAAACACAGAGGGGCTTAAAGAGGGATACAAATGTGTTAAAAAGACAAAGGGGAAGATCTGAATCAAAAACTGTGTAGTGCTGCCAAAGAGGAGAGAAACATGGGGAGACAGATATGGAGAGAAAGAGGGAAAGAAAGCATAGAGGAATGCAGTAAATCCCTAAGCGACTGAGCAAACCTCTGGAGAAAGAAAAGAGGAATTTTTATGTGCTGCAGGTGAGCAGAACAGAGAGGGAGGGAGAGGGAAGAGGAGACGAGGAGATAGACAGATGGAAAAAAGAGGGAGAGAACGCGGGGGTGGCCAAGGGAATTTGAGGAAAACGTCAAAGGGTTTGATTGTAGCCGAGAAAAAGGGGACACACGGGGTGAAAATGAAGCAAAAGTGACTCAAAATGACACAAAATGGCCACTCGTACAGTGAGAGCGGATGGCATACGGATGGATGAAGGAAGGCAGAGAGACATATGGAAAAAAGATTTGGAGACAGAGTGTGACCAAAAAAAAAAAAAAAAAAAAGGATAAATAGGAGAGAGAGACAGACAGGGAGGAAGAGGAGGACGGCTCAACAAGAGCATCTGTGTATCTTAAAGGCACACACAGTTTTTTGGTCAGATTGGTCAGCTTCAATGATGAGATTGCGCACACAAAATCATCATGTGACATAAAAATCATGTAGAATATGATCCAAGTGTGAGTAAAATGACCATTTGTAAGGTATATTAACTGATGTATCATGACTTCAGCAGGTAAAATATATATTTTAGGTGTTTTGGAGGACAGTGTGTAGGCCTACTCTAGTGCATTTTACTGCATTCAAACAAGACAACGCTCATTTCTAACCCTCGTGATATATTTCATTTTGTAACTTCCTATCTACAGACCATATGTTCTGAGCACTGAGCCACATCAACAAAGTGTTAACAGGTGCATCCAAGCACTCATATAACCAAAACATTAAACAACGTTAAAAACGAACAAGTTTCCCATATAGAAAAATCTGAATAGGTTAACATTCTGGCCATCAGTCTTTTTAGACGTAGGACAAATATATACATTTTCAGAAGAATCCATATATGTGTAGAGAGGCCCTTAGATACCACTATGGAGATAATGACATTCAGCTGCATGAATCAGAGCTGTAATGTAATTCAAATGTTCTGTTACAACTAAGGAAAAAACATACTGAACAAAAAACCAAGGAGGTCTTGCTGTTTGTAAAAAATGCAGACCTTGGTTGTCTGCATTTTTTGTTCAATATCAGTTCACCTACTTCACTGAAGAGCACCTGCCGAGTCAGAGCCTTGTTTATCCAAGTAGCGCTTCCTTCCTTCTTTCTTTTTCAACAAGGAAAAAACATGTTAAGGCCCCCTCACTTGCACAATGTCTTTCAAATCAACATGCATCAACCAGGAGTAGACTCAAAGTGACCACAAAGAAATACTAAAGTATGTCAAATGCTGTGTTAAGAGCAACACAGCAACAGTGCAACCAGCTACATTATTGCTGATTTGAGGTTCAGCGTTCTTATACATAGGTATTTCATCACAGGCTTGTGTGTGACTGTTTCTTGCCACAAAGGTCCGTCATATAAAGTTTGTATTTGATCATAAAAATACCTCATTGTCAGTGTCTGAGCCCCATTTTACATCACATTTCACCGTCCCATTACATCCCTGTGTGCACCGCAATGCACATAAAGCTAGCATAGCATCAGCTAACTCAGCTAAATAACACAGTACCACAGCTAGAAACAAAAACATATGATTAGTTGATGCTTCAGCGCGTCATTGGAGTGCTGAAAATATTGAGGCCAGCTCAACTTTTATTTGTTGTGTCACACCCTTTCGCAGTGACAAGTGTCGTATGTCAGTTTATAGCTTCCTGTCACCTACTTCCTTTGAAAATGACCTGTAACCTGTTGCTCTGTTGCTCATAGCTCGTGGCATAAAGTAAAAAGAGACACACAACAACCACAAAAGGGGGGACTAAACAACATAGAGACACAAAACAAACAAAAAAAGACACAAAATTACTGAGATGCAAAACAAGAAACAAATAAACAAAATAGCGATAAAACCACCGCAATGTCTTTGTGTCTCGCTCCTGTGCAGGATACGTGGTGGGATCTTTTGCATGTCTGTGCTCAGAGGCCGAGGACTACAGAGTCTAGTAATATTTTATAACGTAGTTGCTCATCTTTTGAATGTTCAAGCTTTAAAAGTGCTTCATCTTCCAGTAATAGTGTCTACGCAGTGAGTGATCCAGACTTTTACTATTACTATACAACTTTTAGACAGAATAAATAGTCCTTAAGGTGTAACAATCTTACCCGTTAAAGTCTGTTCACAGGTCTTGGGAGTGAAACTGTTTAGGTAAGAGCAGTAGTACAAAGCCATTTGTGGCCCCAGATGGAGCTGTGTGAGTCTCATAAACTGCCTCAAGTGAGTCTCCAACTGAACTGTTGAATGGGAGGGAATGGGTAGAATAAAAAGACGATATCTTTGATTGTCCTGCACTGATTTTGATTTATTTTTAAATGCCCATCATAAGTCAGACAATGTTTTAGGAGTGCAGTGCTGAATCAGTGGAGTACTCCAACAAGTCGGAATGTTTATTAAGGTTGAGGTGCTGCCCGTAGCCTACTATGATTCACTATATGTGATAATGACTTTCATGGGGGAACATGGAGGAATTTTGCCAAACATTTGGGTTTTTCTTTGTGTTTTCTGAAGGCCCTGACACACCAAGCCAACGGTCTGCTGTCTGTCAATGTTGGACTATCGATGAGCATCTGTCACCCTAGTTTTTGTGGTGTGTCCAGCACTGTTGGCGCGAGCCTGCTTTTTTAGGCCAATTTGGCGTGTTAAATTGGTGTCCATAACAGCAGAGCCTGTCGATGAGTGAAATCTCTCTGAACTGGTAGTTCAGCTCAGTGCACTAGAAGAGAAACGGCGGTGAGGAACGCAAACAAATGACTCTGGCTAACTAGCATCTTGAGCCTGTCTTGTTAATCCTCCGGTTTCCCCTTTTGAATGACGAAAAAACAGAGTACAGCCGCCTGCTGCTATGGAGAGTTATTTTCTCTCATGTAGGCACAGAACATAGGTGCTAGTTGACCATCGGCTGTTGTCTTTGCAATGTGTTCTGGTGCAACTTTTTTGGCGGAAACACAGACAGTGTGAGGTGATGCAACAGTTTGTCACCACCAGCTCTTTGATGTCGTTTTGGTATGTTTGGGCCTTAGAAGGGAGCGAAGTGTGAAGTGTGAAGTGAAGGGGCCAGAAAAAAGACCAGATGAGGTTCTCGCCAAGAGAAGATAAAAGTTCTTTAACAAGATGGCCCGCACATCGACTCCTCTGTAGGTCTTGAGTCTTTAATCACGGCCTGCCAGTCACGCAGACACATAGGCCTTCTGTCTGCAGCTGCCTGATAGACCGAACAAGCCAATAATGTCGATGCCTTGTCACTCACAGTATCACTTATTATCGAAGGACCGAGCCAGCTGAGTCATACAAACAGGGCTCGGCGATCCTGTTACGTATTAGTTACAGCAATTTGTCTCTCCTCCGCTGACAGAGAGAGACAGACGGAAAGAGAAGGGGAGAGACGACGCTGAGTGATGGCTGTTAGATAGCTATGCATGACAAGCCTCATTCCAACAAAGTTCTGACACACAGAGATAATGATTCACACACGTGCTGCGCTTGCAAGCCCACACTCGGGCAAACAATACACACACACAGATAAATGCACGAACACGTACACACACACACTCAGACCAGACAAAGCGGCCTTTGTTGACTACTGGCGGCCCCTCACTCATTGCTTACTGAATGTAAAAAACACACAGCGTCTTGTGTGCGTGTGTGAGTGTGCGCGCGTGTGTGTATATATACATATGTGTCACGTCTCTGTCAGCGTTAACCCTTTCACCCACTTAGTAAGAGTGTGTGTGATGATGTGTCAGCGTTGACCTACCGTATAAGTCACTTCCTGCTGAGCTAATGCTGCTTTTAAAGGTTCATGTGTTTGTCATCACATGGTCCACCTTTGTGTGTCAGGGTGGGCGTGTGCGGTTGCGCGCAGGTGTGTACCTCGAAGGTGATGGAAAGGAGATTCTCATTGATCCTTTAATATCTGGCCTGGGGCGAGGAGAGGGAGCCAGAGAGCTGCGGCGCACATGGGAAAAAAGCGTAGTTGAGAGCAATAAAGCCAAACAAGAAAGAACGAGAAAAGATAACAGGTGAGGGGAGCGATAAAAGAGTGGGTGTGGAAAAGAAGAAGCAAAAACGATAAGAGACAGAGGCGGTGACAGAGACAGGGAGAGCGGCGGCATTGAAACACAGACACAACAAGAGAGCCGTGCGGTTGGTGGGATTATGAGGGGGTGTGTTTGTACCTGTGCCTGTTTCATGTAAATCCCTCACTGTCACAGGTCAGAGGGATGTTTTTTGGAGGAAGAGGAGCTTCGTGAGATAGTGTGATGAGAAAGGAAAGCAAAGTGGGAGGAGGGATGATGCAGTGGGAGGTGGGAAGACAGAGATGAAAGGAAAAATGAGAGATCGTAAATTTTTACCAGGACAGACAAATAAAAACTCTCTCATACCCCGCCTCTCTCCCGCTCTAGTTTTTTGTCATGAATGTGAGCCGGCCTTTGTTTTCCAGAAAACGGCCCGACCCAAAGCTCCTCTCCCCTTGTGCCAATCACCCGAAACCATCCCTATAAAACTGAAACCATCGCAAACAAAAATCCCATAAGCATTTCTTTTTTTTTTTTGTCTCCCCTCCCGATGGGCTCCCAAATGACCAATAACACCACGCTCTGTACAAAAGCTAGTGTTTATTCTCTCTTGAGTTACGATACAGTATATTCACACTGGAGAAAAATAAATAAACATCTTGTTCAATAAATATTATACAGATATGATCCATAACCTTTAGCCACGTCATCTAAGGCACATTGTAAAGACATAACATCAGATTTACTCTGGAAAAGAAATGAGGCCTTCTGTAAGTTGCCAAAGAAAAAGTATCTGATTTCATCTTTGAAAAGGCACAAAAAAAATTCACATTAATGTATCTTACGTTTTGTGTTTAGGAGTGTGAAGTCACTTAAAGGAATAGTTTGGCATTTTTGCATTATTTCTGAGAGTTAGATGAGAAGATCCGTCTGTTAAGTATGATTGTTAAATAATTCATATGCAAACAAAAATGAAGCTCACATCCATCTGTCCACTTGAAGTGTAAAATTTACACACATTAAAAGTTATATGGTTTTATGTGTCCATATGAGTCCATATGAACGCCTCATCTTGTGGTATTCATGACCTTGGAAGTGGAAATTTTCTGATAGCTCTAAGTTTACGAGTTGTGACGTGTTTGCTAGCGTTCTCAGAATTGGTGGAGGCCATGGACGTTCGTTTTTTGGTGGTTGATAAATTAATATATTGTAGTTTTAGTCATGTAGAGTTGTTTTTAATGATTTTATAATATGTCTGAGGAAAGTGTTGATATACCCAAAGGCCTCATCTTTTTCCTCTGTCCTTGTGCCTTTGCATTTCCTGCATTATGTGGCCTGTTTGTTAGCTTGCTAAATTGTTAGCCTCAGCGGCTTCTAGATGCCGACAGTAGCCTATACATGTGTCCATGTTTCCTAGCTCTCCTTGTGCTCTTACAACTTAACCTTGAACGCCAAGCACATGTACATGACATCCCATGTGGTAACCACGAGCTCACAAGCTCCATTTGAAGGCAGCATATTTTTTAGCTAAGGACAGCGAGTCCCTGGAGTCTCCCTTGGTTGCCTAGCAACCTCACCTCATCATTACAGAAGCCTCGCCTTCAATTCTGGCAAATCATGTATTATTACTTTTATTATAGAATTATAAGTACATCATGCCCACTGAGGATACACACATTCATCCTTGAAAATTCGCTAAAGGAAGGACTAAGTTCTCGATAGACTTCGAAGGATCCTTCGTCAGGGTTTGATGACGCAGCCTCCTTGAAATTCAGCGGTTTAAGGATCCTTCCTTGACTATGAGAAGCACCACTAGTCTCTGCAGCATGTGGCTGCTGCCAGCTTCACTGTGTGTGTATTGGGTTTTTAGAAGTGTGGACTATATTAACTGGTGCTGAATTATTTAAACGGATCATTTTAACTACAGGAGACATTTATTTTGATGTGAAATGTGAAAACACATGAGTTCTACTGCTTCACATTGCCTCTGGTAAAATGAGGTATTCATTTCAATAAGTGACCAGTGTGGACAGATAGAGAAGAGACACGCAATGCCCACATGAGCAAGTGCAGCTTCGGCGGACAGTGGAGCAGCCTAAGTTGATTATAATGGATCCACTTCGCTGCGGGCATGCTGCGGCAGACATGTCACACCATGTCGGTGTCCCATGTATTGTGGCTGCAAGTGCACAAATGTGAGAGAGGTATTGGCGGTCTCATCTTACTCTCAGCAAGAAAGCAAATAAGTGTATTTCACAAGATGTCAAACTATTTCTTTACACAAAGAAGACAAAACTGTGTCTTTAGGATAATTGATTCTATTCTAAAACATTTTAAAACTGTGTAAAATATTTGTTGCTACGGAGTGAAGTCATTAAAAATGGTATAAATGAGTGAGCACTGAATGAAAAGCAGCAAAGAAGTGAAAGATTTAAGGCACCAAGGTGTGTGTGTGTGTGTGTGTGTGTGTGTGTGTGTGTGTGTGTGTGTGTGTGTGTGTGTGTGTGTGTGTGTGTGCGTGTCTGTGTATGACGTAAGTTACCCTCTGGGACTCAAGACCAGTTTATTGGGGACAGCTTGTCCAGTCGAGAATAAAAGCTGTGTCCCTAATTTTGGGTCACTGGTTTTGGTTAGGGTAAGTCTTCATGAAATGAATGTAAGTCGATGTAATGTCTTCTGATTGATGGAAACACAACGGTGTGTGTGTGTATGTGTGTCTAGACAGTATGTGTAGCGCTGTTGTAGAGTTACTGTAACTGACCAGTTGACTTCTGATTACTAAGCAGTACCCCTCTGCCCGTTATTTCCAACGCTCATCCCCTGACTCACTCCTCCTCCCGTCTTCCTTTCCCTTTCTTGCCTCTTCCTCTCCTCCTCTTCATCCCTCTGGCCATTTCCTCCTCTCCTTTTGTCTTTTGCCCATTCAGAAAATTTCTTCATTTAGAGAAAATGAATGTTTGCTGATTCACACATCTGGGGGTCACTGAATCAGTTTGCACTCAATGGCTGCACTGTTTGTCTCTCCGCCTGTCACTCGGTCTAACCCCGTGTGCGGTGTGTGTGTGTGTGTGTGTGTGTCTAACCACCTACAGTGGTATTTCTGTTGATCTATGAGCCGTGAAGTCCGGTAACTCAGCCCAGTCTCAGTGTCTCGCTCAATGAGCTGCTATGTGCATCAGGCGGGTGACAGTGCTGGTAATGTGTTGGCTTTGTGTGTGTTATATTCCATTAGCGCTTCTGGTGACCTGCCAAATAGTACTTCATTCACTTATTCCAGTACGGTATGAATGAATGTGTTAAGCATGAATGTGTTAATGTGCTTCTGTCTGTTTAAACCTCTCAGTTTGTTTCCACTCAGATTTTGTGCAAATAATAGATTTCCGATAAACTGCACTCGAGTGTCTCGACGTCTCAGCCTCTGAGTCTCTTCTTGAGGCGGTTAAAGTCCTTCGCCGACCGCCACAGCCAACTCTGCAGCTCTCTCAATATCCAAAACCCCTCCACCTTCCTGGCAAAGTCGTTCATCGTCGGCCGCACCGACAACAGCGAAGAGGAGGCGGAGGAGGTGGAAGACAGCAGCGGAGTCAGAGGAGGTGAAAGGAGGGAGGTGCCTCTTTGTAAAGACAGAGGGACAGGCTGGGAGAGGAGGGTGTGCTCCTCACCTGCTCCGAACTGGTAGAGCAGGGAGAGGGTGGACAGAGGAGGTTGGAGGGTGGGGGAGAGGAGAGAGCGAGGAGGCCGACGCTGATGATGGAAAGTGGAGGAAGAGGAGGAAGCTTCCATGTTTGTTTGCCTCTCCTCCGCCACTATTACCCCTCTTCTCTCTACAATGAATCCATCTTCTTTTCTGAGTGTGTCGATGTGATGTGAGTTCAGGTTGTAGCTGTACTGATTGCTGATGGTTTGGATGGTCGGTTGCTGGAGGAAGCTGTCTGTGCCTGGGTACGACACTTCTACCCCGGGTTCAAACTGCCTCTCCTTCTCTCCATCCTCACTGATACTCAACAACCGTCTCCTCTCCCATCTCTCCTCCCCTCCCTGTTCCTCCTGTGCCTCCTCTTCCCATTCTCCTGCTCTCTCTTCTTCTCCAGCAGCCCACTTCCAGCTCTCTGGCTCTTCCCTCCTCCCTCTCCTCCCTCTTTCTCCTCTTGCCTTCTCCCTTGATCCCCCACTCCTTCCTCCAGCTGCGGCCGCGTCCGCCCTCCTCCCCTCTTTCCCTCTCCGCCCTCCGACACTGTCCTCCCTCTCTCCTCTGACCACCCTTGTCCCGCTTCTTCTTTGGTTGTTGCGCTGACCGGACTGTGTCCTCGTCCCGGCTCTGGACCTGTAAAGGCTCTGGCTCATGAGTGGAGCAGGCCGGTCACCTCCTGCCCCCCTCAGAGGGTACTGCAGCTCTCCGCCGTTACTTCCCATGTTTGCAGATGAAGGCGGAAGTGCGTAACCGAGGGTGGTCATCAGTGCCGATATGGAGCCCAGCAGGCCATCCAGGCCTGTGCAAAAGTGCAGTAGTGAGGTTTTGAGGGAGGGGCAGAGGGTGGAGCGGGCCAACTCCCTGACGGCTGCCAGCAGGACAGAGTAGGCCTTCTGGTTCTGGGCGAGCCGAGCTTGGTTTTCCAGGCCGTGCCACAGCTCCAGGCGGGTGGCAGCGCTGGGCAGGGACAGAGCTGTACTGTTGGGTCGAGGAGGGGAGAAGTCTTTCTCATTGAATGGGGGGCCAAGGTAGGTCAGCTGGAGGAGATATTCAAAAATCAGAAGGTTAATTGGATGATTCTGGTTTGTCACATATCATATTTCATAGTTTGGGCAATCATTCATCATAACACTTTAGGGCTCATACACATGACATGTCTTTTACCACCTGGAATACATGAGGTCAGGTATTGGGTGGCTACTCTTGTGCCGGCTTTTAAGGGTTGCAGGTTGCACCTGAAGTTCCTAAGGAAACCATAACCTACTCAGCCCTACCAGAAATCCCGAGTTCAAAGCTGATCTTCCAGTCATTGTAAAGTGTGTATTAAAATATTGCCTGTAGGACAGATCGCAAAGCTCCAGGTGGCCCTGCACTGAAGCAATCAACCTCTGCTCCATATTTACCATAGACTGATATTTACAAAGACAAGAAAAATATCTGCAGGCTGAGATTGGTAGTTCTTGGTCACATGGTAGTGAGCATTGCTGCCTTCCAAAAGTTGAACCGTCATGCCCTGAAAAAAAGGCAGAGCTCACTTATTCACCACACATTTACTCAGTGACCCACACAGGCGTATTCAACTAACGTTAATGTCTTTATCATTTTGTATTTGTCAGATATCGTCAATGATTTATGTTGCGCTTTACATGTAATTTATGTGGACTGAACAAGCTTTCATATATTGCATTTATCGAATCCCCAGACCCCCCAGCAGATTGGGTCCCCCCTTAATGTTGACTCCATTACTACGACCATGCAAATTCTAAGAAGCAAGTGGGAGTGATATGGAGAATTAGTGCTACCCGCTCCAACTCCAATTCCCAAAATTCACATTACAGAAGTGGATGGAAAAGTGCATAAATTCGCATTTTATTTTGCAGGTTTCCTGAAAATTCTTCATTCTTCATTACATTTGGATGAAAATCTGGCTATTGTTTTCACACTGCCATTGATACACTGTTATACAAATACTGATTTAATTGTGATTAAATCAAAAAGACATAATGAAATAGAATATCACCAAAACTGACTCACATATATGACTTTGATTTCCTTGAGCTGATACTCCAGGTATTTGGTCAGCTCATACGTGCTTTCTATCGAACTCCTCTCACTGGCCAGGTTGTGTGAAGAATCAAGGGCTGTCGTCATGGCAGCAGCCAATAGCAGGAGGAGCTGGTATTGAAGTGCTGTGGAGAAATAGCAAAATAATTAAAACTTAAACAGACAGTGTGAAATGTTTCTTCAAGGACACTCACCTCATGAGTGTCCAAGTGATAATTAAAACACAGTGCAGAGGTATTTGTAGTCATAACAGTGAGGTGAAATTTATCTCAGGCGGTATTTTCTCAGACATTTCGTGATTATTTAACTTGGTTTTAAATGAATTTGATGATTTGAGAGCTCAACAGGCAAAAATCACCTCCAGCTACAGTTTCCAGACGATGTTGCACCATCAGACTGTTTATAGGAATTTTTTTTTTCTTTTACAATATTCTGGTTTATTTCTTTGTCTCTATGGCGATGGCCTCGTGTGTTTACATATTGCCAGGTCAAAGTCATCTGACACTGCCAATAAAGCTTTTTCCGTTTCCCATCTAATTTTAGAGGTTTCTGGCTGTCGGAGGTTTACTCTGGCTTCAAATAAAACCTCGCTTAATAGCTTCAGACAGTCAGACAAATGGCTCCTATGTTCAATGCACCAGCCTGTCAGGCAAACAGCCGCTTCAACACACACACACACACACACACACACACCATACACACACATCAGCTCATTCCTGACTGATATCCCAAAAACAAAGACATGTGGCTTTCTTTACAATCACAAACATTAATGTGTTTGTATCAGTTTTATGTTTGCTGTGGACTTCTTGTTTAGGTTTCAGAGTGTTTGTGTAGGTGTTTTATGTTACTGTGTGAGTGTTTGTGAGAATGTTTGTAGCCGTAATTTAATATGTGGATGAAATGCACATAGCTGTGAGTGTATACAATGATTTTCAGTGTGTGTGTGTGTGTGTGTGTGTGTGTGTGTGTGTGTGAGAGAGAGGGGGGGGGGGTTGTAACACTGGGAACCTTTTAGTGCCCCTGTCTCTGGTTTCAAACAGAGAAAATTGGAGCTGAAAGGTGGTTTTCAACATTTAGGAACTTCATGTACGTCCACTTCTCTTGCTGTCTCTTCCACTTTCACACTCTCCCCTTTTACTCTCTAACTCTCTCTCTCTCTCTCTCTCTGGAGGCGTCTTCGGCCCTTCGCTCCAGCGCGACACATTTTTCTTTTGTCGTCTCTGCTCTCTGTCATCCTTTTCCATCCTCTCTGCGCTCTCTCTTTCATCCTCCTGACACCCAGACGGTAGGCAGTGATTCATGCTTGTAATTATGGGCAAACCATGCTGCTTTTTAACAAGTGTGAAATATGTATTGCACAATGTCTGTCAGCGTTCTCGCTGTCTTTCTCTGACACACCTCGGGCCTCCCGTTGCTTCACCAATCCCTTTCTCCTCTCAAACTTGTCATGCCCCACTCAAACTTTCTTTCTTTCCCATCATACCTTTCCCCTCCCCACTTTTCCTCCGCCCTCTTATCTCTTTTCTGCCTCAGGTCAAAATAACAGCTACCAATTAACCCCGATTAGCTCTCCTCCTCTCCCTCTAATGCCTCCTTTTTCTTTCATCTATCCATCACGGCAGGCCCCACAGGATGAAGTGAATGGCTTCAACGCTTAGACGCGTTTTCGGTGGTTCTAAGAAAACAAGTTCTGACCGAAAACAGTCAACACTTTTTCCCTCTGACTCAACCGCTTACATGTGATGTGTCGGTATGCACTCCCTAACAAGGGTTGGGTAGAAACTTTATGATGTTAAAAAACTCCATACAACTCATTACACAAAAATGTGTCATTTGCTGTGCCATTCAAAATGAGAATGTGTTGTAACTGCGGTGAGCGTTATAAAATGTGTCACAAAAGGAAATATGCAGTTGCGAAATTTGTTGTATTGTTTCGTTTTTGGTCTTCTGTGCCTTTACGCAAACATGTGGAGTAACTGAAAGACACCAAATCATCAGAATACATTGAGGGAAACTTCACCCACTAAAGAATCCTTTGTATATCAATTATTCACCCTGTTACGTCAAATTTGTGAAGAAAACTTTCTTGCATGCAGTCGCGCAATGCAGAGCATTCTTGAATTTCAGTGAACTTGTTTTATATTAACCCAAGTCTCATTTATCCGGTCCTCTGCTCAGTACTTCCTAAACACATGCATTTTTAACGAAACCTTACTACTTAAAACACCTCTGCATTAACAGTCATGCACTGATGATAGTGCACCTGGGCAACCCAGTGGAATGCATGAGCAGAGTTTAAATTCACGCACTGCCCAGGCACATTCAGGGCTGGCGCTGCATCTAATGATTATTTTCATTAAAAATTCATCTACCAACTATTTTCATGATTCATGGATTCATGATTTGGTTTATAAATTGTCAAAAAATTGTGAAAAATGCCCAAAATGATGTCTTCAGTTTGCTTCCTTTGTCCAACCGACAGTTCAAAACCCAAACATTCTTCATTTACTCTCATATATGTGAAAGAAAAACAGCCAGTTTAAGAAACTAGAAACTAAACTCACATTTAGCTAGAACCAGTGCTACTTGCATGCCAAAGTAATTTGAATAGTGAGGTTTTAGTAACATGTGTTCGGGAAGTACTGAGCACACGACTGGATAAATACAACTTGGATTATGCTGCACGTTGTGTGGGAATTGATGTACTTTGCTGTTTTTAACTTCGGCCGTCTTTTGCTTCAATTCCTCAAGAATTTTCTCAGTTTTTGGATTCGTCTTTCAACGTGGAGGCCTGCCAGAAAAACAAAGTTTTCATCATGAATTTCACGCACCACTGGTGAGTAATTGATAACAAATGATCATTTTGTGGGTGAAGCATTCCTTTAATCCCTTTTATTATGTAACAAATTGCAGCGATGACAACGAGTAACTGTGATGACATAATGTTTTTAAACTAGCCTAACAAGCTCGAGCTCGCTGTAAAAACGTTGCACTCGTCGAATGATGAGTTTTATTGACAGATTGAATGACAGACTGGGAAACTGGCAGTTTGAAATTAAAACAGGATTAGAAATGCTTGTCAAACAACAGCTTCCTTCACGGCTAGTAACCCTTCCACTACCTGTTGACCCCGAGTTGTCGGCTACATCAAAGCCACCTCCCAGACTATTTTCTTAAACACTGTGGTTGGGCCCGGGCAACTCCCACATGCTCCCACACACACCTTGAAATCAGTCAACTAGGACAACCCCCAGTCAGCCAAACCTCCTCCGATCTCCTCAACTGCAAAAGCCTCATCACCTGTCAAAAGCAATAAGCCTCTTTCACCGACGCCTGAACATTTGGAGCTCATCAAGCCGCAGGCTCCTCCCACCGCACATCCACCATTAGCATCAAAACACCCCGAAATCAACACGACATCGCTGAGTAAACAGCCCTGGAGGAAAAGGACACACAGCGTGCAAAAAGGGTCCCATTCAAAAGGAATAAACAGGTACTAAATGAAAAAAGGAGCCTGGGACGCAGAAAGAAAATTTTCCCTGGCAAAAATCAACCCAAACTGTTCCAAACCGTTTCCTTTTGTCTGCAGCCACATGCTCGGAGATGATTGCCAGACGTGAAAGCCTCTTGTTGTTTTGATTGAGCGCTGACATGTCTAAAAGCATCCTCCGCTGTGGATTAAAACAACCGCTCTTTTGTACGAGTAAACTGAGATAACTCAAACCCAGAGCCATGTTGTTGTTATATAATATTACATTGAGCAACTACTCTATAGTCGGCATATAGCCCGACATCAAGGGGAGCCCTGCAGGCTTGGGGCTGTGTACCTGGCAGTAGAAGCACACTCCGCAGGGCAGGGTTGAAACCAGAACATTCTCCATGGGAGGATTGCATTACAGCAACACAGGGGTTCCCTACAACGGCCGACCATGACCTGCCTCCGTGCACTTATGTGTGTGTATCACCACATATTTTGGCACACACACCTATTAGGGTTACACACATGCACACACAGGGGAGCTCCATTACTCACAACAGATCTTTTTTTTTTTTTTTTTATCTACGGTTTGTTCGCCGATGTAAAGTCAAATCTGGCACTGCGGAGTCTGGCTGCCATCTGCAATACAGAGCTCAACATGAGGTTCGGGCGCCAGAGCTTCAGAGCTCCTAATAGGTCAAAAATAAACATCGGCACAGGTTAAGGGTTCAGAGTTGAATTTTGGGGCGCAAGGGTGTGTTCAGGGGCAAAAAGAGGCTTGTAGCACACTTGACATTTACACTCCAGACGGTGTTTTGGTAAACCAGTGACCCTGTGGGTGCTCTACCGCTTCCATCCAAGAGGACTAGTATTTCATTTTTCCCAACATGCACCACCACTTGAGGTTTTAAACAAGCACTTGAACAGAATTTGGTATTGTGGGAAAACCATGTGCGAGTTAATCTCTCCAGTCTGGTCCAGGAAAAACTAGCTCCGGTGCCAAAAGAGGTTGCCCTTCATTGATCTAACCACTTGAAAGAGGTCTTAAACAGAAAGGAAACCGTAACAGTATGTAGACGATGTTAGAATCCGGTCCAAATTAGATGTTTATTTACTATGTTTGTTCCACAGCAACATTGATTAGGATGACAGCAGCATATTGTCATGTCATAGTTTTCGTGAGCATACATTGTAAAACTGACAAGATTTAACATTAATCAAACCACGCAGGCTGATTTTGGAACAAAAATGCAGAACATCATCCGTAGTGTGTTTTCCAGAACCAGAACAACATGCCGCAGGCGACATCTCCCACTCCTCACACTTGAGTGTTTTCTGCTACATCAGAGGACGATACCAGACAGCATGAGGCACAGATGTGACTGATGTATCCCGCCATGTTTCATGCTATATGCACATTATGTCATGTTGTGAGTTACTTTAAAGACAGATTTAAATTCAATCTGAAAGTCTGGAGACACATCTCTAGAAGATTGACTTGAACTGGATCCAACACGCTCATAAGTCTGATTTAATCTGACTCATGTGTATTGTTTCTAATGTGTGTGTGTTTTTTTAATCCAGACTTGATGAAAGAAATCTGATTGAGATCTGATGATTTGAGTCAGGCTGCAGTTTATTTCCGAACTGCTACATATACACTGTAGGAAGAAGTTACTAAAATCGAATGACACACACACACACACGTTAGCTCATTTAGGCCCATTAAATGATAGGGGTGTTAACACTTAAAAGCCAGAGTACTGGGGAGTTTTACTGTCCTTCCTATTCCGCCGACACTGCGGTGTGAATGCATCATAAACTCAGGGTTCGTGTACTGGCTTTTTCCCAACCGTCCTCTTCAGTGACTGATCCTGTTCAGACGTCATCACCCATCGAAGATCTGCGCTGACATGTGATGACACCTAAAAAATGTCCATTTGATGAAGAAGATCGTTTGATTTGGGGGTCCTCCAAAAGAAAATACCGAGCATCAGACGCTTAATTTCCTGCATCCTGGTACATTTTTACGCACCGATTTGTGCCATTTCTGCATCCATTGTTGGCAAAATTTAAAGTCCTCTGCTACTTCGTGTTTTTACTGGGCTGACAAATGGGCATGTTGTAAATATTGAAGGAGACGTGTCCCCGTCTTGCCTGAAATTTACAACGATATGCTTGAAAGCTGCAGAAAAAGCGAGCAAGTGAACTCTGAGTAAAGAATATTTTTTGACAGATGTGTCTTCCCAAGATCAAGAATGTTTCTCCACACACACCAAATAACTTCATTATTCAATATCACTAAAATCCACATGTCATAACTTTGATTAGTCGTTACATAAAGTTGCTTTTTGTTATCTGTAACCACTTTTTTACTCTCACACAAGGGTCACATTTCTTTCTCAGAACACGCAGCCGTCCTCGGACTCGCCTTGCATATTTGTTGTCATGTAGCTAACGTGTCAGAGATGGAGCTGGAGGCTCATTGTGGCTTTGTTGACAGAAAAGACCCATCAGAGCCAAACTCGGAGGAGCTGTTTGTCTCTTGCATAGTTTTTTAATTATCCTGCAGCACTGTACCTGGTGGCAATCCTTCCTTCTGTCATAACACTTAACCCTGAACATAAACACACCTGCGCAGGATGCCAGGGGGCAAAAATCATGCACACATGAACAGGCTGATGTGAGGGATACAGAGACAGTGGAAGTGGACAGAGACACGCGTTGGGTGCAGGGGGGGGGGGGGTTGACAGTCTGGGGTCAGGGTCGGTGTTGTGTGTCTGTGTACAGTTAAAGGCCAGATTTATGTGCAGTCTGTACTCAATCAAATGTGCATTCCTTTACTAACTCAACACACACTAATGTGCACACACACACGTGCACACACACGCATCCAGATTGTGCACTGGAGATTCATGTGCGCACAAACGTTATCCCGAACAAATACGTATAAACAAACACACACAGACATGCACAAACACACACACACTTTTCCCATCTCTTGTCCCGTGAGATTCCTTCCTCTGGAGTTTGTTCATACTGAATTTCAAATTGATCCTCTTGGCATTGGACACACGCTCGCGTTGCCAAACAACATCAATGACCCAAAAACAAAGGCGAGAAAAGAAAAAAAAACACTTAAAAAAAAAAAAAATCCAATAAAATTTTTGTTTATGCTCAGAAACTCTGTGAAACTATTTCTCGCAAGTCGTAAACTCAGCGTCCTGTTTAGATCCCCTTCTTACCCTGATGTCTGTCTCCCTCTTCACCTTATAAGCCAATCCATCCATGCCTTTTTTTTTTTTTTAATCTGTGGATTCCACTCGCTCCAAGCTTTATCGCCATGTTTGGTTTCAATTTCGTTGTCGCTTCATCTGTCCCCCTCTCTCCTTAAATCTTCCTGAAACATCAAACCTCCATTTTAAAGTCTCCTTCCTTTCTCTCCCTAATTACCGTTCCCCTCTCTTCCTTTCACTAATTGGCTCCACTCGCTTCCTCCATCGACATCTTTCACTGCCTCCTTCCCCTTTTTCAGACCTTCGGTTTTTAATTTACCTCTTAAACCCCCCTCCTCACCCCGGCTACCCCCCATCTCCACCTCATGGTTTTCTCTTAAATAATACCCCAAAAGAGAATCAGACAAGAGCGCGCTGCTGGATTTTAAAGTCTCTGCTGTGTCACTGCTTTAAGAGAAAGTAGCAGCAGTGGGAAAGTAGCAGAGCTCTGACAGTTGTGCGATAGTTCTGAGTATACAGCTGAAACGAATAGTCAGTCGACAGAAAACAAATCAACACCTTTTCTGGTAACAGATTCCTCATGTAGGACATTTTCAAGCACAAATTGAAAATATTCTCTGGCTCCAGCTTCTCACATGTCACGATGTGTTGCTGCTTCTTTGTCTGATTTGATAGTAAACAGAATATATTTGTGTTTTGGACTTCTGGCTTTGCTTTGAGTAAAGTAGTAGGAGTAATCTGCAGAGTAGTCCCTAATAAAAATATTTGTACGTTGCAACCATATCGTGACGTCTTGTTTTTATGTCTCGTAGTTGTCTTTGCTAATCATTAAAGGTTTTATTTTAACATTTATTGCCTGTTCCAGTGGTCTTTTTTTTAGGAGCATCACTGATGGTCTTTCCTTTAATTAATTATTTGATTGTATCAATATATTGTCTTTAATTCAGTTTCAATACAGTTTGACTTGTGCATCTTTTGTTGTTTGTTACTGTGAATTAATAAAGTTATCAATCTATCTAAGTATTGCATGCAACTTTGTACTTCAGCATCATTTCAGATTTCAGAGGAAACTATACTTTTTACTCCAGTTGATACATGTTGGTGTGTTAGACTGCCTATATGCTTGGATAAATTTATAGGCTAATAATGTTTCACCTGAAGACCTTTTTTCCATGGTTGCCTGCATCACCTAATATCAAGCAAGATTTCTTTTTTTGTGCCTTTATGTGACAATTACTTATTTTGCAGTTTAAGATTTTAAAAGTGAGAATTCAAATATTTAATGCATTGTGATACGGCCATGCAGTGGCGTGAGGAAGTTATGATGGGCCCTAGTGCACACTGTTGTGCATGTACTGTCTTGACACATACTACACTGTGGTTGCATGACTTGAACATTGCCACCATGCAGTAACACGGCTGTAGAGCAGTTGGTCAAGGAAGTTATGAGGTTACGGGCCCTTGTGCATGCTATCGTGCATGTATGGTCTTGACACAAATATAGACATTTGACAGCATCAACATACATATTACCCAGCAATCATCACTGCATATCTGACAAAAATACCAGAGAAAGTGAGAAATTAATCG